>CM053272.1:35598505-36798505 GCA_028583415.1 Protea cynaroides | reverse complement strand
TGACAGATATCAAGTCAACATAGTAATGTTTTCCAATCTTTCTGCTTAACCCGTGTCTTTAAAGGTATGTTTGGTAGGCAAAAAAAAAAAAAAAAATTCTCTAATTCATCAATTTTTTATTTGGGAGAAAATTTTGTGCATAATCATATACATACTTGACTCATGCTTCAATCATCGAATTAGGAAAAAAGAAAGATTGATGTGCAATATCATTTCTATCCCCTCCCTAATAACGAAATTAGGATGGATGTGCACAGCCATGATCGTGCACAAAAACCTTATTGTCTTTTTTCATCAATTAAGTATTGTTTTTCTTTTCTATTTTGGGAACCAAAATTTTATCTACGTTTCATATATCTTTGAGAAAAAAAAATATTATCTTCGTCTGATTATCTCTTGACTTTTTCCATTCTTCCCCAAAACTTGGGGATTCAGAGGGGACCAGTGTTTAATTAATTCAGTGTGGACTTAGAACATCAAGAAAACTATTTTTCAACCATATACATGACCGTTGTCAGGTTTCAACTCATCATGCATGTCCCATCTATCCCACTCAACAAGACATCCCACTCAACAAGACCACAACAACAGCAGCAACAGCGATTGTATTGAAATGAATAGAGGGTTCATTTTTTTAGGATGGTTTTATATGATCAGCTATTATGTTTCATCTGATCTCAACATCGATCATCCATACTTAATTAGACTATCAAAAGAAAAAAAAAAAAAAAGCTTTTATGTTTCATGCATGCTTTGCATATGTAACATTGAATAAGACATACATGAACAACTGTTAGCTCAAGATCATGGGTCAATTCTTGGGATTAAAATCCTCTCCATCCTTGGGTCAGATGGAGATACAGCTGCCTATCCCTGATGTGCAATACGTGGGGGTCGACTGAACCCAAGCCGTCTATCCAGTTGACAGGGTGAGAGATGAAAAGAGGGCTCGTCAACTGGCTGGACGGTTTGGACTCAGCCGACCCCCACATGTCGCACATCAGGGCTAAGCAATCGTGTCTCCATCCTATACAGAGGATGGAAAAGATTTCATTCCCAATTCCTAGCACCTATTTGCCATCCCTTTTCCCTCCCCTTCCATCCAACCCCCTCTCTCCCCGGTACTGTAGAAGTTTACTATGGACGATAGTAAAGTAGAATGTAAAAAAAAATGGCAGACGCGGAAACACCAAGGGTAGCTCATTTGGTAAAATCCCACACTTCAAAGAGATCATGAATTCGATTCTTCTTGGGACCTATATATTGGGGGAAAAAAAGGGCAAACACGGAACTAGTTAATTTGGAGACAACTTTCAAGTTTGCTATGCAAAACAGCTAGTCATTGTTCATTCTTCATTCAATTATAGTTCGGATGTTCAAGCCTATTGGTCCATACTAATAAAATCCATCAATAATGGGTATTGAACCTGGAAACAGCCTCTCTACATTGAGGGGGTAAGGCTACGTACATTCTGTCCTCCCTAGACCCTGCAGTAGCAGGAACTTCGTGCACCGGGATACCCTTTTTAATAATGGGTATTGAACACTAGGCTGAGGTTTCCTATTAGGCCATGTGAATCCTATGCCAATGCAAGTCCAGTGCAAGGGTTGGCACATGTATACAAGAGGGGAGCGAGGGGTCATTTCACAGCCCATGAGAGGACATAGGAAGATAGCTAGGCAGAATTTTTCCCTAGAACCAATTGCTCACTTCTTATCAAATTCTCATGTCTTGTTCTTAGATGGCGTGGAAAGTTATTGTGCATGACCATATATGAAGATGGCCCGTGTTTTAATACGAATGAGCTAGAGAGGAGAATGTGTAATACCATTTTTATCCCTTTTATTGGACAAAGGACCGATATACAACTTGAATACCTCAAAGTCGTTGTCGGGTTTAGGTTGTTGTTCAGTTCAAGCCCAATAGGAGGAGATGTGAATGTACCATTATGCCTACAGCAATTGAAGCCAACATACGTAAAGGTGAGGTAATGGTAGTAGTAGGAGTAAGTTTATTAGAATCAGACATGGATCCGTGTGTTTTTTAAGTTGTGAATCGTATGAAGGGTGAACAGGAGCCAGGTTTTATGTGGATAAAGCTAGACCCTATGTGTTTCGACTTTGAAAGCAATTGCAATGGCATGCAGCGCTCCACCTTAGCTTGTTTTTTTCGTTTACTCAATATTTCCTTGTTTTAATTAAGCATTATTTTTTCATGAATTTCACATTTTCACATTTAAAGACCCATGATTTAAATCTATTCCTTTTTGAGATCCACATCTTCTCCTCTAAGTGTTTCAGGAGGAGAGGGGGCACCCCCATTGGATGGATGACACTTGGGGTTCGGATAAATTCGAACTCTCCATCAAAGCCAACTAGCTGAGCCGACAAGAGGGTGTCAGCTCGGATGGAGGGCTCAGATTCACCCGAGCCCCAGGTGTCGTCTATCCAATGGGGGTCGCCCTCTCCTCCCGAAACACTTAGAGGAGAGGATTTGGATAGCTCTTCTGCTGGTCGAGAAAACAAATGCCATCATATCATGGACACAAATCCTCTCCCGCCACTGGACGAATTCCAGCGCAATCCAATAGTTGGAGTTCCTCCAGCACACATCCGGATGTGTGCTAGAGGAACTCCAACTATTAGATCACCACTAGAGGAACGCGGGAGAGGATTTTTACACTCATATCATAGTATCTAGAAAAAATTTCATCTACACCCCATCAAGGATTGCTAACATCATCTACACCCACAAGATTGCAAAAAATACCTAGGTTCACTTAACTGACAGAAATCATTAAAATTGTTGAAATACAGTTTTACTCCTCGTATTATAAATTAAAAAATTAAAAAATTATGTTGATTTACTAATTTAACCTCAAATCAAAATTATATTTTCTCTCGCTTTCCTTTTCACTCACACCCAAGCCCTAACCCCTTTAACCAAAAGAAAAGGAAAAAAAAAAAACCCTAACTGTTAATGTTGGATTCCCTTCTACATTGTGCGTCGACAGCGGCCGGCATCCCGTCTCTGTATTCATCGCCGTCCCCGCTGATGGCTCCGAGGAAGATGATTGCCCACCGCTTCAGGTCTACTGATATTTTTGTTTGTACAAATTTTCTCTGTATCGTCTTCGGTTGTCTGCTACATATTCGATCGTTTGATTCCTACAGACGATAAGTAAAAAAATTTCTTTGTTAGTATTTCAGTTTCAGTTTCAGTTTTCAGTTGTTTTAGCATATCTCAGTTTTAGAACTCATTTTTCTTCTTCATTTCCCTGCATTTTCGTTTGTTTTTAAAGTTGAATCTTGAAATTCTCGTATGAAAGAATCTATATGTTCTTCTTTGTCTTCTGGTGTTCTTAGTCTCTGTTTTTTTTTAACAGTCAGTTCGGTTCTTGATTCATGTTTGTAATATTTCCTTTTCTGATGAGTTTCTTTTTCTGGCGAGTTTCTTTTTTGTCTCTGTTTCTTCTCTGACAGTCAATTCGATTCTTGTCTCTGTTTCTTCTTTGTTCTTCTTTATTGTCTTGTGATGTTCTTCATTTTCTTGGTGAGTTTCTTTTTCCGTTCTTTCCAACATCTTCTTTCTCTAATCGTTCCTTCTCTAATTTCTTCTCCAACCCATCGTCCGCGCAAAAATTGAATTTCTTGAGTCTGAAAAATCGATCTCAAAAAACTGAGAAAGAAAAACCAAAATATTGCATCTAAATTTCTTCTCCAACCCATCATCCATGTAAAGGTGCTCGCAGGATCTATTCTGCTATGGTCAACACCATCTTCTTTGGATCCAAAGTGAGGCAAGATCTCTATCGCTTGAACTATAACCAATCAGAAAAAAAGGGAGAAACTTTTGGATTTTGACGACCTGTACACGGATTCATTGGTCTCCTCTTTGTCATCGTCTTTGTCGTCCTTCTATAACAAAATTGGTCAAAAAATTTATCTGGTTCAAGTCACCAGTGGTGGGAAAATGAACCGATTACTACCATCATTAACAGCATCGAACCCAATGGACCGGCATTTCACAGCAAACTTCTCGAACCGAACCAGAAAAGAAACCATGGTCAGACCTTGGTTCATGGTTCGTTAACTACTGTGTCTTGTTGAAGATGATTGAGAGTAGGGTAACAAATAACATAAAGGGTATAATGGTCTTTTCAACAGCCCAAAAAGGTATTATCTTCTTTGAAATATTCCAATCCACCTGATGTCAGCATCTAACAGGAATCAACTGATGGAGTCGACTTCTTTGATTACCACAGCTAAAATTTTGGAGTGTAGATGATTTTTTGTTTTCTTATGGGTGTAGATGATGTTAACAATCTTTGATGGGATCTAGATGAAATTTTTTCTAGTATCTACCATGTGGTCCATGCATCATGTGATTCCGTTACAACAAGGTTTTTCCATTAATAAATTAATATTTAATGTTGAGATCAAATTAGTGTATCTATGGGATGTGGGACCCACACCCTTAAATTGTGATGCCCTTGAAGCTCTCTATTTTTTATTTTTTATTTTTTATTTTTTTTGGGGGTGGGGGGGAAGGGAGGGAGACGATCCAGACTCTTGAATCTAGGGTGTCAAAATTGTGATTAAATCGAAACTAAACCAGCTTGATTCGGTGTGGATCAAACCAAAACCGAAGCTTATTGAGCTATGTTTATAGAGCCCGGTGAAAAATCAAAACTAGACTAGATCAATTGAACCAATCCGATAATGGACCAATAAGAATCCGCTAAACCAATATTTTATTAAATATATATATAAGAAACTAAAATTGAGACCTAAGTAGCCTGATAGTGGCCCCATCAATCCAACTGAAATTACATATGCATATGGTTAACTGAACCAATAACCAATCTATAGTGGATTCATAAAAGCCCAAAACCAGATTTTTTTCAATTGGGTGCAGTGTATAAGATCGAAACTGAAAAGGGCCAAATTAACCAACCCATTGATACCCATACATGAATCTCTCTCTCTCTCCTCAAAACCTAATGAGGTCACAAGAAGCTCATGAATGGTGCCTAGGAAGATGATGGTCAGGCGTGAGAATGACCCTACCTTGTCCCTTGCTAAAAGGGAGTAAGGAGAGAAAGAGAGAAAGAGAGAAAAATAGATTTTTAATCATTCTTAACAATCAATCAAATAAGTCAAGAATGCATCTTCTTGTAACCAAAGTTACGAACAAGAAAATTGTGACATTTGATCGACTCATCGGTGTCCTAATCCTCTCTTCCACGGCTCCTCGGCTCCCACCCCATTCAATCGTTGGAGAGGTGAGCCGGCTCAAACTCCAACCCCCTCCAACAATTTGATAGGGTGAGAGCTAGGGAACCGTGGAGGAGAGGATTTGATTCCGACTCATCGGCTCTCGTCTGAGTGTGAAAACAACTTAATATTACAACAAAAAAATTTCATGATTACTATTGTCTTCAACCAATTTTATTTTATTTTATTTTTTTTATTTCCACCTATTTTTATCAACATTTTTGTTTTGTAAACCTATTTTTATGAACATGACGTCGGACCTCCCGTTGAAGATTCTATTTGATTCTCTGACCATCTCACATTAAGAGAATCAATCTCCATTTGATACTTGATGTCATGGATTTCAACTTAATAACATGAACTACACATCATAATCTTTAATTACTATGATAATGTAAAAATAATCAAAGGGGTTTTTTAAATGATATTTTCCTTTAATATTTGCAAGAAGGGTTTAGGGATCTGGCCGATTCGGCTTGGGATAGGATCCGTTCAGTATCCTGATTCGGTATGGTTGGAACAGAAAAGACACGTCTAAGTTGATAAATAGCATTTCTCTCACAGGTTCGGCTGGATTTTATCGATATCGAATCAGATCGACCCGAGCCCGTGCCCTTGAACCATGTTTGCACCACGTGATCAAAGTTTCTCCCGACTTAATCTGTTTTGTCAATGTGACCTCACCTTGAAAATTCCATTTGATTCTCTAACCATCTGGCGGTGAGAGTATCACATTTGAATATACCCTCTTATATATCTTGTTTAGACCCTTCTGTCACTTAATAAGGCTCTCTTTTGTATGTATTATATAATTAATTAATTATATAATATATTATAACGTATGTAATTGTTTGGTACAATTATAATAACTATATATATTTAAAATAAATTGATATAATCTAAAATCTATAAATAGGATAGAAGTGTTTATCATTATTGTAATAATCTATTATTATTTCTTTATGTCTAGTGATATTAAATGGTTATTATTTATGACTCATAATTTATTTTCATAAATGATTTGTCATAAATAACTCATAAACATAACTAAACTATGGTAAAGAGAGCCTAAATTAAACTTTTGGTTTGATATATGAACATTGATTTTCTCACTCACAAGAACTATGTTGGGATTTTTATTAGGCTGTGTTTTGTATGTATTATTGAAATATATTTATAGAAATGTATTCTTAGAATCAAGATTGTATTCCTAACTTTAAGGCTCTGATTGGATTGCAAAGGGAATTAATTAAAGGGAAAGAAAGTGAAATTTATTAATTTAAAAAGAAAACTTTTGTAATCATTATAATACATGCTATCACATATGTAGCTAATTCAAAATCATTTTGTATTTATTAACTTATATTTTACTTTGCATCCAAATCTCTTACATTTGAAAAGTCAAATAAATTTTACATCTAATAAGTATCATTATTAAGTATGATAAAAAAAAATTAAATAGTTTATACAATCATATTGTGTTAAAGCTATAGAAGTCTATTTTCTATGTCTAAAAATTTTTTACTTCCTCTGAACATTTAATTTTCCTTGCCACCAAACTAAACTTCAATGATAATAAGGAATAAAGTGAGTCATCTTCAATTTATACTCAAAATGCAAAATGAGATACAAAGCACATTGCAGTTAGGCCACAATAGAAAACACACCTCATGATTCAAAAAAAAAAAAAAATGCATCTCAAACACTATTATGTCGTTCTTCTAGAATATATTGTAAGAATGCATGTCAAATGCTGCTTTAAACTTAATGAACATTTTTTTTTATCATTTTTTAGTTTCTGTTAACTACTTAATATCTTGTTTAATTTGGTGATGGACTTTACTGAAGTAGGCTTGTGGATACACAAAAAAAAAAAAAAAAAAATTAGGTGGTGAGAATGGGATGGGAACAACGACGGGTACGGAGATGAGGACTACAACTTGTCAGTAGAATTATCTGTACCACACGACGGTCTGCACCCGTTCCATTTAAAAATTTCAAATTAGAAATAGTGTGTGTATATATATATATAAAAAAATAATTATATATATAATATAATAAATATAATATAATATATATATATATATATAATATATATATATATATATATATATATATATCCTTTTTTAATTTAATTACTTATTAAAGTTTAAGTTAGATCCTACAATAGAAATTTGAAATTTGGGATCTAGGGTCTGGAGTCCAGTCTACTAGCCACATAGCCGGACATTGATCTTTTCTCATGCACATAGTCATACCAAACTTATTTCTCATTTTAAAATCTATTGTTTCTAATAGTCACTCAACACACTTAGGAAAAAAAAATTGTCCCCCCCCCCCTCGGGCGGGGTTTGCAAGCATGAATTGCAAGAATTGGTGTTTGATCCTTGGTAGGTGTGCTCATGCTAGGAGTGTGTTGTGCCCTTACACTCTATAACCTCGATATCACATGTTGGTGTCGCGTGCAGAATAATGTATGTGGCCATGTATACTTTTGGGATTAACAATTGTTATATGGTATCTTAAAACCATCAATCCCATTATGGCAGTCACATGTGCCATGTATATTGTAACCCAAAAGATGGGCAATATGTGAAGGAGTATTGGGAATAATATCTCAATGTCTAGGCTCTTAGAAGCCTTCATATATTATGGTTGGGTCTCTGCATCGAAGCTTCAACATGGTTTCAAAGTGAATGATCAGATCCATGTTAAGCTCTTGGGTTGGACTCTTAGGTTGCATTTGGTATGCATTCTTTAATTGCATTTGTTTTTAACATAAAATGATAATGGATTAAATAACGAAGTATTTCCATCCCAAGCTCAGAAGGTAAAATGGGCCAAGCGATTTTTCAACATATTCGATGATCCAAGCACAGGAAAACATACTAAATAAATAAACGACACCAAAAGTACCTGATGCGTGCCGAGCGCAGTCAAAAATAAATTACTCTACTTACAATTAATAGCAATGATAAGTAAAGATCGATCCACATAGACTAGTTAATCAAATTGTCTATTTATCAAAAAAAACAAAGGAAGGTTTTCTTCTATAATTTAATTGACAATAAAATTAAATAACAAAAATTCAATGGAAGATGATATCAATTCAAGAAAAATTACTCACGGTTGCAAATTGATCATTGACCTCATATATATTATTCTCTATTCAAATATTTAACCAAGAATTATTAAAAAGTCAAACAATCATTACCTTTCCTAATTTCATTAATTTGAACCCAACACACAAATTAATTATTATCAATAAACCAATTGGTATTAAGCAATCCTCATGAATTTACTGATAGCACTCTTAAAGGGAGTTATTAATTAACAACAATCCAACAAGTGTCAGATTATTTAATTCATTCTATGTTTCCTTTAAACAGTAACAAAAACATGGATCATAATTGTTCTGCTTAATTGCTATTTTTTTTTCAACATCATAATAATTACGGATTATGGATTCAGGTTAGCTATAAACTACATAACCCAATCAATATATAGGCCTTTTTAATAAACTGAATTATACAATCACTAATTTGAAAAATCAAGAAACACAGATATTTGAATAGAAGAATAATTAAAATTAAGAACAAAGTCTCACAATTTTACTAATCGAATTGAATTCTCCTTTAATCGACTTAAGAACTTAGTTAAACATGATAGAAAAGAAAAACAAAAGAAATAAAACTATCTTCTCAATAATTCTTGGATGCTCTATTACGTAGTTTTTACATTGCTTAAATAACCAAAGTAGAGAAGACTAAAACTGGAATATCTAGAATTGACGACCTTATTACATGAAAATAAAAATTAGGAAAAATTATCTTGCCTAGATTATATAGAAAATCATTTCATTATTAACTAAATATCACTCATTGACCTGCCAATCTTTGTGATATTCTATAGAGGTCTATATTCTCTTCAAGATTTCTAACAATCAATCAAGGTTTTTCAATAGTGAACCTTGTATGTGGAAACCTTCCTTCTCTAATTTGAATTCAAATCAATTTTTCAGATCAGATTTTTAGACCATGTTTGGTTTCTGGAATTTTTCCACGTTAAAAATCAACATGAAATTCAAAAGCTCATTATTGAAAATGTCTGAATTTTTGAATTTTAAATATAAATTATCAATATTTTTCACCAATGTCTTATATATAAGAAATTATCACAAATGAGTACCATAAGACATAAAATATATTAAATAGATTAAATATAAAAATATAAAAATATAAAATTACGAATCTATCAATACCTATGCTCAAGGATCATAATTTTGGTTTCATGCCTGGTTTCAATCAGGTCAGAAATCGAAATTTCGGTAGTGTCAGTTGAAATTTCGGCGAAACCTGGTAAAAAAAAAAAAACACAACTATAAACAAAAGCCTAGATATAGGCCCACATATTAAATGGCAATCTTGTAATTTTTTCTCTTTTATACTTCTAGTATAAATGTAACATTTATTCTAAAATATTCATTTAGAAGAATCCTCTGCTTGAAAGTTGAAACACGGGTCTCTTGTTCTCTCTTCAATGTCAAGCTTCTTGTTTACGCGTGATTCTTCGATTTGTTCAATGATTTTCTTCATCCACACTTTGAATCTTTCATTGTTACAATAACTTTCAGTGATTTGTTTGCGTCTCTTGGTAAGTTCTGCTATCTTTTTGTTCATCTGACTAATCTTGAAAGTTAGGGTTTCTCTTATTTTTTTCAGATCTGGTTGATATTATACTATTTCTTTTCCGATCTGAAAACTCATTCTTCAATCCATACGGTATTTCCTTCATTCTTTGTTTTCGATCTGAGTATTCTTCAATTGTTTCTCAGATCTGAGCATTTTTTTTTATCGATTCTTGTTTTTGCTATCATTCTTCACTGTGTTCATCTCACAATCTCACCTCTCAAGAAAATCTAAATATATTTCCAATCTCCACCAAATCCTGCGAAGCTTTCTGACATCCTTTATGGAGTTTTAGTTTAAGAATAACGAATCTGAAAGGACTAAATCGTTGGAAACTATAAAAAAAAAAAAGTATCAATATTCATTCTTTGGAAAACCAGAGTATGGGTAAGTACGATAAAAATCGAAATATGGCTGAAATCAAGAAATCGGACTGAAATATGGCCGAAATCAAGAAATTGGACCAAAATATGGTATAACATGTACTGCCACCAATTTTCATCTTGGTTTTGATAAAAACCGATATGCTTCGGCTGAAATCCAAAATTTTGACCAAAACTCTGAACCATGCCTATGCTTCATATATTAGGTTTGAGGTACTTAAATTAAATTAAGATAACTTTAATCAAATTTGACAAAATTCTAATTTTGCCCCCAATCCTCCCACCTTCCACCACATTCACGAATATCAACACCAACACCTTCGCCTCCGTCTAGACTTCGATCCTCCACTCCCAACACCTACTATAGACACTCTCTGCCGGAGTCTTCTCCTCCTGTGACGCCTTGGTACCATGCGGAAGCGCCCCTTGTGTGGCGTCAAGGCCTCGTCGTCGCCTGCCTCGGCTTCCTTGTACTCGTTGCGGTTGGCATCAGGACCCGATCTCACCCTGCAAAACACGAGAGCTTCGAGGAGCATCCATGGCGATGGGTGCTCAATACGGACTTTCGACCATGGTTTGAACTTGGTCTTCACGCCTCCGCGCTTGGTTTGTCTGAATCGAAATCGTAAGAATGGTTTCCACCTGATATTCACACCTCGAAGAAGCCCAGAATTCTGGTTTGCTTCTCTCTCTCTCTCCCTCTCTCTCTCTCTCTCCTTTCTTTAATAATTCATGGGTTCCAATTTCTGATTCACTAGAAAATGTGGGTTCCATTCAATTAGTTTCTCCTAGCCCATCCTCTGCTCCTGTTTCCCTCTGTTCCCCATTAGAAGCTAATTTCACTCATTCGGTTACTGAGTCTTCCCCTTCAATATTTCTCTTCCATGTGGTTCTAGTTTATCTCAGCCCCTTCTGTCCACTAAGATAGATCCTTTTTCTGTCATTTTACCAGTCCTTTGCTCTCCTGAAATTGATATTTCATCTACTTCCTTACTGGCCCTCTTATGAGAATGATACTTCTGTCTCCTTACCAGTCCATTGTTCATCTGAAAATGATATTTCTGCTGAGAATGATACTTCTGTTTCCTTAACAGCCTTTCTACCACTTCACTGTTCCTTTGACCATGATCCTTCTTCTCTCTCCTTACCATCCCATCCTATGCTTACTCTTAGCAGGCCTCGTATCAAGAAACCCAATCCCAAAAATGCTTTGTGTTTCCAAAATACTCACAAAGCCTTCCTCAGTTTCAAAGGTTATATCACATGAGGGTTGGAAAGCTGCTATGGATGCTGGGATGGCAGCTCTTGCAATGAATAATACCTGGGTTTTGGTTCCTAGTTAGCCATAGATGGACATTGTTGGGTGTAAGGGTCTATAAGGCCAAACGTGTCGATGCATTCCAGCCCGTCAGATGATGGGCTGGAAGGCTGACGTGCGGGAGACGATTTGATGGCCACTTCGGCAATTAGATGTTACTAATGGGTTCTTCATGGGTATTTAACTACACCTGTTTTCATGAGCTAGCCCCCTTCTCAACCACGGGCCATGTGCAAATTGCAACTGGCTCTTTACGGGCTTAAACAGGCTCTTAGGGCTTGGTTTGATCAGTTCAGTGGGTTTTCTTGAATATGGTTTTGTGTGTAGTACATCTGATCCTTCTATGTTTTTGTCTCATGACAACGAAAAGCTGCTGGTTCTTTTATTATATGTTGCCGATAAAATTCTTACTGGGGGATAGTGGCTCTTGGGCTTCTTATTACTCGATTTGTTTCTTCAAATCGTCAACTTGCAGACATTTTTACAAAGCCCTTAGCTTGATGCGCATTTTTTAATATTTGTATCAAACTCGATCTCTGGACTCTTCCACCGAACGGTTTGCAAGGGGGAGTAGCCCATCCACCTGAGGGTAAGGCCCATTTAGTGTTACTTTTAGCCCATATAACCTGTAAAGACTAGTTAGATTTTACAGACTAGTTAGGCCAGTTCAAGATGGCAACCAAATCCTCTCCTACGGTCCTGCCACCTGCCAAGGGCCGGATTTCAGCCGGCCCACCCCAAGATGGAGGCGGCCGACCGAACTCGGGTCCTGGATCGGCGACGGGAACCTCCCGCCGCAGAGATGATTGGATCCTCAAGAGGGTATCGTATCCCAATTGCCGGATCCTCAATTTCGCCGGGTCTCTTTAACCGGGCACCTACCCGATGGTAGGCGCGCCAGTTAAGAGAGACCGGATCCTTGAGGGATCCGAATTGGACGATGACTCAGTTCAAGATACTTCTTCTTATACACGTGTACACCCATCTTCTCAAGTTACTCTTCAACCATAAAAGAGAACTACTATTCATTCGGGAAAGGAAATATGTTGTGTGCAACTACTATCTTCCTCTTTACTTTTCTCTTTAGGGAGTAATACTGGAATTTTGATAAATTAGATTAATTTATCCTGATTTAAGATTCTCAAATACAATATATAAAACGTTGGGCACCTCAACTGTCATTTCTTGAAAAACTAGGTACCATAAGTGTAATTTAATTTACCAAATATTGTTTTTGGTATCTCATAATATGTTTATGACTTATAATGCATACCAAATGCAGCCTTAAACAAGGATTAATTTTTAAGCTTTGCAACATGTAGATGAAGAGAAGATGTAAATGTGAGTGTTCTAAGAGACTGAGACTCAGTTTGACCCCGATCGTCCAACCTTTGAACCATCAGCTATCAAACATATATATTGACCAACCTCCCGCTAAGGAAAATGGTTCGGATGAACCCTAACTCATTTCTTAAAAAAAGCAGTTTGTGTTTGTGAGATCCAATTATTGATTATTGTTGTCAAGATCCACCACCTCTTGTTTCTCACTTCTTTTCCTAAACAATAGATCCTCATCTGTGATTGAAATTCACTTGATGTATATAGATATATGTTGGTATGCATATTGGATGAACTCTCACAGTTAAATCACAACTAGAACGATTGGATAATATGAGAAGACATTTTTCCGTATTTTCTTATAAAAAAAATGGGTAATTTACGCTAGAGATACTCGACGTTTTGAGAAATCATACCAGAGATATTTCACGTTTCAAAAATCATACCAGCTCTTCTCATATTTCTAACATTAACCATATTTAACGTTGATATCCTCTAAGTTAACCATTAGATTTACCTCAAATTTTTAGGGACTGATAGTTGCTTGTTGAACTATCCTTATTTGGAGTCTGATCGTTGTTACACTTGCTAGAAAAATAGTAAGTTGGATTGCGGAGTTTTCACCTGTAGGTGTGTACCATAATCGAAATTTATGACTTGGTGATGAGCAACTGCCAGTGAGGAAGGGTCACAGGAGAGGACAGGAGCAGGAGAGACAGTGACGAGCGCATGAGAATCCGAGTGGTGAGTCGCTGCGGCAACAGGATAGTGAGAGAGTGAATCAAAGGGGACCAAGAAAGTTATGCTAAACAAGGGTAAATTTGGAAGTACAAAAATAAAAGGTACCCTAAATGTAATATTTTTGAAACGTCAGGTACCTCTAGTATAATTTTTCAAAACGTCAGGTACCTCTAGTATGATTTTTAAAACGTGAGGTACTTCTAGTATAATTTTCCAAAACGTCAGGTACCTTTGATGTAATTTACCCAAAAAAAATAGAATATTGAAACAACCTAAACTTAAAGTTGATAGATTGGGGAAACAATCACCTAACTTAGAGTTGGTACGTTGTGGAATGCACCTTTGAGACCGAACTCTTGTAAAAAGTCAAGTTAGTTGTGGTTGGTATGATATATATATAGGAAAAATTTCAGCTACCCCCCATAATAGTTTCAAAACATCACCTACTACCATACTTTTCAAAAAACATCAACTACCACCCAAATTTTACTACCATTAATCAAATAGGTCCATTCCGTTAAATCAATCTGTTAGTTGCTGATATCATCAAAAAAGAATGTGAAATGGACTATAATACCCTAATTGAAGCATCTCTCTCTCCTTCTCCACCTCTTCCCGAACCTTAGCAGACTCTCGCTTCGCCTTCCACCTCACCTTGTCCTCCAATATTTCGGCCAAAGCTTCACACGCTTCTTCCATTACCTCCCTTACTCTCCTCTCACTCGAATTCTTTGATCACCTTTGAGAGAGATGCTTTGGTCTCGCTAATTCCTTCCCGAGCTTTGTTCAGCTCTCGCGTCTCCCGAGCTTCCTCTCGAATCAAGGTCCCCCGCAACGGAATCGATGCAAAGATGGATCCTTTCTTGCTCTTTGGTCTTCCAAGCCGCTTTCTCTTCGCAAAACATTCATAAGGTAATTAATCTTGCCACGATCGGACCGATGTTCTTGGATCAGCTGTTCAACCCGCATGGGGCACAACCGATCTCGACGCGCAAGGCGAGACAAGAGACATGCTTGAGGAATGCCGCTCTTCCGGACCCCAAACCGGTTGAGTACTTTGCAGCCCCGGTCCGAACGATCCATCCTAACAAATTTATATTAAAAAATGGTCTGAAATTTTCGGGAATATTCTAGAAAGGGGGAGAGAGAGAGAGGAGGAGAGAGAGAGAGAGAGAAACAAAACCGCACCTCCGAATCGGGGCTATGGGATGGATCGGACAAATGTGGAGGGAGAGAACCCGACTGGACCGACCGGTGTTCTGTCTCTCGCCCTCACTCTTTCTTAAGGAGTCTTCTCTCCTCCAAAACGCCCTCTTTCATATGAGGAGAAGGGATCACCCACGAGTGGCGCAAGCTTCGGGCCGAAATAGGCGGTGGCTTTCCCTTGCCACCTCTCTCGCGATGGCGATATTTCGGGGGATTTTGCAATTCGACAAATGTAAGAAGATCTTGAGCCAACTATCTATTAGGTCGGTAAGAGTGAGGGTAAAAAGTCTTTCAACTTATCTATTAGAGTATTATGGTCCATTTCACATTCTTTTTTGATGACATCAGCAACTAACGGATTGGTTTAACGGAATGGACTTATTTGATTAACGGTGGTAAATGTTTGGGTGGTCGTTGATGTTTTTTGAAAAATATGGTGGTAGGTGATGTTTTGAAACTATTATGGGGGGTAGCTGATATATATATATATATACACACACACACAAAAGATTCATTTTGTCATCGATTCAGTTTATACATAATGTTTTGAATATTAAAGATAAGTCATTTATGCCAATCTAAATGTATTAATAAGGTTGGCCAAAGAACATTTAAAATAATCAAGAATTTTTTTGGACTAAACACTACCTTTTTGCCATGTGACAATGTCAGTTTGATCCCAAATTTTGTGAACAATTAGACTCATATGTTTCTTAGGGATTCGGTTTATCTCAAGTTCACTTTGAACTTGAGATTGTCCAGTGTTTGTTCAATCAACAATTCTTGGCAATAGCTCATCCAACAATCTTTCATAAAACAGCAGTAAAAGAGCGTTGGGGAGATGCAAAGTATTGTACATTTACTAAAACCATTGAAATCGTGATAAGAAGAAAACATTTCAATCTTTTGCAACCTTAGAAGACAACAAGGTCTGCAACTGTAACCCTTCCTCTTTATCGTCGAAATCTTTTCTGTACAACTGGGACTCCACCTTGGCCGTATCCCACCACCCATCTCAGTCCTGGATTAAACATTTCACAGGTGGAAGTTTTGGTTGTGATTTTTGACATCAGGAGGTTGCCGTTGCAGTTTTCTATGTCTTTTACCTTTTTAAATTAGTCAGTAAATGAACTTGCTCATGGTGTTGCCTCTTGGGTTTTGGGGTTTCCTTCACCTTATTTTTTGAGAGTTTTTATTTAGGCTTTGTTTGATTGCAAGGGGAACTGAAGGAAAAGGAAGAGAAAAATTTTAACTTAAAAAATAAACTTTTATAGTTGTTAGATACCATGATTGTATAAATTATTTAAATTTCTTAACATATTCAATAATAATACTTATAAGATGTAAAATTTATTTTATTTTTCAAATGAAAAGAGAATTTTTTTTGTGAATGAAAAGGGATTTGGACGCAAAAGTGAAGTGCACGTTAATAACTAAATATGAAATGATTTGGAATTAGTTACATAGTAATATGATAGCATGTACTGTAATCATTACAAAAATTTTCGTTTAAAGTTTAAAATTTTCACTTCCCTTCCCTTCAACTCCCCTTGCAACTAAACAAAGCCTTATTGAAAATATTATCTCTCTCGTAGCTTCGGTTTTGCCCCCAACAGGTTTGAAGTAAAGTTATGTTTCCCCTTTCAAGGGTTTTTTGGTGCTAAAAAAAAAGTTTAAAATAAAATGGGGAGTCCACATCAATTGCTATAGATATCGCTGAATAGTTCATCTTTGCGTATGTGTATTATCTAAGCCTTCTAAATGACTCTCTCATCATCCATATCTAGTTCAGTGGGTCTCACGCTCCAGAGGTAGGTCTATGGTTTTAGGAATCGGTATCATATCGACTGTATTGGACGATTCGTATTGGTATCAACTGTAATCAATATAGACATCTAGCTGATACAGTATCATTTTGTTGAATTGATATAGAGACCGGTTTCTAATCGATATGGGTCAATACAAATCGACATGTAGCCAATACCGATTGACACCAGTTCAGATACTCACTCCGATACCGTAAACTAAATCCATGGGTGTGGGATGGTGATGGAATTACATGAAGGTGATTTGAACTCTCGAATTCTGATCGGAACCATTACTTCGGAATCTTCAATGATGGGAAGAAGTAGTTAAAGGTAGGAGTGACAATTTCTGGCCCGCATGTACCCCCTGAATCAAACAAATTTATGAAAACCCGGATCAAACTGCACCGTTACTAAACGTGTCGAGTTTAGATCTAGACAAATCATTAATCGGCCATTCATAGTGTAAGGGTACAACCCATCGATTTTCTAACCGCACAGACCAATCGTAGACCGAGTCCAGGACAGACCAATTAAATGACCATAAATCTAAATCCTTAAAAACTTAAACCCTAAATGGCTGAATGTCTATTTCTCCCTCTCACACTCTCTCTTCATTTAAGTTATTTTATTTTAATTGAAATAGGCTATTATGTTGTGAACGTGTAATAAATAATTTCCAATAACAACACAATGAGCCAAGAGTCGTGCTTTTTCCATTGCGGACCATTATAAAGAGTGGGACGATTAACATAAGACCAAATAGCATAATCGATTATGAACCAGTGAACTTGCATCATTGAAGCCCGTTGATAGACTGATTACGGATCAAGACCGATCCATCAAAAATAATTATCTATATATGCATGTCTCGCAAATGAAGATCAATTAATTAAATAAATAGATCAACAAGGTATTAAATTATGGTAACAGATTAAATCCGATTGAAACTGAGACCGATCGATTCTACCATCTGCAGTGTTGCGTGCACGTTTATAGTGTAGAGCCGCACGATTTACTGTGAGTTATGATCCATTTAAAATAGAAATTTTATTTGGAATCATTTTCCCTTTTTTTTATATTTTAAAAACCTTAAAAACCTAAAAAGTTCTAATCGCTCTTCATGGATTCGCTGTCCGCTATATCTGAATAAAAAGTATAAAAAAATTAATAATTGTTCGTTGTGACGTGGGTGTATTTGTGTTTGGTCTATGGTCATGGTTGATTTAACATTCAGACAAATCAAAAGACCTTCCATCTTTACGAAAAAAATAAAAGAGCTTCCAAATTAAAAGCACCGCTAGATTTTGATTTTTGAAAGCATCCTCTTGTCCTTTCTTCGTTTGATCTCTTTCTTCTCTCTCTCAACACATTCGTCATCTGTTTCTGATCCTGAAACCTTAGACACATTTGCAGCAATCTGCTAATGGATGCAATCAGGAAACAAGCCTCGAGGCTTAGGGAACAGGTGGCAAAGCAACAACAGGTACTGAACCCTAATATTTTCTTCACATTCATTCTCCGTTTCCATGATCACTTTGAAAGATCTCTTTAATTTGTCAAGATTTTTAATAACCGTTGTGGGTAGGGGCGATTGTACGATCAGGTATTCAGGTTATAGCAGCTTATGTCTTCTTCCTTATTTAGGTTTAGGGATTCTTATATAGGCGCCTATAAGTTGATCTTTTCCCTCTGGCGTTCGAAGGGATTGAAAAACGCCAAATTTAGCCTTTTCGGGCTCCGTTAGTTCCCCATCAGTTAATCAGTAAATGTTGGATCCGGAGACACTTCCAAACAGTTGCAAGAATAGAATGCACGTGCTTTTCGAGAAAACTGTAGAACATTTTATGGATTTGATTGATGAATAAGCGAACAGAAGAAAATATAACTGTGAGAAAATTTGGAGGGCGTGGGCTTCTTCTTCTTCTTATTCTCCCCCCTTTTGCAGACCAATTTCATTTACGCTTCTTTAGTAAATCACTTATTTTTTGTAGAGAAAAAAAAAATAAAAAAAAAATTGGGCTGATATACCTGAAAGGTAAACTGCGAAAAAAAAAGTAACACTTACCCTACCCGCTAGGTCGACCTTCAGTTGACGTCCTCCTTAGATGGGGCAATGTGGGCACAAGCGCAGAGCTGTTTACTTAATGAAGTGGTTTAACGATAGGGTTCTTTATGGAGGTGAAGCTTCTGCTATCCGATTTGGGATTTATGCATTTGAAAACAGTGGCAAATTGACAGGGAAACCAAAACTTACGGATAGAGATTGTTTCCCCAACAGTTCTACATATATTTACTCTGTTTTTCGACAACCCCCATGAACTATAAGCAAAATTTGATTTATGTGCTGCATATGGCTATCTTCATTCTGCAAAGAATGTGGTTGGTGAACCTTCTTTTGCATACAAATAATTTTTTTAAGGAATGTTATCAATAAAACCATTTTGACTGATTATTCCAACTAAATGGGGTTGGATACATGGATTTTTGCCTTTCAATTAGTTCTGTTCGAGGTCATGCTTGAAGCAAAGCTTAAATTATGCATGTCTTTCCTAACCACCTCACCTAGAGTCATCTTAGGTCTGCTCCTCTCTTGGTTCTTTTAGATCTCGATATAAATCAATCACTGTTTTGTACTGGAGCATCTGAAGGCCTCCATTGAACATGGCCATGCCATCTCAAACGATCATTTGTTACCTTATCATTTCTAGTTTGATATACATACATCTCAACATCCTCATGTCAGCTACATTGAGTTTATATGATGTTTCTTAACTACCCAACATTCTGCGCCATACATTATAGCTTGTTGAATGATTGTCCTAAAAGATTTCTCTTTTTAAGTTTTAGAGGAATGCACCTACAGACAGCACTCCAAACGTACCTCTCCACTTCATCCATTTATTTCAATTCTTTGTGAAAGATCATCCTTTATATCACTTTCTTTATTTATGATAGAGCCTAGATACCTAAAATAGTCATCTTGCGGTATCTCCCTCATCAATTTTCACCTCTTCATTATCCGTATATGTGTGGCCAAACTTGACACCATATACTACATATTTATTTTACTTATCTTAAAACCTTTTGATTTCAAGGTTGATTTCCATGACTCCAATTTGGCATTAATCTTTGTTGTTGTCTCATCCATAAAAAATAATATCATCAGTAAAAAGCATGCGTCATGGAACATTATCTTGAATGTCTTTGATAAATCATCCATAAAAGTGCAAACAAATAAGGGCTTAAAATTGATCCTTGATGTGACCCAATTGTAATTGATAATTCACTACCTTAACTCCCCACGATTTTCACACTAGTCACCATATATAATATATATCCTTGATAGTGTCCTTATATTTGCTTGAAACACATCTCTTTGATAGTAATTTTTATATTAACTCTCTAGGGATTCTGTCATAAACTTT
The DNA here is from genome assembly GCA_028583415.1 of Protea cynaroides. NCBI lineage: Eukaryota > Viridiplantae > Streptophyta > Magnoliopsida > Proteales > Proteaceae > Protea > Protea cynaroides. The sequence continues at coordinate 36,778,321 of CM053272.1, read as the reverse complement.
TTCTAGGTCAATGAAGACTATATGGAAGTCCTTCTTGCATTCTATAAATCTTTCCAAGAGTCTCCTAAGTAAGTAAATTGCTTCTGTCGTGGATCTTCCTGTCATAAAACCATATTGGTTATCTGTAATAGTAGTTTCTTGTCTTAGGCATGTTTCAATAGCTCTGGCTCTTTTCTTAATACTGACACCACAAAACACAAGTTCCTCATTGCTTGAGCCACTATCTTCATCTCCTTTGGCCAGGGATATCCATTCTTTGTTATGTTTCTTAGAACCAAAGAACATATTTTTTATGTCGAGATCTCTTACTGCCATTTTTTTCCAACTTCTTTACTACTTCCTGTGCGGCATGTTAATATACTTATGTTCGACTTCTGTCCAGTAATATTAAATGATCACTTTTTATCCTAGATATATTTGAATGTGGAAAAGATTTGAAAAACACATGTTTTTTGGTTCCACTGAAAACATAATTTATTATAAATATCCTACAGGCTGTCTTCAAGCAGTTTGGAGGTGGGATTTATGGAGGGTCAGATAATTTTGTTACAGATGAAGCAGAACTACAGCATCAAAAACTTGTGAAGCTTTACACATCGACTCGAGCAGCAAAGGTTAACCATAATTCTGTATTTTTATTGTAATTTTGTTTCATTATTCTTGGCACAACCCATAAATGTGTATTTCCTCTTTACTAGCACTTCCAAAGGGATATTGTTCGTGGTGCTGAAGGTTACATTGTTACTGGGTCAAAACAAGTGGAGATAGGTGAGAATGAAGTTTTCATATCCATTAGTAAATCTCTGTTGTTTCCTGCCTTTGTTATGATGTTACATATTTCAAACCACAACTTTTCATTTAGGTACAAAGTTATCAGAAGATAGCAAGAAATATGCTGTTGAAAATACATGTACCAGTGGTAATATATTATCAAAAGCTGCATTGAATTTTGCACGAGCTCGTGGTCAAATAGAAAAGGAGCGTGGAAATTTACTGAAAGCCCTTGGTACACAGGTTTGAGCAAAGCCCTTGGTACACAGGTTTGATAAAGTTTTTGTTCTCAACGACTTGTAGCTTTGGGATGGACCCTAATTTCAACTTATCTTTGGGTATCTTCTTTTTCTTTGAGCTCTGGTGATAACAGATTAATGCTCCATAATTTTATACCTTCTCTCTCTCTCTCTCAACAACTTTATATTCTGATAGAGACTTAATTGCTGGAAGTTTCATGCATTTTAAATCATTTTATACGCTATGTCCACACTGGGAAAGGCATCATGCAAAACCTTAATATTTAAAGGCCAACTTATTGCTAAGAACTGAAGAAAGGAAAATGAAAAAATGCGAGGGCAGACACTGTGTAGCATAGGATTGGGTATTGGCCTTAGCCATACCCTTCAAGGCTGGGAGAGGTCTTTATCCTTATCCTATAGGGTATGGGTAAGAAATTGCAGACAGTCAAGGGGTAGTGTAGGGTACGGTATTGGCCTTAACCATACCCTCCTAGGGTGAGAGAGGTCTTTATTGTTTTCTTATAGAGAATGGGTAAGAAATTGTAGAACCTGCTGTGTAAAAGGAATAAGGATAAGGTGGGTAAAGCTTTAACTATATTCTTTTATCTTTTGGTTTGGGATTTTGAATGGACAATGAGTTATGAGATATGACCTGTGGGCTATGGGCTTAAGATTTAAAAGTACTTGGGTAGATTGATGGGATTCGTTATAGTTATTTGGGCTCGGTCTTGAGTTAACATATAAATATTGTATATAATGTAAAAAGGGGAGGGTAAGATTCATACCTGCTGGCTGCTCCCTTCCTGTTTTTAATTAATCAGTATAGAATCCTTACTTTTCCATCCCTGTATAAGCTAAATGATAAAAAAAAAAATCCAACCCTTACCCTCCAAATGAAAGTTGAGTATGGTGGATAGATGGGTAAATGGGTACCTGTTGACAGCCCTAATGAAAGCGCATTGAGTATAATTTAGTCAAATACATAATCCTCTAGATTTTGAATGGAGATTATGTTGATTGCTTGGAATCAATCTGCTGATTGTCTCCAGATTCTTTCGTAATAATCTCGTCTCAGACTCTCAACCAATGCCAATGAACAGTGGAATTTTTTTTATTGTTGAATTCACATACCTTAGATTAGTTGAAGAAGAACACTAAACCAGCATTTTGTACTCTGAAAACCTTAGCATGCTTCATGATTTCCATAGGGTATCTTCCATGTTACAGAGGGTTTAAAATGCCTAGCATTATGGGTCCCCCAAATAGAGACATTTTTCTTTTATGGTGTTTTATTTTCCTAGAATATGGGCCCCCTTTGAATTGTGGTATGATATCTATAGAAGTTTAGTCTGTGTATAATGGCTAGGATGCCTCCAAGATTTGTTGCTGCGATTGAAAAGTTAATATGGCTCTGAGGGCACAACTCTTTTGTGTGTGTAGTTGTGCTTAGATTTGCATAGCTAATTAATATTTCATTGTGGTGAATCCCCAGGTTGCGGAGCCATTAAGAGCAATGGTTATGGGAGCTCCGCTGGAGGATGCTCGGCATCTTGCTCAACGATACGATAGAATGCAGCAGGAAGCTGAAGCTCAGGTATGATGAGATGTGTTTCTTTTACTTTATTGTGCAGTTAACATATTTTGATTTATTTGGCTGGTGACACCTTTACATTGGACTTCTTCCGCAAGTTAAAGCGTTCAACTTGGCATTAGGAATTTTTATTTATTTATTTATTTTATTTTTTTTTGAGTTTCTTTTGGGGGGTGGGGTGGCAAGTGGAATGCTTCTGACTTGTTCAGTTTACTAACATGAAGAATTAAGGACTGACTACTTCAGTTCAGTTTACCAACATATGGAACTTAGTCCTGCTGCTGCAGCTTGTTTAATTTTTCTTCTAAACCTATACAGGCTATCGAAGTCACTAAACGCCAAGTAAAAGTAAGGGAATCTGTAGGCAGTATTGATAATGCTACAAAACTTGAAGCTGCTGAAGGCAAGCTGCAAGAGCTGAAGTCGAACATGGCAACATTGGGGAAGGAAGCTGTTGCAGCAATGGAAGCTGTGGAAGCCCAGCAACAAAGGTTAACACTCCAACGACTTATTGCCTTGGTAATTTATATGCGTCTTTACCTGGTGCAGTTCCTTCTGAGTCAAATGTTTACATACCATATATCTTAGGACATCAGACCTTACTGATTATTTTCCTCTTCTGCATTAAAGGTGGAATCTGAACGTTCTTTTCATCAGCAAGTCTTGCAAATACTTGATCAACTTGAAGGAGAGGTAGAGATCGTCTCATGAACTTGAACTGCAGTTGCTTCTTATTTGCAGCTAGTTTTTTGTATTTCTATATTTTTTTCCAGATAATCTGATTCAAGAAATGTTAAGATTTATGATTTGTTGTTGCAATTGCCAGATGGTATCAGAGCGCCAAAGAATCGAAGCTTCTCCCAATGTGGCTGTAGACAATTCTATGCCACCACCGCCCTCGTATGAAGAAGTTAATGGTGTTTTTGCTGCTCAAACATATGATGGGTTAACAGATGGCATAGGGTACTTCTTAGGAGAGGTGATTGGCTTTGTCTCTATAGTCTATATAGAAATTTGTAGTGGTGATGGAACACAGTTTAGCAATGACTCTTTGATGTCTTTTTTCTTAACAAATTGTTCCTTTTCAATTTCTTCTAGGTTACACATTCATATCGAGCTGAGTCTGATGTGGAGCTGAATTTGTCAGTTGGTGAATATGTTGTTGTCCGAAAGGTTTTTGAATCCTCCTTTTCTTTAGTTTTTTTCTTGATGTTTTAATATGCTTTATTCAATTTTGCATTCTATGTTGCTTTGGCTGTTCTTGACTGAAAATAAAAAACAATTGCATTCCCTTACAAAATGCAGTGTTGAAAATAAATATCTGTGGAAATCAGGGTTATGGGGAGGAAACTGTATAACTCCACCGGGTTCACTATACGAAGGAAATTTAGTACTGCAATATGAATTATTCTCTGCTTTGGTTGGCGTTTTGACTAATTGACAGCAGAGCTGAGGGCATATTTCATGCCTCCATGAGACTTGGGAGTGGAAGGGGACATTGCATTGCCAAAGTTACTAGGTAGGTCTAGCCTGTGAGCAAAGGCCCTTGGATTTTGTACGTAAACTGTCCTAGTAGAGGTTGCATCACATGCAACTGTAGTAGGCTCCATCACGAGTAGTGGTAGACTCCATCATGAGCAAAGTAGTAGGTTAGGCTCTCTTTAATGAGGAGACACGAGCTTAAGCAAATATATAGACCTTTCTTCCCTCACGTTGAATATTCCACATGGAGAAATTACGCAGGAGACTTGAAACTGAGATCGATGCTAATAGAAACCAGCAACCAAACTCAGATTTAATTGCACTAAACAGTCAATAAAACCAATAGCCAAAGCTGTAGATTCAGAAGCAGTAAAACAGAATTCATCGTCCTCATCTAAGCAGTATCCCATGAAATAGAAGAGCAGAATTTATATCATTTATGGGATCCACATCCTCTCCTCCCAGAGGTTCGGGAGAAGGGGCTACAACCCCGTTTGATGGCTGACACCTGGGGCTAGGGTGAATCCAAGCCCTCTATCCGAGCCCTCTATCCCAGCCGACAAGGGTGTGTCGGCTTGGATGGAGGGCTCGGATTCACCCGAGCCCCAGGTGTCGGCCATCCAACTGGGGTACAGCCCCTCCTCCCAAACCTCTGGGAGGAGAGGATTTGGATAGATCATTCATGGGCTGAAAACCAGATCAGAAGTTGTAGAGATTGAAAAATAGTATCAGATTTTGTTAAGATATAAGGGTTGTTATTATAAGGGAATGGGTTCACTTAACTTAGGCCCATTCCCCCCTTCTCGTAGTTGTAATAAATAATGTAAGTAATGGACCTACTAACCGATTGACATTATTTTATTATGTTTGTAATGGGCTTAGCCATTACTGGTTGTGTCTTAAGAAGACTAGGAATTGGTCTTGTTGACTAGGTTTTTTTACCTAGTTAGATTGTAACTAAGAGAGAGTCTTAAGTCTTGTTTTTGCTTTCTATATATACGGTGTTATTTACACACACATACTCTCTTCCTTCTTTCTCTCCCCCTCTCATGGTTTCTTGTGCTTGGGTAGCTTTTCTTTTCTATTTTTTTATAGATCTGATTGAAGAAAAATTAGAGCAGTACCAGATTTGATTTGAAAGCTTGAAACAAGAACACTTACCTGATTAATGGAAGGTAAAAAAAAAGATCAGATGCAGCAGTGGTGGCTATGGTGGCTGCACACCAGAATGATGAACTTAAACGACTCTCAAAACGGCAGATCAAATCAATCTTAAACGACTCTCAAAACGGCAGATCAAATCAATCGCTTTGATACCATGTGACAAAATAGAAATAAAAAGAAGATGGAGAGAATGAAGAAGAGGGAGAGAGGATCGGTGTGTGTTACTCTCCTCTTAACAGCCACTATTTATAGATAAAATAAAAGAGGATAAAGTGATAGGTCTAGGACTCCACAATATAAGGAGTCTTAGTTTCATTAGAGATAGGAATTCCACATGTCAACATGACAATGAATCCAAGATAAACAGAAAATCCTAGTTAGACAATAATACTAGTCTCCTAATTAAATATGATGAATTGAAGATAAGGAGGACTAAGTCAAGAATTTAACTTAATCTGAAGACTAAGAAGGCAGCCAGCCGGTCATTAAGCTAGATGACACCTAGGCATTAGAACCAAAACCGTACAATCTTCAACAAATGCGATTTTCTCTTTTGGACTTGCTATTGATCCCTCTTCCACTCTTTGAGTTCTATAATTTTCAACTTGAAGTTCTTTATAGAAAATGAGTTTCTGTCTTTGGAGTTTTGCGAATACCTATTACACCCCCCCCCCCCCCCCCCCCAATTGCTCACTGATCCAGTTTCAGGCTTTTCGGTTTGTGTTGCCTCTGTGGGATATGTTGTCCACTTGTCCGTTCTTATTTCTTATTTCAATCGTGTTGAGCCTGACTCTTTGTTGTACTTTTGGCAGGTATCAAACAATGGTTGGGCAGAAGGTGAGTGCAAAGGGAAAGCAGGTTGGTTCCCATCTGGGTACATTGAAAGACGGGAACGAGTTCTTGCAAGCAAATTGGCTGAAGTATTTTAAAATGGTGGATTTAGGCTTTTATAAGGTACCCAGTTATTCACTGTAGAGAGTACTCAGGCAGGGCATGAGGACCTATCCAACGGGGGAAGCATACTTATTTTTTGATGTGTGATAATGTTCATTTCCTGTTTATTGATCTAAATTTTCTTACATATGTTTATCAATATCATCTGGAGGGACCCTATTATATGGTCCTTTGGGCACACCAGACATTTTAGCTATTATGTGTGCATAAGTTTTTCTACTTTCCGTGAGAGAATTAGACATCATGATTTTGTAAGAACTCCAAAATTTTCAGGTTCAAATAGACTTTTTTTGTAAACAATTTGAATTTTTTTAACCGAATTATTTATTTTCAGAATTCCTCACGATATGTTTCATAGAAAAGAATGTTGCTGTATACTAAAAAATAGTTATTTTTCCTTATTTTCTGAACTGAATCACATATTGTGAAGGGTCAGATAAAAACTTGCAAACTCTCTCTCTCTCTCTCTCTCTCTCTCTCTTGGCGTCAATCCATATTGGAGAAAGGATTCTTCTTTTATTTTTGAAAATAGATTTTTTACCACTGTGATCTTATTATTGCATTCCTCTGTTGAATGAATGTGTAAGCAATTACTCTTTCTTTGATATATTTGAACTTGACAAAATGGTCTCAATACCTTATTGATAGGGTTTTTTTAACTACCTTTGTTGCGTGTGTCCATTGATAGATCCTTTAGTAAGGGAGGACGAAAAAGAGAAAGTGTAGAGAAGAGAGACTATATAATAGTGTAGTTCATGCTTCCCACGCCACTAGATCCACATCGTCTCCTCCCTGAGATTCGGGAGGAGGGGTGGCGACTCCAATGGATGGTTGCTACGTAGAGGTCGGATGAATCTGACCCCTCCGTTCTAGTCAACAAGTCGAGCCGACAAGGGAGTGTCGGCTCGAACGGAGGGGTCAGATTCATCCGACCTTCACGTGGCGACCATCCACTGAGGTCGTCGCGTCTCCTCCCTAAAATACAAGGAGGAGACGATTTGAATCCACACGCCACTACCATTTAGGGAATTATTTCCCATCTTGGTATACTTTCAAGAGGGTCCTCACATGTCACATCTTTGTTATTTTATCCGGACTAATCCTAGAAACCAATTACGTTTTAGGAAAAAAATCTCAATATTGTATTCATCTAAAAGAAAAACAAAAGTTGCGTTTTCATTACCACAGAAAGCTACCGGAGTTGGGAAATTTTCTTGAAATTCTTATGCTGTTATTCTTATAACTTTGTCGATTATAGACTTCCTGACAAAGGAAATACTTTAAGGGTGTCAATCTGTCGATTAGGTCCATTCTAAATCGGTTTGGATGTTACATCCATAGAATTAAAATCAAACCGTTAAGAAAAACTTGTTTTTTATTTTAATTTTTTTATCGAATTGATTTAATAGGGTCTCATCGATCAATCACTCTCACACTAGGATTCACATCGTCTCCTGCCTGAGTTTGGGCGGGAGACTGGACGGCTCGGATGGAATGGCCGCCATATGGCACTCGGAGGGATCCGAGCACTCTATTCGAGCCGACCCCCCAGTCGGCTCAGCTTGTCGACCGGGCGGTCGGCTCGGATGGAGGGCTTGGATCCCTCCGAGTGCCATATGACGGTTATCCATCCGGGCCGCCCAGTCTCCTACCCAAACTCAGGCAGGAAACGATTTCTATACCTCACACCACTGCTCGTTCCCATGTGGATTTTTATCAAAAAAAAATATAAAAAAAATATAAAAAAAAAATTGAAACCATTCAAATCAAAACATTCAACTCTTTTTTTTATTTTATTTTGTGGATAAAAGTATGAAACTAATGATCTGAAAAATTCAGATGCCAAGAGGTCTGCCACGTGGTATAGAATTGACCAGTGAAAAGACAAACTCTCCACACGCCTGTCCGCGCAGGAACCGCAAAATATTTTCCTATAAAATTCCTTTTCCCTCTCTCCAGACCCGGTCACAGAAGACGTCCTCGATTCAACTTCCTGCAGAGTAAACGGACCAAAACATAAATCCAGATTTCCAAATTCCAACAGCACAGATACCCTATTTTCGCAGAGAAATTCAGCCAAGAAACCACCCTCCTTTGCCAGCCACATTTGTTTTCTTTTACTGCAAAAGTTAGAATCATTCCACGAATCTCTCCGTCTTAGTTTTTGATTTCTCTTCTCAATTCAAGGCTTTTTAACGACGTCTTTTGGACCAGACCAGAGACAGCTGCAAGCAGTGGCCCCTGCGCACCACCATTTCTGAGATTACATATCTGTCTTTTTCCCACATTTGAGATCGGCGTTTGGATCAGACCAGAGACATCTGTAAGCAGTGGTCCCTGCCCACCGCCACTTCTGAGATCACCATCTCTGTCTTTCTTCTCCCATTTGAGAGGATCAATTTTTCTTTTGCTTTTCAGTTTTGGCTTGAAGAAGAAGAGCGAAGATGAATTTAGGAACTGTGTTGACGCATCCGGACGATATCTATCCGCTTGTGAAGCTGAAGATGGCGGTCAGGGATGCGGAGAAGCAGATCCCATCGGAGCCTCATTGGGCCTTTTGCTACACCATGCTACACAAGGTCTCCCGCAGTTTCGCTCTCGTTATTCAACAGCTTGGTCCCGAGCTTCGCAATGCTGTAAACCATCCTTCCCACGTCCCTTTTTACCCGCTCTATTGTTTGTCAGAAGGGTTTCCTATTTCTGGTTATGTAGATTGATTCCGCTATGATCTCTTTTTCTGGTTACTATTTAAATTTTCATCTTCCTGTATCGCATCGGTCTTGTGGATCTGTAATGTTCATTTCTAGATATGAGTTTCAAAATATCGTTGTTATTACTTTTCAGAGTATTTGATTCTCATGTTTGTCTGATCTAACATAAGAGTAATTTAGAGAAGGTTGTCTTTATATTGTTCATAGGTGGCAAGTTTATTTAAATGTAATTTTCATACCACTGTCTTCTAATCTCTCGTTTCCTCTTTGCAGGTTTGCATCTTCTATTTGGTTCTCAGAGCTCTTGATACAGTTGGTTTGTTTCCGTAGTCATTTCTACTGTAGCCTGTCTTTCTCGTTGAATGTTGAATAATTGAATTTTGAGCCATTATCTCATAACATGATTACACAACTTAAAGCGAAGCTGCCATTATCACTAAACTGAATTTTTAAATTTTATGTCATCCCTTAAGAATGACTTACCTTGGTCAGCACCACCTATGTGCCTAGCCACGTCCTGGTTTGCTTGGCACCATGACAACTATGGTCAAGCTTTAAACTCTATTCTGTTTCTTGTTTCCCCACCTTAAATCAATCAGCATTGTTTGTTCTTACTGTTTTGAGTCATACTTCTTTCAAAATGGATGCGAAGTCTAGTTATGAGGTTTTCAGCTGTATGAGGAAAAATGCTAGTATTTTTCCTTAATTTTTTTAATTTACTTTAAATCATGTTTTTCTTATATGGCCACTTCTTTGCAGTGTATATCATTTTTGTAAAGTTAATATATGTACTTCGCATAGTTGTCAAGGCGACAAGGCGATCCAAGGCGTTTGGGGTCATCCTGGGCGCCTAGGCGCCCGCCTAGGCGTTGCCTAGGCGACCAAGACGTTCCCAGTGCATTTTTTTATTTCTAAAATATTAATGTTTATATATATGCAACATTCTACATAAATAATCAACATTTAAGACATAACTTAATTAATATATGGTGTTGACCCAATTTTACTAATGTACACTAAGACCTGGGATTGTATCTAGAGTTAAGTAAACAATTATTTATGACTAACATTTGCGTACTTTTAACGAATTTGATCGGAGCGTAACTCCTTTAATATAGTTCAGATTCAAGCAATCTCGGGTCGTTTGCAAAGCTAGCATAATCAGCTTTCCAACAAATCCGAGATTGCTTGAATCCAAATTATAATGAAGGAGTTACACTCCGGTCAAATCTTGTTCGGAATACGGGAATGCTGTTTAAAGTCGTCTGAATGTAAATTATTTTTTAGGCATCAAAGCAAAAGATTATTTTGGCGCACTCTTGGTTTTTAGTGATAATTTATTATAATAAGATTTATAAAATTTTTATATTTAATAAAAAGCCTAGCATTTAAAAGTTGAAAATCGTCCTCGCACCCAAAAATATGGTTTTTGTTCTTGAACAGGGGGGTTGACTTTTTTTCCTTCTGAAATTTGAATTTTAGACTATTTTTATTGGATTCAAATAGGGGGGTATTTGCTTATTTATGAATAATATCTTAAGTAAATGAAATATAAAATTAAAGAAACATTTACTTAAATGATATTAGTCATAAATAAGTACTGCCTGATAAATGTTGATCTGTCTGGCCTGGGCGACCGCCTTTCTCATGTACACAAGGCGCCCTGGCGCCCTGGCGCCCAGGCCTGTACAAACCGCCCGAACGCCCAGGCGTCGCCTAGGCGATGCCTGGACAACTATGGTACTTGGTCTAAGCTAAGCTATGTAACGAGGACATGCAAACTTGTTTTTAGCATCTAACATGGCAATCTAAAGAAAAACTGGACATAGATTCATGGTGTAGTTGGAAATCACTTACTTGCAACTGATATCATATTTCCTTGTCATACAGTTGAATATTGCTATGTTTTCCTCTGCTGGCAATCTCTGGGCGACCGCCTTTCTCATGTACACAAGGCGCCCTGGCGCCCAGGCCTGTACAAACCGCCCGGACGCCCAGGCGACGCCTTGACAACTATGGTACTTGGTCTAAGCTAAGCTATGTAACGAGGACATGCAAACTTGTTTTTAGCATCTGACATGGCAATCTAAAGAAAAACTGGACATAGATTCATGGTGTAGTTGGAAATCACTTACTTGCAACTGATATCATATTTCCTTGTCATACAGTTGAATATTGCTATGTTTTCCTCTGCTGGCAATCTCTGTCCCATCCTCCCTCTCGCTCTTTCTTGTGCCCTTTTTCTGCAAAAAAAATAAACTGTCTAGCAGTGGAACTGGACACATGCGTGAATATGGCCAGAAATGACTAGGGCATGTCCTTGTTACATAGGCTGAAAGTTAAACACTAAAAACCGGAAATAAGGAATGATAGCTCATTTGAGCCTTTCCAATTGTCATACCTAATGTAGTAAAAAGAAAGGAGATTAAATTTTCGTGATTCTCTTATTATGGTTGGCCATTGCCTTGTCATTCTGCAAGACTGCAAGTGATATTTCAGCATTCTGGTCAAAGGGAAAGGGTAGGGGGACGGGGAGGGGAAGGGGGAGGGGGAAGGTGGGGGGGGGGAAGAGGGACCATTATGGCTATTCTCGTTTTCTTTTCGTCTTTGTTTTCACAATATTGTTTTATCTAGGTAATTTCTATTTAAATTGCACTAAATTCATTTATGTTGTTGTTAGAGGATGATACCAGCATTCCTGATGATATCAAAGTACCTATTCTGAAAGCTTTCCATCGTCATATATATGACCGTGACTGGCATTTCTCATGTGAGTTTCTGAAAATCTTTGTAATGCTTTTTATTTGTCACTTTCCTTGATCATAGAAACTGAAGAACCATTATTTTTAACCCTTTTTTTCTGTTTGAATATTAGGATTGTTAAGTAACTTATAAAAGTCCAACAACAGTTACCTGACTTTTCTTCACTCAAGTTATGATTCTACTGCTCCTGTTATCAATATTGTTTCTACTAGTTAGTGAGCTTTGGAGACATCTCATGGGCCTGTCAGACCTAATAGATATTTAATATCTTTTATAGCCTTTTGTTTGTTCAACTGTTCTTTAAGAAACAATTTTTCTTCAGTTCTTTGGGCTAGTTCGAAGTTGAAACTTGGATGAACTAGGGAGGAAGACCCAAGCATCTTCTTATTCATGTATTGAATCCTTAAGAATAAAGTTCCCGCCAGGCTGAAACTGGCGAGAACTTTATAAAATAAGGTGAAACTGTATATTTAGTGAAGAAAATATGAGAGGAAGAAAGCTGATTGTGTAGCACAAAGGATGCAGCTAACAAGCTCTAAACAGAGAAAAGATCGTGATCCTAGAGATAGCTGGATGATGAATACATCTTACCTAGGGCTGTGGGCAAGCCAATTTGCACGAGAACACAAGGGCATCAGCCCAAAGAAGAGCTATAAATCCACTTCAATTCTGTAAACTTCAAATCCAAGTACATTTATATCACTTTGGTGACCCTCCCTTGCTTTGCAGTTTGCAGGCCACAATGCTTTGAACTTGGGTAAACTGGTAAACCTCACTACTAATTCATGATTACATATCGACTTCTCCAAAGATTTAAAATTTTCGAAGTCTCTAACTGTTGTAACTTACTAAATACCAGAAATTTAAAATTAATCTGAAATTTCTGGCTGAAGACTTTAACATACTGTACTCCTTACTTGAATTGAAGAGTACAAATTACCCCAGCAACCATAAAATTACCAAAATACCACTGGCCATATTTCCACTGGTGTTGCAACTTCAAATATGCTTCCCTACCTTTCAAGAGTGCATATATGAACCACCTTTGGACTGATACAACTATGGCAAGATGAACTATCAGATTCTTTCTTTGAATTTCTTAGGAGGAGGGACATTCTTAGATGACATGCTTAGATCTCTCACAAGAAGTAAATTGTCTGCTGGATGCATTGCATGTTTCCATGTCAAGAGCATTGCACTACTCTTGGTATGATGAGCAGACTCTCGCTTAGAGCTCCTCTTAGATACCAAGTAATTGCTTGCTTTCTTCTTCTTCTTCTTCTTCTTTTTTTTTTTTTTTTTTTTTTAAAGGAAAATAAAAAAAATGGTGGCTTTTGCATATGAACAAAGGATGGCTTGCCCTCTCAGAAGGGGGGATAAAGGAAGAAAAAAAAGTATAATTACTCAAAGTCAAGTATTGGAGATGGCCTTCAAGATAGTGGAATGACAAATGTATCTGACCTTAAGTTCTTGGGTTAAGGCTTGGTGAGTTGAGTAGACTTGTCTATGGGTCTTTTAGTCAGGAACATCTTCAAAAGGATCATAACCAAGAAAATTTTGAAAGAAGAAAGGCTATTTGGTACTAGTGTGTTTTGACTATGTTGCTTGGTATGTTTACTAATCAAAAGTTGTGCTTGTTTCATTGTTAAGGTGGTACAAAGCACTACAAAGTTCTAATGGACCAATTTCATCTTGTTTCAACTGCTTTTTTGGAACTTGGAAGCAGGTTAGTGCTAAACCCAGCACTGAATTTGAGACATCATTGATTACAAACAAATTTGAAATAATTCATTGAAGCAATTCTTTTCTTGTGAATATGTTATTACTTTTTTTCTACAGCTTCACTATTACAGTTGCTGGGGATTGTATATTGTATTTTTCTTTTTTTCTTAATTAATTGTGACTAAGGATGCCAATAAAGAGGCTCAGGCCTATGTCTCTGATAGATTACAAGTTTATCTTGTTTGCTTTTTTAAAATCCTGTATGTTGCATAATTGAGATGAAATCAGGTCCAATATTTTCAATTTTAGCTAATCAGATCTGTACTATGTCATTATTTTTATAGTTTCTCCTAAACTTGTATTTGGAATTATGTGACATGGCTTTGAGGCAAATAAACAACCATAAACAGTCGCAAACAGGATTTAAACTGAAGGGACTGCAAGAAAACCCTGTACAGGCCTTTCAGATTTTGCCAAAATTGGACTTCGTATATTTCCCTTCAGTCCCTTGGTAGGTCAAACTATGCTTTACTGTTGAATCGTAAACCATGTTCCTACATCTTAAGAAGGTTTTAAATTTCGGTTTCATGGCTGGTTTCAGCCAGCCCCAAAACTGAAACGAAACAGATTGCGGCTGAAATGGAGCTGAAATCTGGGATTTTTCCTGGTAAATTTTGAAACTTAGGTTTCAATGGGTAAAAAATTGTTTGGGAAATTTTCATACACCTCCCCTGAGGTTTACCCTAATGGCAGTCACCCCCATTATCACCAATAATGGCACTAACCTCCCCTAATTTGAAATGTAAGTATCAGACAGACCCTGTCTGTTAGGACAGGTCTGTTAGATGTGACGTGTCTTCTCCATTCATTTTTTAATGTCAATATTACCCTTAGGCACTTGTAGAGTTACATTTTTAACCTTTTAAAACTTAACTAATAACAGTGGAAAGTTCTATACGTTTTCATCTTCATCTTTCTCTCTCTCTCTCTCTCTCTCTCTCTCTCTCTCTCTCATACCCTTGTAAATCTAAAACGCTAATTTGCAGAGAAAATCCATAACCAAAGCCATGAGCGCCATTTCCCTTCTTTTCTCTTCTGTTCGTTTCTGTTTGATTACGACTAACAATGTGTTTTTCATTCTCAGCAATTCCAATTAAAGCTTCATTACATCCCATTTTGGAGTGTTCATCATCCTTTACACCCCCCAAAAAAAAGTGAAGGAAAGAAAAAAGAGGATGTGCAGAAACAACCCACTTAGAAAACATACTGAAATTCAATTGAACAAACATAAAACCATAAATGGTGTTTTTTATTCTCAGAAATACTAATCAAAGCTTCATTACATCCCATTTTGGAGGGTTCACCAACCTCCACCAAAGAAACAATTGGAGGTGAAAAGAAGTGAAATGACAAAATCAAGCCCAGATGAAGCTGGATGAGAAAACAAGGGTACTGCTTGTAGGAGGAGATAAGAAGTGAAAAAGAAGAATTAAGAAGAAATCCAATTGATCTTCAATCTGGATCTTCTGAAATCTTCATGAGTTCTCAGATTTGGGGATTCTTATTTCAAATAGGATTCTTCACATTCTAGAAATCTGACCATCGGATTGAGCTGAAATTTTGATATCATATTTCCCTACCTACATAGAGCACTAGACCGGCCTTTTGACCAGATCTAAACCCTTGGTTTGTTGATATTTAAAATCTCCTGAAATCTGATTTCTTTATTTCACTACGATTCTGGTTTTTATGCTAGAAGCCTACTGTTAAAGCCCTCTTAACCATTCTCCCTCAACAGTCCCGATCCAAACCAGCAACTTTGTCATAGCCGATCTCTGAGTGTCCAGTCGATTAGATGGATATGATCCCGAATGATGATGGTTATGGCTGTTTAATCCTTTGTGCAGATTGCAACAAAACGAGCCAGAGAAGACGCAAAAGCTGCTGACAACGAAGATGCCATCGACGAAGAAGAAAAACCTTCCAAAAGGAGAGACCCCCAAATTGAAGTAGAGCCAAACTGGATTTATTGTGGAAGACGGTGAAGTAGAGCCAAAACCAGAAATGTCATTTTGGAAAGCCTGTTTCGCTTGGTTTTCGAGACTTTCCAGAGCTAATTAGAGATGGATTATCAAGGAAGATAAATTAGGATTGAAGAAAAGGGAAATTCAGCTGTCTTTGCTGTTGTTGATTGATAGAGTCTGTGATTTGCTCTAGGAAATCAGAGGAATGTTTCAAATGGCAACGAATGTTTGTTGAAGATTGCGCTTCGCTTGCTTGGCAGCAAAGGAAATCTCTGGTTGCTTGAACTTAGGAAACTGCATTGGTTTCTTGAAGCAGAGGGCTAAGCTTTTGGATTTCTAGTTTTAGTGGTTCATCGATGACCCTTTTTTTTTACACATGATGATGTTACTTGTTTTTCTTTGAAGGAGTGTGAACGCGAAGGGTAAAAAAAGTCATTTCAACTTTTCCATTAGGCAACTTAACAGTGTGGGGTGCGGTTGACATTATTGACAACAATGGGGGGGGTGGTTGAAATTAGGGTAAACCTCAGGGGAGGTGCGTGAAATTTTTCCAAATTATTTTTGAAGCCCAATTTTTTTGTGTGATGCATTTTTTAAACTTTTTTTACATATCCATTGAATTATTTTCACTAAAAAAACATCGTAAATGGTTTTCTATGTCAAGACCATAGTATGCTAAATGTAGCAACGAGTACGAATGGTAGAAATGAAATTATGTTATCTTGTTATTACAACATTGTAGAACATTCTTTAAATACCAAATACATAAGATATGGAACTATATTAAAATCCACGAGGATTTTCGTGGAGCATCTAATTCCCGAGCCGAGTACCATGCTACCGGTAAAGGGCCTCCGTTGTATAACGTATGCATTTCATGACATATTGTGGGACTAGTTAATTTGAAAGTTGTTCACAGCCGACACATATGTTGAATCATCAGCAAAAGTGAGGTAACCCAACCTAGGGAATGACTCGTGAGGAATGTAATCTAGTGGAGGTGGAGGTGGAGGTGGAGCTTGAAGAGGAAACGTGAAGATGGAGTGGACAAAAGATTACTCATTAGTGGCAATGGTGGGGACTGAAGTAGAAGATCCACCATAGCCACCCCCATATGAGTCATAGCCACCATATGCATGATAATTTGTTGAGCCTACACTCTCAAAGCATCCACCTAACTCATGCCCTTCATCGTGCCAGACAAGCTTGATATATCCATCGGCTCCATCCTAGCTATCTCATCAGGTCTGAACCGCTTGCGTGGACCTTGAGTGTACCCTCCATCAGTCATAGTTGTCAAGGCATCGCCTAGGCGCACAAGCCCCCTTGTGACGCCTTGGTCGCCGTGGTCGCCTGGGTGGGAGCCTTGGTTGCCTAGGCGCCTCGTCAAACCTCCCACACCTTGGCACCTTGACAACTATTCTATCAGTAAGTGTGCCATGGTCATCATCTTGTATGACACCGTGATACTAACTCTCCCATGTGAATCTGATAGGTTCTGGCTAGGGCTGTGGCTGCGACTGCTGCACCATCTCATCTTCCTCCTCCCGTAAGCCTGCATATCTATCACCACTATTATCATCGTCATCATCACCACTATGGCCCTGTGTCTAATGGAGAAGGTGTGCACGTAGGCGCTGGATTCAGAACCACAAGAAGAGAACTTCTACTCCGTTCGTATGTATCACAACTCTATGAAATCGCTCTGAACATTCTTTTGAACAATGTAAAATACACCAAAGCCTTTAGTCTATCCAGCAATGTTCTGAATAGAGTCGGTTCAAACCTTACTGTCTTTGTGCAATGTAACCCTAACTTAAACCCTCCCGAGGAACGCGACATTAGCTCGAAGATGTGCAAAAATCTGATTGTTTGGCTGACCACCAGGCTCATCTAAAAAGGGGCTCATCTCAATCACTCACCCACTCATAAAGGAGATCCTCCTCTTCGTCAATCTCGAATATCTTACTCAACTCGATTGGGGTTGTATCATTATCCATGCTCAGACATATGTGCTCTTCCCTTAATCTCATGTTATTATGCACGTATATAGATTTAGTAGGATTTCAAGCTGGTTAGCACCTAAACGGTTTCGCCTCTTTGTGTGTATGAGAGAAAATGTACTCCAATTGCTCGCAACCGAGGTGGAACACGTCTGTGATATCAGTTTAATTGCTATCTTACTTCGGTTTGAGGAGTCTCTCCCATATAATACCCACCATTCAGTTGCATCAGAACATTAAAGAGTATTGTTGGGTGATGATACGTAATAAATTATTAATACATAAATGACAAAAAATTAGGTGATTGGACTCACCAGGGGTGGTATTGGACTGTGCATTAATTGTTGCTGTCCGGCCAAAACTTCCAGTTGCATCTCGGAAGGATTTGATCTAAATACATTGCAATGTTAGGTATTAATGTTATGTTGTTAGCACAATTGCATGTGACCATAAAGTAAAATAACACTCAACTCTTTATTAGTAATAGATTGGGCTAGTGGACCAGGCTCAAGCTTTTCTACCACATCTTGAACTGCTTATATTAAATATTGTCGCATCCCAAGATTGTCCTTGTATTGATACTTGGGATTGAGATAATATGCTAAAAAGAAGGAAAATACCATTTTCAAGAACTAAATCTAAATCTTAATCGAATTGAATTTATATCAAACAAATAAATTCTTACCAGACTTATGTGGTGGATACATGAGCTGCCTTTCCCCGCGATCTTTTATGATTTTAATGAACTTGGGTGTAACCTTTTTTTACACATCATAGACTTGTGTCTTCATCAGTTCTATGGCTGCCCACAAATGTGATAAGGTGGGATTTTTCTATGAGTTGACCATTCTAAGGACTTTCATGACTGATTCTAATATCAATACAACTTTCTTCAGGTCATCCTAGAATAAGTCACCATAAATAGTCGATTGAGCTAATTGACTACGGGAAGAAGCAGCCTGAGGCCACTGGCCACTCAAACCATTCCTCTGAAGCAAATATGGACCTAAGCTTGTCTTGAAAAACCAGCTCCCCTGGCCATCTACATCAATCTGTCCTACTTAATGTCAAATGTCTTGCTACTCGCTGCCTTTGCCATCCTCAATTGATCAGCCTCTGCCGCTTGGAAGTCCAGGTCATCTTAATCAGGCTCCTCACCAGTATAATCCTCCTCAGCAAGTTCAGGTTAGCTCCTCTCCAGACATGCATCTTCAAACTCCTTCCTAGATACCCTCTATCTTTCTTCTTTTGTATCCCTCCCTTCATCAATTCAGCCATTGCCTTCTTTATCTCACTCAGCACACTAGGGCATCCGAATACATTTCCATCCCCACCAGCCAAATGCCACTTTAGGTGAGTGGCTCCATTGCATTGGGATGTCTTCTTTTTAGCATCGAGAGGTACCCCATGCCTCTATGCAATGTCTCCTCCTTGTAAGTCAGCCATTACGCACTATATTGTATGTTGTTGAATGTTGATACAATAATGCATTCATTATTAGCATCGAAACATCAAGCAAGCATAAAAAAAAATGCAATTAAGCTTATATAACATTTTCAACTAAGTCTTATTTTTCCCTATTTAAAACTTTTTTTTTTAATTTTTAAATAATTAAACAAATTTAATTAACATAAAATAATTATGTACCATCAAAAAATTGTTCAATTTTGGCTGAAGCAACATTTAGAATACATTACAGTATTTATATTCATCTTCAAAACTAAAACAGAATATTTTTTCTATTTATTTGCATTTATTTTGAATTTTATCAAATTTTATTCTAATTTTCGAAAATTAAAATAAATAATTAAAAATAGAAAAATTATTCCGACTTCGTCAAGCCATAGATCGGCCAACATTGTCAACATACATTATTTTGACTCAATGCATCACATATTACTCTCAAATATTTGTTGCCAAAAAATTATTTTTTGAAAACAGAAAATGAAAAAAAATAATTTAGCAACACAAGATGAAATCCGACTCCATAGAGTTGTAGATTGGGACATTGTATGTAACATATAAAAAATTGAAAGAGATTCATGGTGTCTACATGCATGCTTTTAAGAAAAATTGGTTTAGGAAATAATTGGTTTACCTTTTTGCTTCCAATCTTCCAATCTTGTATGAAACCAAGTTGAGTATCACTTGGAATGCGAAGAAGTGATGAAGAATCCTTGGTTTTGAGCAAAAAAGTAGAGATTTTGGAGAAGAAATGAGGTTTCAGTCGAAATCTCCTCAAAACTGCCCCTTTCGGTTGTAATTTGGAAATAGACAAATATAGACCGAAATGATGTATTTTATATGCTATTATCAGACCAGGTTTTGACTGGAATCACTGTTTCATTTGAAATTTGGTTGAAGCAGTAATTTCATACTTTTTAATTTCGAAGGTGTATCTCGTTTTGGATTTGTCAAAAACCGAAATATTTCGGCCGAAACCACTAATTTCGGCCTAAATTTAGTACCATGGCTTCTAGTAGTTCATAAAAGTACAGCACTAAGGGTCTGTCTCTGAAACCAACCTCCAAATATTCATTCTCATTGAAACTAGATTTTACAAACTCGTAGCAAAACAAAGTTGACTACTGAGTTCATTTACTTTCATGTCCATCAAAACAGTGGCAATCATTTATTCCAAGTTTAATTCATTTTTTAATGTGACGCTGCTTTCCCATTCCCAGCAGTTTTATGTGATGGGATTGCCTTCTAGACAAGGATTAAAGTATTGTGTATAGGTAGCGTATCAGTCGGGCGAATTTAAGAGACGTATCGTATCCTATCGTGGATACAGTGGATACGCTAGGATACAGGGAAAGAGAAGCACAAGAATGATTAGAAAACATGCAAAACACATTTTTAAAGCACAAAAACACTACAATAAATAACATTAAAAAATTTGTTTCTTAGTTCTTACATTCATATGAAATTGCTAATACCATGTGGAAGTTGCATGTTTTTACCTTTTTCCCCAAGGTTTTGCTATGGTGATTGATTGAACTTCAATATTCAAACGAAACAACAATTGGATGCTTTGTTTCTAAGATGCTTTTTTATGCATAATCAAAGCCTTAAAGTTTGGAGGGTGGTTGGTTTAAAAATAATGGTCGAAATCCAACTATCTTACAAGCTCCTTCTACTGTTTCGCAAAAAACAGCAGGAAATGAAGACGATAGTCATTTTAAAGCCTGGTTGATGCTGTCCAATACAATCGATACTTTCTTATTTATATCCGAAATTTAATTTTAACCGTATCGAAGTGTATCGCTGCATATTGACCCGTATTGGTGGATACGTAGCGATACACTCACTATTTTAAAAACTGGGAGACATATCGTATGCATAGTTGTCAAGACATCGCCTAGGCGTCCAGGTGGTAAAATTATGGGCTAGGGGCCTTGTAGATGTTCAAAAGGCAACCGCCTAAGTCTTCTCGGCGTTGCCTTGTTGCATGTGTATATAAATCTTTAATTAAATGGAAAATTTCATGTACCTCCCTTAAGGTTTCTGTTTACTCGCAATTCAACCATTACCCATTATTGGCCACGTGTTGTTAAGTTCCCTAATGGAAAAGATGAAAAGAGTTTTTTACCCTTATACTAAATCCAATCCGAGATTGGGATGCCGATGTCGTCGAAAAATTTATTCCTTGGCAGTCAAGGTGTTTCAAAGCTAAGCAGTCGCCAAAAGACGGAATTTCCCTGGAGGAATTGTTGGACAAGAGATTGAGTTATTGCATATAATCTATTAACATAAATATAGCATATTGCATTATTGTATATAATATATAAACATAAATATAGCATTGATATTTTAGGGAAAAAAAATACACCAGGAACGCCTTGGTTGCCTAGGTGGGCGCCTAGGCACCTAGGATGACCTCCAACGCCTAGGGTCGCCTTGTCGCCTTGACAACTATGATCGCAGGGGTATTGTATCGACCCCCTGCAATAAGGATACGTATCCTTAAAACCTTGCTTCCAGATTCATTTATTTTTTTGTGAACTGCAGTGCTAGACCATACCCTTACTCTTACGGAAATCTACCTGATTCTAGAATTCAATTCTTGACTAAAATTTGTTTGCTGTGTATGGGCAACCCATAATTGGGCCCACCCTTTCTCTTCACAGCCTTTATGGTCCAGAGGAGTAAGCTCAATTCTTTTGCACTTTGGTGACTGCTGGGTTATGCAAGACACTAAAGTAAATGGCCCTCAGGCCAGATTAAGGTTTGGGAAATTAATGTTAACTGCTGTCACATGGACCCTGGGGTCAGAAAGGAAGAAGGACTTGATAACCATGCTGAACCAGCTTATAGGGTGGCCTCAAAATCCATTCAGCAACGATCATTATTTGGGGATGATGTGTCCATCTATCTAGCTGCTTTCAGCATGTAGTGTCAGGGATGTCTCTTGTGTGGCTACTTCTAAAGATGGTATTACTTCGCTTTTCCTGATATGGCAAGTGCACTCCAAAAGAGTACATATCAATGATGAGTTTGCCTCTTGCTGAACATGGGGTTCACTCTGCTTTACTGAATAAATAATTGTTGGGATATTATGAATATGCTTTATGTTTCAGGTTTTATTTTGCCTCATATATAGGTTTCTTTCTTCTTTTATTACTAATAATTTGTATTTTTTTGGACAATTATGCAGTTATCAAGAGGGAATTGAAGATATCACTAAAAGAATGGGTGCAGGGATGGCAAAATTTATTTGCAAAGAGGTTAGTGCTGCTTATACAATCAGCTTCTAGATATTTAAAGGGAAGAGTGCAAAAATTACATAGTTTTTCTCCTGCTTTGACTGAGAGATTTTTCAATTCTTAATGCATGTGTATACTTGGTTCTGTTACCTGGTGAAGTAGATAGGATCTGGTTGAATAAAGGGTTCTTCTTTGATATTCAACTTCACAGCATCACTATCTGTCTACCATCCTCTGTCCAATAAACTGAGATTGTAGGCCTACATTAGAGAAGTAATAGTAACTTTACCAATCAAAATTTTCCAATAAAACTTGTTTTGAATTGTCCAAAGCTTGATTGGAATTTTCATTCCACTTACTGTGCTCTATATTTAATTCATGCTGTTGTGGGTGATGGAGTTAAAGACAAATAACATTGCCTTTTGTGAGAGCTGGTTTTTATCTCTCTCCTTGTTTTGTAGGTAGAAACAGTTGACGACTATGATGAATATTGTCACTATGTAGCAGGACTTGTTGGATTAGGATTATCCAAGCTCTTCGCTGCCTCCAGGTTGGAAGATTTGGCTCCTGATTCCCTCTCTAATTCCATGGGTTTATTTCTTCAGGTGATGATGTTGATGTAATTTTAACTGTAACTTCTTATGGCAGAACCAAATCTGTTGTCAGTTCCAGTTCTCACATGCTATCTTTTTGTATCCAATGATTTACAGAAAACAAATATTATTCGAGACTATCTGGAAGATATAAATGAGATTCCAAAGTCACGCATGTTCTGGCCTCGTCAGATTTGGAGTAAATATGTGAACAGACTTGAGGTATACCTACTTAATGTGTTTCTTGAACTTTAATGCTATGTTGCAATTACCTACTGTTTTCTTTGGATTCTCATGATGCGGTCCCAAATTTGTATGTGTACAGATGTGGGTTAAGCCTCACTAATATGTTCTCAGCCAATCTTTTTTAATATACGCTCAGTCTATGGTTACATCATTTTGTGATATCTTAGGACTTGAAATATGAGGAGAACTCAAAAAAAGCAGTTCAGTGCTTGAATGACATGGTCACAAATGCGTTAATACATGCAGAAGATTGCCTGAAATATCTGTCCTCTTTGAAAGATCCTTCTATATTTCGATTCTGTGCTATCCCTCAGGTGCGTACATATTCCAAACTACCATGATTTTTGCTGTCCATATTTCTATTTCTTATGCCTTAAATCTATTCTTTGCTGCCTAGAACTAGCTTGGAAACACCTTAAAATATTATGCTTTGGATTGTGCACTGTGTGACTTGTCCTTCATGCAATATTTTCCATTTGCTGGTTCACAGTTAGTTATTGTTTACAAGGTGTACATCACATTGTTTTTGTGTCCATGTATTTTGCTTTTGTGTCAATTTGAGTTTTGCTTTCTACTAATGTTGAACAGGTATGGCTAAAGTAGTTTTGTAGCTGGACCTGTCGTGAAGGGGGACAATTTTTGGTTTCCTTTCCCAGACAATTGTTTGCACACTGAACTGCAGTTTCCTGTTTTTATTTGAGACAATGTTGAAATTTTGGCAGCTGGGGAAGGTCAAATCATAAACTGAAGCTATAACAAGATATGAGATAACTTAATCGTACTTGAGCAACATTTTCCTTATGTTTCTTTCTTGTTCTCTTCTTACCAAATAGTTTCCTTGTTTTTCTTCAGCTTGCCTCCCAACATGTTAGAAACATCAGGCCATTGAAAACTGTGTAATGATTGAAGGATCTTTTCTGCTACCCAACATAGGCTGGCATTAATTCGACTCTTTTTCTTTTTCTTTTTTTGTTTGGGTTGGGGGGGGGGGGGTTCCTACATTGGCTTTGAGGTTGAAGAACTTTGACCACCATTATTGTCTGACCCTTCATATTTTCCTCAATCTTCTCCTGAGTCCACCCACACTCTTCCCAAGCCTCTTAAGCCATGAACCTCCTTCATTGGCTAAGGCCTAAGGGGATCATCAACGAAAGTGAATTTCATTAATGGGTTAGGAGTTACATAGCCTTCTTAAAATGTCGAGCATGTGAGCTGTCATCTCTCTAAATTTTGCAAATCCTAGATCCAGTTTAGCATTCTTGAATGGATCACTGAAAGATGCTCCATCGATACCCCAAAATTCCTTGGAGGGACATGCCCATCCATCATAAATGAGGTAGCACCTCTTGCCTTATATTCAAACGTTCTTCTATTACCTTGTCTCCATAAATCCTAAATAATTGCAAAAGAGATTAGTTTCCATGAGATAATCTCCAGGGCACAAACTATTCAGTTTATATGGTTGGAACTAATCCAAGCCAAAGAAACCCTAGTAATATATCCACATGTTGAGAGTCACAGCACTAGACTCTCTATATTCTGCTTCTAAAGTTAAAACAAGCGAGTAAAGAATATTTAGATTGTCGATTGTTTGCATGGTTATCATCAACCGTCACCTGGTGGGCCTGCAAAGTTCTGAGTTCTTTTTATGGAAGATCTAAAAAGAATATGGGAATCCCTGAAGCATCTAAATGCTGCTGAGTTCCTGAAAATTTCTGACTGTCTCTTAATCTCTTCACTGTGCTTTGACTGTTACAGAGATTCAAGGTAGCTTGTGACTTCAGTAGATGCTATTTATGCTTTCTGTGAACCTGGATAGATGCCCAGGCCACCATCCTACTATAAGAGTCTACGTGACACTGCCCTATCTGTGGCAGACCACCACATTCCATTGATTCTAGACCTGTGGAAAACCTGGTCCACTCTGGTCACTTCAATCTTCGATGAGCCAGTAACTTCCTCTGAATTTTTGCTAGTTAAAGCTTGTGTTGACTGGTGCCAATCCACAACTATCCTACTGTCATGGTAGCTTCATAAATTATGTTCAAATAAACGCCTGAAGAGGCACTTCCTACAGGAGCCTCCCTACTTCCACATGGATGACCAGAGCTTGATTGTCAAAATTCACCATTGCACTCCCATGTTCATTATGACCTAAGACTGAGTCAACGATTTTGGATGTTTGATATGTGCTTAACCATGTGCATGGCTTGTGTGGGCATTGCTGGTGTTAAGAGGGTTGTAAAGGGTGTTAGTTAATGGTGGTTAATTTGGCATGTATTAGTAGGGAGTGGGGTAACATGGGTACAATTACTTATTAGAACTTATCAATATTCAATATGAACCATGTCACCAATAAGTTGATGGAATGGGAAAATCATCTTTTCCAATACAGAATTTAAAATGTAATGGAGGCTGGTACATCCTCAAAATAAATGTACTTTCTCTCAATCACTTACCTGATAGAAACATAGCCTCCTCTTTTCCCTCTTTCAAAATAGGTATTTCCTGTTAGGACTTCCTGAGTGACAGAATGATCTGTTCACTTTCTTGTTCTTAGTTTTCAGATGTTTCCAATCTGGTTTTACTGTGATATGGAGCTTCTATAACTCTCTTTTTGCAGTAGTCCACCTTCCATTTTATATTACCTTTCTTTTTTTTTTTCTTTTTTTTTTTGAGTCAGGGGGTTGGGGGACATGAAGTAGTTTCCATTTCCATGGTTTTAAGTATTGATACGATACGCTCCGTATCCACCGATACGTATCCGTATCGGCATTGTTCGATACGTAACTCTTTTTTTAAAACAAAAAGTGTATCCACATGTATCAACTGTATCGAACCAATACGACTCGATACACTTCGATACAGTCGATACACTCGATACACTTCAATACAGTTGATACACTCAATACGTGTCGATACACTTATGTTTCCATTTTAGCAAAAAATAAAATAAACTTACCGATACGGCTCGATACACCTCGATACAGATCGATACACCTCGATACGGTCGATACGCACTTATACAGCTTGATACAACTGATTTTTTCCCACTTTTTTGAACTTCTTCCTTGCTGAAAACCTACAATTCATGGGAACCGAAGGTTGTAGCTCATTGGAAATACTTTAAGATTGCTTATTATAGGTTTTTATGCTTAAAAATTGTGTTTTGCATGTTCCCTAATCATTCCCGTGTGTATCTTGCCCCGTATCCTAGCATATCCACCGCATCCACGATACGATACGATACGTCTCTTAAAATTGCCTACGCTACCGATACACGATACTTTAATCCTTGTCCATTTCTTTACAGTTCTCTTTTAGATGCAGACACAGTTAGCAAAGAAGACCTAATCATGGGCTTACCCATGTACTTCCAATTCTTTGTTGTTACTTTTTTTGTGCTTTTATGAACTTTTTAATTATTTGTAGTGCTTGTTTCAGGGTGAAAATTGACACTGAGATAGGTGTAGGGATCCTTTGTCACATGGATCCAACCATGTCTTTCAAGCCGTGTAGGCCATCACAAGAAAATGTGATGTTAGTTGTTATGACACAGTCAGATGTCTCAACAAATTGTTACATTTATGTTTTGCCTAGTAAGAGTTGGTAGCTGCTTGAGACCCCCCCCCCAAAACAGCCACCAAACAATTCACTTTCCTTATCTCAGTGGAACTGTGATTCCTCTTTCCTTTTCCTATTGGGATTATTCAGTAGAATTAGGACCACTGGAGTTTCTCCTACATCACTTTGGTATCAGGGATGGCCTTATATTTAAAACTGGTTTGATACCCAAATTTTGAAACAGCTCTTTCATTATTATTGTCCAATTCCATTACTGCATAATGGTTGTTCTCCTCTAGAAGCTTGCAAGTGAGATTCTGAATTTATTATACTAATTGTAACAGGTCATGGCAATTGGAACTCTAGCTTTATGCTACAACAACGTTGAAGTGTTCAGAGGAGTGGTGAAAATGAGACGCGGTACGGATTCAATATGAAAATACTGTGTTTTGAATTATTTTTTTTTCTTGCATGTAAGAGCTAGGGGCATCTTAGCACAAACTTTCTTGGTATTACAGAATCAGTCATGGTGTGATAAAGTTAACTTGTATCTTGAGGTTGCAGTTTCAAGCCCTCATTGAAGCATGTATTAGTGTGACTTTATACATTAAGTGAAACACCTGTGAGTAATGTTTTAATTTAGAGGGGCAATGGGTTTGTCGCAAATACATGTTTGAGCGTTGATCCACCCATTTTCAGAGCCAGGTGACAGGTGAGCTGCTTAACTGGCCGTGCTATGTCTCATACACTTCTATGTGCCATTCTCCATCTGTAGAGAGCTGTAATTTGGCACAGAAATATGATTAGGTCTGGAGAGGCTGTAATTTGGATTATAAATTATGGATTATAATGAATTAAACTCCAGAATATTTTGCATTGTTTAAACTGAGAAAGAAGAATTTATTAATCAAAAAATCTGAAGTTTCAGTGCAGTGGAGTCCCTGTAAGAATAGTGAGTACCCAAATAGTATAATAGAATGACACACTGAAAGAGATAGGATAGAAATTCTACCAACAACTTAATATCCTGAGACATCCACCAAGGGTTAAATATAGGAAAAATTAAAAAACCCATGGCCCACCATGAATAATTGATGATGGAGCAAGTGGGACCAATTTGGATCAAGAATTCCTACCTCCTACATACTAGGAACAAAAGTGAACTAGTAAAGAATGGAAGAATTCGAGAAAACAAAACAAAAATAGATTCTATTCAAGGATTGGAGCAAGAATTTAAAGGTTGCATCAAAACTCCATGGTAGTCAGTATCATGGAGTATTCAATTTGAGTAATAGAGATGGTTGTTTGCAGAAAGTTGACCCACGGATTTGAAGATCCAGAGTTAGGCATTAAATGATGCTCTGAAGTGTTGTCTAACTTTAAGTCGCGCACAAATCTGTACTAACAACTTGAGGATAAAAACAGAAAATAGAGAGAGAGAGAGAGAGAGAGAGCCTGCCCTTCTAGTTGATGAAAATCCAGTCTTCTATTGAGGCCCTGAGGGAATCCATTCCCATTCCATGAAACCACATGGCGTATGAGCATGCAGCTTTTCAAAATATTTATTCATTAATCTCACTGATCAAAATGTGGGCACTAATTGATTATTGAAGACTCCCTAAAACAAACTTGATTGGAGTACCTAGTACCTACTCATACTCAAACTTTTAAGCATATTGCAACTCAAATAACCTAAAAACAAAAGACAAATCTGTCTCAATTACATCTCTTGTAAATAATGACGACATTTAAGCAAACAAAGCTACTAACATAATAACTCTTAAGTACTCTTTGTTGGTTGACTGTGAACACAAGGAGGAACCTGCTCCACGTAAAGGACTCATATCCTGTCTTCTTTAACCAAGGAATATCCCAACTTATGGGATGCCAACCTGGCACGACTGACTGCTATCAACTAGGTTTCCAGATCTGGATCTTGGAACTTCTAGATCTGCTGCACCAATAATAGAACTTGAATATTCTTTCTTTGTCCTGAATATGCAAAGCTTGAAAAATGGTTTCTTTTGCAATATTTCTTTGTTCTAGGACTGAAAGGGCTGACCTGAGGAATAATGGTTGCCTGACTAAAAATTGTTTGAAACACCGAACCTTACCTTTCATTTCTCTAAACATTATAAATCATAAAGAAGTTTCTTGCTGGAACATGAGGTCACTGTGAAATATTCACGCACACTTCTCCTATCATGACATCCGTTCATTTTAAAAGCATTGTTGGATGTGCTATGTGCTCATTTGCAACAGGATGGTTCCTCAGTGAAAGAGTTGTTTCGTTGTTGGAAAAACTGATGATCAATGCCTGAGGTTTGGACATAGGAACTGTCTTTGCTTGGCGGTAGACTTATCTGGGTACCTCAAGTATGCTGCTGCAAGCAGAGTAGTAATGGCTTTCTTGTCATTAATCCACCCCCTCCCCCCATCCCCGGGGCTTTTTTGTGGTTCTCTGATTCTGAACCTTCTCCTCATATGGCAAGGAGCACATGTGACTTTTTTTTCTCCGTGGATTGTTTAACTCACGTGGGTAAAATTAGATGATGAATAATTGATCATCTTACATGTCATAGTGGGAAATCACAAGATGTTGCATGCTGCTAAATGGATAGGCTACACCTGTAACATGCATAGAGGGAACTGTGTGTTGGATGATCAATTTCTTTGATGATGAGAATAAATTTACATTGTGGACGTTTGTTCATACCTTTGCTTCCACAAATTAGATGCTACTGCACCATGCATGCTATCTGGTTTTCTGACACACAATGGAACATAGATGCTACTTTGGAGTAGTTCATAGATCCACCTGCATATACTTGTGATCGAGACTGGGCTCAGACATATTCTGTTGAAGAATTGTGATTTTTGCATGTTGTTCTTTGCATTTTATGAGTCCTAGCAAATATGGGATAAACTCGTTTTTTATTTTTCTTTTTTCTTCTATTAGTCCTAGCAAATATGGGATGAAATCTTACTAACTCATGTTTATTTTTCTTTCTTTTTTTTTTGTTGTGGCTTCTCTCTAGGTCTTACTGCTAAAGTTATTGACCGAACAAAAACAATGTCTGATGTCTATGGAGCTTTCTTTGATCTTTCTTGCATGCTGAAGTCCAAGGTATAATGCTTCAGTATATTACTGAACTGGCTTTGCTAGCTACCACTGTAGCAAATGCTGTTTTTCCGGTTGAACTTAGTCAATACACCTAATTGACCAGGTAGACTGACAAGGAATATGGTGCCGAAGAAAAACTAAGCCTAGATAACCAATAGGAGTAAAAGGAAGGAGAAATGAGTTCAAATCTCCTTGTGGCCTACCTATCCCTAAAAAACAAAAAGAGGCAGGAGAAACAGGGACAGATAATACACTTAAGCATTTTATGGCCATTTTTCATTCTAAGGACCCATAAACACATTGCCTTAGATGGGACCACTTGCTAGGAGCATCAATCCACCAATATCATAGTCATTGAATTACCAGCAAAACATCCTCAGACAACCAAAGCAACAGTAAGATCTCTGTTTCCTTTAGAATTGGGATCCTTAAAACATTATAAATGAACATAAATTGTAATGAATAGCAATCAGTTGCTGCTATTCATGAATTTCATCTTGGACGATATGGTTATTTCTGTTCTCCATAAGGAAGTAAGTATTACTGAACAACTAATGGTTAGGCTTAGTCTTCATTACTTGATCCTCTGCAACATCCATTTCAGGGATTAGCCTTGTGAGTTTCATTAAAAAAAAAACATAAGAATTGGGTTTAGGTGATAAAACCTCAACAAACCAATACTCCCTGTCCAACACATTGTAGCAGATCTATTAACTCCATTTCCTTAGTATTCGAGTTGTTTTAGAACTGTCAGTTGCTGTTGTGTAGAAGTTGACTGTTGACGGTTCCATTTTCTCTCCAAACTTCCAAAGCACAGTTTTAAACCATCTTATGTGAAAAAGGTAAGCCTGTCTTCAGTTTAGCTCAAAAACAATGTGTTGGCTATTACAGGTGGACAATAATGATCCTAATGCCACCAAAACTTGTAATCGTGTAGAAGCGATACAGAAGACATGCAAAGAATCTGGGTTGCTGACCAAGAGGTTTGTCTGTGTCTTTAGAGGTCCTTGAATATGATGCATTTATTTGTATGACAGAGCTTTCTTTGATTCTCCAGACGATCTTACATGGTGGAAAGCCATCCAAGATACAACTCTATTTTGGTGGGTTAGTTTTTTAGTTTGAGTTATTCATGCTATTAATGAAGGTGGTACCAAACTGATGATACTGTAATTTTTTATATAGATCATGGCAATCTTCGTTCTACTGGCAATATTTTTCGCTTTTTCCACTAAGCAACCAACACTTGTAGATTAAGGTAAGTTTCTTGATAAAATCTCCTATATTCTACTATATTAGCAATTGAATTTAAGCAAACTATTTTTGTAGGAGTGGCTTGCTTTGGTGTTGCTGTTAACATTGTTTATCAGGCTGTATGAATGTCTATTGATTGGCGATAACTCGTGATATTGCTTTGTGCTCAACATTTATTTTCGGGGAAGAACCAGGAAGAAGAGATCAAGAATAGAAGAGGTTTTCTTTTTTATATTTTATTTTCCTTTTTGAGGTGTTCATATAACCCATTGATGTACTTATAACCTTTTGTGGTTTACCATGAGAAAGTTTTTCATATTATCGTTGGGAATCGTTGCACTTCTTCGTAGACACAAGTTTCTCTTATAGTGATAACCCCAACCCCCCCCCCCCTCAAAAAAAAAAAAAAAACCCAAAAAAACCCCACAAGAAAACTTGCGGAAATTCGTTCAGGTTCTGACTTGGGTTATACGGAGTTTGCAGATGTACTTTGTTCAAGAATTTTCAATTAGATTGGTGCTCATTGCAACCCTTTGACCGTAGAGGAAAGGAAATATTGATGTAATGTAACTTGGTGGCATTTTTATAATTTTTTTTTTAATTGTTAAATTGAATTGAAATTTGACATATGAATAGGTATTGGGTCTTGCATAGATCCTCGCATGTTTCTGGTGACACATTGAAACCGTTGTTAATGGATCATTTGAAGTGGACATCAATCCCTGATCCTTCAAAAACTGGGAGAAATAAAATTTTAAAAGCATTCAAATACACTTGTGGAGCCGTCACAGGGTACACCTTACACGGAGCTAGAAGATACCAACTTTCACTGAATTTTGAAGATGAGAAAGACCGACCGTAGTTGTCAAACCCTGCCAGGTCCCATTTTATTTGGGGATTGGGTCTGTATGGATTGAGCAATTCGCAGGTCAGGTCAAGCAATGGGTAGTTGTCAAATATATACATAATTAACAAAACCCAAATGGGTTAATTTGAGCTAGCAGCAGTTCAGTAATCCTCTGATTTCAACCCTGGGAGTGGGTAGGCATGCCCGTAAGCAGTCCAGCCACTATTATAGGAGCGTTCGGGTGCTAGTTTAGGGGGGTAATTCGAACTAATGAACTCTCCCCGAGACTTAGATCAGTGCTCAATTGCAGCTGGCTACCACCTCCACCACACCAAAGGCGCTTCTGCAAATAACTTGGTTTTATATGTACCAAATTATTAATGCATGTAGCAGGCAATCAGATCGAGTTTAGACAGGTCTAAGTGGGTGTTGACCTTGAAATTCGAACAGACGGTTAATCAACAAGTAGATGATGAATTAATTTGCTGCTCATTATGGTGAGCATGGTGGGAATGCCTCTACTTTGGACCTGATTGGAATTATGGACCACCTAAACTGGATAGCTAGCTGTATACCCTCCTTGCAAATGAATGGAAGGATCACTCTTGGAATTTCAAGGGATTTGGTTAAGCTAGATCAGATTTATTTTGACCAGTCTCCTTAAAAATATATATTTTTTTTTTTAATCAATAATCATTGTTCGTCCATCACTGTGATATCATTATTAGTCTCATCCCTTTTATTGAAGAAAAATTCTAAAGGCATTTCTCACTGTTATAGTAGTCTCCTCCAGGCTCCAACCATTAAAAGTGGTCGGAGCATGGCGAAGAGAAACCAAGTTCCCAAAAAAAAAAAATCTCATTTTAAAAGGTGGATTTTGAAGCTTGGTTGAATGCATGGGGTTGGGAACTTTCAAGCACTTCCACAAGCCATATTGGTTTGTGCACCGGGTAACTTCCAACTGTACGATAACAGTCTGAAGAATTGGGCAACATGAGAGGATCCGAATCCA
Source organism: Protea cynaroides (assembly GCA_028583415.1). Taxonomy (NCBI): domain Eukaryota; kingdom Viridiplantae; phylum Streptophyta; class Magnoliopsida; order Proteales; family Proteaceae; genus Protea; species Protea cynaroides. Next base: position 36,745,548 of record CM053272.1, on the reverse strand, counting down.
CCAATGCTGCTACACACAATTGTCAAGAGATACCATTGGGATGGTTCCTCTCTCTCTCTCTCTCTCTTCAAGGAAGGGGATTGTCAACTATAACTAGGAAACAAAGAGGAGGAAGAGCTCTCTCTCTCTCTCATGTTTCTTCAAGGAAGGGGATTGTCAGCTATAACTAGGAAACAAAGAGGAGGAAGACAGAGATTTTGATAGGATGGGATGTTGGGAGGAAGGTCTTCCTACAACTCGAAGTCATAGATTGTCATCATCGTCGGAGAATGAACTTGCACCTGGATATCGTTAAGGGAAGTTGTAGGTCGGTTTGTTCTTCCTGAAATGGAAAAAAGAAATAAGGGAAGAATAGAGTTATCAATAAGAGCAAAGACGACATTTCATATCTCAATAAATGCAACAACAATACTTCACTGTCCCATTAAGGGTATTTTTGTTTGTAAAAGTTCGAGGACAAGATAAAGTCATCAATTAACAAAAATCAGATAAAGGGCCGTCTATAGCAGAGTTTTGAAATTAGAGATAGTACACATAATTGACAGAGACTTTAAAATAAGAGTTGGAATTAGATCATGATCCATGAAATGTACGAATAATTTTCCAAAAAAAAGGTCAGTGTGGATGTTTGTCCATATCTTTTCATAGTTGTATATTGTGGCGGGTCAGGATCGTTTGTAATACTTTAGTGTGGCAGAGTTGATTCTGACCATTGGGAGTGTATCAGGACTTGTGACCGCTGCACTCTCAATGGTCAGGAATCAGGATCAATTCTGCTATAACAGAGTGCTACAGATGATTTTTCCCCCCTTGTGGCATGTATGATGTACTCTCAATGATCAAGACCAATTATGCTATAACAGAGTACTACAGACAATTTTTTTTCTCCTCTTTTGGCATGCAATTTTTTTTTGGTAAGTTGTGGTATGCATCGACATTCTCTTTACTCTCGATCATGTGTGGGAGAAAAGCAGAAGTGAATTTCCATGCCAACAGTGTGGTATGCTTCTCCATCACTTCTCACATTTTGATCACGTGGGCCCTCTTGACATAGTCAGTTGCCATGGATTGAGATCGTCTCCAATCCAGTTGCCATGGATTGAGATCGTCTCCAATCCGTCTAGTTCGTCCAACTGTGAACGAATAGACTAAATTCAAAGAACACGCATACCAATACATTAAAGGCGTATCTTTTAAATTCAGTCTGTCCGTCCATGACTAGACGACTCGATGGCCTACAGACATCTTTTTCCCAGTTGCCATACGTATCCGTGTCCTGACTCCTGACTCGTAGCTCCTAACTCTCCTAACTCCCACGTCAGATGCTCTTTTGGACTGCGGCCCAGTTTCCCCACCAGGCCCGGAAAGCCCGTTTTCAAGCGTCGGCTACCAGCACTTTACGGCTTTACGCACGACTGCAGGAGCCTCTAATCCTATCGACCACGACCACGTTTCTCTCCCAGTGAGCCAAGTGTATAAATTGACGATGTTGTCTTGCGGCCTTGTCTCTCCCGCGGTGGTGTCACCCACTGTCGACTGTCGCTCTCGCTCTCGCTCCCCAATTATGGGAACTTGGAAGATTTGAAGTTTGTCGATCATTCACCAAAAGGTCCAAAACCATACGCTCTTTCATTTCGCCAAACAAAATCGAATATTCTGTCATTTTCTCTATTTAATATCCATTCGTCAATGGCTTTCTTTCTCTCTCTCATCTATTACATATAAAAATCGTCTGCCAGTGATGGAGTTCAAAACCCTAGCTCTCCCCTCCCACCTTCCGGCAATACGGACCCCTTGTGACAGACGATCATTCTCGCGTCCTCTAACATTCTTTAACCAATTTTCTCCTTCTTCGTCTACTGTAATTGTTTCTTTTAGAACGAGTGGTCGTCGTCGACGCTTCAGAACCGCTTGCATTGGCCCGAATCGCCCGATTGAACAAGATGTCGCCGACAAGCCTAATCGCGCGATTGACAATGACGAGGACATTGTTTCGGTTACCTCCACACGGCAGGAAATTATGGAGGATGTTCATTCGGTAGCAGCAGAGGATTTTGATGCGGACACGAGCATCTGGACACAAATGAAGGAGATCGTTATGTTTGCAGGCCCTGCAACTGGCCTCTGGATATGTGGGCCCCTTATGAGTCTCATTGATACTGCAGTTATTGGTCAAGGGAGCTCTGTGGAGCTTGCTGCCTTAGGTAATATACACACGGTTACAAGTGCTACCATCTCCTTATCTTTCGTTGTTCTACTGCCCTTATGTGTGTTTTGTGGATTGGGTTCCTCATTTGTTTCACATTTTTTTTTCTTTTTTTTACAAGTGCTACCATCTCCTTATCTTTCGGTTTTCTACTGCCCTTATGTGTGTTTTGTGGATTGGGTTCCTCATTTGTTTCACATTTTTTTTTTCTCAATCAAATTACTAAATTGATCTCTTTTTCTCATAAACTGTGTTTTGGATGGGCAGGACCGGGCACCGTCGTTTGTGATAATCTGAGTTACACGTTCATGTTCCTGTCCATAGCTACTTCCAATATGATAGCCACTTCCCTCGCTAGAGAGGTTAGTTTATTTTTTGTCAGTCGGTTATTTTATTATTGTTAACGCCGCACCATGCTTGATCATCCCATGTGTCTGGTCTGAACTAAAAATTATTTTTAAATTTATGTAAGTAAAGACTCAATAAGAAAAGTGAATAAGATGCTAAAAATATACTTCTGATGGATTAACGGGACAGCACAAGTTGTGATTCGGATTAAGAAATCCATTTGGAATTGAATTTCTGGAATCTAATCCTGTTTTTGAAGGTTGCAAGTTATTGATAATTAATGGAATAGATGACTTATATGGCTTTTATCTTACCCTCAAGTACCATGATGTAATTTTTTCCATCCAACTTGTGCCATCAAACCCTTTGGTTGTGCCTTATGATAAGTTCCTTGATCTTTTGATGTCAAAATCTTTAGCAGCACAGACTTTGTTTCCTTGTTTCAGTACAACCTGCTTTGAGTCAACAGTCTTTGCATGCATATCATAAAGTGCAATATACGGCATGCTATTTGAAACTTTGATCCTTTGAATCACAGAGATGCTGGAAGGTATCGATAATTATTAGAAAATGAGAAGGTTATGTCTTTATATTTTTGGATTATATATTGGTACCAGATCAGGATTATATACCCAGATCTTTTTCCACCTTTTTTTTTTTTTTTACTTTGATCATTTATTACCATTGAAACTTTTCTAAAACAGTGAGTTAGAAAATAGAAGTTCATCTGATGGTATGATAATTTACTATGGTGGATTTCTGTATCTCTTGCATTTGTGATGTTCCATTGCTTGACTATGGATATAAGATCTTACAGGATAAAAATGAAGTACAACATCAAATATCAATCTTGCTCTTTGTTGGTTTAGCTTGTGGTGTGGGAATGCTTTTCTTCACAAAATTGCTAGGCGCAAGAATACTAACTGGTAAGTTTTTATGTATATTTTATAATTTAATTTATTTTTAACTTTGAAATTCCACTGATATCCCCCCTCTATTATGCAAATCAGGAGGGAAGTTACAAAAAGTTTCCTATCCTTGACTAATTATATTTATCTGTTCTTTTTCAGCTTTCACTGGGCCAAAGAATATGCATATAGTACCTGCTGCAAACACATACGTTCAGGTGTGTTTTCCGTCAAGTCAAGCATTTTATTGAGTTTTTCATATTCTGTTTAACATGCTTTGGAGTAATTAGGAATCTTTGTAATTTACTGGGTTAATAGCTTGGAGCTTTCTGTAAATAAATTTCTTTTCCTTTCTGTAAGAGTTTGGTTAATTAGGGATACTTCGTTTTATCTTGTGGAGTTTAGTTACAATGATTCTTATATTTTAGGAATCTTTACTATAATAGTGGGAATCATTTAGAGTCTTATCGTTTTTAGACATCTTATTTGTCTTCCCCTTGTAGAAGTCCACTTTAAGTGGAAATTTAGTTTCTTTTTTTATATTTAAAGCTTGTAAACAATGTCCCACCCCCAACAGTTTGAATAATGGAATGATTTAGTTGATTTAGTTGGAGTTTGTTGCCTCTCCCTCTCTTCCTATTCTCTCTCCTCTTTTCCTTCAGCATTATTCATGATTTACTGTTCATGGGTATTGTTCACAGCCCCTGAACAGGCTCTTTTCTTCCCTTATCTTCTATTATTCCCTCCTTTAACCCACGACCAGCAGATCCCATCCCTTGATCTGCATTAAACCCATTTGTGGTATTAGTGAACCCTGAAAAACTATTGGTGTAAGGTTTCCATCCCTACCTTGTAAAGGGATTGCTGGTGGATTCCAAGCAAGGTGCTCAAGACGTAGGTCCGCTACAATTTCCAATTCACCTCCCTCTTGGGTTGCCTAGTCAATCCTACACTTTGTTGGAGAGGCAACTTGTTCTCAACTTGCAGTGCAATGGTGGAGGGGCAGACTCGACTGTAGGGTAATGGCATTGTATTTGTATAAATGGATACAATTTATACATTTTACAGATGAATCCTTATGTTTTTTAAGTAATAAGAGAAACAAACTTTTAATTACACATATGCCATTTTTCAAGTTTAAAACTAAAGTATAATAAATCATGTATTTTACACCAAAACCTCCCACCTTACATGTGCCTAGACACCTGGCCTCCGCCTTGGGTCACTTTGTCGCTGTGACATCTATGACTATGAGGCCTTTACATTGCTTTATATTGCTAAGAACATAAATAAAAAGGGATAAAAAAATGACTCCTAAACCCATGGATTAAAATCTCGGCGAGATCTCGGCGCGAGATCTCGCCTTTTTCGCTAGTTTCGACACTAGCCGAGACGAAAACAGAGGCGATAACCATTTTCGTCTCGGCATTTACCTGTTCTCGCCGAGATCTCGGCGAGATCTGGTGAGATCTCCCCAGATCTCGCGAGATCTCGCCGAGATTTTGCTTTTTGCTTTTTTTTTTTTGCTTTATAAACAGACAGAGGGGTCTGTTCTCGGTCGAGAACTCGACCGAGACTGCCCCTTCTGTTTTTTTCTTTAGTTTTTCATAGTTTCTTCATTTCTTCCCCATTTTTTTTTTGTTTGGACTTCTAAATTGCTACGAGTGGTGCTTCGGACTGCGGGGATTGCTGTAAGAGCTTCATATCAACTGTTGAAAGTAAGTTTCTTGCCAAAAAATGATATTTTTACATGAGACTACAAAGGGAGAAAATTTTTTTTTTCTAGAATGTGATGAAATTTTTATATGTTAGTTACGTGAGCCCGATCTACAAGCTCACGGTTTTAGATTTCGATTTTGATTGTTGTAGGTATTTTTTTCAATTATTTGCATTTAAAAATGAATTTCCAGCAATTAAAATTTAAAATAATAATTATTATTACTCATTTGATGATGATGACCTATTTATATGTTAATCACCGTTGGCCGATTTACTGTCCTACGATTTCAGATTTCGATTTCGGTTGTTGTATGTTTTTTTTTTGAATTATTTATATAAAAAAAATAATTTTCAGCAATTAAAAATTAATTTAAAATTGATTAAAAATGCTATAAAATCGGGAAAAATAAGGAAAAATGTTCTGGTCGCATTTAAAATATGAGAAACATTTTGAAATGTAATTTCTATTGTGTTCAAGTTTGTAAGGTTATTGAAATTTGTATTTTCTATGAAACAGTGCTTGAAAATTATGTCGAGACCAAGTTCTGGGGCAGGCGATGGGGGCGATGGTACCGGTTCCCGAACTGACCCTGCATGGCAGTATGCGACGCCCTTCAGGGTGATAGGAAGAAGACCCAGTGTAATTTTTGTGGGAAGAAGCTTCAGTCTGGCTGCATCACAAGATTGAAGCAACACTTGAGTGGATTGGGCAAAGATGTTTTCAAATGCCCGCAGTGTCCTGTGGAGATATCCAGGGCCATAGGTGAACAGTTGAGGGGAGGGAAGCAGAGGAGGGCAGCAATGGAAAGAGAAAAACAACAATTTGAAGAGGCAATTCGAGGCACCGTACCAGAATCCAGTGAGGAACATGAGGCTGAGGGATGAGATGTAGAAGATATGACAGAGGCAGAGGCAAGACAGATGCGTCATGCGGCAATGGCTAGTAGAGAAACCCTTAGATCAAATGCAGAGAGGAGACGGACGGGAGCGGGTACATCCGGAGCGGTGGCGGTGGTAGTGGATTTGTTGAGCCCGAGCCACGGACGGAGCAAAGGGATTGGTTCTTGGTTTTCTAGATTACGAAGTAGAAGGGAAGAACCTGTGCCACGGGGACGGGATGATTATGTTCAAGTTCTAGAGCAAGATCCCGCAGTCTTTACGAAGCAAGGTAGTAAGCAAAAAAAAAATAAAGGCAATGTTTGGGGAAAATAATAGGGAGTCAGTAGAGTATTCTTACTCTAAGTGGTCGTTTTATCATGGCATCCCAGCAAATGCCACCACAGGTCCTTTCTTTCAGAGCATGCTAGATGCAGTAGCTGAGGTAGGTACAGGGATTAGAGGGTCAAATCAATATGAGTTAACGACTCATTATTTGCCTCAACATAAAAAGGAATTACAAGACTGGATTCTAAGCCAGAAGAGGAATTGGAAAGATTTCGGAGTAACTATTATGTGTGATGGTTGGACTGGTCCTACCAGAAAGTCCATCATCAACTTCATGGTTTACTGTGATGGGAGGACGGTGTTCCTTAGGTCTGTTGATGCATCAACTGAAGTAAAAGATGCAGATTATATTTATGGGCTGTTGCAAGAGGTGGTGGTTGAGGTGGGAGCTCAGAATGTTGTCTAGATTGTGACGGACAACGGCAACAATTTTAAGAAGGCAGGGGAGATGTTAATGAACAATCCCGACTACAATCTCTTCTGGACTCCATGTGCTGCCCATTGTATTGATTTGATGTTGAAGGACATGGGCAAGATAAGTAAAGTCAAGAGAGTGGTTGAGCAAGCAAGATAAGTAACCACTTTCATCTACAACCATGGTTATTTTGAACATGCTCAGGGAGAGATGTGGAGGGGACTTGGTCAGACCAGGCATCACCAGATTCGCTACGAACTTCATAGCATTGAAGAGCTTTGAGGCGAAGATGGTCGGACTCAGATCGATGTTTGCATCTGAGGATTGGTTTTCGTGGAGACAATCAGCTACACCCCAGGGAGTGGAAGCACAAAGTACCATCGCTTCAGACGAATTTTGGCAAAATGTGAAGGTGGTAGTCAGGGTATTGCATCATGTAGTACAGGTGTTGAGATTGGTAGCTACTGAGCGAAAACCAACCATGCCACTTCTTTATGCTGCTGTAGACGCATTGAAAGTACGTGTTAAAGCTTTGATACCACGTGGTTACAAGAATTATATAAAGATCATCAATGACCGATGGGAGAGCCAACTCATGCATCCATTGCATAAGGCTGGTTAGTAAATTTGATAATGTATTTACTTTAGTGGTACTTATGTACCAATATAATTTTTATTTGCTTTAACCATGTGTCCACTGTCAAATATTTCAGCATACTATTTGAAGCCCAAGTACCAGTATACGCATGTACTTGGGACGAACGTAGAACTCATTGAGGCAGTGAAGCTAGTGGTTGCAAAGTTGGAGCCAGATCCCCAAACACAGGCATTGGCAAACCTAGAGGTGAGTTGTGTGCTTCAATTACTGGAAATATGTGCTTCAACTATATATTGTAATTGCAAATATTTATAAGTTTTCGATTGTGTGTAGATTAAAACCTTCAGGGAAGCCCGTGGGAGTTTTGGGTTCCCCGCTGCAGTGGCTGGACGTGACAAAAGTGATCCGTGTATGTATTACGTTTAATTGACATACGAAATTAAATTATCTTATGTTTTATGTATTACGTTTAAATGACATACGAAATTAAAATATGTTATTGTTCTTATGCAGCTGAATGGTGGGTGTTGTATGGTAAAGATGCACCTACTCTGAAGAAAGCAAGTAGAGTGTTAGCTCAAACATGCTCTGCATCTGGTTGTGAGCGAAACTGGAGTACTTTCAACCTCATTCATTCAAAGAGACAGAATCGACTTGGCTCTCAACGGCTAAATGACTTGGTCTTTGTGCATTACAACATGAGGCTGAGGGTGCAAAACATGTTCTTTGATAAGGAGGATGATACCCCGCTCGAGCTTGCCAACATCTTCCAGCTTGACTCTGAAGAGGAAGATCCATTAGTAGAGTGGGTGTGGGACGGGGAGTACCGTGATGGACGAGCCGGGGGATGCCCGACTCCCATTTGGCCAGCCATTTGGATACTGATGTCGACGAGTTTTTAGCCTCGGAAGAGGGTCGAGTCCATACACGGTCACCCGTGCCGTTTGACCCTCTTGCTGGCACTGATACAGAAAATCCTGAGTGGAGTTGGAGTGGTAGTGGAGCTAGTGGTAGTGATCATGGGAGTGGGGGTCGAGCCACTTTTGTCAATATTGTGGCTGATCCAGAGCCACGAGCATCACCTGTTAGATACAGCCGGGAGAGCCAGGTACACTCATGTAACACGGGATGATGACCATCTTGCACGTGCGCCATCCTCATCACGTAGACCAACTTCGTATTCGCGTAGGCCTCAGCATCATTCCCATTCTCAACATGATGAAGATGCTGATTGTAGTAGCACGATGGACGCCGACGTTGATGGCCTCTCTAGTGGCTTACGAGGATTGAGTGTGGAGGAGAATAGTAGTTACTGCAGTGGACATGAGCAGTGGAACTTTCCTGGATATAGCACTGGTTCAGCATACACCTCAAATGATTATGTTGATATCAACCGTCCCCCCATCCCACTACGATCGCATATGGTTCTTCTTTCGACGATGGTTCAGATGCAGGAGCACATACACGGAGTCATAGTGGATCAACCAACTTCTATTCCATTCCATCAGTACTTCCGTAAGATTCTATGCACCAAAGTACTACTTCAGAAGTTTTTCTATTCTTCCCAAAGATAGGTATCCTTCGGACAACTACTGATGTTATATTTATGAATCATGTACAAGACTACCAGAACTACTTTGCATCAAGAATGTCATGGGAAGATTATGTTGCTCAATTGGAAGACAATTTGCGTCGACAACTTTCCTAGATGTATGATGATAGTAGGATGGATCATCCACGACACTTTACGTATTACTAGACATTGTATCTGTATAAGGATTGTGGAATTGTGGACTATAGGCACAGGGGGACTATGGGATCATTCAATGTTGAATATTTGAATTTTGAACTATGATGTAAATTATGTAATGATTTATAATGAAGTGTTATTTTGTTTCTCTTTCCCCTAATGCATTATGTTATTGTCTCATTTGCCATATTTGATTGAATATAATAGCTAATATTAACCTAAATTTACAATGGACTTCGGCATTATTTGTGAAAACATGGGTGTAAACCCAAACAACCACAAATGGTCATTATTTTTACAATTTTATACTCTAAATGTGTTTATGTATGTAAAAATAAGGTTCCCCTAAAGTTGGAGACTTAAAAAAGGCATTTTGGCCACCGAGACAGCCTTTTTAAGCTGTCTCGGACAAAATGCATAGTCTCGGCGAGATCTCGGCGGAGGCCGACTCCTTCGAAACCCGAGATTTTAAACCTTGCCTAAACCTCCTCTTGCAACTAAGATGGAGTTCCCTAAACTAATAAAGGAAACTTAAGATAAAGTCCACCTAGACAACGTTATCAATAACAAAATAAAGAAACAAATCCCTAAAAACAAGCCTGACTTGTGAGTAGATAGGATTCTAAATAATTCAGGAACTCTACAACCGCGAGCGGTAAAATCCCTCAAATGGGCCCCACAAGTTGTATAAAGATAAATTTAGCATTACAACTTTAAATACTATCTTATATATCTCGCCTAAACTATTGCAATACAACCAAGATCATAATTGTCAAGGCATCGCCTAGCTGCCGCCTAGGCATCCAAGCAGTTTTTCAACCCCTAGGCTGTTGTCGCCTTATTGTATCACACCTTGTTTTATTTGTTTTTTTTTTTTTTAATTAATGTCATTTGTAACATTTTTGTTGGATGTATAAAGTACATATATACACCATATGCATGGAATCATGTATATGTATTAAAAACAATTAAAATTGATGCTCTAACCCCTCTCCCCCCTTTTGTATAAATCCTCTTATTAAGATGTACCTTACCACGCCTTGGATTCCTAGGCGTCCAAACACCTCTCCAGCGCCTTGGTCACCTTGGCAACTATGACTAAGATAAAAAAAAAATACAAATCAAAGGTCCAAAAGAAACGACCAAGCCACATTCAACGGTGATCATGCTCCTGCTTTATCTAACCGATGAGGCCAACACCTGGGAGACGAAGAAAGGAGACGTAAGGGCAATTGTTGCATTCAACTCCTACCGAGTTGCATAACAAAATTGATTTGTTCCATTGGAGCCAGTTCGCATGAAGAACACTGAGAGGAAATCTTGGAGCAGCTAGGCTCTGGCGAGAGCCTCATCAGGAACCCTGGAAGACACTGTTTTCAAATGTATACAATGTATTAGTAAATATGTGACTCGACTTGACCAGATTTGGCTCGTCCCAACACCAATTTTGAAGAGGGCGAGTTGAGTCAGAAAACCAGGTTTTCCAACTATGCTCTGTAACTACATAGCACGTAGCTTCCTAAATATTCAAGTCAAATACACTGGAGTTTGAACTATGTAGAATAGGATGGTTACTTGGTCCAATTTATTGAAACAACAAGGTAATACTTGATCTATTATAATTAGGTTTTGTCGTTGTTACCTGTGTGTGTGTGTGTGTGTGTGTGTGTGAGAGAGAGAGTAAATCATCGCCTTTTTTTTTATGGGATGTACCTGTGCTTGATTTCAACAATCATTTCTTGATCACTGGGCTCTTATTCACTTGATAGATTCGAGGCTTAGCCTGGCCAGCACTTCTTGTCGGATGGGTTGCTCAAAGTGCGAGGTATAGATATGGAACTTTTGTATCGTAGAATGTTTTTACAAATTTTCAGATTGTCATTTTCATTTATTATTGTTCCTTTATCTTTGGTGTTGATGACTATTTTGATATCTACCCTAATACCATATGATTCTGTTTTTATGGTCATGCTTGATGTATAGGTTTCCTTTTCATTGACCATGGTAGGGATGTTCTTTATGTTGTTCATTTTTGTATCACATTTGTTTTTGTGTGGATGAGGTGTTGTTCAGTTGCATCTGTGTCTGTAATTTTGTATGGATAAGATTTTAAATGAATGTGGTTTCCTTTTTGTGGTCTTTGAACAATAAGGAAGCAGGATAGCATGACCAATTTAGTTCAAGAACCATTTATATTGTAAAAACTAGGAACAACTTCATCTCCCAATAGTATGTCGGTTGAAATCGACAGGAATGAGGTAGGTTGATTTCGCGAAAATTCAAAACAGAATTCAATAAGAAATGGAGGATAGCTGATTGGAAAGTATCATTGGCTGAATCTGGAATCAGGTAATCAATAAAGCCCAATTAACCAAATGGCTGTAAAAGATGGAAATCTCTACTGTATTGGGACATTTGATAATGATAGATTATGTCTGGTTAAAGTTCATACATATACACAGAAGCATCAGCAGAATAAGTAACTTAAAAAATAACTGATGAGCAGAAAACTTTTGTTGAACAAAGAAAGAATTTGAATTGAAATTCAAAGCAATACATAGGATGCAAGCTGAAATTGTATGTGGCATTGCAGAGATTAAAATATTATACTAACTGAACTGAGATTTGAATTATAAACTATTTTGACTTGTTTGATATGATTACCATCAGAATTATGGAACATGATTCTGGAGAAATGAGGACAACAACAGAAAATTAAAGAGATAGAAGAAGAGAGGGAAAAATGTCGATGAAACCAGGGAAGAGGAAGATAAAGTGGAAGAATAAGATGAAGAGATCAAAGATGAATATCACCTGGCCGCAGAAGATAACTGAGAGAAAGGGGAATAGAAATTGGCTGACTGCTTACCGGCTACACTCACTTGCACATGACAGCAGCACACAACTTTGAAATTAAATATCAAATTTTATTACTCGAAGAAAGCTCTCAATGGGGTGATTACATGCTTATGTAAACTACTTTTAAAATTCCAAACTTGACTTAATTCAATCTTAAAACTGAATTCTATCCTAGACTGCCGCCAGTTGCAAAGACTATCCGAACACAACTCAAACTCGAACTTGTTTTCTAAGACACCTACTAACTTCTAATCTCGTGTATGGATCTCACCCCTAGTTTATAGTGACTTAGGCACCTTTACCTCGCAAACAAGTGACCCATGGCATTCTTGCATATTGCTTCTATATAAGCTTTCTGATTTCTCATAGCTCACATATGTCATATATCCTCTGGTGCAAGTGGTTCCCACATGACATTTCATTTAAGAAAACACTGTTCCCACGTGATGGTGATGATGGGATCTTTCCATTTCTTAAAACATAAAATAGAAAGCGAAGGTGTGTTTTGTTGTATGCCGCTACTTAATTTGGTCTTGTGTTGTTTTCTAAGCATAGTTGTCAAGGCGACAAGGCGATCCAAGGCGTTTGGGGTCATCCTGGGCGCCTAGGCGCCCGCCTAGGCAACGCCTAGGCGACCAAGGCGTTCCCAGTGCATTTTTTTTATTTCTAAATATTAATGTTTATATATATGCAACATTATACATAAATAATCAACATTTAAGACATAACTTAATTAATATGTGGTGTGGACCCAAGTTTGCTAGTGTACACTAAGACCTGGGATTGTGTCTAGAGTTAAGTAAACAATTATTTATGACTAACATTTGCGTACTTTTAACGAATTTGATCGGAGCGTAACTCCTTTAATATAGTCCGGATTCAAGTAATCTCGAATTCGTTGCAAAGCTAGCATAATCAGCTTTCCAACAAATCCGAGATTGCTTGAATCCAAGTTATAATGAAGGAGTTACACTCCGGTCAAACCTTGTTCGGAATACGGGGATGCTGTTTAATCTCAAGAATGCCAGAATCACAGGATAGGAACAGTAAACCAGCAATGAGAAAGTTAGATAGTTTATCAAAAACAGATCTGATGTAGTCCAACTTCTGGTTGAGTGGTCTATTGGGTATGGGGAACAAACCAGTAAATTTGAAAGAAAAACATCGATCAGATTCAAAGATATGAGAACCCTATTTGAATTAGGAGAGTGAAAGGCAAAATACAAACCAAATTTAGTAGTTACCAAAAATAGTAAAACCAAATTTAGAAAGTAGAGATTTAGGAATGAAACTGAAACTAGAAATAGAAAACAGAAATAGGAAGTAAATCAGAAACTAGATTTTAGAAAGTAGAATTGAACAAGGATTTAGAAAGTGTTAGAAAATAGAAACTGAATCTGTTCTGCAACAGAATCAGAAACTGAAGTAGCACAGGAGTTTCAAAAAACTGGAAATTTCAGAATCAGAATAGGGACTAGGTTTTCTGATAGACAGAATTCTGGTTTGAAGCAGAACTGAAAACAGAACCAAACAAGAATCAAAATGTATGAACTGAAGGAATACAGTACAAAAACTAAAGAAGATCTAACAGAAAACTAAGTAGCAGAGTATTAGAACATGCAAACTTGAACAGAACTAAGAAAGTTAAAAAATTTCTTAGCCGCAGTATAGGAGAAGTGCAGAGAACTGACCTGAATCGATAGGGATAGAAGAAGAAAAGAAGAGATATAATCAGGAATCCTCATGATTTATCTGCTGAATCCCCAGTAGGATACAACTACTAAGTCCAAGGATTACACATCTGAAACCACAGATGCTAAACACCAGAATCCACCAGAGCTGACTTGAATCTACAGAATTGGATCAGCTTTGAAGCCTTCATTCATTCTCAAAAAATCGTGGGTAAGGTTGTTTTCCATTAAATATATTTATATGTTAAAAACTGACCCAAAAAAGGTACAAACAGAATTAGAAGCCAACTCTAAAACCTCTAGCTAACAGCTGCTATGGAAGTGTCCTAATGCAAAAAGGAAACTTACTGGAAATCTGAACTTAGAGAGCCCTAGTTCAACTGTCTAAACAACTTAACAATATTAAAATAAAGAAAATAAGATGCCATTGCTAAGAGCAATGCTAAAAGGTTTGGTCTGTCAGGGCAGATGCCCGTGTTCAAATCTTGAGGACCGCCACTTTGTGCAAAAATGTCACAGTTTAGGACAGATCCAAAGTCACCTCTCCCAGGACCCCACATTGATGAACCAGCATTGGGTGATGGCCCAAAAGAAAGAAAATAAAACTCCTAAAGCAAGCTCACAATTTGTCAATTTCTAGTTCCTGGGATGAACCATAATTGATCCGCAAGGTTGCTTGTGAAATGTGAACCAAATCAACCACAAGCCATTCTTCTTCTCCTTCCTTTGCTAGCAACTGGATACTGCATTAATAGGACTTCAAGTCAATGAATGAAACATGGGATTTTAACATATAGGGGAAAGGGCAGAAAAGTAAATGATTTTTTTGGCAATAATTTTGCATGATTCTAAATTGACATATTACAATTGAAATCACAAAAAGTTTTTGGTTTTGACAAGGACCAAAATATCTAAATATTTCAATTTCAATCAACACCAGCCTAAGTCATAAAAAATGACAAGGACATTGATGATTGGTTAAGAATTTGGATCAATATTATTGAGATATTTCATTGTTCATATTTATCAAAATCGGGTTTGTGATTTTTTTTTTGGTTTGGCAACAGAGGGAAATTTTTTTTTAGTAAGTAATAAAAAATTCAAGAATTATACATTGAGATGTACAAAATGTTACAAAATAAAGTGCATGTCAGGACTGAAATTATATTGTTTAACCATTTCTATCTGATCTTTTCGTTGCCAACTCCTTCAAAGCGTATCCATTCTGCCCATAAGTGACCAACATCCAAATAGAACCTCACTGTTTTTCTCTCTTGTTTTCTCAAACACCATTCAATTTCTCTGATTCCAAAATCCAAGCAGGCAACAAACGGAATAAGTTTCCAATTCAAGTCAACCTTATAGCAAAGTAGGGTTGCATCTCCATTTATACCCAAACCTTGCTAGGGTAGGATCTTTCAACCAGCCCAATTTAAATTTAACACTTTAACAACCAACAAGAATTAATGATGTAGGCAAATAATTCCACAACTTCAGATTTGACTGTAATAATGTTTCAAAATTTGGGATCCTTGATCCTTAGGATATGAGGAATGATATCCCAGAAGTTGAGCTTGATCCAACCGGTGGGATCGAAACCAATGTTGTCCGTAGGTCTCAAATAGGTATTTTAACAAATCAGAATTATAAAATTATAGAAAAACTCACTTATCTTGAGATTCAGCCATTGGAAGGTCTTCAAACTTGGAGGGGAAGTACTCTAGGATGTACTTGATAACATACCCAAATTTGAAGCTGATCCAACCATGAATGAAGAAGTTATGAATTTTCGAAAAATCACTATTATCTGAAAACGGGAATGAACAGAATAGGAGTTTCGGTTGAGTCTCACAACCGTGGGAGACTCAACCAGAATTTTTTATATAAAACTCTGGCCAACTCTCTCTCTCTACTGCCGCACCGTGGGAGACTCAACCAGAATTTTTTTTTATAAAATTTGGCCAACTCTCTCTCTCTCTATTGCCGCCAGCCCTTCTTCCTTTTATTTATAGTTTGAAAAATTACATCAATTTGGAAAGACAATTAACTAAAAAATAGAAACCCAAAACTCCCTTTATAAAATAGGAAGTTTCTAACAAAATAATAGGAAAATTCTTAAAACTAGAAAATAGGAAAGTTTTTAAAACTTCTAGGAAACTAGATTTAAGGAAAATCTTAGTCTCCAAGTAATTGAGGCTTCTTAAACTAACTAACCTACACTTTAGGAAACTAAATACCATCACTAACTAATTAGGAAACAAAATAAACTCCTAACTAAAAAATATAGAGCTGGCGGTATACTCTATAATTGGCGGTAAAAAGAGATCTCGGCTCTTGCTTTACGGCTCTTGTTTCTGGGCTAGAGTAGGTCTTGTTGGTTGCTCTTAATTGGGCCAGGCCCAACTCTTGACTTGCATCACAACCCTTGGGGAAAATTCAATGAGGCGCCATCAAGTAATATGTTTCAACCAGGTGGGAGGGATCCAGTAAAAAGGCCCAAGTAACAATGCCATATTCAAAGTGCCTTTTTACATTTCAGAGACATAGAGTCACTCAAAATGTAGATGGGGGAATGTAATGACCCTAAAGTGGGCTTCACCCTTGACTTCCAATGTTGGACCTTCTTACATCCTCCTCTGATGGAGCAAAATGGCAAAATCCTTAGAATTCTGAGATGTAGCTGGAGAAACTGTTTGTACTTATAGTTTACTAAGGTTTACCCATGGTAGCTATAACATTTCTTACCTGTTAGTGTTCTTTTCTTTGTTGTTTGGGTCTTTAACTGGAACCCAAGTGATAATTTTTCTGCAATTGCAATCTTTTATCAATTTTTCCAATTTATGCCTTTGTATTTTTCTTCTTTTCAAAATTTTATTCATGCACGTTTATGAGCTGGAGTTGCAGGCACTTCTTTAGTAAATGTCCAAGTTTTCTCCAATGTTAATTACAACAATAACAACAAAGCCTTATCTCAACTAAGTGGGGTCGGCTACATGGATCCTTACCCTCTAATCAAGCTTTCTTGATGGTCATATTTGATATAAGGCTTAAGCTATGCAAGTCTTTCCTCACCACCTTTTTTAGAGTCATTTTAGGTCTCCCTAGCTTTAGTTCTTTCAATCTGAATCAAATCACTCCTCTGTATAGGAGCATCTAAAAGCCTTCGTTGAACATGGACATGCCACCTCAAACAACTTTCTCGTAGCTTATCATGTATCAGAGCTACTCCCAAACCAGCTCTAATATGGTCATTACTTACTTTATCTTTTTAGTTTTGTCACACATCCATCTAAGCTACATTGAGTTTATCTATATGATGCTTCTTAACTGTAATTGCATGATATTTTTCAATTGCATGTCATCATTCTCATTAATTTGATATTGTGATGTTTTCAAGGAACATATTGTTATTAGTGAGTCTCATGTCTTGAAGTTAAATGATGTTTCAAGTACTTTGTATACTTATTGATTTATGTCATCATGTGGTTCTCACGTTACCCAGTCTAGGCATGAAAGATTCTTGGGGACCTTTGAAGGCTTTGGCAGTGGCTAGTGCTGTAAATGGCATTGGTGATATCATTTTGTGCTGTTTCTTTGAATATGGTATTGCTGGTGCAGCTTGGGCAACAATGTTTTCACAGGTATGCTAATTGCAGTTCCAATTCACTGTTCTTTCTATGCTGATTGAGTCCCTTAATATTATTGATATATTCTAGATGTGCCCAAATTCACGCATGCTTTGTTTTGTTTTGTGACTTACAAGTGTTTGTTCCAGGTTGTTGCAGCGTTTATGATGATTGGAAGTCTGAACAAGAAAGGCTTTAATGCTTTCTCTTTATCTATCCCATCTTTCAAGGAACTAGTGCAAATACTGGAGCTTGCTGCTCCGGTGTTCTTAACAATGACATCAAAGGTGTACATTAGACTTAGTCAGTTTCTTAATCCCCACTGGTAGTTATTCTGTATTGCTGATGCACAACTGATGTTCAGGTGGCCTTTTACTCTCTTCTCGTATATTTTGCTACTTCTATGGGCATGTTGACTATTGCAGCCCATCAGGTTAGCTTCCTCCCCCCACCTACCAAAAAGAATTTGGCTTGCATTGCTATCTGCCTAATATTTTCATATTTTTTTCTGTTATATGAGAAACGATTGAGTGCTTGAGTGACGTCTGGATGAATCTACTATGCCACTGTAGGTTATGATTCAGGTTTACTGCATGTGTACTGTATGGGGGGAGCCCCTTTCTCAAACAGCGCAGTCATTTATGCCTGAGTTGATATATGGAGTTAATCGAAGTTTGGCAAAGGTTTGTGATTTTCGTGTATTAAAAACCCTTATATTTTTCTGTACTCTTCTTGATTTTTTTTTAAATTTAAATTTAGATAATTGTCTGCATGCCAGCATGTACATGTATGCGTGTGAGTGAGTAATGTGTGTGTGCATTAGATATAGTTTTTATATTTATTAGTTAAATTTATTTATCCATCCTCCCTCCCAAAAGAGGAAAGAAAAGATATTATAGTGTACATGTTTGACTCAGGCAATATAATTATTAATTTCCTTATAGTTTTTTATTAAGATTTATTAATTTGTTGTGTACCTTTTTTTCAAACAACTTGCTTCTATTACAGGTTTTTCTTTGTCCCAAATGTACTGAATGAACCATCCATCATGCAGGCAAGGCTGTTACTGAAGTCGCTTGTGATAATTGGAGCCTTAACTGGATTTATGTTAGGCGCAATTGGGACGTCCGTCCCTTTGTTGTTCCCTTACCTTTTCACAAGGGATCATGAGGTCATTGTAGAGGTTAGCTTTGTTTTCCAATATTTGGCCATTTGTTGTCTTGAATATTGAATAGAACCATTCTTCTTTCCTTTTTGTTGTTCTGATTGGTAGATGATCTTATTAATTAGGAACGAACAATAAATGGGTATGCTGTCTGCCTCTCTTAAGGCAAAATTGGTTGGCTCTTTTTGGATTTTATGAGAAGAATTGAGCAATTCAAATTTTTTACGAATGGAGTGCACAGTACTTTGCCAAGGTTCATCCTGTAATATGCTGTAGACTTTCCATTTGAGTTAGTAGCTCATTCGTGTTATCAATTATGAACAATTGTTTCCTAAAAGATGTTGGTTACTATGAACCTTTTAACAACAATTTAATTTTTAGCTGCTCTCGTGTGCACTTGATATTACCGTGTTCTTGGGCCATCGTAGAAACATAGATAGGGTCGTGTTCTATACCGTTGCTTCGATATGTAAAATGTAAAAGGAGTTTGTTAAATTCTGGGTTACAAAAAGAGGTATCGGATTTAGTAGAATATTTAAAGATTATAGATCAAGTTTGATGTTGGACGTTTAATTTTATGAACTTCAGTAGTGGGCATATATATTCATTCTTTATTTCATTTCGTTGCTAGATGCACAAGGTGTTATTTCCGTACTTCATCGCATTAATGGTGACACCTTCTACACATAGCCTTGAAGGGACATTGATGGTATGTTTGTGTCTGCACCCTATTGCTTATATCCGACTAATATTTTTGTAACGATACATTCACGTGAAATTAAGAATGTGGAAACTATATTATTCTGTTGACAATAATATTTGTGTTTGTTATCTATATTACTCTATCAAAGTAAATAATATTTGTGTTTGTTATCTATATTATTCTATCAAAGTAAATAATATTCGTGTTTGTTTTTGCAGGCTGGCAGGGATCTTAGGTTTCTAAGTTTATCAATGAGTGGGTGTTTTTCTTTGGGTGGCCTTCTGTTACTGGTATGTGATTTATTTATTTTCTGGTCCTCATAGGTTCAAGGTGTTCTCCTTAGAAGTTTACAAAAAGCAAAAATATCTGTCTCTGATCCTAGAGAAGAGGTTTACCTTAGGAAGTTTACAAAAAGCTAAACTCCCCCCTCCCATATCGTCAAAAATAGTGATTTTCATGATTTAAGCAATTCTTATCTGTGCCCCATTATGGAATTAGGGTAATAACCATGTGCCTACTTCATGCCTACCACAATTGGACTTCTATATGTTATAGCATGCTTAACATTAAACGATGGATCCTGTTTCCTTCGCCCATGGTGAAGAGAGAATCTCTTCATCCATGGGTTATGATGTTTGGATAAGAATCCCAAAATAGTAAAAGACTATTTCAGACATTCAACTTGTAGTGGGGAGGTAATAATGAATCTTAATGGCTACTTTCTCTTTCACCCTATGTGAAGGGCAACTTTCTTCTCATCCTAGGTGAATGGAAACTTACTCCTTGAACCATTGTTTTTTACCCCACCCTTTGAATGATGATGGTTACACAAACTTTTACTCACAGGAACACTCTCTCTCTCTCTCTCTCTCTCTCTCTCTCTCTCTCATATATATATATTTTATGAGCCCAGAATATGAAACCCTATGACCCTCTCTCTCCCAATTAAACCTTAACCTACCTGTAATGGGCCCAGCATATGAAACCCTATGAGGTTTAGGTTTGCAAATGCAAGGAGAGGGTTTCAAGGAGAGGGTTTAAATGCTTAAAGGAACATAAACATAAAACTTCAAATATCGTGTATGGAGAATAGAAAGGGCACTAAAGGGTTTATGACAAATGGAACCAAGAGGGAGAATAGAATAAAGCACTTTAAAATGTAGACCAAAATAAATGAAACTTGAAACATACCCATAATAGGGTGATATTAAGGCACAGGTCAAGGGAAATGGTTCTATTTGATCAAGAAATGAATTGCCATTGTGTATATGGGGTGATTCCACAAGAAAAACAATTACTGATTCAAGAAAATAACTAGAATTGAGATTAAGACTCAAGAACAGATTAAGATGTAAAGATCCTGAAGAAACGTGAACCTGATCAATTAGCAAATATAACATGAATATCAGTCAAAGGGAGTGCCTTGGTGTGACGGTAAGGTTGTTTGCAACCTAGTGGTCATGGGTTCGAAACATGGAAGCAGTCTCTCTGCGTTGTAAGGGTAAGGCTGCATACATTCTACTCATCCCTGGATCCTGCAGTAACAGGAGCCTCGTGCACTGGGACACCATTTTTTAACATGAATATCAGTCAAGATTCAACAAGTATTGCTTTCAAAACTAAGTATCTGATTCTTCGTTGTGCATCTGTGCAAAGGATTCAGGAATCAGGACATTTGCTTGGTTTAGGTCCAGCCAACCCAATTTAATAAATGCATTTCTGCTTGGTTTAGGTCCAGCCAATCCAATTTAATAAATGCATTTCTGCTTGCTTTAGATCCAGCCAACCAGGTATAAGGATTAAAAGCTATACTAGTTGGTTTGAAGATGCCAGCTAGCTCAGCTGGCCTAATCTTGGGCTCATCATAGCGAAAACCTGGGACTTGATTCAGCCTTCACCATGCGCTGAAGGGCATTTGGCACCATCTGTGCTTCTTCCCTCCCTCTTCCTTGTATGGGCCATGCCTTTTGTGCCTTGGCAACATGAACAAAAATCAATTTTGAAAAAAAAACATATTTTGGGTTTAGGCTGGATTTGGATTTCACGAGAGCTTCAACCTTAGGTACAAAACAATTTGGGTCAATCAGTTATAGTTGAGCAAAGGTACCAGTTGTAACCCTATCGAGTCATACTCATTAAAAAAAATCAATCAATATATATTTAAAAAAAAAATGTTCTAAAAGTTGATTGTTTTTCTCTTTCTGATGCTCCGACCAGAGACAAAATAAGCTCGAACATATAGTCTGACCATGAACTTCGAAGGCCTTGGATGGCCTCCCTGGAATTTGTTCTTTTGGATTTATCACTTGAATGATGATACAACAGAGCTGTAAACAGTGCATATTCATGTCCATTTAAACATTTGAATATTGAATTGTCGGCATCCTAATAAAGATAAAAGAACCGGGAATAGTGATTGGGAGGGAAAAGAGAAGTGAGAGATGAGATAACAATCTCAAACTCAAAACAAACTAATTCTTAATCCATTAGTCCAATTGCGGTAGATAAAAGTGATGAATCCATAATAATAGAAAAAGACTAAAAGGGACAAAAGACTTATAAATTTATCTAATAAGATAAACTTCTTACCTCTAATAGTTAATGGAGGAAAAAAGAAACTTCTCCCATGCGTGGTACAAATGAGGAGTCCTTAAATGACTCAAAAAGTGTACCTTAATTAAACCTTATCAACTAAAACTAAAAGAATACACTAACTAATCATATCTACTAGACCATGGGATCCACTACTAATCAAATATTTATTTGCATACACCCCTTTAGACCCCACTCTTGGGCCTTAGAAGCTCTTGTTAATGTTATGGATCTGGAACTTTAGTTCTAAAAATTCATCAATAGAAGGCACGGTTTAGCCTCTTGAGCAAGTTTGATTGGAATCTTTGATCTTGTATTATATTCTTTCTACTTTTGCATCTCTCAGCTTGTGAGCAGTAAAGGGTGTGGTCTGCCAGGCTGCTGGTGGGGACTTGCAGGATTTCAATGGGTAAAATTCCCATCCCAGCATCTTAAAAATGTGAATGCGTTCTATTTGGGTATCACTAATTAAACAGACTTGCTTCTTCAGGCTCGATTTTGCCTTGCTCTTCGACGCCTTACTTCACCTCAAGGCATACTATACTCGGAAGAATTCAACTAACATAAACTGGAAAGTTGAAAGTTGCATAGGATCCATTTCTATTCGTTTGAAGATTGATAATGTTATTCCCTCGTGCAATTAAAGGAATAGGTGGCAGAGGTGACATCCTTGCTTTTGGACATAACTGGAGCACCCTGTGCCATTGTTCAAGCTGCAAAGAGGTCTGTGATGTTCATTAATATTGGCTTCATTATCCTTACTAGTCTCTAAGAGGCTTGTGGCATAACTGTATAAATTGTGTTATGTTCTCTGATATCAAACATGTTCCATTATTCATTGTTTTTTTTTTTTTTTTTTTTGGGTAAATAGATGATTTTCCATTATTCATTGTTAAGTGAACCTTTTATGTTAAAAGGATAAAAAATGATTTATTATTTGATTTTTCCTAGTAGGAAATACTTCCCTGGCAAAATACTGTTAGTCATCATCCCTCTTCTTTTTTTTTCTTCCCTTAAGTTGGGTAATAATTCTTATTGTTATCTTACTGAATCCTATGGTTGATCTTATGATTTGCAAGAGCATATTGTTATGAGTAACTGCTACGATAAAAATTTGGCAGGACATGCTAAGTTGAAAGGGACCAAGGATAGAAGAGTTGAAGATGCAGGGTACATGAGGGGTCGAGTATGATAAAAGAAAAGCTCATGAATGACTGGAGTTCCCACTGCATATCTCATGCTACTGTGTATGTGAATTTGATTATCATTATCAAGGTAGTCTTTTGGTAAATGAGATGAGTTAGGATCTATTTCTTTCAAGGGGGTAGGATCAACAGGCAGCTTGGGAACGAATTCCATAGTGAAATGAATCAAGCTGTGGGTTGGCATTCGTATAATAGGAGCGAGAGGATGGGAAGGGAGATTAAGGAGAAAAAATAATAAATAATGGGATGTGAGGGGTGATTTCTAGGCTGCTAGCTTGGAGAGCAATTCTCTTTGTTTCAATGTTAAATATTGTATATATTGTCGTAAAGAGTTGAGCAACATTGTCTTGATTAAGTACTAGAGGAACACATGTATCACACAAGACTCATATAAGTTAGCACAGTGGATAATTAGAGTTTGTTTTTTGGAGAAGGATTTCTTTCACCTAGGGTGAAGAGAAAGCAACCGATATAATTCATAACTAATCCCCATATGTTCAAACTACCTTTTTACCTATTTCCATATTCCCATCTAATCATGGAACCCATGAGTAAAAGATTCACTCTCCCCATGGATGAAGCAAAACATTTTTTTTTGGGGCATGAAGGATAACTAGAATCACTTACGCATTGAAATAGATAATGTACAATGTCAAGTAAGAGAATAAACAGTTCTGAATGTGCTGCCTGCTGTGGAAGTGTTTTTCTTACCTGGTTAACTCTTTCTCTTTTGTGCTTTTGTGCTTTTTGTTATTGTTGCACTAACAGTGTAGATGTAATTGATATCCTCCTATTTGGGATCAAAGAATGAAGTTATGAGCCGTGGAACCACTTTGGTTCCTGGAAAAATTACTAGTTATGAAAGATTTTCATTAATAAGTAGAATGTTTTAAAAAATAAAAAATAAAAAATAAAAAGGAAAATTGATACTTCATTGGTCTAATCTGTTAAGCTTATCTAGTTTGCCGTGCAAATTCTGTCGTATTGTAGAATGATACAATTCAACCATGGGTAACATGTTGAATTTTAGATTCAAATACAATCTAACATCCTCTAATGTACGTCTATTCGCCCATATGGGCAATACATGTATTGACACGAGAGGAATCTTAGGAGAGGTTTTAAGGATTGGGAGAAAGATACATGATAGGATTTTTATTAACAATCCAGGACTTGGATTTCTGTCTGATTTTGTGAATCTTTCACCAAAACAAGGTCCAATAAAAGGTTAGGTACAAGTATCCGAGAGGGTAAGTGAATTGTTTAGCAGCTCATGTGAGAGGGTGCAAAGGAACACAGACGGGCAGGAAATTTGTTCCCATAATCTATTAAGAGGTAATAGAGGGAGATTGGCAAAGAAAAAATGGAGTAAAACCTTTTTTAAATAAAATATGACAAGGTTTCGTAGCCGGTGATGTGGATCCAAATCATCTCATCCCTGAGATTCGGGAGACGTGGCGGCGACCCCACTGGATGGTCGTCATGTGGGGGTCGGATGAATCCGATCCCTCCATTCGAGCCAATACTCTCTTGTCGGCTCGAACGGAGGGGTCGGATTCATCCGACCTCCACATGGCGACCATCCAGTGGGATCGCCGCCACGCCTCCCGAATCTCAGTGATGAGACGATTTGAATCCCGATGACGTACGTTTATGGTTGTATTTTCAGCTATCAGATGAAAAAATGTAATCTCAAAAATATCCTTTTCTTATCACACAAGACAGAACACGTATGAAATCCATCCCCATAAAATATTAAAAAAAATTTAAGAACGAATGAGAAAAAAAAATTTAAGAACGAATGATAAATCAATATTTTTGAATTTCTAAAAGCAAAATACCTAGAAAAAATGGGAATTGCAACCCACCCTGCACTATATGTATAACTTTTCTCCGAGCTGATAACCCATTTGCTGGTCTTTCAGGCTGATTCCCTGACGGCTCCTGAATCCTGACAGTGACTATCAGATTAGAAATTTCACATTTTTTTTCAGTCTAAGACAGAAATACCAATATGACGGGCAATCTTGAGAATTGTAATATAAAATCTAAATTGACTCATTCACATAGTAACTTACCTACCAAACTACATTACCAACACCTGAAAATTTCCCAGTTGCAATTAAGGACATCATTTGATAGGTTTAAGTCCCTCTCGTCTTCCCCCTTTTTTTTTTTTTTTTTTTTTCCTTCATCTGGTAGGATTGATTTCAAGAGGGCCCCTGGCCAAGGTCTTTTAGTCTAATATATCACATGATAATCAAATGACGACCCTGAAAGCAGAAGAAGAATGAATACACAAAGTCCAGAATTAGGAAATGACGGCAGGATTATTTCTCAATTTGCAATGCAATCAAATTTCCAGTTTCCTAGTCCATGCAAGCACTCCATCCCGACCAGGAGTCCATCACAAAGCATAGTCACGATCCAAGCATCAGCTCAAGAAGACCTTTGTGAGCTAATATAAACACATGAAATCCTCTTCTCTGCTGTCAGGTACCAAGTAACAAACCTTCCTCCCATGCAAAGTTTGCTTTCGCTCCAAACTGAATCTCCCACTCAACAGTTAATGAAGAGCTTGCTCATATAAGTGTTGGCTAGACCGTTAAGATGCTTTATCTTTTCATATAACAACAGGTCCAGAAGGGCAGGACCCGCTCTTTGATATTTCTCCAAACATCAGCTTTCGAGATATGCAAACGAACAGTGCAAGCTCAAATTCGGCTGCTTCCACGTCTACCACGGTTGGATGGTTTCCCAACTTTCTTCTGCAATTTTATAATGCCAGTAATTGGTTATGAGCATAGAACATAAGAACCATAACGAAAAGGAAATGCAATAAAGTACCTTAAACATGGAGGAGTATGTTACAGGATCCACAGGTTTAACTACTAATCTTCTTCTCATGAAGACTCTTTGTGCCTGCTTCTTTTTCTCCTCTACTTTCAACTTGGTGATGCTGGGCCTATAAAGAATCACTGTTCTACCAATCTGCCCTACGATCACGGACCCAGTTGCTTCTTCCAGTTGCTTCACCACATCAGTTAGCTCCCCTGGGCAGTTATTGTGCACTTTAAGCTGTTCATGCAATTAAATGACTGAATCAGTTAGTGGAATAATGTGCTTTCACCCACTAGTAATGCAAACAAAGGTACAGGAAGACAGACTTAGAGCAACCAATCAGATGACAGCGTCAAGTTGAATAATGCTCTCTCTCTCTCTCTCTTTCTCTGAGCTACCAATCATAAAGCTTCACTGACCGCATAAAGACATGGCTCAACTTTGAGGGCATACACATGCCAAAAATGCCAAAGTTTAAAAATGGCCACAATCCAATGGTTACAGCCATTATAATCTAGTCAAATATGCTGGGTCAAAGGGAAAAGCTTACACAAGTAAGGTTGCTTAGGATATGCAGTTGAATCATTTAACCTGTTAATCATAGAACACAAAATAAAATATAGGAACCACTAGCGCTATAGTTGTCAAGGCGTCACCTAGGCGACGCCTTGGCGTCCATGCGTGATTCCAAGGCCTGGGCGCCTTATGGGTGTTGCCTGGGCGGTCGCCCAGGCTCTCTGGGCGTCGCCTAGGCGCCGCCTTGGACGCCTTGGGCGCCCAGAATGCTTGGGCGGTCGCCTTGGGTCTTATATGTGTTTTTTTTTCCCTTTGATCTGTAAATGTTTCTTTAATTTTATATTTCATTTACTTAAGATATTATTCATAAATAAGCAAATACCCCCTATTTGAATCCAATAAAAATAGTTTAAAATTCAAATTCCAGAAGGATAAAAAGTCAACCCTCCAGTTCAAGAACAAAAACCGTATTTTCGGGTGCGGGGGTGATTTTCAACTTCAAAATGCTAGGCTTTTTTCCAAATATAAAAATTCCATAAATCTTATTATAGTAAAACATCACTAAAAACCAAGAGCGAGCCAAAATAATCTCTTGCTTTGATGCCCAAAAAATAGTTTACATTCAGACAACTTTTAACAGCATTAGCGTACTTCGAACAAGGTTTGACCGGACTGTAACTCCTTCATTATAACTCGGATTCAAGCAATCTAGGATTTGTTGGAAAGCTGATTATACTAGTTTTGCAACGAATTTGAGATTGCTTGAATCCAAAGTATATTAAAGGAGTTACGCTCCGGTAAAAATTTTTAGAAATAAACAAATGTTAGTCATAAATACGTTTGCTTATTTAACTCAATTATTTGTTTCTTTGTTGGTTTTCTTATATTAATTTTAAATGTTTATTTTTGTAGAATACTGCATATATATATAAACATTATATATATAAACATTAATATAGCATTAATATTTAAAATAAAATAAAAAATACACTGGGAACGCCTTGGTCGCCTAGGCGCCCAGGATGGCCTCAAACGCCTTGGATCGCCTTGTCGCCTTGACAACTATGATTGCCGCTACACGTATTTAATATGCATAAAAATTCATACAAGTGGGATACAGAATAAAAATGCATCCCACTTCATTAAAGGAGTGATCACACTGAAAATTCACTCTAAAGCTTAGCCGCCATTCTCATTTAAAGCACCTAACATTAGCAGGTTCCCACAAATATTTTTATCCTACTTGTCTGTGGAAACAAAATTAAAAATATGTAGGGAAGCATGTCAAAAGCTTAGTTACCAAATCAGAAGTTATCTTCCCATCAATATAGAACCAGTTCTATGATTTCTTAACATCCAGGATCAAAGCAACTGATATGGTCAAGCATGTCAAAAATAGGTTAAAAGCTACCTGTTAGCTCAGTGGCTAACTTTCCCTTTTTCAGAAATTAATCAAAATAAAAATAAAAATAAAAGAGATGCTGAAGTAACTATTCATATCATGAGCTATACACTGCAAGCACAAGTACTTCATAGGAAATGAACAAGCTACTGAGAATGCAGGGTACATATGTTGCATTTACAGATAGATACATCTCTCAAACAGTCAAATGTGTTCTTAATTCTTCCAGGCTGAAAAATCAAGCCTAGTTACTAGTCCTCCTTTTTCTTATCTGACAAATATTCTCCAGTTTTGTGTTAATGAATATTGGATTAGGTTAAAATGCATTCAAAGTTCAGAATTTTATCTCTGGATGATATGGTATTAGATACCCCCCAAAGGGGCAGTGTTACTGTCAGGTTGAAGCTTAACTCCAGCCAATATCCCTCATGTAAAAATATAAATTCCCCCAACACCCTATCCAACCCATGGAAGTGTCAATAGCACCCAACGAAAAAGAAGCACCTTGCCCATATTGATACCCCGGTTAAGGTATTCCAGTTGCATATCGAAAGTTCTTACTTAGTTACTACGCTTGAAGTATTTTCATTTTTAGAAAGAAATATGCATCTGATTAGGAATACTAAGACTGCATTTGGTATGCATTCTAGAAATCCATTCTAGGTCAAGCACACATTCTGAAACGTTAATAACATCGTTGGGTATACATTCTCTTTCTTAAATCCCAGAATGCAGTCCATTCTGAGAATGAACTTTTAACCCATTCTGCATTCTCATACCGTGAGATTGCAAGAGATGAAATTTTCCCGATAAATGCAACGATTGAAAGCGAGGAGAAGGAAGTTGTACGATGACTCTCAAAGCATTGCCAAATTCCTCTCCACTGGATTTATCCCACGCAAGGGTGAGCATTTCAGATCGATCCTCCTTTCAGAATGCGTTGCTGCATTACATTTATTTCATCTTGTTCGAAAGCTTCATGACTCCATCCGTGGGTTTCGATTGTTGTTTCCATTATTCTGGTTTCTTGGGTCAATACTTGATTAGTTGGATTTGAATTTCTATGCATTTCTGGTTACATCTTTCATCTATTTATGCTATCAAATGCTTCCCCACATGGTTTTGTCATTGTGTGCATCTTTTCTGGTGAAACTCAAGGCTACCTGAGATAACTGGCTTAAAGTATCGGTTGTACTCTATTCCACCTCTCAAAGGAGAGAAACAAGAGCGCAGTAAGTCCGTTGCCAGTTTTGGCGGGAAGAAGAATGCATCAATGCACCTGCAACTTCACCCTTGTCTCACTCTTCTTGACATGAAATTCATCGCCTTAGCCACCTTCTCAAGCTTCGATATCATGCTACTTGCCAGTTTTGTTGTCATGAAGCTAAGCACCTCGTCCACGCTCTTCTTCTCTTCAAACACCAGCTACAGATCGATTGTGATCCAAGTGTTGGGATACAGGTCCAGCAGTTTAGCAACCATATTGAGAGCTTCAGTGGAGATCCAAGGCGGGTTCTTGAAATCCCCTTTGTAGACCATCTTGTACATGTCCGCTTATGTTGTCTTGGAACAGAAGCCATGGCAGAAGCACATGAGTGCTTCCGGGGTGAGCTTGCGGGATTCAGTAGGGCAGATGAGAAGCTCGTTTCCAGGAGGGTAGACCTGAATATGGTTTCAAGAATAATTCTTGGTCGAAAGAATGTTCCTTTTTTTTTCCTCTTCATTTGGTATGCTTTGTATCTCAATTTTCTAGTAATGATTTCTACAAACTTGCACATGAGCTGTTCGATAAAATGCAGAAAAGAGATACGAGGATTTTAAAATCAAGTATGCATTTTAATCAAACACGCAGCCAAAGTAATCTAAACAATGTTCTCATTCTCAGCCAAAAATGCATTCTATGTTATGAGAATGAGAATTTGTATTCTAAGAATGGGACTAAATACCAATCATAGCCGAGGTCTTCGTATTCTCAAGTGTCATTGAGGGTGCATTCTGCTAGTTCCTTAGCTGTGAGCTAAAAAGGCGAAGGGGGTTACCAGAGATTCTTTGTACTAGGAGTCTTGATTAGTCTTGTTGAACGTTCCTATATTCCATGCCACATCTTCTTTTTTTTTTATTTATCTTTGTAATAGGTTATCTATTGACAATAAAGTTTCTCGGTCATCTATTAAAGAAAAATTAAGTGAATAGGCATTTGGCTTTAAAGCAAGACCAAATGAATTTTCAAAGTCAATCAATCATCCTAAATTCCCAGTCACCTTACAGAACTAAATTAAATGTTACATACATTCAATGTCATACCTCTGCCAACCCAATGTTTGAACATGTACCAAACAATTGTCAGGCAAACAGATCACAGTTAATTAATATTTTCCTGTTTTCAAGATTATTAACCAGGAACTTAGAGAAGGTCCCCAAGCACTAAATGAGGAACATAGTATCTAGAGAGCGATATACCTCCCAACTTGAGATTTCCTAGACTAGATCAACTCAGCGTTTATAATGACAAGACCTTCTTTCTTTCTCCTTTTTCCTATTTTCATGGATGATTGATTACCTTCCATGAAGATCACTAGATTTCTCAGTTGGTCACCGATAGAAAAATCTCTCAGCGGCCACAAGATATGACCAACACATATGAGTCAGCTCAAGAGTTATCTACAACAACTCAAAACTGATATTTAGGAATCACAAGTCACAGCGGTCACAAGATATGACCAACACATATGAGTCAGCTCAATAGTTATCTACAACAACTCAAAACTGATATTTAGGAATCACAAGTCATAGACTCTTATCCCTCGTGGAACTAACCCAATATGTGTAACACTGATAGCTGTACAGATTGTGTATAAAACAATATACAAAACTCCACATATTGTGTGCAAGATAATTTAAATCCTATATGTCTTTATGGTATCAGAGCCTGCTGTCTAGTAGCAGATCCTTTTTTCTTTTTTTTTCAATTTTCAAATTTTCCCTCCCTCATGGCGACTTCATCTCCAGCGACTGCCCCCTCCTCCGCTCCATCAACACCATCTGGATCTGGCAGCAACATCACTCATGTTCTTCATATCAAGCTGGACGGGAACAATCATACTTTGCAAGCAGTCTGGAATACGTTAAAAAAGCATTTTTGCATCCTATTCTCAAGCACGCATTATGCAATTGGAATTCCAACTATGATCCCTGAAGAAAGGTAGTCTCTATCTTGCCGAATATGTTGAGAAAACCAAGACTTTGGCCAACCATCTTGCAATTGTTGCTAAACCAGTACCAGATTATCAATTAGGTACTGAGTATGATGGTTTTGTTACCTCTATAACTTCCCGATTGGAACCCATATCGTTGGATGACTTTCTTCACATTCTTTATAACCAAGAGGTCCCCATCCAAAGTGGAGTTCCTGATGTTGTTCCCCTCCCTCCTTCTGCCAATGTTGCTGTGAAGTCCAACTCGATTGAAACAAATATCCTCTTCATTGTGGTAGGGGAAGAGGTCGTGGCCGATTCTCTAATGAAAATTATGATAATTTACCAAAGGTGGTCTGTCAAGTCTGCAATCGACCCGGTCACTCTGCTATACAATGCTACCAGCAGTTTAATCCGAATTTTACCCAACAGTCGGTTCCAGTGGCTAAGTACGCAAATCATTCAGCATCAGGTTTGGACATGGCTTGTTATCCGATTCAAGTGCCACAAATCACTTAACAACTGACATGACCAACCTCTCCGTTTGCTCTGCATACATGGGGTTCAAGTCGTCAATGACTCACGTTTGCCAAAATCTCATATAAAGTTTTCCATTTTGAGAACTCCTATATCTTCCTTTGCACTTGAACATATTTATCATGTTCCTCATATTCATTCCTCATATTCAGAAAAATCTACTTTCTGTTTCTCAATTCACAAAAGATAATGACTGTCTCTTTGATTTCCACCCTGCTTTCTATTGGGTAAAGGATCGATCCTCGCGAAACCTCCACTTGTGCGGCCAGAATTGGGATGGTCTCCATCAGATTTATGGTGCAACTGCTTCAAATAAACAGTCCCAGTCTACTGTTGCGTCTTCTGTCTTCACTTCTACTGGTCGTCCTTCAGCTTTTGTTGGTGAGAGAACTCTCAAAATGGCATGAGCGATTTGGGTATCCAGCTCATCTTACTGTGTCGTTCATGATTTAATGTTTTCCCAGTTTTGGCTAATTCATCTTTTCAGATTTGTGACTCTTATGAGTCTTATCCCTTGTGTAACTAACCTAATACGCGTAACACTGATGACTGTACAGATTGTCTAGAAAACAATACCCATAACTCAACATATTGTGTGCACATATGCAATAGATGAATCAAAATCCATGCTTTGGCAATAAAATCCACTGCACAAATCACCGGAATGCGATATTCCTCCTGATGAAGAGTGACTAATGAAAAACAAAGGGTATATATAAAGACAAATTTCTTAGCATTGATTGGAAGTCAATCATGCATATTTATGCGCACAACGTCGAAAAAGAATGAAGAGATAAAAATAAAAAATAAAAAACGTAAAGTGTGTATAGGAGGGTAACTTTGAAGCAACGGCCGAATGCCTGAAAATTCAGGAATGAAGAAGTAATGGCAGTATAGTACCTTAAGGAGTTCGTTGGCTTCTAGGGTTTCAAGGAATGAAGCGGCAACGGAAGGAGTGATGCCGGACTTGCCAACTTGTTGGCATTTGAGCTTCTTTCCGAGGCTGTGAGCGTAAGAGGCTAACTCTTTCTTTTCCTTAACGCTCAGGGTTGGCGGCTTTCTAGCGTCAGCCCGAACTATGATGGGTACAGTCCGGCTAGCATTGGCCACCCCCACCGCCTCCGACTCAACAGATTCGTCCGAGTCATCTCTACGTTGTCCTTTTTCTTCTTCATAGGAACTGCAAAGCCTGGAAGATTCTTTTTCGGAAAGGAAAATCGGAGACGGTGTTTCAATTCCAAGGTAAGTGAACGCACTAGAGGAGGAAGAACTGCAGAAGAGACGATGGCTAGAGAAAACGAGAGGAATATGCGTGACGAAGCTCTGAACTGTGATGGGTTTATGCCTTTTGGGAAGACCGATAGCAGCACCAGTGACGGAAAGGGGTTTACACATTAACAAAAGCAGATAAGATGGAGCTCGCAAGAATTGGTGGAGGCCGTTGAGCTGCGGTAGAGATGAGACCCCCATTTTCTCCCGATTGCCACCAAAGGAACGATGATTTTAGACTTCTAGTCATGATCTCATAACCAGAATTACGACTTACGACTTCATAAGGCATTTCTCGGTCGATCCTTATCGATTCGTACAGATCCGTCACTACCGATTCCGTATTATTGAACCATGATTAGGGATCGCGAAACGGGGCTCTCACGTTGTGACGTAGTCACGCTGTCACGCGTAGTAGCGATCACTTGGCACATGTGTGTGGTGTGCTACTCGCACGAGGCGGCATCGACCTTCTGTCTTCCCTTATTACACGCGCACATGCATAATTTTTTCTTTCCCTTTTTTCTGTTGAGATCTTCTTTTAGTGGGTAAAAACAATTATTCTCCCCCAAATTTAACAAAGAGGACCACACAAACATTTTTTTTTCCCCCTTGTTTGCTGTGTATAACATAAACAAACATACACATAGGTACATATAGGTACCATGTGACCATCACAGCTTTTTCTTGTGTTGATCATTAGGGGTGACAATGATTTTTTCGATTCGATTTCGAACTGGGCTTATTTGGTTTTAATCCTATATACCCGAGTTCAATTATAATCCAATAAAAAACTTTGGGTTTTGAATCAGTTTTGGTTTTAGTTTAGTTGAGTTTTGGTTTTTATTGGGTTGATTTATGGGTTTTTATCAGTGTTAGTGGAAAATAGTAATAAATTTAAATCGGATCGTAGATGATGAATCTATAACAGATTTTGAATAATGGAACATGTGGCATACATCAAATATATGAATCATGAGGGTAAGAGAGAGTCTTTTCCGACTGTGTTCGGAAGATGAAATCTTATTTGACCCCCTCCCCCCCTTTTGTGGGCAATCAGACCATAATTTGACAAATTGATAGATGTAGCTGGTTATTAAATGGTCTGTCATTAATGTTTATGAATAACGACAACCACCATAAATGTCAAGTAAGCGAATTTGACTTGCCAAGTCACCATATCATGGATCAAATCAGTAAAAAATAAGGTTTATGCTCGATAAAAGATAAAAGACATCGACTGTTGTTGCAAAAAATGAAGGATGTAGACGAAAGAGGGGGGGATTGAAGAAAGTCAATTGAGGTCGTAAACGGCTGACAAGACATCCAAGAGCCGCTTTAGAGGGTCGTAGTCATTTAGACCTATTGTTCTTTAGCTGGTAGATGTGGAGATGGTGGTATGTGGGGGGAAATTTGTTCGGGGAGCTCCACCTTGAGCCTATAAAATAATGAAAAAATATCGATTGCAAATGATCTAGAATTTTTCACAAAAAAATAAGATATTCACGTTCAAATATCTCCCTTATTCACTACCTTTGAGATAACCATTATTCAATTTCTTACCCATATCTCCACCTCATTGGAGGGGAAAAGTTTATTGAAGCTCCCGTATCTTAGGAAACTTCATCTTTAAGGGGTTATAGTGTTTTACGAATAATTTTATTTTGTTTGATTTGGAAATCCATTGACTTTAGCATCAGAGTGGTCCCTGAGCATATCCCACCTATTTTACAGCTGTGTTTGTATTTTAGCTACATGGCTCGATCGAGGAGCCTAAACCGAATCCATCGACAATAGGTCCCCTATCGGTTGAGTCTTGGTTATCAACAAGTTGACCTAATGGGCTTTAAGGGATCATTATCTAAGTGGTTTGGTTTTGATTTTCAATTTGAACCCAATTTTGACACTTTATTCATCATCATCATTAAGTGTAAGTTAATGTAATGTAATAATCTATGGCTTCAATATTTCAGACACTAAGATCTCGAATATTGGAAAGATTTTCGACACAATCATCACCGATATCAGGGTTGATTAGCATGATCAACGGTCGTAATGTCTCCAGGATCAGGTTGGACCCACTAATCTGGTAGTTATTTATACTTAATACAACATTACCATCCTCTTGGAAAATGTAGGGTCAGTGACGGACAAGTATTGGGGCCCGCAAAGTGGATCGTCATCGAAGCATGGAGGGGCTCGAAACATTGGGCCAAGGGTCCAAATATGCACATCACGGTCGCTGTCATTCCTACGCCAGCTCCATTGTCTGTGCATTTTCGCGGTTATTTTGTTATTCCCGCCCGTTTTACTTTTCATGTTTTTTCAAAGCTTTGATTTTGGCATACCGTGCCCTGGCATCCGACCAAGTTTAAACTCGACCCTGAACCAACCTACTGCCACGTCATTGAAAACGCCACGTCATTGAAATAGCCACGTCACCATTACTGAAATACTTTTCCCTTTCTTTATACACTTTGAAAGTTCAAACGTAGAAATATTTATTTCCTTTATGAGGTATTCGATTTCTCGGTCTGCAACTTCCATTGTCGTAAAAATGAAGGAACACAATTCTCACCTAGTCACGACACACATTCACTCTCTCCTGCAATGAAGTTTATTTTTCATTTCTTAGCTTCGCTCTCAGTAGTTGCTTAAAGCGTATCAGTGAAGTATTCCATTGTATACTACTTTGCTTTGTCTTTGGGAGCAGCTGAGGACTGACAGTTAGAATCTCATTCTTCGTCTTCTTCTACTTACTCTTCTTATTCTCTTCGGAGAGTAGGATCCATCACCATCGGTCGGTGGTGTTTCGAGGGATGGCAGCTTCTTCGTCGAGGGGGAGGAGCAGTTCACCTTTCGGTTACCGAAAACCGCCGACTTCTTACCTTTCCTCGTCTTCGTCTTCATCGCTCCTGAGCGGTAGATTCATCCCTCGTTCTTGCTCGCCTTCCGCTTCTTCACTTTATAATTCTGGCAGTGGATTCACCACTCGATCCATGACGCCCAGTCGCGGTCGCAACGAGTCAATGCACCATGGCTCCATAGGCTATGGCAGCCGTACTTCGGTTGGTTATTCTTCTGGGGATGAGCTCATCGGAGAGCCGGTTGACGTGGCGAGATCGGGGGATAGCATCTCTGTTACGGTTCGATTTAGGCCGATGAGGTGTGGTTAGAACTAGATCTGAAGATTGTGGTCGATCCGTTGGGTTATCTGATTGGAGGGATTGCGTTTGCGGATTTAAGGTTGCATTGCGAGTCCATGCAGCTTAATAATTTATTTTGTGATTCCTGTCTGTAGTGAACGAGAATTTCAGCGGGGAGATGAGATCGCGTGGTATGCTGATGGGGATAAAATCGTCCGCAGCGAGTACAATCCGGCTACGGCATATGCATTTGGTACTGTTTCCTGAATTCCAGCTTCCAATTTGAAAACTGAACTGTTTATATGGAAATTATTAGAAACAGAGCTGAGATTCAATCAATGCAGTTTCAATTATGTTTTTTTTTTTCCTCCCAGTTTAACTTATTTATTCTCTCATTCAATGGGTGCAATTTTCTTTTCCTTTTTCCTTTTTTTTTGGGGGTTAAAATTTTCCTTTTTCGTTTGGTGTCACTAGATGTTTTTCTCTGGAAACCATTATATCTTTATTTTAATCAGAGCATAACTTATTAATTCAGTAATTAACGCATCTAAACAGGGCCAAACAGTTATATATTAGTAGTTCCATGTTCATTGATAGTCAATGAATTAACAAATGGAATGGGACTCTTGTTCTTGCTTATAGAACTGGGGGCAGTGTAGTGGATTGCCGTTGGCGTCGTCATTGATCTCACTCCCCCCCGGGAGAAAAAAACACTCTTTAACCTGTTGTTTTCCTTAAAACTGTTGAAACAGTGAACCAAAAAATAACACAAAGTTTCTTCTTCTTCATAGGTATTCATCTGTTTAATGTTCATATGTTATTTTGAAGCATTTATTATTTCTGCCTGGTGTATTGTATGTTCTTCTGATTTTACAGATAGAGTTTTTGGGCCCAGCACAACTTCCCAGCAAGTCTATGATGTAGCAGCTCGACCTGTAGTCAAGGCTGCGATGGAAGGTGTCAATGGTAGTGTATCTTATTTCGAGATTTTATAATTTGCTTTGCCTGGATATTGAAATAGTTTTCCTGGAAAGGGAACTCTATTTTGAAGGAAATAAATGTATTTGTCCTCTTTTTCCATCCCAGACCGAACAATGCAATTGTTCAAGTGGTCCTCAATTTGTTGATAAGATCCTTTACTAAAACAATACGTGCTTACAATGCAGGGACAGTTTTTGCCTATGGTGTTACTAGCAGTGGGAAGACACACACTATGCATGTAAGTCAGTTGTTGTTTTGTCTCCCACAGAAATGGTGAATCAAGTTGGAGGAGCTTTATGAAGTTGCAATAGAGTGTTAGGCTGTTAGCTGCTTTTGGATTCTTTTTTATTTTTTTTATTTTTAATAGATAACTATAAATTTTATTGAAAAAGAAAAGAGGTATATGACTGCCATAGAAGTGCAATAAAAAATAATAATGAGGCCAAATCCCTCCCCCCCCCCCCCCCCCCAAAAAAAAGAAAAAAAAAAGGGAAAAAAAGAAAAGAAAAGAGCAAACCCTCTAGATGCAAAAGCCTAGTTTTTGTTTTGTTTGTTGGGGGGGTGGGGGGCTCCATCATTGGGATAAGCCCCCACGGACAAGATGTCCCTGTTAAGCCTTTCCCTAGCAAGCTCATCGGCAAAGTAGTTTGCTGATTTGAGCCTCCCAGAGGAGGAAAATTCCCTTGTGCCAATAATGACCTCACTTTCTGAATGAGGTGGATATATCTCCAAGTTTCATCATAATTCTGTTGCAGATCTGGAATCTGCCTGGATAATCCCATCCATCCAGCTATTGGAAATAGCCTGGTGAAAGCATTATGACCGGCATGAGATCAGCTGAAACTGAATCAGTATAATCAATGGGACCAGAGAAGGGCACCAAGATGTGACCCTCTGCAATCCTGTAAAACAACTTTAATGCCTGCAAAGCCAGGGTTCCCAAGGGAGCTTCTATCAACAATCATCTTTATAATATGAGTTGTGAAGGCTCCCATGAATGGTGAACAAGGTTAGGAGCAACTAGGAAGTGGCCACTGGAAACCAGTGCCTCATAAAACAGTCGACAGAAATACCCTTAAAAACCTCTAATGTGATTTGAACTCAGTTTATTGGAATTAACTTTATTGGGTGGGTTGTGTCATTGTACTGAACTCCAAGGGCTAGCATACATAGAGA
The DNA here is from genome assembly GCA_028583415.1 of Protea cynaroides. Lineage (NCBI taxonomy): Eukaryota > Viridiplantae > Streptophyta > Magnoliopsida > Proteales > Proteaceae > Protea > Protea cynaroides. Next base: position 36,707,477 of record CM053272.1, on the reverse strand, counting down.
TTTCGCTTTTCTATTGTTAAGATTATGGAAAGTAAGTTAACAGAGAGGCATTTAAAGGCAATTCTAGCAAATCCTGATTTCATATTTAAAGTACCGATATGATCATTATCTTTACACATGGATGTGCGTTGTCACAAACTGTGGTGTCGACTGGACAGAAGACGCCCTGCTGGTTGCTGCATAATGTGGTTCTAGGTCAATTATTGTATAAGTTTCAGAAACCAGAAGTAAACCAGAATTGCAGACTAATAGAAATTCCCAGAATTAAAGGGAAATCCAAGAAAGCAAAATTCAGAAGTCAGATGCAACCAAAATTCTGGTCGAAGGTCAAATTAATAGTAGTGAACAGAATACCAAAGTTTCAGATTAATCAAAAAATCAGATCTTGAGATATGAATAAATCCTACTGGATATAGAATTTTTTTTTTCAGAATTTTGAAGCCAGAATAGAAGAATTTCTATAACTCATTAACCATAGATCGAACTTAGACCAAAAGCTAGTCGAAGGGAATATTAGATTAGAGGAACAACTCAGAAAAATCTTAGCCAAATATGATGGTGAAATTGGGAGCTATTAATGTTTCATTCTTGAACAAGAAAACTTAAGCCCAGTAATTTTTTATGGTCAGAAATTGCTGTTTTGCTAAGATATCTGAACATGTTTGATTAACGATGAACAGCAACCGAACCAGCAGAATCTCGGCAATTGAATACGCCAAACAGAAACTGAAATGTTAATGGATGATAGCATACACAGGGAAGATATTCTGACATGTGAACTGAATGTAGGACCTGAATGACTTGGAATCAACTACTGCATTACCAGATCAGGGCTGAACTGAATCACCACAGACTTGTGTTCTGAATCCCCACAGAACTAGAAGGCAATCAAGCAAAACTCATTCAACATAAATCGTGGGGAGGCTGTGAGCCTATTGCATGTATTTGAAGAATTAGAAAAGGCTGTTTCGAACTGGCCTTAAGAAAACTGAGGTCCAATTGGAATCATTCCTTAACTAAAACATGCAAACTGGAAACTGAACAAACTAAGGAAATCTCCTCCAACTGCAGGTTGAAAAGAAGACTTAAAAAGTAACTAGAAAAGTGGAAAACAGACTTAAGTCACGACTGAACTTTATAGGACTGATTCCAACCTGAATACTTCACTACATAAGAAATAAAATAACCAAATAACTGCCTAAAAGAAACCCCACGATCTGGTTCTTCAGGTTAACCACAAACAGAACCACAAGTGATTTTTTCTGGTTCTGTTTCTTCTTCTACTACATTGATACTTCTGTGAGTACCTTTGATCTGCTTCACTGCAGCAAACCATGAACCCTTAGCCACATAAAGACCATTGGCCATTGTGGAATCCATGTGGTTTTGGGTTGGAATGATTCAGATCATGATGAGATCTGGCAGTTGGCTTGGAGGGGGTGAGGAGATGCTGGGTGTCTTTCAAGAGCTGAATGGCAGTTTGGTGGTTTGGAAACATGTTGGGACCTTTGAAGGTAGAATGTGGGATTGATTCATGTAAATAACAGTTTTGTATGCTGAAGGATTTATGGAAATTGATGATTATTTTGGGTATGATCATTCAAACAGCTCATTATTCTAAGATTCATAGCTCTAGAAAAGCCCCTCATGAATTTCTTGTGGATGATGTCTTCATTTGGCCAAAGGGCAAAGGTTTTTGATATTATTGGGGAGATGTGTCACCTTTTCCCCCTTCCTCCCTTTCTTTCTAGTGCTATGGCGATTCAGGGCCATTGCTATGGTGTTTGTTGGGCCTTGGACATTGTTTGATTACCTTGCTTGGCTTGTGATGGTGCTCAATGATTGTTCCATGGGCAAGAGAACCCTTTGCATGGTGTTGGGCTTTGGACGATGTTGCGGGGACTTTTTATAATCCTGTCTATGTCCGTTTGGGGACTTCTGTGTCATGAGAGTGTGGGACATAAGGGAGTCTCTTACAATTGGTGGTAACTGAATGAGTTGGACGAGGATAGAGTGGTTGAGCAAAGTAGCTTGTAAGCCAGTTGGTATGGCTCAGATGGGATCTTAGGGAGCTATTGAGTATTTATGGATGCATGCTTGGTGTCAGAGAAGAATTCGGATGGGTTTGCTGGTTTCACTTCTGCGTATGTGCTTGTGCTTTCACATTCATTTTTGTCCTTTTTTTTACGTTTTCTGTTACATTAGTTAAGGATCATTTTTTTTTCTCTTTCTTCCTCGAAGTCAGTGCATATTGGTTCTTGTGTTGTTATTTAGTGTATGTTTATTGGTTGTACTTTTTCATTTCTTTTCTTCCATTCACAATTATCAATATATTAAAGTGCATATATTATTTCAAAGAAATTTTCGGTGTGAACTTGTACAATTTGTGCATAGATGCATGAATTTTTTTTCGCCCTTTTCTTATGACTCTTTTCCATTATTAATCCTGGCAGGGAGATCAGAATTCTCCAGGTGTTATTCCATTGGCCATCAAGGATGTATTCAGCATAATACAAGATGTAAGTGATTCATACAATTCATTATGCTGATGTGAGAAACTGGTTGTTGTAATCTGTTTTTCCTTAACTAAGTTATCTTGATGTTTAATTTGATAAAAACATTTAAGTATTTTTCAATTTTCCTTCAGTCTATTTCGTAATTTATTTGATAACAAGCTAATGGATCATAATGGCAAATGAAATAATCTGCTTTCTAATAGGTACTAGCTTTTTGGTATTCATTTGATGTTATGTTGAAGATTATAAATTGATGAATGCATTTAGTGTTCAACTGACCCTCTTGCCCCCCCCCCCACCCCGGGTGATTTTTTTTTATTACCTTTGGGCATGGCATAATTGTGTTGGTTTCTTTGCAGACTCCAGGAAGAGAGTTCCTACTTCGTGTGTCTTATCTTGAAATTTATAATGAGGTGAGTTGTACCATCCATTGTGTAAATCAAAAAAGGGCTTAGGGAATATCTCCGTGTATTATACACTTATACCTCGAAGATTATCTTGGCTCTCTTTTGCTCTCTTGGTATTACATTACAAAGCTAATTCCGTATTTTCAACCCAGAATGTTTATTTGATCATTACATTAAAAAACAACTTATGGTTATATTTGTGGTTTTCTTGTAGTCTCATCATGTTTTTTGAATTTGTGTATTTTTTTCCCACCATTTGAGCTTCTAATAAATCTTCTAGTGAATGTCTCATAACATAAAATGCTAATTTCTTATGGTTTAGGTGATAAATGACTTGCTTGACCCAACGGGACAAAATCTGCGTGTTAGAGAAGATGCTCAGGTTCAAAAAGTTAATTTCCTGAGATTTGCAAATCTTATAACTGCTTCTGCTGCAAGTCTTAATGATTTGTTTAGCCTCTTATTTTTTTTTTTTACTCTTTGTTACTATCAGGTATAGAACTTTCTGAGGCTGCCAATCAGTTTTCTTTCTGGCTCGAACCCTTAATTTGTTGGATGAAAAAAAATCATTTAGTGCTGGGAATCCTGTATTTGGACAAAGAGACCTTCTCTTCCTTGAAAATGGAATGTTCCCTTTGTTATATGTGCTTTTTCTTTTTATTAATTTTTGCAAACCAAAATTTTTTTCAGGGAACCTATGTTGAGGGTATAAAGGAGGAGGTTGTTTTATCTCCTGGGCATGCTCTTTCTTTTATTGCTGCTGGAGAAGGTATTTTATGAGATTTTTGCTGTTCTTTGTGTGGATAAATTTCCTTTTTTGGTTGGCTCTTGTATTAGCTTTGAAAGTTCCTATTCTTACAGTTTCTAACTGATGATGTTTATAATGACAGAGCATCGTCATGTTGGTTCAAATAATTTCAACTTATTGAGTAGCCGAAGTCACACCATATTTGCACTGGTATTTAATTTTTAGCTAAAGAAGCATGATTAATAATGTTTTGTTAAGCAGAAAACTTTATCACTGCTAAATTAAAAAAAAAGTTTTCCTTTCTCTTTTACTCTGCTTTACTTTACTTTCACCTGGCTGGTTTTTTTGGGCTGTCTTTTATATCCTCCTTTCCTTTCCTCTTTTTTTTTTTTTTTTTTTTTGGTTGGGGTGGCGGTAGGGTTGTTATTCACCTTATTGAAGTTTTAAAGCAGTGAAGGGTTTGTAGGGAAATTGAAAGAGTGTAACAAAGAGTAGGAAGTGTCTATGAAGTGCAACAATTTGTTAGTTTACTGTGTACTACAGAATTATGGATGCCCTGTGTTATTTGTAGAGTTAGTCGGGAGACCTTAGAATGTCAAGGATTACATTGGAAGATATGAAGCCATATGCACTAACAATAATAAAAAATTTGCAATTTATGGTCTTAATTTATCGTATAATTTGCAAAAAATTTGCACCAACCCATGAAACTGATTACCAGGATGCAATAACAGTGGGAACTGGGAAGTAGATCTTGTCGGCACCACTTGCACATCATATGCTAGCCTATCTAGCTGTCTTTTTGTTTTATCTCCAGTGTTCTTTTTTTTTTCCCCCCCCAGTTTCAAGAAGGAAAAAAAGAAAGGCTAAAAAACTATTGAAGGGTCAAATCATGTCTATAAAATCCATGTTTTGAGAGGTTTCCACAAGTTCGACAGGTTTCAACCATATTTTTCTGGACCTTGAAACCCTGGTTTCGAGTTTCACCCAGAAAATACCAGGTTTCGACTTATATCTCGGTTTCAAGCCTGACTGAAACAGGCTTGAAACTGAGTTCTCAATCCTTGCTTTGATGATCGTCATTGGGTAATATTCAGCGTTTAGCTAACAGGGGAGCTTTCGGAGGTTGGATGGAAGAATGCTTCCTGTGTTTATGGGATAGAACATTTCCAATTGCATGGAGATTGGATGACTAACGTCTGGTCTTAGATTGGCTTCCTCTCCAAGGATGCAGTAGTTGAATGTGGGAAGCTCAATGGTGGTTATTGGGTTGTTTTTGTTGGGGAAAGTGGATCCTTGGAAATTACCTATTGTCATTTCAGTTTATCCAGGAGGCTCGTGCTCTGTTGTATTCATTGAACATCTGGTTCTCTTGGATTCCTAGATTTGAAAACTTGGCGAATTAGTTAAGCAGACACAAAGCCTTGAAGTTGTACCTTCTGTCATGATTCATAAGCTCCCTTTATTTTGAGTGGTCTTGAATTTGAGTGATATGGTTATGGATCTATCACCTTTTTTGTGAATGTTATGTCTGATACTTGTAATTTGCTCTTTATCCTTATCAAAAGGTCATTATACTTGACATGAATGGACTAAAAATGGAGGTTTGTTAAAGATGAAGTCACTTTCTGAAGACAACAAAATACTACCATGGTTTCACCTAGAGATGTAGGTACTCGCTAGTGTTTCCTTGGTTTTCCACATCTAAAATTATAGTTTGGATGCACTTCCCAATGCCCCACTTCCATGTAACAATAATGAACCTCTGGTATTAGACTGGAAAACCTCTACAATTTTATTTTCTTGTTGTCAATGGTGTGAGCTTGCAGATAGGGTCTAAAAGGTGAAGACTCAATGTTAGGATGAGGATGAAGTAGAGCCTTCTCTCTTTATTGTGCACTTAGCATAAGTTTCTGCAGTAAGATGTCACTTTTAAGGGTTGAAACCATAAAGAAATGGTGAAGGAGGCTTATGTTAATGGTTCTGGAGACATACGTTTTCTAGTTGATTTCAACGTACTCTGCAATCCTGTTGCCTGGATAATGATATAAATTTTTGGGTAGGTGGTAGCAGCATGGACATCCTACTTGATATCTACCACTTGGCCCTCAAGTTTGGTGCATAAGTCGGCCCTACCATCCCTATCTACCTAAAAAGTTACCGTCTTATTTGATTTTATACATGGAGAAAAGGCAGGCCACAACAGGGTTAAAAAGTCAAAGATAAAGAGCCAAAATTATGATATTTCCATGGTACACGGGAATAATTGACAACAAGTTGGCCATATTATTGAATTTTTTCACAGACGTGGACATGTGTCTAAACCATGAGGAACCCTACATATCCATATGACTGGAAGCTGACAGATCAGCCACGTGGCCAAACCAGTTGAGATGTGTTGTTTGGTGACACTCAAAACTAAGATCCTTCCCTTCTTAGTGAGGAAATGAAGAGTCCTTTTTCCTCTTATGGTCCCATGAAAGAAAGAACAAACTAAAAAAAAAAAATAGTGAATTTGTCAGAATATTAGATCTTTTATATGGGAACCTGTTTTTATCAAACTTCTTTATTTATCATTTAGAATTAGATCATCAAATTTCTTGTTTGGGTTTGTGACCAATGGAAGTGGAAGGCGAGTCAAACGATAGATACCCCATTAGATGATTGTATAATGAAGATGGTAGGTTATAGAAAAGAATGGAAAAGAATGAAAAATTCAACGAAATTTTTTTATCGGATCTGGGATCCAATTTTGGATTTGGTATGGATAAAAGATCTTTCTGTGTTATACTATTCAATATTCAATTCTCGACGATGAATCGATTTGATAGCTCAGATATTGTTATTCATGATATTGATCCGATTCAATATCATGAATAACAACATATCTATGCTGCCATATTGTTCTTAATCTTTTTTGTTAATGAGCAAAACTTTTTTGTACTTCGCTATTTAGTATTTACTTCAGCATAACTTACCTTTTATTTTGTATCAGTATTCTTGCATAGACTTTATGTGCCTGGTTCCTGTTTATAGTCACATAAATTTCTTGCAGATGATTGAAAGTAGTGCTCATGATGATGAATATGATGGAGTGATATTCTCTCAACTGGTAAGCTGATAGAACTTTAACTTTTGAATTTAGCGTGGTTCCTCTTCATTGATAGTCATCTTACTTTGTTTGCCTTCTGTGTAGAATTTGATTGATTTAGCTGGATCTGAGAGTTCAAAGACTGAAACAACTGGACTAAGGAGAAAGGAAGGGTCTTACATAAACAAAAGCCTTCTTACTCTTGGAACTGTAGGTGCTAATGCTTAATTACAGATTGAGGCTATATTTTCTTTCAGTGGTAACCTATTCCATAGGACTCAGTTATGGTTGAAGATGTGACATGAATCAAACTCAACCATTTATTGTGCTATAGGTCAGGTCACTAGTAAAATTGTTTTATGCTCTGTTGGTGGCTTTTTCTAATATTATCTTTCCTTTTTTTTTTCCTTGGCTTTTGTAAATAAAGAGAGACTGAGTTTTTTTTTAAGATGCTATTTCATTTCCTTCCCTTTTTTTGGGGGATGGTGTTTCATAAAGATTTATGTGTTCCATATGGCCTTGGAACTCAGTAATTATTTGGCTATTGATTTATTTTTGCTTATTTTTAAATATTGGGCTCTGATTGTAAGGTTAAATTTGAAGGTAATTGGAAAACTGAGCGAGGGGAAAGCGTCTCATGTCCCATATCGCGATTCTAAGCTTACCCGCCTTCTGCAATCCTCATTGAGTGGGCATGGGCATGTCTCAGTGAGTATTATGTGGTGAAACCAATCATCTGTTTAGTGAACAATTATTTGCCAATGCATGTTATTGTTTTTCTCTGGTTGTTGCTGTTGTCACTATTGTTCTAGTCGCCATAAGCAGCTTGAAATGTCACTAAATCTGGTTGTGTGCATGAAAGAACTGGTCTTTCCCAAATGGGTTTTATCCTCTCTTCTTTTTCCCACCTTACCTCCTTGGTCCTTGGAATAATGAGTAAATTGTGCCAAGCACATATTACTTATTCTTATCTTGAATCATGCGTTTGATTACAAGTGCATATTCTGCAGCTCATATGCACGGTTACTCCTGCCTCAAGCAGTATGGAGGAGACTCACAATACATTGAAATTTGCAAGCAGGGCAAAGAGAGTGGAAATCTATGCTTCACGCAATAAGGTAGACTACTAGTTATGCTGTGCCATACAACCATAGTATATGTTTTAAGTGCCCTAAAATGAGAATTTACAATTACTCTGTTATTTGAATTTTTTTCCCTAGATCATTGATGAGAAGTCATTGATTAAAAAGTACCAAAGAGAAATTTCGAGTCTCAAGGAAGAACTTGATCAGCTAAAGAGTGGGGTGCTTGCTGGTGTCAGTCATGAGGAGATCTTGAGCTTGAGGCAACAGGTGTCCTTCCATATTAATATGTTTAAGATTGATGGTTATACATTTTAGTTGTCTAGAGGCCATAAATGTGTTACTATTAATATGTTTAACTTTTGAACTCTTCATGTCATTTTCTTGCCTCTTTGTTCTTTGAATAGTTGGAACAGGGTCAAGTGAAAATGCAGTCAAGATTAGAGGAAGAAGAGGAAGCAAAGGCAGCATTGATGAGTAGAATCCAAAGGCTAACCAAGCTAATCCTTGTTTCGACAAAGAATACCATTCCTGGATATTTAGGTGATGTAACAAGTCATCAGCGGCACCATTCTGTTGAAGATGATGTAAGTTTTCACATATCTTTAGGGATTTTCCCCTACGTGCTGAATCACACTAACAATCATGATCTGATGCCATGGATAAGGGGATAAAAACGAAAATATCTTTACTTATCCTGGCAGACTTGCAGATTACTTCTTGAATTTCCTACTTTCCGTAGCTATTATTAGCACAACAAAGCTTGGTTAATTTCACTCAACTGGGAAGACAAAAAAAGCTACTCCTTAAGTCTGTGCACCTTTCTTTATTCCAAAATAGGAAGATAATTGATTCCTCCCTGCAGTTATATTTCTAGTGATGGATTTCTTTGGTGTTTGCTTTTGTTTTAAGTTGCATTTTCCAGTAGATGAGTTGTTACTTATCAAATTTTAACCTTTTGCTGCCTAAAATTAATATCTGAAAGCTTTAGATGATCTTTAATTCTTAGTGTGCATGTGTGATCGTGCATTTTGATGGCCTTGGTTTGTGTATGTGAAGTCTGAACTACTCAGTGACTCTTTCACTTGCTAACAGATCTACCTGTTACTGTTGTTGTTTCTTATTCCTTTTATTGTTGTTAACATCTTATACCACTATGAGTACCCATCATCACTTTAGACTTCATAGATCTCATCATTGTGTCCCCTTTTCATGATCATTGTTTGGTTTGGTTGATACCATGATTTCCATTTTGTGAATATAAATCTTGTTCTTTTGTCAGGCAGTCTGCTTTTTTTTATTTTATTTTATTTTATTTTTTATTTTAAAAATTTTAATTTATTTTAGGATGTAAGAAGTATACTGATGCTTTGGGCTAAGTAGTCACTTTATATAGATATGTCTCAATTTGGAGCACATTTTTTATACTGGTAATTTGTTTCATTTAATGCTAGAAATTGGACCTTTTGCGTGAGGGTTCTCAGTTGTTTGTTGAAGGCCAAAATCAGAGAGATTCTCCATCTTCGACTCTTTCAGTTCCATCCGACACCCCCAATGATCTTAAACACAAAAGATCATCAGGTCAGTGGAATGAAGAACTGTCACCAATTAACAATTCTGACACAGAGTTAAATCAAGCGGGTGAACTTATCAGTGGGACTACCAGCAGTTCAAGGCTGCAAGTGGTAAGCTTTTTCAGCCCTTTTCTCTATGTGTGCATTACTAGTTCTAGTATTGAAGGTGATCAAGAATTTCTGATGCTAATAAATCAGAAAAAAAAATTGCTTGGGTTGGATTACAATTGTGTTTGGCCTTTGGTCCAAGGGATTTTCATTGTTATAGGCCTCTTTAATGGGCTTGAAATATGGGTAAGAGGTTCAGGAATATGGGTTATATTAGTCAGTTAAGCTGTGGAGTCTTCTGAAAGTTATTTTATTATTTATTTTACTGTAAACATTGTGGATCATATTTTATTCCAATCTGAGTTGGTTATCTTCTCTTTATTGGTTGTTAAATTAAATCTTTAGGTCAATTTAGAGCTTTCCTATTGAGTGGATGATGTAATAGGTTAGATTGGAGCTTTCCTATTGTTTGGATGATGTAAGAGCTCTAGTCAGCCAATCACATGTTTCCTGGAAAAGCTATAGATATATGTAAGCCTTTCTGGCCAGCCCATTGATTTGAAGAAATAAAGATATTCAGATCCTGAATTTTGGTTTTTTGGATTCAGACCATACTTACGTAAATTCAGTGGCATTTAGATGATGGATTCAATGTGTACTTGGTGGATTCCAAGTGGAGTACTTAGGTAGATTTCTTAGAAGAAGAGTGGCTAATCTTCAGAAGCTTTGGTGGATTCCTAGCCTGAGGAGAGGTGGATTTCTAATTTGTTTAACATTCTGTTTCTCTCTCTAATATTTCAATTTAGCTACAAGCCAGATCTATGCTCTATTCTGTTGTCTGTGACATCTATGCTTACTATTGTGATCCTGTTACTGAAATCTTCATGTTTGCTTCCAAATTATTACATAGATGCTGTTATTGTTCTCGAGTTTATGAACTCAGATCTAAATGCTTCCATACCCTGCGGCCATACTAATTCGATGAAATTTTCTAAGATCTGTTTCTTGTTCTGCTGCGATATATTAAGACCAGTTCTGATATGTTTTCTACTTTTCTGCATTCTAATCGCTCCCAAGATACTAGTTTGATTTCAGGTTCTGATCTATCAATTTCCTGTTGTTCTGTTACTGTCTTCAAGTTTCCTATTTGCAGTAAGTTTGTTCCAGATCTCACAATCCAGCTGTCAGATTTTGACACAACCTTTGCAGGTCTAATATGTGAAAGGAACAGATCCTTTGAAATTGGAGCCTAATATGAAGTTATGAACTGTTTAGCCCCAACAGCTGATAATTTTCTGTTTCTTGTCCTTCTCTATTTCCTGCGATTCTATTAAGCTACTCTGCTATTAGATTTTCTCAGTTCTGGATAAAGTATTCGTCAATTTCATTTTAATCTTATATTAACATTGTAATGATATTCACATAATCAATTGAACTAAAACGTGTGCAATTTTTTAGCAGCTGGTATGAGCTATTCTACTTATTCTTTTAACCATTAATTTTTCTCATTAAGATCATGCAGTTAGCTTTGCAGTATTACTAGAAGGTTTATGCCAAAATTTGTTGGGGGTAATGAGTTTGTTATGTTAGCTTTCTACTATGCATGCTTTCTTATTTCTGTCCTTCCATTTAATGTATTCTTATTCACAGAGGAATATATCATTTGCTTTTCCTCCATGCAAGTCCAGTGGAGAGGCTATTCAGAATTTTCTGTTGGTGACTTGGTGTACATGGCTTCGTTTGATAGTTTGGTTTAATGGAATTCCTGCTTAAATTCAATTCATCTGGACTGCTACAAAAGATGCCATTTTTACTGTAGATCATCACACATAGCGACAGCTTGGGCATAGCCCGCTTTCTTTGCTCTGCAAATGAGAGACAAAGATGAAATGTTCTCTTTGCAAAATCTGAAAGTGAAGAACGAGCAGATCAAGCGTAAAGCAGTCTTTACCATGGGTACTGCCTGTCGAATGTTTGCCTGCTACTGTTTTAAGTGCAGCTGAATCAGTTCCTCACCTACTGATTCACTTTTCTTTTATTTTTTTAAGGTTTGGATCATCTATGTCATGCCAGCTTATTCTTTGCATTCCTATGGTGTTCTAGGGAAAGAATGTTTTTAGAAATGGACCAGTTGTCAGACTGCTTAGGGAAAAAGGTCAGCAACCGCTGGGTTCAACCATCTGGTCCAAATGATCCAAAGCAAAAAAACTGTTAAAAATACGAAGTATGTTATAAATAAGATAGTTGATTCCCTTATGTGAAAATAAGAGCTGTGGCACAGTGGTTTGTGGTTGTATGCACAGTCTTGAAGTCAAGCGTTAAGTTTTGCCCCTTACATGTGTTATGTTCCTGATTTCTATTGAAATACAGTCCGATTAGGGGTGGTGGTGGTGGAGGGCGGTGGTGGGTGGTGGGTGGTGGGTGGTGGCAGTGGTGGCTGGTGGCTGGTGGGTTGTGGTGGTGGTGGTAGTAGTGGTGTGGGGTGTTTTTTTTACTCTAAAATTGTGCTATGAAGTCGAAAAACATCTATTTGTTGCTCCAAAAAATTGGATTCTAGAGCCCATTTGGAGCCCGTTCATTCATGGATTCTCCAGAAGTCCGAACCGGGTTACCAAACAGGCTTCTACTCCATTTATGCTCCGGAAGTCAGAATCCAACTTCTGGAGTGTTATCAAACACCCCCTTAGTCTAATAGTTGGGCCATCTGATTTGAAGAGTACAGGGTTCCAATCATCATAACTGGGTGATACAAGTCAGAAGTAACCTGCACATAGGGACGGACCATCCTATGATGATAATCTATGTTCTGAATGGCTCAACAATCCATTAAAACACGGGTAGAGGGGATCTAATCTTCAATACCTACTGCTATTTGTTGCGGTATCTGGCTTGAAAGGAAGAAGGTCATTTAGATTCTATTTTAAGCAGGTGCTGGCTAGCTCAGCTGCTAAGTGTCTCTGCTCGTTGTAGAGAGGTTTTGGGATCATCGAATCTCACCTTCATCTTGGGGGGATGGGTTGGGGCTATTTGATTGTATTAGGTCCTCAAATTTGGGGCCTGGCTAGTCCAATCCTACACCTATCTATCAAACTGTCAGAATTGTCTCATTGTCCAGTCATGTGGCTAAAAATTGGTGAGCCACCCTGATAAGCTCATAAAAAATGTACATTTTAATCAAATTTTGCCTCTTTTTTCCCTTCACTATAGTGTTCCAGTCTTTTGCATATCTTCTATTTTGTGTATCTTTTCTTTTCCCCCATAGAATGACTGTAAATATAATTTCTTTTACTTGCCAGAAAAAAGATTGGTCATGAGGTCATCTATCTTTTACCTGTTTCAAACTGGTCATAAAATTTGCCAATGGTTCTTAATGCAGCTACTATGGAAGATAGGGATTTATGTTGCTGCCAGCAGAGCTCTTTTCTCTTTTTCTCTCCCTCCTTTCTTGTGTTGAGAGTGGGACTGTTAAGTTCAACCGTTTATGCCTTTCTATTCTCATATTGAATGCAGACTGGGATGACGATGGCGGATCAGATGGATCTCCTTGTTGAACAGGTTAAGATGCTTGCTGGAGAGATTGCTTTCAGCACCAGTACACTTAAGCGCTTAGTGGAGCAGTCTGTCAATGATCCTGATGCTTCAAAAACTCAAGTATAGATTTCTTCCAATCTCTGTATATTCCTTGATGTGATTATTATTGTCTCTAATCATCTGTAAGTGGTGTAATGGTGTAAGAACAGAACAGATCATATGATTTGTATGCTGGGGTGTGAATTCCATGGCCGAAAACCATGTTTTGATTGGAAAGTAATCCAATTGAGTGGCAAAATTATGCATATGTGGTTACGAGTCATTGAAACACGCATAGCTTTAAAATAGTTCAGAGTTTTTTTGGTTGTTCTGAGTCTGATGCAGTCTACTTTGCACTGCTAATTTGGTGAGTCCATAAAACCTTGTCGTGTCAGGCAAGGCTAGATTGGTCAGTAGCAAATAAATATCAATTCCTAGATGTTTCTTCTTAAACCTAATTATGTGAGAAATAGTTTTTTTTGTCTAATCTTCTTCTTGCTTTCTTGTCCTCTTGCTTCTTCTTCATTGCTATACAGAAGTTCATTAAACCATTATGTATGTGTGACAAAGTAAAACCGGAAGTAATAGTGAAGGAGAAGGAAAGAGAGAAGAGAAGAGGACAAGTAGAGAACAACAGAAGAGATTCGATTCCTCCCAACCATAGAACCTTTATTTATAATATCAAAGAGTCAAAATTACAAATATGACCTTTCGAATATTAATTGACAAGTCGACAACAACTTAACAGAAATCCTGATCTAGCTATGATAACTCACTAAACACTTTAATATTTCCCCTCATGTTACTTCAGCTTGAAACAATTACTACATAAATAACCATCTCGACCCAGACCTGTAACACACAAAAAAACCTCACTTGAACCAATGATCCGCATGAAGAAAAACCATCAAAGTATACATAAACAGATCAGCCACCATTATCAATAATAGAGAGAAATCTTCATTAAAAAAAAATCCATATAACAATAAAAGTAGCAGAAAACACCGGCCACAGGAAAGAAAATTTCAATAGCAACAACAACCGCAACAATGGCAATAAAGACCCAGAAAACAGTAGCAGGGGATGATGAATGAATCATCGCTGCAGGCTAGAAAATTACAATAGCAACAATGGAAATAAAGACCCAGAGAATAGTACTTGGGGATGATGAATAAATCATCGTTGCAGGCCAGAAACATGAAATCTTTAACGAGAAAAACTCCAGGCAAATAATAAAAGAAATCTCCAAAAGAAGAAATCCACAATAACAAGTTGGCATGGGAGATGTATATGCTCCAGGCTCCAACTCGAGGGGGAGTGTTAAGTTTGGTTGTGTGTGCTGCAAGTAGTTTCTCACCTGCAACTAATCAATGTTCTGGGGTTCATTTTGATAAAGAGGTTCATGCTGCAGTTAATTTCCCACCTCTTATTCTAATGGCTGCTTCCTTGAATCAGTCCCTCTAGAAGACATGGACAATAAGTCTTCATGTAGAATAGAGATAATAGGTGGAACAGGCGGCATGCAAATAATCTTCAATGCAATAAAAAACTTTAATAAGCTTCAGCAGTAATCCTCAATAAGCTCTATTGCCTCATCACATGGACAAATAATGCCAGGGAAGAGAACAAAAAGAACCGGCAGCCCCAACATCATATCACAATAGTAACATAATCACATAAATAAGCCAGACCATATCGAGAAGCAGTAGGAGGAACCATTAAATAACAAACTGAGAGTTGGAAGAAAAAGAAACCAATGGACTAGCGGTCGAACCAATCTGTTGACTCTCACAGTAGCGGGCAAATAAACCAAATAAATCTGTTTTCTTCCCAATCTTCAGATGTAGTAGTGGTTGCAGCACACCACAATGAAAAACCTAAACGACTCTCAAAATGGCAATCAAAGAAGCACTCCCAAATTAAACATGCTCTGATACCAGGTGATAAGAGTAAAATCGGATGATGTAGTAGTGAAGAAGGAGAAGGAAGGAAAAGGGAAGAGGAAAAGTTAAGAACGATGGGAGCGACAACACTCCTCTCAAACATACAGCGTTTACATCAAAGAATCAAAATTACAAATATGCACTTTCTAATACTAACTGACAACAACTTAATATAAATCCTAATCAAACTATGACAACACTCTAAACACTTTAACAGTCTGCAAGGACCATTATGGAAAAAAAAAGAAAAGAAGCCTTCTTTGTTATATTGCTTTTTCTGCTGCTTTAGCTTTTACTTTCTTCATCATGGACACAATGATTCATGAGAAACCCTTTATTTTGATTATCAATCTCATTCTCGGTTAAAAAAATAAAAAAATATTAGATGAACACTAGCCAAATTTAATGGCAGCAACTTTGGGAATTGTAAAACTTTCCCATACCCATATTTTCCCTTTTCGAATGGATTTTTACGATGGAGGTCTTAATCGCCTTGTTTTAAATGCTTATCAAACGCAATAGCTTATTTAAAAAATCTATCTCAAACATATTATTATAGTTATTTTCCTATTACATCCCTGTTTTTCATTTTTTTAATTGTTATAAAATCTTTACACAGTTTCTTATATTTTTATTAATTTAATTAAATGAATACATGTTTCTTAGGTTATAAAAAAATATTAAAAGGATATTATTCAGGCTCTTACCATGCAGTTCTCCCTATTTGATATAACTAATTTTTTGTTATATGTAATAAATAATGTACAATGACTTGTGTGACCCGTTAAATTTTTCTGTCGTTTTCTAGCAAATGTGAATCTACTTAGCTCTCCAGGTATTTTGACCTTGGTGAATCCTTAATAAAACCAGGCATTTCAGTGATTTTGGTCAAAGATTACTGCAGAGTAAAGGCAGCTCCCCTGGGCTTCGCCTACTTAACCTAGTTCATGTCAAACTAGGAACAGCTCTACTTGTTCCTTCCACATCTTGTAGTTTTATGTAGTTTCCTACTTTGATTTCATGTCTACAGGTCAGGAGGAACAGCTCTACTTGTTCCTTCCACATCTTGTAGTTTTTACTACTTTCATATTGGAATGCATTTATTCCCTCATAACCAGATGTACTTTGTTATTAAGAATTTAATATCTTCAAAATGCAGAAAAGAGGGAAACTTACCCCTAAATGTAGAATATACCTTATCATGATGCTGTTGCAAATCTTAATAATTGCTGACCTGCATTTGTGGGGGATTGCCATGCTCTGCAAACTCCATATTTCAGTTGCAATCATCTCATTTGATTCAGGAGTATGATGAATGGCTGCAGTTGTAGTAACCCTAGGTTTAGAATTACACTGGTATGTATCAATGTACGGCACATATATGAATTCTTCGCACTGCTAGTACTGTGAAAATGGTATAGACTTGTATAGGAAGCAGAAGTATTGGAGTTGAAAATATTAAAAAATAAAATAAAAATCAAAATGTCATTATTATGTTGGGTACATTCTGTACTAACATGGTCATTTTCTTGCTAACTCCTTTGGTAAGGTAGAATAAAATCTGAAGTCAGCTGATTAGTTTGGCTGTTCTTTGTGTTCCCAACTTCTCTTATTTGGTAGATAGGCTTTATGTTAGACTTTAATTGAGGATTATATGTGCATCTATATTTCAGCTCTTGTGGCTATGATAGGACATGAAAACTCCTGTAAAATCTAAAATTTTCTGCCCATTACTGCCATGCAACTTGACTGAATTCAGCACTAGTGCATTCAAATTCCATGCTTTGACAGAGGTCCTTTCAAGTTCTGATTTACAGTTGGTGTATGCTCCAAAACAAAATGCAGATTCAGAACTTGGAACGTGAAATACAAGAGAAAAGGATGCAAATGAGGGTTTTAGAGCAGAGGATTAGTGAGAGTGGTGAGGCTTCGATATCTAATGCATCATTGGTTGATATGCAACAGGTATTTTCTCTAATGTTTTGTAATCATTATTCTTTCTTGCCTTTCTTTGGCTTTCAAATGTACTTTCTTGCATCATTATATGCAATTAAATTGTGCTCCTCCATGAAACAGACTTTGATGAAGCTGATGACTCAGTGCAATGAGAAGAGTTTTGAGCTAGAGGTGGGTAGACACTATGGTATACTTTTTTGGCACGGTCCTGGATTTCAAAAGCTGTACGATTATGTGACCGTTCATCTTTAAATTTGGGAAGCTTCTGTTGCTAGAGCTTTTTTTTTTTTTTTTTTTTTTGGGGGGGGTTGGTTACTGCTAGAACATCATTGTGTATTGCCCTTTTTGAGTTGTATCTGCTGGGGGGTGCTGCTGACTTTTTCCAGGCAATATTCAGATTTATAATTCAGTTGAAAATTTTGATATTAATGGATGCAGATAAAGTCAGCAGACAATCGTGTCCTTCAGGAACAGCTACAGGAAAAGGTAATGCTGACATACATATGTGCACAAACATAAACATTGTTGTTACTTTTTTAACTCCTGGAATATACAGCTGAACCATCCTGTATTGTAGAAAAGCCTGTCTCCTCAATTCTTGTCCTATATTTTGGAGTCTTAAGAATTTTTTTTTTCTTTGTTTGTAGTGTTCAGAGAACAAGGAATTGCAAGAGAAAGTGCAACTTCTGCAGCAGCAGTTGGCTTCAGGCATGGGTGATAAATTTTCTCTATCCTCTGTGCAATGCATCTCTGAAGAGTACAATGAAGAGTTGGAAAGGAAAATTCAGTCTCAGGTGAATATGTCACAAGACATCTAATCAGTCATGTGCATATATGATGGTGTCCATTCTAACTGTTGGATAGAAAGGACATGATCTAGATTAGCCACAAGCCAAATTTCACAGTCTAATTCAATCAACTACCCTCCCTTGTGTTCGCATGCATTCCGTGTATATCCATGCACATGCATGTGTACTAGTGATTTAGATATGGCCTGTGATTTCTGGAAATGTTACATTCCTTTCTTTGTATTCTTACATGGATAACGACCCTTTTAATTAATATAATTTATGATATTTTATATTTAATGGCTGGATCAGACATTAATCTTTTCTTATTGGATTGGCTGAGTCGGATCCTCATCCTGGATTCTGATACTTATCTTTGTTTCTATTTTGTCCTGCATAGCACCTATCCCCTACACCCCCCTCCCAAACAAAGATAAAAAAAAATTCAATGAACTGTTATTGGATTTTGCTACTAATTTAGCTGTATTCATGCTTCTAAACAGGAGATTCAGAATGAGAAACTAAAGCTGGAACATGTTCAGCTTATGGAGGAGAACAGTGGATTGCGTGTACAGAATCAGAAGCTGGCAGAAGAAGCTTCTTATGCGAAGGAATTGGCATCTGCTGCTGCTGTTGAACTGAAAAATTTGGCAGGTGAAGTCACCAAGCTTTCCTTGCAGAATGCAAGACAAGCAAAAGAGCTCCAGGCTGCTCAAGAAATGGCATATTCTAGAGGTTCTGGAGGGCCAACTGGTAATGGTGCTATCCGCAAGTATTCTGATAGCAAGACTGATGGCATTAAGCTTGGGAGAAAGGGTCGTTTCTCTAGTAGGTCTAATGAAGTTTCTGGGACAGTCTATGATGATGCGGACTCCTGGAGTCTTGATCCAGATGATATTAAAATGGAGTTGCAGGCAAGAAAACAAAGAGAGGCTGCTCTTGAGACTGCTTTAGCAGAAAAGGAACTTGCAGAAGAAGAATACCGGAAGAAAGTTGAGGAGGCTAAGAAAAGGGAGACTGCTTTAGAAAATGATCTAGCTAGCATGTGGGTTCTTGTTGCAAAGTTAAAGAAAGACGGGGGAACTGTCACAGAGCGAAATGTTTGTGAGAGATCTAATAATGGAACCAATGTTGCAAGTGATCAAAAAATAAATGGTGATGAGAAGAAAGAGATCAACCCGAATGATCCTCAATTTTTAGATGGTCCAAAAACTGTTCTTGATGGCCCTGAGCTAGAATCTTCTGTTGTTTTCCTAAAGGTAAAAATTGATAATGTTTTTTCACTGTTAAGTTCTTCATCTTTCTGATTGCTGGGCATTCAAAGTGCTTTATCCTACTTCAATTTGTAGGTTTGTTTCATTTATTTCTTTGAATTCGGTGTATATCTCATTCTTTTGGTTGCAGATTAGGATTGGAGTGCTTTCTTCATGTAGTGATCTCTTATTTGGGATCATGTATTAGTATAATGCATTGTGGTAGTTATTTTTCCAACAACTATGCGGTGTAGGGGTTTGTTACATGGTTGATGTTTTAAAGATATCAATCTGAATTCTTCTGATATATCCGCTGTGTTTACTTTTATCAGCTGTTTTGCAAACTTCTGGCATGTAGCCAATAATTTGGGCCGTATACACAATGAATTGGATTTGTCAACCACTTGTATTTGTATTATGATTTGTTTCACAAGTATATAATCAATATGTGCCTTTATGTATTATAACATGCAATAGGTCATGAAGATCAATTACAACTAGTACATGCAGGTGTCAGATTTGATACTTGAGAGATGGTAAAATCTGAACAAACGTTAAAAGAACTATACTGAAACACTAGTGTGAATGCAATCCAACTACCTTATGGCCCACATATTCTGTACATTACTCATTTTCAGATAGCTTTGGTGAAAGAGCGTTTACAGAAAGAATGAATTGTAAATTGACGTTTTAAAGAATTACAGATCAATCAAAGTAAAAGAATCT
The DNA here is from genome assembly GCA_028583415.1 of Protea cynaroides. NCBI lineage: Eukaryota > Viridiplantae > Streptophyta > Magnoliopsida > Proteales > Proteaceae > Protea > Protea cynaroides. Next base: position 36,687,775 of record CM053272.1, on the reverse strand, counting down.
GCTCCTGAACAACCCTTAACAATGTGTTTTATCTATGTTTTCAGGCCCGGATGCAAGAGATGAAAGAAAAAGAGCTAGAAACATTGGGGAATGGGGATGCAAACTCTCATTTGTGTAAAGTATGCTTTGAAGCTACAACTGCAGCAATACTTATTCCATGCCGACACTTCTGCTGTCAGTAATCTTAACCTTTCTTATCATTCGTGCTTTGTGCTGACATTTCTGAATATTTATCACTCTTTGTATGTTGTGGCAGTATGCAAGCCTTGTTCGCTTGCTTGCTCTGAGTGTCCAATTTGTCGCACAAAGATAGCAGATAGGATTATTGCATTCACTTCATAACAATTCTTAATATGTCCCAGATGAAGGTAGTCTACTCTTTTTCTTTCTTTCACTGTGTAACAAGTCATAATGTCACTGGTTGAAGATCCTAATCCTTTCTGGTTTTCTTTCAGGGGGCATGTCATTCAATTACTTGTCATTTTTCTGTAATATCAATCAAGTGCAATTCTTTTATTAGTTGACCTGTATGTAAGTTTTCTAAAAGGTGCAAATTATTTCCACATATCTTGTCTCCATCTTATTCCGAAGGCTGTAAAATAATATAGAAAGGAAGAGAGAGAGAGAGAGAGAGAGAGAGAGAGAGTCTCTTGTATGACTTTTTGGATTCTCCACCATGTATAGAAGGGTGATGAAAGTTTAAATAACAAAATTTCTGTTCTTTTTTCTTTATGAGTAAATAAGTGGCTGCAAGTTGCTGGCTTTGTTATTTCTTTGTATTTATCAAGGCATCACATGTGTTTAGGCTGTTTTTGAAAAGCTGGTGAAAAGTAGTAATTAGTTTTGGAGAATTTGTATGAGTTGAACTGAACGGAATCATCCCAAATAACCCAGAAACTATTGAATTTTCTGCGTTCACGAAAATAGAGAATTGATCTATCATTGGACAAATAAATCTGGATTGAGGTGGTTGGTGAAAGGAGTTAATTTTCAAGGCCAACTGTTAGAAAGCTGTGTCTAGGACAGCTACAGAAAATCGGTTGGTAAAAGTTGTAGTAGAAAGTTTTGGGTCGGGGGTTCAATATGACCTGTCTCAGTTTTCTACAAGACAATGTTTTGGGTTGACCTGACTATGATAGCTGTGTTTGCTTGCAAGGAGGAAGCGGAGCTCCAAACAGGTCCTGGTTTCCACTGAAAGAAGCTGCAGGGATGTTGGTGTTGTGATACGGTATCTGTCCACTCAGCTGGTTTTCCGACACGTCAAACACTCTTTAAGTATTCCAGTCTCATCACCTTCTCCGGTATGCTCCCGGTCAGCTTGTTCCCTGCCATTTCCAGCACAGTTAGCTCACTCAGATTACCCAGAGACGCAGATATTGAGCCTCCAATTTGAGGGTTGTGAGATAACACTAGTTTCTCGATGCTGACCATTGAGACTTTGTCTCCTATGTCCTCATCTATCTGGCCTGAGAACATATTATGAGACAGGTTGATGGAGTTGTAGGACCCCAATGGGAAGTCCACGGCCTTGTCGAATATCGTCCCCAAATGGCCACTGAGTCTGTTGGAGTGAAGGTCCAGGTTCGTCAAAGTTTTTAAGTTCTTGAATTCTTCGGGAATCCATGATTGTAAGCCGTTGTTTTATAAATTGAGGAAAGTCAGACTGGTCATGTTTCCTATCCAACGAGGCAGTTTCTGTGTCAATCCATTGCTCGATAGATCGAGCTCCCGATACAGAAGAAGATGATAACCATTGGGGGAGCTGTCCCACGATGCCCGTCCCTGCTAACATGAGCTGGAAAATTTTCATTTTGCAAACCACTCTGGTATGCTTACTAGACCCAGAGGATTGAAGGACAGGTCCAGAGTTATCAACCATAAATTTCCCAGCTGAGGGATAGGTCCTGAGAGCTCATTTCTAGAGATATTCAGTGTTTGAAGATTCTGCAAATTCCCCAAGCTTGAGGGTCTGACCTGTAAAATAATTTGTGGATAACAATAAATCAGTGAGCGTTTTGAGATTGCCAATGGTTGCAGGTAGTTCGCCAGTCCGATTATTATTGTTGAGTGTCAACCGCTGGATATTGGGTAGCTGGCCTATGGATTCCAGTAAAGCCCCAGTGAGTTGGTTCTCGGATAAGGTATAAAATTGGAGGGAAACAAGGCCTGAAATGGAGGAAGGGATGGGTCCGGTCATACGGTTTTGATTGAGACTGAGCTCAACCAATTGGGATAAACCACCAATGGACTCAGGAATGTTTCCCGTCATCTGGTTCTTCGACAGGTCAATGACTTCTAGCTTCTTGAGGGACCCAATTTGCTCAGGAATACTACCAGAGAGATTGTTGGAATGGATATTGAGCTTAGCAAGCGAAACCATCTTCCCGATCGTCCATGGGATGCCACCTGATAACTGATTCCCCGAGAGGTCCAACTCTGCGAGTGACGTCAGCGATTGGAGAGCAGAGGAAGGTATCACACCAGAGAGCTGGTTGTCGTTAAGGTAGAGCTTCTTGAGCTGGACCAGGTTTCCAAACGATGAGGGTATGGAACCGGTTAGCCGGTTTCTGTCCAGGAAGAGATAGGTAAGGTTTTGCAGGTTGCCTAACTCTGGTGGAATGGGTCCTTCCAAGTTTTTGAGATAACTGAGGTCTAGAAGCTGAAGGGAGGAGAGGTTACCGAGGGTTGACGATAGAGTTCCAGTCATGAAGGTATCTACGGGTGTGGAAAGAGGATCGTCTTTATCCTCGTAAATCCCGGGACGGGAAACATTGACGACCCCACCAGTGTAGTCGCAGTTAACGCCATCCCAACTGGTGCAACCATCGGTGGAGGCATTCCATGACTCTAGATCTTATTGTCGTTGGTGATCTTGGCCTTGAATCCAAGCAAGGCTGATCGATCGACTTTCATGGCAAGCTTGCGAAGGCTGTGATGGGATAAAGGAGAAGAAAAGGATGAGGATGAGCGAACTGGGTGTTCCTCTGCTACTTCCACTGGGGGAGGCCATGACCTTTTAGAATTACAGAACCCCAACCCGACTGATTTTACCAGAAATTAAGAAAGAAGGCTGATGGGATTATATAACTGGTATTGAATTTTTGGAATATAGGACAAAGGGTACTAGAAAGTATAACTAAAAACTGTAAGTGATGATGGGTAATTCATGGGACTTGAGAGTTGGAATACAGTGCTCATTGCTCTAAAGCCTCTAAACTCTAACCTATTAATTCCTTTCTTTTGAGTGGTGGTGCTGTATTTATAGTTGTTGAGTAGTTAGTTTCTCCTTAAAGTTCTCTAGTTTTACTTTTGCAAATTTTTTTAAAGAATGTAATGAGGAATTTATGTATTTTTGTGTATTGCCATTATCGTATCATTTGAACTTAATTGCATATTTTCTCAAGCACACCCATATCATATCCACCCATCAATTTCGAAATGGAGCTGTTCTCTTCCCAATGTCATCTTTTTCATTTGAGCAACACTTTTCGAGAAAGGAAAAAGATCCTCTGTAGTGAAGCCACCCTTATAGTGAGGATGCCATCCACTCAAAGTGAATTTGCAAGTATCCAGATCCACTCAAAGTGCATCGAGATACATGTGGATCCACTTTGAGTGGGTGAGATTCTCACTAGAAGTTGGCCTCACTAAAGAGGATCCCAATCCTTTGAGAACCACCTTTCCTCTTCTTCATTGATTTATTTTATTTTCCATGTTTGACTTCAAACTGTGGAAATTGGTCACTGTCTTGGTCCTCTCTGTTCAATTGACTATAAAATGATGTCTTTCTCATTGCTGTTTTCCCTTTCTCTCCTTCATTCTCATCCGATCTACTAAAAAGCGGTTGATGTTCGCAGAGTGGGGCGTATAGACCTGACCCCCCATAGATAAGGATTTCTTCAAGTATCTCCTTTTTATACCAAATTTCTATGACTGTCATTTGAACCCCCCCCGCGGCGTGGATTGCAGAAATGGGTCAATCTCTTCATTTTCTTTCTTTTCCTGTTCTCATGGAGGAGTGGCTTCCCCCACGGAGCGGTTCAAACTCTCGAAAGAGAGAGATGAACAAGGAGTTCAACGTATCATACAACCAACCCAATCACCAATTTTGTCTCTATTGTCCGATTGCTTTTTATCTCAAAAGTTTATTTTCTCATCTTTGGAGTATTAGTATTATTTTTCTTCAATTTATCGATTGTGAATCTTGGGCTAGTGAAAATAAAATTTTCACTAATTCAGAAGCAGGATTCGGTAATTAAAATCTGTCTTTCTTCATAGTTTCAACCAGCGATGGTAAAGTATCGATGCCCGTTTCGATTCAATCATTCTTTCTGTACCAATGTACCAACCATGTATCCATATCAGTCATTACTGAAACTGAAAAAATGTAATACCACTCTTAATGAACATGAATTATTACTCATTTCTTAAATACTATTTCACTTTTAGTTGAGAAAGAGAGGAATGACTGAGTCCTTCTGAACTTGAATTCCCTTCAGAATTTCACGGCAATTTGATATTAAGGTCATCAACATGATAATAAGCACAACTAAGAAGGAACATGATATTCATCAAAACAAAAGATGGAACATGATATTAGTCTTTTTGCATTATTATGTCCCAAAATCTTAAATGTGTATACTATATACTTCCTTCTTTGTATCTCAGCTATCGATTCAGAGCGACTTTTACTCTCTGCTTAGTAAAGTTGATTTTGTGATGACCAGAAAAAACAAGGTGTAACTTATAAGGGGGGAAAAAAATGCCATGCTTGCTTGAATGTTTGTATTTTTTGGACAAAATTTTCCTGCAAAGCTGCTGTCTATGGTCTTCTCTCAGACGCCAGCCACCGGTGAAATATTACGGTTTTCCGGTGATTGGCAAATGATGATTAGGTAGAATTAGAGCTGTATTATATTGTTGGCAGAGAAGCAGCGGTCTTGGTTGCAGATTGGAATCCTTTGTAGTGAGGCCACTCCTGTAGTGAGGATCCCACCTACTCAAAGTGGATCCGCGTGTATCCCGATGCATTTTGAGTGGATCAGATACGTACCGATCCATTTTGAGTAGATGGGATCCTCACTACATGATGGCGTGAAAGATCTTTTTCCCTTGGTTGCTCTATGCTCATGTTGTATGCTTTTTTTTGTGGAGAGAGATTTGTATTGTCATGTCACTGAGTCTTTCTTTCTTTGGGATCTTCTATAGTGAGGTCACCCTTGTAATGAGGTGTAGTGAAGATGCCATCCACTTTACTTAAAGTGGATCTGCATGCATCTTAATGCACTTTGAGTGGATCAGGATACGTGCTGATCCACTTTAAGTGAATGGAATCCTCACTACACAAATGCCTCATTACAGAAGATCTTCTTCTCCCTTTTTCTGCCCTATTTGGAATTGAAGTAAGCAGGATTATTCAGGGTTCCGATTATACATGGTTTCATTGATTGCTTCACTGTTGTTTTTTTAGAAAGGCTGACAATCTTGTTAATTAAATCAGGGTATGGTCATTCTATTTTCTTCGCTAGAGAAGTAGAACTAAGAATAGTTGTATTTGGGGATTGGGTTTTTCATGAGATGCACAACTACTACTAATTTTCTTGAAGAAATTGAGACTTGCCTTGTCGTTCTCTGAATCATATTCTAGATGGGCAAGGTGCTGGATTTCACCGTTAAAAAAATTAAAAAAAAAAGAAGAAAAAAGAGAAAAGAAAAGAAAGAAGAAAGAAAGAAAGAAGCAAGCCCTTTTGAGAGGTTCTCGAGTATCAGCCACGGAATACTGGGATAGACCACCAATGGACTGAGGTACAGTCCATGAAATTTAGCTTCTTGAGGGAACTCAATTGCCGCAGGAATACTACCTTAGCTTCTTCCTCTTTTTTTTTTTCTTTTTTTCCCCATCATTTTGGGGTGGGACTATTTTCTCTCAATATTCTCTCACTTTTATATGGCTCCTTTATGCCCCAAAAATTTAGGAAAGCTCTGCAACACACTTCCATCTTGGATTTTTTTAGCTTGAGTTTTATTAATTTGAAAAAGACAATTCGGATAATCGTTCAAAATGATGATAATTTTTTGGGTAATTCTGTAGTAGAATATTGGAATTTGTTCTGTTTTAAAATACGTAGCAATGGTGTTCTTACTCCATTAAAAAAAACCTATTTTAATTAGCAAACCTATTTTCTCTGAGTTGGGTGTTTATCTCATTCTTTTGATTGCAGATTAAGATTTGGAGAGCTTTGGTCATGTAGTACTGATCTCTGATTCAAGATCATGTATTAGTATAATGCTTTATGGTTTAGTACTTTTTCAACAACTATATATACAGTAGGGCTTGTAACATGCATGGTTGAGGTTTTAACGATGCATGTCACTCTGAATTCTTTATTAGTTTTTGGAGGATTTGTATGAGTTGAACCGAGATGGAATGATCCCAAATAGCCTCGTGCATGAATGCTAGTTATATAGAAACTATTGAAATTTCTGAGTTGAGGAAAATAGAGAATTGATCCATCATTTTGGACAAACAAATTTTCAAAGCTTTATGTGTAACCATGTATTAATGTTACACAAAATGTATAGACAATCCTGTGTTGTGACTTGACTTTGAGGGACGCAATGGCGGCAGAAACTTGCTGAGAGATTGTTGGAGTGGAGATCGACCTTAGTTTGGAATAGAAAGTCAATTATCCTCATGAACAATGATCCTCGGTGGGATGTCACCTGTTAATTGATTACCCGAGAAGTAGGTTATTGTGAGTTTCTTCAGCGAGGGGATAGAAGAAGGTACCACACCGGAGAGCTGGTTGTCACTAAGGAAGAGAGTCTCGAGGTTGATCAGGTTTCCAAGCGATGAGGGTATGGAACCGTTTAGGCGGTTGCCAGACAGGTTGAGAAAGGTGAGTTGTTGCAGGTTGCCTAGCTCTGGTGGAATGGGTCCTTCCAAGCCCTGGAGCTCACTAAGTTCTAGATACTGAAGGGAGGAGAGGTTGCCGAGTGTTGGCGATAGAGTTCCATTCATTGAGGTCTTTTCGGGCACGGGAACACCATCAGCGTCTAGAACTTCCACAGGGCCTCGGAAAACGCCCGGAATTTCAAGTTTGATGACCCTGCCAGTGGAATCGCAATTAATGTGATCCCAAGTGCAACAATCGGTACTGGAGGTATTCCACGTCTTTAGATTTCCATTGTCGTTGGTGATCTGAGCCTTGAATCCAAGCAGAGCTGATCGGTCGACGTCATGGCAAGCCTGCGACAACAGCTGTGATGATGAGATGAAGGAGAAGCAGAGGATGAGGATGAACGACCTGGTTGTTCCTCTTCTGCTCTTCTTACTAGGGGATGCCATGATCATGACCTTCTTCGGAATTAGGTGGGATTATATATATATATATATATATATATATATAAATTGTATTGAATATTTAGAGACAAATTAAGGGTACCAGAAAGGATTAACTAAAAACAGCAAGTGATCATAGGAAATTAATGGGACTTGAGAGTTGGAAACAGCGGTCATTGCTCTAAGCCTCTTAAACTTCTAACCTATTCATTCCTTCCTTTTACGTGGTGGTGCTGTATTTATGGTTTTAGTTATTTATTTATTTATTTTTATTTATTTATTTATTTATTTTTTTGCTAGAACGAGTATTATTATGGTATCACAATGGGTGATTAGTTTCTACTTTCTCATAAAAATTCTTAAGTTTAGTTTTGCAATTATCTTTTTTCTTTTTTAAGAATGTAATGAGGAATTTAATTATTTTTGTGTAGACCATTGTCTTATCTTTTGAGGTTGATTGCACCCACTCATTTCATATCTATCCATCAATTTTCAAATGAGTCCAATTCGTCTCCAATTATTGGAGGCTCTAATAGCTAATCCAGCGATTGGAGTTAACTGGACACGTCTATCAATACATAGGTAGGTGCGTCTGATTAACTATAACCGCTGAATGGACGATTGGAGCCTCCAATAATTGAAAACGATTTCAACCCTTTTCAAATGGGCCACTTCTATTCCCAATGTATCATATCCCATACGACTACTCTTTTTCATGTGAGCAACACTTTTCGAGATCCACCTATCCTCTTCTTAGTTGATAAATCTTAGGAAAATTTTCATATACATTTCATTAAGGATTGAAAACCTCATCTAACTTTATAAGATTGCAAAAACCTCAACCACATTCAACTAATTGATGGAATTGTTGAAATACAGTTTTACCCTTCATATTAAAAATTAAAAAATTAAAAAATTTAAAAAGTATGTTGAATGACTAATTTGATATTTGTAATGGAACTGCGTCTCTTTCCTTTTCACTCTCATCCAAACCCTAACCCCCTCTGCATTGGTCCCCTCTACGTTGTCGTCCATGGCGGCATCCCATATCCGGCCTCCTATCTCCGGCATTGATAGAATGTTAAGAAAGTATAACATAGCAAGTAGAAGCATAAATTGCATTTTCTTTTTCATTGATTTCTGTAGAGGAGAAAGAAGCTATGAAAATGAAAATCAAGATGTGGGTTTGTTGTTGGGATTGGTAAGAGAAGGGTTAAGTAGGAAAGTAGAGAGAGTATTTACCCAAAAAAAAAAATGTCATACCTAGACAGCCCTGCTCTCACCTTGACTCCGCAGCTATCCTCTTCTCTCTCTCTCTCTCTCTCTCTCTCTCTCTCTCTTGACCTGCAACTAATTTAGACGAATTCCTTCCCTCATACCTTTTCCTCTCTCAACACAGTAAGGAAGAGATAGAGGAATCCTGTTTTCTTAAATATTTTTTTATTTCAAATCTTTGTAGGTTATTTCTTATTTATCTTCTGCTGATTCGCTTTAATGGCAGATACCAAGAAGTATTTTACAACAGATGAGCTCAGGAAGCATAACACTTGTGAAAATCTATGGATCTCGATACAAGGGAAGGTCTATGATGTTACAAATTGGGTTAATGATCACCCTAGCGGTGAGCTTCCTCTTTTAAATCTTGCTGGTCAGGATGTTACTGATGCTTTTGTTGCTTTTCATCCCGGCAATGCTTGGAAATATCTAGATCGGTTCTTTGTTGGTTACTACTTACTTGAAAGATTTTCAGGTTTCTGAGGTCTCCAAGGATTACAGAAGACTTTCTAATGAGTTTTCTAAACTGAGTATGTTGAGAAAGATATAGGGTTTCGTGATTACGATATTACCATATTATTTTATTTACCATCAATCAAGACCATTGAAATAATATAAATTTCTTGAATGAATTGGGTAACAAATAAATAAAGGGTATTTTAGTCTTCTAACAAACCTAAAAAGGTATTATCGTCCATTAAAATTTGAATTGGGTAACAAATAAATAAAGGGTATTTTAGTCTTCTAACAAACCTAAAAAGGTATTATCGTCCATTAAAATTTTCAACGCATTTGACATCAGCAACTAACGAGAATCTTTTAACGGAGTGGATTTCATTGATTAATGGAGCAAAGTTTTTGGGGCTAGATGAGGTTTTTGCAATCCTGTGGGGTCAGATGAGGTTTTCAATCCTTAATGGAGTGTATATGAAAATTTTTCTATATTTTACTTTCCACTTTAATTTGTCTCCAAATATCCAATACGAGTTTTTTATATATATATATATATATATATATATATATATATATATAAGGCTCATTGCTCTTGGCCTCCAAACTTCTCTAACCTATTAATTCATTTCTTTTCGGTGCTCTATTTATGGTTTTAGTTCACCCTATTTGAACGAGTATTATGGTATCACTCCTCAATTTTCCATTTTCCCAAAAACACTCATATCATATCCATCAATTAATTTCTGAATTCAAATCCTCTTGTGGCTTTCATGTCGACATGAAGAAATTTAGTGGCTGTCATCTACTACGTGCGTATATCAATAAATCAATATGTACGCATGATAAATATAACCACTGGATTTCCTTATGCCAACATGAAGAGCATGAAAAGATTAAAATCCATCTTAAAATGGACCTGTTGTTTTTTCAATCATCATATTTTCTTGGGTTTGGATCCCTTACAGCCACATCTGGGCTATTGAGAAGACATCTATATGTATAACTAATGCAATTCAATGATTCAGATGGAACTACAGACACTGTGAGACTGCATGATTGCAGAGGATCCAAGCGCATACTTTCTCATAAGACTCTCTTTCATTTTCTTTCGTATCTTCTATTTTTTATGTTTAACTTTAACCTTGGAAATTGGTCATCTGTCTTGGTCGATCGTCTTCATTGCTTTCAATGTATGATTCTGCTTTACAAAGTCAGAGTATGCAGACTTTTAACATGGTTGTGCATGTAAGAAAAATTCCTTCGACGGGCGTGTAGGAACAAAAAGCCTAAATCACAAATAACTTCATGACCTTTTTCTTTTTTGGTAAAACCAAATAATTCCACGAAATTCCACCTGAAAATGATGAATATAAATTAAATAACTTAATAAGGATCTACAGTAAAATGACAAAGGCTTGGGTTTTCTTCATATTTTTTGGGTCTTGGGCTTCGGTGTGTTTCAGTTAATTACTTACGGTATCAAAGGTATTGAATATGGTATCAGTCAATGCCAAAATTGATATTGATATGGATCAATGGCACAGCCAATGGTTTTGCAACAGTTGCATGCCTGATACGACTTCAAAAATAATAAAAAAATGAATAAAGAATTGATCCATCATTGGACAAACAAATCTGGATTCTCGGACAGGTCCATGAATTTTAGCTTCTTGAGCCTTGAGGGACACAATTGCCGCAGGAATACTAGCAGCTGAGAGATTGTTGGAGTTGAGATGGAGCTTGGTAAGTCAAGCATCCTGACCGATTGCCAGTGGGATTTTACCTTTTAATTGATCCGGTGATAAGTCAGTTGAAGTGAGGTTCGTCAGTGATTGGAGGGCAGAAGGTATCTCACCAGAAAGCCGGTTCCCCCGAACGTAGAAATTGTAGAGGTTGACCAGGTTTACAAACGATGAGGGTATGGAACCCTGCAGATTATTATAACGCAGGTCGATAGAGTTGAGGTTTCGCAGGTTGCCAATCTCCGGTAGAATTTCACCTGTCAACTGATTCCTTTCGATATAAAGTTCAGTGAGCTTCGTCAGCGATTGGAGAGCTGAAGGTAACACGCCAGAGAGCTGATTATTGAAAAGGTAGAGGGACGTTAGCTGGACCAGGTTTCCTAACGATGACGGGATGGAACCGTTTAGGTGGTTTCCTCCCAGGTGGAGACAATCGAGGTTTTGCAGGTTGCCTAGCTCCGGTGGAATGGGTCCTACCAAGCCTTCATAGTGATTGTTGATTTTTAGAAACTCAAGGGAGGAGAGGTTGCCGAGGGTTGGCGATAGAGTTCCTGTCAATGGGAACGTTGAAGTCTCGTCTGGAGCTGCCATATCGGGAGTGCCCGGAATGTTTAGTTGGACGACCCTGCCAGTGGTGTCGCATTCAATGTGTTGCACTTGGCAACAATCGGTGGAGGCATTCCACGTCCTTAGGTTTCCACTGTCGCTCGTGATCTGAGCCTTGAATCCAAGCAGGGCTGACCGGTCGACGTCATGGCAAGCCTGCGACAACAGCTGTGATGATGAGATGAAGGAGAAGCAAAGGATGATGAGGATGAACGAGCAGCTGGTTGTTCCTCTTCTGCTACTCCTACATGAGGATGCCATGACCTTACTTTAGAATTAATTAGAGAATCCCGACCACCGATTGTACAAGAAATTAAGAAAGCAAGGCTGGTGGGATTATTATATAACTCTCATACTATTGGACTATAGGACAAAGGGTACCAGAAAGTATAACTAAAAACACAGCTAGCAGGTGATGGATAATAATTAATGGGAATTGAGAGATGGAAACAGTGGTCATTGCTCTAAGCCTCTAAACTCTATCCTATTAATTCCTTTCCTTTGCGTGGTGGTGCTTTGGCTATTTATGGTTTTATAATTCACAGTATTGGAACTAGTATTTGGTATCCGAATGAGTGGTTAAGAAGTATTGCCCATTATATTGATATGACATATATATCTGTTTGATAAATTGAGGAAAGACATGCAGATTGGTCATGTTTCCAATCCAACCACGCAGTTTCTTTGAGACTCACTATAAAAGATCCTGATCCGTTTCTGTGTTAATCCGTTGCTCGATAGATCAAGCATTCATATAGAAGACGAAGATACCCATACCAGCTAACATGAGCCGGAAAAGATTCAGTCTTGCAAACCACTCTGTTAGGGGAAAATAATGATTGATGCAAAATCTGGCCGTAGGAAGAGAACTTTCGGATATGATCTTTTGGAGAAGAGCATGTGGAGTACATCTAAGGCACAAGGTATATGAGAAGGAAGACATAATGAAAAATATTACAAGGAACTTACGTTCGACCCTCTATGCTGACTCAGATAAGATGTGACAAATTGATGTGGATTGTTGGGATATTTATGGATGGTTATTAATGCTTTTAAATGCTGACAACAACCATAAATGCGAGGCATACTGATCTGATCAGCCAAGTCACCAGATCATGGATCAAATCAGCATGAAGTCACACCCTTACTTGGTAAAAGTGCAAGGACAGAAACAGACATCCGAAAGTATGGGGGACATGGCCTAAAAGAGGGGTCGAAGAAGGTCAAGGGGGGTCGAAAGCGATTGACGGGACACCCTAGCACTGTCTTGGGGGGTTGTAGCCTTATTGGCCTACTATACCCTAGGTAACTAATGATTAAAGTAGTGATAGGTATGAGAAAGTTTGCTTGTAAAGTTTCCAATTGAGTCTATATATATAACAAGAGGACTTCAAATAAAAAGGATCAGACTTTAATCTATCAAGAGATCTATCATCTTTGAATTCCAACCTGGTGTCATTATTTTTTTCAGGATCTCTTTGGTGTCTAACTCAGTGGAGAAGGAAATAGTTCTTGTAGGCAAAATCTCAATGAACCCTTGTTTCTAAAGGAATTCCAATGTCTCATTGAGAATTTCATATTGTCTATCTTGGTAAATCCACTTTATCGGATTCTAGCGACAACAGTTTGGCGCCCACCGTGGGGCCCCGACATACCTTGTTTACTGAAGTATTTCTTTTCCGTTGAATCAGAAAAAGAAAGAGGAAGAAAAAGAGAGAAAAACCTCCCCAACCTTCTTTATCTTCCCTTATTCTATTTCCTCCAAGATACTCTGCATTTTTCTTCACATTAGCATATTCCTACGGATGGCACCAGCAGGAAGAGCCAAAAGTTCCTATAACCTACGGGAAACTTAAGCCCGTCGTGCTGAAGCGAATATATCTAGGGAGCGGGTAGGTGTCCCGATGAGTCAGGACCCACAATATGTGTTACCAGAAGAGCCAACCAATGAAGAAGTAGGTGGGCCCAATCCAGATCCATCACAGTACGTTTATAGGGAGCAATTTGACAGATTGGCTCAGCAGTTGGCTGCCTTGACGGAATTGTTACAACAACGGCCCTCAGGAGTACCGACAGCTTCAATACCTCCAGTTGATATCCCAGAGGTTCCTCAAAGATCTCAGCAATCTAGACGCTCTGCGCCGCAGGCTGTTCCTCCTAGCCCAAGGAGGGGTAGCCCTTTGGTAGATTCGTATCACAGTCGGGGTCGAAGTGATCAATGGGAAGACCCACAACCTCAATATATCCCAGAAGTCAACCCAACTGAAATCATTGAAAGTAGTCCAGAGTCCCCGGGGGTCTCTCGCCGATCGTCTATTTCGAATAGGATGGGGTCGAGACGGGGAGATAGGTGGGCCAGGGTTAGGATGTACACGGAGGAGGATGTGGCACGAGAGGCGCAAAGGAGGGTCGATGAAGCCAGACGTGCCAGAGAAGATGCCCAGGCTAGGGTCAATGTTGCTCGACAAGCTCGTGAGAAAATCCAAACAAGGGTCGAAGAAGCTAGGCGAATCTGAGAAGAAACCCAAGCGAGGGTCGATGAAGCTAGGCGAGTCCAAGAAGAAGCCTAGGCAAGGGTCGACGCTGCAGGAGGAGAAAGGGCGGCGACTATGCCATCTGTCATCCCACCTTTGACTGTTGTACCAGTTGCAGCTGTTCCCCCGGCAGGTGGCTCTCCAGCAGTTGAGGAAAATACGGCCAGGCTAGAGCATCTTGTAAAAGACCTAATGGACCGGGTGCAACATGTGGAGAAAAGGGTCGATTCAACAGCCCTCCAAGAGTATGTTACAGAGACAGTCTTAACGGATGAGGTAATGAATTTTCCATTACCTACCAACTTTGCCCTCCCAAATGTTGGGTGGTATGATGGTAAGACGGATCCGGAGAGGCGCACTTGGATAATTTCAAGGTGGTAATGGTCATCTACGGCCACCACGACGCCCTATGTTGTAGAGCTTTCCCCTCAACACTACGGGAAGCAGGAAGGATGTCGTTCAACAACCTCCCCCCTCGATCGAGAAGTAAAACAGGGGAAAAGAAGAGTGAAACTTATTCGAATGATAATCGGATCACAAAAAATCTCTATAGAGAGAAGATGTCGGCTACAGGATCGGGTAGACTGAACCAGAGAACTTCATAAGAGAATGCCTCCGTGAAGGATGAGAATACTCTAAAAGCAAAAGGTGCGTGAGGAAGAAGATGAAAGGAAATGGCGAGATTTTATAAGTTTACTGGCAGGTGGGCCATCGTCTGGCAGTCATGATAATTTTCGAGCGTTGTGTCTGTCAGAATAGATGCAGATGTGACATTTTTAGTGGGGAAGTGACGCGTGGACGGATGCGATGATTACAAAGAGGTGGGATATACACACTGTTCAAAAGCAACGGCTCAATAGAAGCGGAAACGGCACCAGGAGCATTCAAGTATGACTAGCTTCAATGATGGCAAAACGTTACAGGCGTCATGTCTGGGATGCGGGCGTTCAAGTTTCGAAAAAGAAGGGAGAGAAAACAAATAGTGATTATCATGACAGTAAGAAATCGGTGGAAGCTCATCCACGTGTTCAGGAGGGGAAATTTTCCCATAAAACATGTCTCCTCCGGTCAAAACGACACAGAAGGAGACAAGGGGGTTCTGTTAGGGGAAATAATGGTTGATGCAAGATTTGGCAGTAGGAAGAGAACTTCAGATGATCTTTCGGAGAAGAGCACGTGACGTACATCTAAGGCACAAGGTAGGAGAAAGAAGACATAATGGAAAATATTACAAGGACCTTACGTTCGACCCTCAATGCTGACTCAGATAAGATGTGACAGATTGATGTGGGTTGTTGGGCTATTTATGGATGGTCATTAATGCTCATAATTGTTGACAACAATCATAAATGCGAGACATGCTGATCTGATCAGTCAAGTCACAAGATCATGGACCAAATCAGCACGAAGTCAGACCCTTACTTGGTAAAAGTGCAAGGATAGAAACAGACATCCGAAAGTATGGGGGACATGGTCTAAAAGAGGGGTCAAAGAAGGTCGAGGGGGGTCGAAAACGGTTGACAGGACACCCTAGCACTGTCTTGGGGGGTTGTAGCTGTACGGGTTTACTATACCCTAGGTAACTAATGATTAAAGTAGTGATAGGTATGGGAAAGTTTGCTTGTAAAGTTTCCAATTGAGTCTATATATGTAACAAGAGGACATCAAATAAAAAGGATTGGACTTTAATCCATCAAGAGATCTATCATCTTTGAATTCCAACCTGGTGTCATTATTTTTGATCAGGATCTCTTTGGTGTCTAACTCAATGGGGAAGGAGATAGTTCTAGTAGGCAAAATCTTAGGGAACCCTTGTTTCTAAAGGAATTCCAATGTCTTATTGAGAATTCCATATTGTCTGTCTTGGTAAATCCACTTTGTCAGATTCCAGCGACAACACACTCTGGTATGCTCACAAGATCCAGAGGATTCAAGGACAAGTCTAGAGTCTGCAACGGTTGTAACTTTCCAATCTGATGAGTGATAGGCCCTGAGAGCTGGTTTCTAGAGAGATCAAGCGTCTAAAGGAAATCAGCGAGTGACGTCATCGATCAGAGAGCAGAGGAAGGTATCATACCGGAGAAGGGTGTTCGTTGTGTTGATTATAGGTACTCTCCACCATCAAAGTCTGGGCTGGTTCCAGATGTTCTTCCTCAGCTCTGTTAATACAATAGATTGCCTATTAATAATGCATAGACACGTGGAATGCCGAAGCTGAAGACACCTGTCCCAACCAATGTGCAACATCGAATATCAACATAATCACTCTATTTGCTGACATCTGGATAGGGTTATCGACCTATAACTGCACTACGACCTTCAACATGTGTAGAAGTGTATCCAAATTGGTAGCCACTACACCCATTAATGGACCTCGCTTAACCAACCACGATGTCCATCATCATCATATAGTTCGCCGTCAGATTGATATCCAACGGCTGAGATTCGGCAAGTCGTTCATATAACCACCCACGTTATCTAGCAATCTACAATGACTCTGATCAGTTATCTAAGAGTCTATAAATGGCAGGACCAACCTTCAAGCAAGTTAAGTTAATTTTTTCACTGTGTAGCCATTGGCGGATTTAGACCTTATCCCATATTCTATGAAATGTCCTTGCTAGGGGCATTTCATGATTCTGTTTGATCCAAGGACTGACTTGAGCATCGGATTGGCCATCAGACTGCAAAGTCCACTCTCTCTATGCCTTTTTGTTTCTTATTTCAAGCATCCGTTATAAGTCGTTCTTTGTACGAGTTATTAGTTGAGTACTAAAGGTCACTTTGTTTGTACTGACGACCCTGCTAGTCGTTATCTACTACCAACGAGACGACATAAATTCCTCATCCAGTTCTTTGCATCAACAAGCTCTAGAGGCAGAACTGCAAGGCATTGAAGCAGCAATCAAGCTAACGTCAACAAGATTAAAGCAAGCAGAGATTGCATCTGAAATTCTGCGAAGCCGTTATCTTCTTACAATATGGAGTTTATGATGACAGGCCATGGTTCGAATCTCCAACTCTGTTTAATTTCTATAACAATTTAGTCTTTTGACATTTTCTGAAAGAGATCACAATAGCAAAATAAGATGGAAAGATAAATCGATACAAATATGTAGTTGATTTGGGCCCCCCTTATTTTTTATTTGAAAACTGAAATACGAAGTCTAAAAGGGAGAGTGGAGAGAGAACAAATCCGTCCAATGGGCAACCATCGGTGGTCTTGGTTTTTTTGTCCCCTTCGGTTGGTTGCAGAGCGAGAGTTACCTTAGGTTTCTGATTTGAAAACTGAAATGGTGAGAATGAAGAAATCGAGAGAGGAGAGGAAATGTGAACCTAAGTTTATGTTTCCCTGTGTCAATCGTATAGGAAACCAAAAACAAACTAAGAAGGTATTAAGCGTCTGATTGGAGGATGGCCACATGGGGCACATCTAGCATCCACTCATCTTCCTCCAATTGCCGTACTGAGTGGAGAGGATCTAGCAACACTTTACACTCTCCAATTCTCTGGGAAAGATCTGTGCTGTTTTCGCTACTCAATTCCTAAGTGACTTGCTGGTGCATATATTTGAAAATGTTATGTGTAACATGTTTGATCTAATTTTCAAATATGTGCTTTTCAATTTTTCCTAACAATACATTTAACAGGAGGAATAAAACAGCATTTCTATTCAGGATTTTAAACATTGGAGTTCGATAAGTCAGTATGCCTGATGGTATTGATGATATATATAAGCACTGATACAGTCTTATGGAACAAATCCATATGGTCAGCCCCCTTTTATTTTATTTTATTTTGGGGAGGGACTATTTTCTCTCAATATTCTCTCACTTTTATATGGCTCCTTTATGCCCCAAAAATTTAGAAAAGCTCTGCAACTCACTTCCATCTTGGATTATTTAGCTTAAGTTTTATTAGTTTGAAAGTAGAAATATTGTCATTTTTTTTTATTAAAAAAAGACGTAACAATGGTGTTCTTATTCTTTTGTTTAAGCTATTGTCAATATTTATAAAATTATTAGATTTAATTTTAAGAATTTTATAGGAAATTCTCCAGAAAAAAAAAAAAAAAAAACCCTACTTTCATTTGCAAACCTATTTCTTTAAGTTGGGTGTTTGTGGTCTCGTGCATGAATGTTATATAGAAACTATTGAAATTTTTGAGTTGAGGAAAATAAAAATTTGATCCATCGTTGGATAAACAAATTTTCAGGGCTTTATAACCATGTATTAATGTTATAGAGAACGTACAGATAATTCTGAGTTGTGAATTTTAGCTTCTTGAGGGATGCAATCGCAGCAGAAACTTCCTGAGAGATTATTGGATTGGAGATCGACCTTAGTTTTAGAATGTAGATATCACCTTTTAACTGATTACTATTGTTGTGAGGTTCTTCAGCGAGTGGAGAGAAGAAGGTACCACACTGGAGAGCTGGTTGTCAAAAAGGTATAAACTTTTGAGGTTGACCAGGTTTCCAAGCGATGAAGGTATGGAACCGTTTAATTTGTTTGAGCCTAGGGAGAGATAATTGAGGCTTCGCAGGTTGCCAATCTCCGGTGGAATTTCACCTGTTATTTGATTCGTCGTGATCTCAAAATCAATGAGTTTCGTCAGGGATTGGAGAGCAGAAGGTATCACACCAGAGAGGTGGTTGTACGAAAGATCCAGGTACTCCAGGTTGATCAGGTTTCCAAACGATGAGGGTATGGAACCGTTTAGCTTGTTAAAGCCCAGGTTGAGATTGGTGAGCTTTCGCAGGTTGCCTAGCTCCGTTGGAATGGGTTCTGCCACTGGGTGACCGTTGATTTTTAGTAACTCAATGGAGGAGAGGTTGCGGAGGGTTGGTGATAGAGTTCCTGTCATTGGGAACGATGTATCTTCGTCTGGACCTGCCCCCTCGGGAATGCTCAGAATGTTAAGTTGGACGGCCCTGCCAGTGGAGTCGCATGCAATGTGTTCCCAAGTGCAACAATCGGTGGAGGCATTCCATGTCTTTAGATTTCCACCGTCGCTCGTGATCTGGGCCTTGAATCCAAGCAGGGCTGCTCGGTCGACGTCATGGCAAGCCTGGGACGACTGTGATGATAAGATGAAGGAGAAGCAGAGGATGAGGATGAACGAGCCCTGGTTGTTCCTCTTCTGCTACTCCTACTAGGGGATGCCATCGTGACCTTCTTTAGAATTAGAGAACCCCGACTGATAAAACCAGAAATTAAGAAAGGCTGGTGGGTTTATATATATATATATATAACTCGTATTGGATATTAATTTAGGGATAAATTAATATTAAGGGTACTAGAAAGTATTAACTAAAAACTGCAAGTGTTATCATAGGTAATTCTTTTAAGTTTATATTTTCCCAAACACACCCATATCATATCCATCCATCCATCCATCAATTTCCAAATGGACCTCTTCTATATATTCCCAACCTTAACGTTTCCCATATGACTTCCTTTTCATGTGAGCAATACTTTTTAAGAACCATATATGCACCTTTCCTCTTCTTCATTTATATCTTGTATTTTACATGACTTCAACCTGGTCATTTGCATTGGTCATCTTCCTTCGGTTGATTATAAAATGAAGTCTTTCTCATTGCTTTCAAGGTATCCTATATACAACCATCTTTATCACGTAGCTAGTTTGCAATTTTGTCTCTATTGCGCAGTTACTTTTTATCTCAAGTTTATTTTCCCATCTTTGGAGTAACATTGGCTTTCACTCCATATGTTAGAACGTCTTTTGATACTTTTAGGTTCATTAACGTTTGGTTGAAACCATTAACTCTGGATTTGTGCAGTATTCTTGTTCTGGTTTTGTGATGCATACATTTGGTCATAAAGAAAAAAAGGGTGTTGGTTGGGTTGGGTTGGATTGGGTTGGGTCCAAAAGCAGCAAATTTGTATTTCCAGTTCAGTTTTCATGCTCTTTTGCATTATCATGTCCTAATTCTTAAATTTGTACTTCCTTTTTTGTATCTCAGCCTTTGATTCAGAGCTATTTTAACTCTGTGCTGCTTACCAATGTTGATTTTGGGATGACCTTGAAAACCAAGGCCTACCTTAAGACATAAGGGAAAAAAACCATGCCTTGCTTGAATGTCTGCATTAATTCTATCACATTTTGCCCTTAAATTATCATATTCAGCACCCCTTCCTATTTTCCAATGTAGGAAGTTAGTTTCCAGATGAGATCCTCCCCTGGCAATCGAAACCATAAACCCTGCTATTAATTTAAGGAAGCTTGTCCACCTTTCTTTCCTTCATGGCAATCTGAAACCTTGTTGGTTGGTTGGTACCTACCCACTTTGAATGGGTGGGATCCTCACCTCATAGGTGGCCTCCCTAGAGAAGATCCCAATCCATATGTATAACCTCCTCGGTTTTCTCTCCATCTCTCAATTTATATGGCTCCTTTATGCCTCGAGGCATTTGAGAAAGCTCTGAACTGAAACACACTTCCATAACAATGGTGTTCTTATTCGTTTGTTTAATCTATTATCAATATTTAAAAAATCATTAGATTTAATTTATGAATTTTGTTGGAAATTCTCCACAAGAAAACCAATTTTAATTAATTAGCAAACCTATTTCGTTTGAGTTGGGTGTTTATCTACAAATATAGCCTCGTGCATGAATGTTATTATTATATAGAAACTACTGAAATTTCTTCGTTGAGGAAAATAGAGAATTGATCCATCGTTGGACGAACAAATTTTCATGGCTTTATAACCATGAATTAATGTTGTACAGAACGTGGCATATTGAAATTTCTGTGTTGAGGAAAATAGAAAATTGATCCATATCAATGGTCAAACAAATCTGGATTCTCTGACAGATCAATGAATTTTAGCTTCTTGAGGACGCAATTGCCGCAAGATTGTTGCAGTGGAGATCGACCTTAGTAATTAGTCAATCCTTCTAACCGATCGTCCGTGGGATGTCACCTGTAAACTGATTCTCTTCGAGGCCAATGGAAGTGAGGTTCTTCAGCAAGGAGAGAGAAGGAGGAATCACACCCGAGAGCTGGTTGTAGGAAAGGTCGAGCGCCTCGAGGTGGACCAGGTTTCCTAACGATGAGGGTATGGAACCGCTTAGGTGGTTTCCCCACAAGTAGAGAACGGTGAGGTTTTGCAGGTTGCCTAGCTCCGGTGGAATGGGTCCTACCAAGCCTTCATAGTGATTGTTGATTTTTAGAAACTCAAGGGAGGAGAGGTTGCCGAGGGTTGGCGATAGAGTTCCTGTCAATGGGAACGTTGAAGTCTCGTCTGGAGCTGCCATATCGGGAGTGCCCGGAATGTTTAGTTGGACGACCCTGCCAGTGGTGGTGTCGCATGTAATGTGTTCCCAAGTGCAACAATCAGTGGAGGCATTCCACGTCCTTAGGTTTCCACTGTCGCTCGTGATCTGAGCCTTGAATCCAAGCAGGGCTAATCGGTCGACGTCATGGCAAGCCTGCGACAACAGCTGTGATGATGAAATGAAAGAGAAGCAGAGGATGAGGATGAAGGAGCAGTTGGTTGTTCCTCTGCTATTCCTACTTGAGGATGCCATGACCTACCTTGAGAATTAGAGAACCACGACCGACCGATTCTACCAGAAATTAAGAAAGGCTATATATATAGATATAATATAGATAACTCGTATTGGATATTTAGAGACAAATTAAGGGTAAAATTTAGAAAGTATTAACTAAAAACAGCAAGTAAGCGATCATTGCTCTAAGCCTCTTAACTTGTAACCTATTAATAATTCTTTTGTTTTGCCTGTTGGTACTGTATTTATTTATGGTTTTAGTTCACCCTAGCTATTGGAACGAGTATTATGGTATCACAATGACTGGTTACTTTCTCCTAAATATTCTCAAGTTTACGTTTTCCCAAACACACCCATATCATCATATCCGGCCGTTTATCAATTTCCAAATGGACCTCTTTCTTTTCCCAACGTTATGGTTTCCCATAAGAATTCTTTTCATGTGAGCAATACTTTTCAAGAATGAACCCTAAATTGCCTTCATAATTTCATGGGATTATAATATTAGGGTCATCAACATGATTCAGTAAGCACAATTAAGAACGAAAAAAAAAAAAAAAAAAGTGTTGGTTGTAAGGGTGTTCAACGGTGCGGTATCAGTTTAACGGTACGATTGATTTTGGTTCGATATGTAATGAGTAAAACCAAAATCGAACCATTTATTAAATGGTTTCAAAATGATTACGAAAACCAATTATTAATCGATTTTGGTTTTCTGATTTTTAAACGGTATTGTTGCTAGGAGGGAGAGGGAGAGGAAGAGAGTTAGAAACAAAACAGTTTTTTTTTGCATTATTATGTCCTAGGTTCTTAAATGTATACACTATTGTTATGTGGGGAAAACATCATCCACTTAAAATCTTACACGTGACTACCTTTATCTTCGAAGTCGACCGTGAATGATATATTGCACTCGGCTTACATCGCTCGGAGTCACAATCCTATTATGACACGGTGCCGGTCGGAGGTATATACCTACTCGGTTACAATTCTTAGTCGGAGGTCAGAGTCCTGAAGCAACTATGCTATGTCATATGTCCAGTTTACAGGCCGGAGTCACAGATGGGTAGTTTTGTTGGTCCCTTGCCAAAAAACCCCCCGAAGAACTTGGCTGACCTGTTGGCCAGATGCGAGAAATACGCTTCAACAGATGAAACGATAAAGGCCTAGAAAAACAATGCGGTCAACAACTTGAAGACTGACCAAAAGCCTGCTGACAAAAAAAGGTCCGAGTTGGTCGACCAGACGATGAACTCTAGCGACCCTAAGAAGCAAAGGTCCGGCAAAGAACAAGTACACCGGCACCCATACAAGACCTTTGATTACTACACTCCGCTCACTACTTCGATGACGGAGATCCTGGAGGTAATCATGAATGATCGGAACCTCCGACCACCACCGAAGTCTCTAGGTGAAGGAAGGAATAAAGACCGTTCTAGATATTGTCGCTTCCATCGCGACCACGGTCACGACATGGATGAGTGCAAGTACCTCAAGGGGGAAATTGAAGACCTCATCCGGCAGGGTTACTATCGTAATTTCATCAGAGACGCTGGCAGGGGACCAGCGCCAGCTCGAAGAGATCGCGGATTACCCCCTCCGCCTTCGAGTAACCAGCAGCTAAACAACTGCCGAACGAACGCAGGGAAGGACCAAAACGTAGCTCGCAGGGACGACAGAGATCTCGAGGGAGGCCCTGCCGCTCCCAGACAGTGGGTTGGTGCCGTTCAGTTTGGTACGACCGGAGATTCGTCTGGAGCCAAACAAACCAGAATACCGGTGAAGGAATGACTGGGAGGCAGACAACATATCCAGTTCGGGTCCCTCCCGTCTTGGTCTGAAACAGAAAGTAGGGGCAGAAGTAGGAGGAGGAAGGCCCGCCCGGCGTCGTAGAGAAGAAGATCCGATCGACGATTTGTCGGTAGTCCTCAACCAAAGGACCGACCACGCACATCTACGGGCCTGCGTATTCCTGGAGATAGTGGCGTATATGCCATTACAAAGGGGCCCAAGGCCGAGGGAAAGACAGTCCTCACAATTATAGGAGGACCGGCAGCCGGGAACACATCTAATAGGTCGGCCAAAGCCTACTCTCGTCTAGTGGCGAAAACAGAGTGGCCGTCCAAAAAGGCGCGGACTGGAGAAATCATCACCTTCAGTGACGAAGACCTCGTCAACGTGGCAATCCCCCATGAAGATGCCATTGTCTTCATTGCCGAGATCGGACACTGCGATGTCGCCAAGTGCCTGGTAGACACAGGGAGCTTGGTAGATATCATATTCTACCACGCATACCAAAGGATGCAGCTAGGAGACGACCAGCTCCAACCGGTCACCTTTGATCTCATCAGCTTTTCCGGAGACCCCGTCATGGTGAAAGGAGGCATTCAATTGCCAGTGATACTCGGCCAAAAACCCATGTAACAGAGGGTGATGGTCGAATTTATGGTGGTAGCTCGGCCGTCCTCCCATAATGTGATCCTCGGCCGCCCATCATTGAACAAGCTCAAGGGATGCATGTCCATCTATTTTTCATGTCTTCTATTTTACATGATTTCAACCTGGTCATTTGCATTGGTCATATAAAATCAAGCCTTTCTCATTGCTTTCAAGGTATCCTACAACCAACCTAATCACTTAGTCTGCAATTTTGTCTCCATTGTGCAATTACTTTTTATCTCAAGTTTACTTTCCCATCTTTGGAGTAATCGTATTATTTTTCTTCAATTTTCGATTGTGAATCTCCAACTCTGTTTAATTTCTACAACAATTTGGTTATTTGGTCAGATTTTGGTTTATGATATGTTTAGGCAGGGATCTAGTAAAACCAATGCATATGCTGGCTTTCACTCCATATGTTAGAAGCTCTTTTGATAGTTCTAGTTCCATTAACTTTTGGTTGAAATCATTTACTCCGGATTTTTGCTGTATCTCAGCCTTTGATTCAGAGCTATTTTAACTCTCTGCTGCTTACCAATGTTGATGTTGGGATGACCTTGAAAAACAAGGCCTACCTTAAGACATAAAGGAAAAAAAAAAAAAAAACCATGCCTTGCTTGAATGTCTGCATTTCTATCACATTTTGCCCTTAAATTATCATATTCAGCACCCCTTCCTATTTTCCAATGTAGGAAGTTAGTTTCCAGATGAGATCCTCTCTTGGCAGTTGAAACCATAAACCCTGCTATTAATTTAGCTCAAATCCAACTACCTCCAGGAAGCTTTTTCACCTCTCTTTCCTTCATGGCAACCTGAAACCTTGTTGGTTCATCTCATTGCTTCCTTGAAGCATGGATACCAGCAAGAAGCACACACACATAAAATCTTGTGGGAACTGGTATTCTGAGGTCCCTCGTGGACACCATGTTTTGTTGCATAAAACCTCCCCAGTGACCCTTGCATTTTAGTTCAACAACACCAGGGTTGTACCATGCGTAACCACAGGTACATGGAAAGGGACTCAGTGCTAGTTTTTTTTTTCTTCGGTGTTTTTTGTAATTGAAATCTCTATGGAGGATGGCATTGTAATCATAACAACCTAGTTTTCAGGCCTTGAGAGATCTGAGAGTGTATTGCTAGACAGTCATCAGTGCAAGCTGGCAGCCTTTTTAGAGATAACATCTACATTCATGTTCTTACCAAAATAATAATAATAATAATAATCTACATTCATGCAGTAGATAGAAACTGGAAAGTGGGAAAGGGAGGAGAGCAGAGGATACACCATCCAACTCCCAAGACTCTGACTTGAGCTTTTGAGTTACATGGTATCATAGCATCGCTGACAATTAGATAGACTTGAGATGGTATCGAGCTTGAATCAACCCTACCTGCTATAAATCACCATCCAAAAACCAGAAAAAAGTCTACATTTCTAAACATCAAAACAACCGAAAACGAAAGGGAAAAAACCAGAAACCTACACTCCCCCCCTCTACATCTGATGATGATCGAGACATGAAATGAACAAAATGATCCGAGCAATTGATGATATATACAAGGCCGATCGAGAGAAGGACAAAAAAAAAAAAAAGATTACAGAGACTTCCATTGAGCTTTGAGGCTTACCAAAAAGAGTAGTCAAGAAAGTCATCGACCTGCCAGCCCGGCAACATCTCGATCGGATACTCAGATATGCTACTTGTAGAACCACTTGGGCTTGCCGAAACATCTTCAACGATTTTGGATGTATTGGCGTGGACAATTAGCGGTAATGGATCAGAAACAGAGTTGGGTTTCTTCTTCATAGGCAACTGGGAAGAACTCATTTTAGCAGGAGCAGCGGCATCACAGCTCCCATCGGACGAAAGGGAGGAAGAGAGCTTAACGCCGGTGAGGAGGAACCTGTGGTGTTTAATGGTGTATTCATTGGCCGTATGAATGGGAAGATCGCAGTCTCTGCAGAGGATCGCTCTGTCCTCTCGGCAGAAGAGAAAGGCACGTCTTTCCTTCAAATTGGAGCATATCAATTTATTAAATGAAAAACCCTTACAGAAAGAAAGCAGAAAAGAAGAAGATGAAAACCTGGCAAATGTCACAACGAGGAGCTTCTTTCGAAGAAGGATGGAGAAGGGGGAAGCGATCGTGCTTGGTGGCGAGCTTGTTCGCGTGGTGGATACGGTGATCGCAGCCATGGCAGAGAGCAGCTTCATCGGCGGAGCAGAAGAGGGAAGCCTCCTCTCTGTTGCAAACGTCGCACTGGATCTTCATTGATATCTACAGCTTCAAAGTCTAATCATAATCTCTGTTAAGGATCTGCTAACCAGGATTTGGCAGATGGCTAATCACTACTACTCCATTAGACGGCAAATTCATAAAGGGAGAGGAAAGACATGACTGTGTAAAACAAAGAGAGATAGAGATAAAACTGATTGGGAATCGGAATTTGGAACTGTAAGCGTGGTACACTTCAAGAAAATTTTCCTACAATGAATAGAGAGAGAGAGAGAGAGAGAGAGAGAGAGAGAGAGAGAGTTGTACATCTACTTTGGATCTTAAATTATGGAGGGAGAGAAACAGCAGTGGAGGAAGTGGTAAATCTAGATTGGATCTTAATTTTGTAGCTCTTCCTTTTCCAGAATGGTAATCGAATTAGGTGAACTTGGTACCTCTGGACAATCAGATTCAGAGTTCTCTCTCAATGCTGTAACTGTGAAAGAAGAAAGAGAGAGAGAGACCATTCAATCATTTACAACAGATGCAACTGTACTTATGGAGTGTCCTGTTGTATGGAAAGTACATAATTCCTCACTTGGTGTTTACTAACAAATGGAGGTAGGGAGAAAGGATTTGGTTGAGGGTTCCTGGTGGGTCTGGTCTGCTCACTAGTTGGCAAGGGCTTTGGAGTTTGGATTCTGGAGAATGGAATGATGGGTAGAACATGGTGCTTGGAAGTCTGTATACTAGAGATCAGTTATATACATGCATAATACAATGGAAGGGACCCCCACTGAGTCTGGGAGCAATGGATGACTTTATCAGATGCCTCTTTTGCAGCATTGGAAGCAGAAAATTATCAATATCAAGGGAGGTTTCAACTTTCAATTATCTCTACTTGAATTTTATTTATTTTTTTAACTTTCTCTTAGAAAATTCAATGTAGATGAGGCCAAATTGAGTAATATTTTATCAAATTTGCTATAATGGGAAGTATGGGCACTTCTTACCAGTAGATATTTAGATAAACTAAATAGATATATATCCATTTACTTCTACTGACAGGACCTCCCCCTCCCCATCCCTCCATGAATCCTCTTAATTCCTCTCTCTACTTCTTTACTATGGATGGGCTAGGATGCATTGGTTTGATGAATTGATCAACTGGAGAGGATTTTTTTCCTACACATCCGATGTCAACTTGATTTTCTCTCTTAAGAAAGTAAATGAAAGGATGGGTTCCCATCATGGAGTGGGGTGCATGATATCATGGACTTTTAGCCTTGATTTCTTTGTATTTTTTTCCTCCTCTAAAGTAACTTCCTTTGTTACAGCACCCAAACATTTGAAGCTTACATCACAAGCAAATGTACATAAATTATTCCATATATATATTTTTTTGGTAATCAATTATTCCACATATAAGGTTTTAAGGTATGGTAGCATTTCTGGTTCGATCTTGAGTTTATCTGCCTTCCTTCAACACCTTTCTCTCCTTTGTGTTCCTTTTTTCCCCCTTGGGTTACGATTGCCCTCTTGGTCCTGACTGTGCTTCTTCCTCTCCATACGTTTGAGTTCCTTCTTCACCAGGCAGATGAAGTCCTTGGCAGTATAGGAGTATATCCTAAGCCATGCATACTTCTCAAAACTCGTGCAATTAAGAGTAGTTTTAGTTTTTTAAGGGGAATGATCTTTCAGATCCAATCGCTACAAATCCAATAATAAAGTCTGATTGTAATCCAATACGTTACAATCAAACAAAGTTTTAATTGTTGAGAAAATCTTATATATTGTCACTGCTAGATTTGCATCAGTCTCAAATGAAATACAAAAACTTTTTTTTTTTTACTGACCGAGATGAGATGAAAATGAAAAAAGAAAAAGTTCCGTAAAGTTTAAATACAATAATTGGAAGCATCTACTTTGGGGTGAAATTGAAACTATAGAAAAAAAAAATTGATAAAAAAAATCCAAATTGAAGAAAGAAAAATAATCAAATAAATTCCCATGTGATTTGCTTGTATTAGTTTAAAAGGTTTGAAAATGTTGAATAAACAAAGTTGGCGGGGGAGACTATAAGAAAGTTCCAAAATTTAAAAAAAAAAAAAATAGTATTTTTGCTTTAAAAATACAATATATCTTTCTATTTAAAACAGAAGGTTTGGAAAAGTTTATTTATTTTGTTTATTAATACTTTTGCTTTTAAAAGTATGACAACATTTTTCCCGACAATGAATAAGGTATTTGAAATCGTGTTCTGTGACATCCACCAACCAAATTGCACAAGTCCTAACTCCCTTATATGGAGGAAATGTCCACAATACATCTGCCTTCATTCTTGCATCCCTTGATTTACCATGGGAGTAGAGAACCTTTTCCAAGTATTAATATTTTGAGAAAATTATTGCTATCTTCTTTCACGTTTGTTTGAATTACAATTGTTAAAAATATTAATGATTTTCGAGCTACGGTTCCTGTGCTCCACAATGAGGAAGAAGAGCGTGGATTCATTTGTAGGAGAGGGAGAGGGAGAGAGAGAGAGAGAGAGGAGCGGATGATACAAAAAGAGAGTGAATTTACTTTTAAAACTGTGAACCGAAGTGAAGTGTTTCCTATTGGGAGTTCAGTCCCACACCAACTACCAAATGGTCTTATATATCTATGAGTTCCTCCACCTACTACTTCGAACTTTTAGGATGATTATATGGAATCAAAGTGAGTTTTCACTGTTTTTAGTCTCCACACGTCTAGAGTTCGTACCACCACACATGGAGAATATTAGGAGTTTAGTAACACACCAACTATCGGTTTTCAACCCCCTTTATAAATCTGGAAATCACTCCATATATTAGTTTGAACTTTTGAGATGAAAACTTTACCATCACCATAATGAAGTCTTCCTAAGAATCCACAGAAACGAACCACCGCCAAAGAATTAGAGCACACCCATAACCATGTCAACATCCTAATTAGGTTCAATGGATAAACTTTATGATAAAAGCTTTGAAACATTTCCTCCCAACTTAATTGTGTTAGGTGCGCATCAGAACTGGATGATCTTTCTTGCCTTTCCACTTGGGGTTTGGAGTTTGGGAAGAGCTTCCTCTGTGGTCCTTTCCATGACCATCAACAAGTTCAATATGATTCCAGCCTCTTAGAGTATTGGAGTATAAAGTGTATAATGTAACCAAAGCCTGTCATGGAGACTTGGGAACCCAAAACAATATAGAACACTGATTCCACTCTCCTAGCTAAAAGTTGACTGGATCCAAACCCATTCATCAAGCCTTCAAGTAGAACCATCTACTGTTCGTTCAAAAACATTGTAATGATTTATGACACAAAAAAAAATAAAAAATAAAGATAATGGATATGGATTATGATGGGATCTCGTGAAAGGTTTATGTTTGCACATGAATTATTTTGGTAATACATAAAAAAAAAAAGAAAAAAAGAAGAGAAAAGATTCTCCTAACTATGTAAATTCTGCATTAGCATGGAGACCAATGAGAACATATGAGTATAAAGAGGGAGTGGGATGATCGTTTCACCCCTCCTGTGTTTTAGGGCATAAAATTCTTATGTATGGCAATATTGTAAATAATATCTGCCCTAGCCAAGCCCAGGCCCACAGAAATTTACCATCCTTAAAATAATCTTTATCTGTTAACATGCTTAAAAAATAAAGAGAACCGTTGGACAGAACATTTTTAAGCCTCAGGTTTACATTTGGGGGAAAAAACCTGGGGTCTAGTTGGATTGGGTTTTGGTTGATGCATTGGTCGAATGCTTCCCGATCGTCTCCGAGCCTTGCAAGACAACTCTAGAATGGTTATTCCAAGAGGTTGATCAGATACAGTAGTCAGATTGAAGTCCAATGGACGAGCTTGGCTTCCAAGATTGGGATCCTCTATACTTAGCAAGGTCAACCCTGTAGTGAGGTGTAGTGAGGATCCCACCCACTCAAAGTGGATCTACATGTATCCCGATGCACTTTGAGTGAATCAGGATACGTGTCGATCCACTTTGAGTGGATGAGATTCTCATTACATAGGTGCCTCATTACAGAAGATCTTTTCCCTGGTGTACGAGCGTGTCCCACAGATGTATTAGAAATGATACCTTGAGACGGATGTAAAGCTAAGCAAATTGCCTCTGCTCCAAGAACAGAGGATTGTGTGGGTTGTAAGAGATGTGAATCCGCCTATCCAACGGATTTCTTGAGTGTCCGGGTTTATTTATGGCATGAGACAACTCACAGCATGGGTCTAGCTTATTGATATGTTCCAACAAACTCCAATTGAATCCATTTGATTTCTTTTTACCGACAACACTCGTACTCAAAATAAAAATAATAAAAAACATTTTGAGTACGGGTTTTTCTGGTCACTGTCACCTCTGGACTGTTTCTTTTGTTATATCTTTACTTCATTTTGGGGCATCCTTCCTAATAATTAGGATATTTTTTTTTTTTTTTTTTTTTTTTGGGTATAGCCTAATAATTAAGATTAGGTATCTCCTATGTGAGCTTGTATCAAGAGTTATCTTTCTTTATCAGAAACTTTACTTACGGGAAAAAAAGGTGCAACCTTTTGCTTCTTTTAATCCGCCATGGTCTTCTCTTCCCAATAGTCCACTCCACTTTCCTTTCCTTAAAAAAAAGGGTTTTGATTAAAGAAGAAGATGCAAGGTTAGAAGACAGAGGTGGAGAGCGGGGGAATGGAGGGTGGAAGTAGGATGAGGAAATACAGGAGGGAGCTGCCAGAAGAAGTGCAGGATGGAATCATGGATAATTTTGTTATTTTGTATTATAAAAGGAGACAGAGAAATGGAAGTCATGAGAATTTAACGGAGGAGGATCTATACGTTAGCGGGGTATATTGGAGTCTTATACGTCAGGGCATATTAAAATCTTATATGCCAAACGAAAAAATGAAAATATAAAGACTGGTAGTCGATCACTTAGAAAAAGAGGGATGTGAAAGAGAAATACACACCTCGACAATATGTACTCCTTTTCCCTTTTAAGTAAATATAAGACAAGTAAATGAATGATCCAAGCCAGATCGATCATCAACCAGTATCAAAATAGCTTGGCCATAAAAGCCCTAGAATCCGCTTGCTTAGTTTGAAAAAGTCAATCAAATCCGTGCTACCTCTGAGTGTTACATGCGATTAACTAAACTAGAGTCCGGATCCTCTCCCCACATTTATGTTTCATCACCATCACTGAGGCAGATCAACTTCCCATTTAACATCCTGGGAGTTGCAGAGGCTGTGGGTGCAAGTTGCATGGCAGCGTGACTACAAATGAGGTTGTGGTGACTGCAAATGGGGTGGAATCTGTAGGTGGAGGATGAGTTGGAGTAAAATAGAAAATGCGTTTGACTTGTGAATAAAAATAGTTCATGAGGCACCCCATATGTCACTTTTGATATGTGAGATACTTCAACTTCAACTTAAAAGGTGTTAAACGGTTTATTATCAATTCAAAAGTACGTTATGGTGTATAAGAGGGTAAAATCAAAATCAAATTAATTAACTAAACGGTGTCAAAATTGAAACCAATATCGATTATCAATTGATTTCAATTTATCAGTTTTTCATTGAACAATTTTGTATGATTTATAGACGATTTAAAATATCGGTCCTAATCCATTTTTAAAATGAGTCGATCATCGATTAAACAATGTAATTGCTAGTATTGTTATGCTTGCAAAAGAATGGTTTATATATATATATTAGATCAAGTCCTAATGTTTGTCTGAAAGTCCCACCTTAATTATCGATGGAGTCATGGGACTTCAAGGGTACAAGAAATACACCGAGACATGGAGCAAGAATTCCATAGTCCATACTTTGTAACAAGAATGAGAGATTATTTTATTTGTGACTTGTGAGAGAGTGTTATGTTTAAGTGGTTTAATTTAGAATTAGAGAATAGGGAATAGGATTAGGGGTTTCAATATATCACTTGTCTAACAATCCACTCTTATTCAGGTTAACCGGCGCTTAACCGATGCGAAACTATCGGTTTAAAAGGTCTAAAACCATACCAATTAGATAAACAGTGCAATATTATAAATTAAAATCGAACCATTTACTAAACGACTTTGCAATTCCTATGTAAACGGTTGATCCAGATTTGATAAAAAATTTCGATCCAAATGTTGCACCTTCACCCTAAAAAAAAAAAATAATAATAATAATAATAATAATAATAATAATAATAAAATAAAATAACATTAACTAACTATGATACAAATACAAATACTAGAGATGAAAACCCACATCAGAAAGAGGTTGAATCTCTCAAACATTCATTTCGATCTTCAAGTTTCAGGGATTACAAGTCCAAAAATCTTACACGCCATTGATGACTTCTGCACTCCACCTTGACAGAAGAAGAAAGTCTTCGGGCACATATACAAGCAGTTATCCACTAAGCTCACATTCGCAGTACCTGGTTTCATCGCCATTAATGGCCCTGGAATCAGACCAAACAAGTAGTTCCCCCCAAGCAACAACCTCGCAAACGCTGATGTTCCCTCAATCGGAATCGCCGCTCTTAATGCGTACTGAGACGGTATCATCCCTGTGAACTTGTTTTTCTCCAACGACAACGCCGAGAGCTTCGGCATCGTCGCCATGAATGCCGGCAACAAACCTTGTAGCTCGTTGGAACTCAGATCCAGAGCTACCAGCTCGCTCGTCGTTCCCCCGTCTCTAGGATCCTGTATCGATGACAACTGATTGTGGGACAGAGTGAGCTGTTGCAGAGATGGGTGTTGGAACACAACTGATGGAACAGCCCCCGACAATTGGTTATGGCTCAGATCCAACACCTGCAGAAACCCCAAATCCCCAATTTTCTCCGGTAGATTTCCTTTCAGACTGTTATTTCTCATGGAAATCTCAACCAGGGATCCAGGCAACCGCACCAGAACTCCACCAGAGATCGCATTATTACTGGCATAGAAGAAAGTGAGGTTCTTGAGGTTGCTCAGATCAGGGAACTCACCAGAGAGTTTATTCTCCTGAAGCTCTAGTCTTTTGAGGTTCGACAGACCATTGAAGCTCGCTGGGATTGGGCCCTGAAGTTGGTTGTGGTCGAGGTAGAGCTCTTCCAGAGCAAAGAGAGAGCCAATCAAGGTAGGAATCTCGCCGGAGAAGAAGTTCCCGGAGAGAGTGAGGCGGCGGAGACGCGTGAGGTTAGAAAGGGAGGTAGGCATGGAACCAGACAAGGAATTTTCGGCGAGGTTGAGAGTTTCCAAGTAAGGGAGGTAGTTGCAGGCGGAGGAGGAGAGAGAACCAGTGTAGCCCGCTTGATCGAGGCTGACCTCGGTGACACGGCTGATGCCGGAAACGACGAGATCGCAGCGGAAGCCACAGGTGAAGTGGTCGGAGAAGATGTGGTCACAAGGGTCGACGGAGAAATCCCATGAGCTCAGACAAGATCCAGGAGTCACTGACGCAGAATCAATCATCTTCTTCAGCTCTTTCAAACCCTTCACATCTTCCCAATACGTAATGGAATACCCTTTGAACAACAGCTCCGAAGCTGTAACCATAATCAAAAGTAGAGTGGACAGAGAGAAACACAGAGCCCCCATGTTTTCTAGCTCACGCTTTCTTCCTCAGGTGGCTCACTGACGCAACTCCTCAGTGTCAACTGCGAAGATCAAAATGCGACTGTGAATCCCAAGTGAAGACTGAACTGAAGGGAAGACTACACAGTACTCACTGCACAAAAGGGTACTGGTGGCTTTTTAATCTTCCATTTCCTTTGGTATGGAGCCCCTCCCTGGCTTTTTTTTTTTTTTTTTTTTTTCCTGTAAGGATTTTTTAAAGCAGACAAAGGAAATTAATGATCAAACAGACAGCCGCTACTGGATTCTGGATTTTTCCTCTGTCTGGGTTCTGGATTTTCTCTTTCAAAGCGCATTTATTTTTTAACTTCGTTTTCTACTGCTGTAATTTTAGATCCTGCAGTTCTGCCCAGAACGATAGCTCACTTTTAAGAGTCGAAATGAAGACATCAGATCAGACCAACATGTGCGAGTGTGGAGTGTGGAAGGTACTGATCATGGTGAGCTCTCTATATCTTTTCTGGATTCAAATCCATCTTTTCTAGAAGGTAACTACTGCTAACTGGGACCTCTCAGAAGAATCTCAAATCCTGAGTCCAGACAGACATTACACGACGATGACACGAATAGCTATGTCTCTTTATTCTATTATTTTTTGTTAAATAAACAAGGATAACCAGTCTCCTTAAACTTTTGAAGGAATAGCTTCTCTTTCTAGTTCAAATTCCAGGAAAGGTGATTATCACTTGGGGTTTAAAACTTCATTAGTGAATTGGTCTAAAGAAAAAGTTTTATCTGCTGAAGAAGGAAGATCGATCTACTTGGACAAAGGAACCAAAATCTCTTGAGACTTGCTTTAGACACTGAAGCTGTTACACTTACACTAAGCATAGTGAAGCATAGGAGTGTCCTTTTTATTCCGTTTACAATATTTTTTTTTGTCACTGGACACAAAGCAATTTTTGTACAATGGGTTTCTTCCAAATAGGATCTCTTGCCAAACATAACTTAAATCCATATCTATGGTTGGAAACAGAGGTTTCAATCCGTGTTATACAACATCAATTGCAAAATTTTCAGGTTCTTACATAGAGAGAGATCTGCTGAGCAAGAGCTCATTCTGGAAAGAATAAAACATGAACTAAATCTAGACTTTGAAATTCACAATGTTAAACCTCAGTTGACTCGAACAGGCTGAAAACATGATTCCAATAACTTCTACGGCATGTCAATCCCTTGGCATAGTTATTGAACAAACCTCTTCCAGTTTTCTGCTAAAAACCACTCTTAAAATTAAGTGGAACCAATCCCTTTTCAGTCCGAGGTCAGTCCAGTTTTTAGTTCTACATTTCCAAACAGTCCATAATCCCAGCAATTTTCACCTTTCCTATTTCATATACCGGTGCCCACTAGCTTTCTTAATCCCCCTCTTCCCAGCCCCCCAAAAAGCTATATTAACTGGGAAATTCAAGCAGAATAAAAACATAATTAACAAAAAAAAGAATCCTTAAATTGAATTGTTGTAACTAATCCTTCTTTCCCACCATTTTTCTCCCTCTAAGAAAGATTCATGCAACTAACCAATCATCAGTGGTGGAGCAGAACACCACAAAATATCCCAAGCTTACACAAACTCCGGGAACGAACATTTCTCATCTTTCTTGGCTCTTCTTGCTGGAAATGTTGGCTATTTATACTGAAACTTTTCAAACATGAATCTCATGCCTCGTATCTGCAAATTTAAAGATTGCCATCAAATTAAATGTGAGTAAATTGCAATGGTTCCAAAATAATAGTACAAACGGAGCAATGTGCCAGCAGCATCAAAGCAAAAACAAGAATCTGGTTTTCAGCTCAGAAAAAGGCATCCGTGGCAAACTTCTCATCGATTTCAGATTACAAATAATAATTAAGTTATCTTGAAGGCATCAACCATCAATCAAAAAGATAACATTTGCAGGATACAATGCACCAGTAAACCAGGTGGTATGCCAAAGTTCTCTCGCAGTCTTTTTACCAATTTTTGAATATAATTCAAAATCAACACATTGATAGCATCCATTAAGATCAAGGTTTAAAAACCTGGGATCAGACACAGGATCAGCTTCCATCGATTCCGATTCAAATAAGAGAGGAATTGGACCAGGAAACCCTACAAAATGGAAGCAGGGAGTAGAAGCAACAATTTCCACAGATCTGTATTTATTTGGGGTTTTTTTTTATTCAAAAACCTTAATGATATTGCTGTTAGAGTTTATGTTTCATTGATTTTCTGCTACTTTTCTGACAAAAAAGAAGGGAAAATGGTAAAATTAAGATTGAAATGCAATCATGGCCAATTAAAAAAGAAGGGCTTGGAGATCGGGCATAATCGGAATACAGGTCAGCCAACGCCAATCTGATTTCTGAAACCATGATTAAAATAAATTTAACTTCTACTAGAATATCATGAAAATTTAATTTTTATTCTTACTAGTCAATTACAAAGGCAGCTAGAAGCCTAGAACCTGGTAGTACTATCAAGTAAATGAAAATTCCTGGAGCAGGAGTCAGAAACAAACAACTGGAGCAAGTCAGGCCACACAAAATCTAAAGTCAGTAAACTTCTGAAGGAATCTTCTTTCAGATTCTCCCATGGGAAAGATCTAGAATAGATTTTGAATAAACAAGAAGAAAATACCTGAATCACAAGCTTGTGATGTGAGTAACATCACGGTTACCACTATTATCCAGAAATACTGCTAATGAGTAGGCTCACTTCTGAGAGATCACAGTAACAGTTCTGATTAATACCAAGCATACAAGCTTCAACTGATCAGAATAGTACAGTTCAGGATCAATTTAAGCTTCTTCTTCTCCTCCCTAATTCCTTCTTTGGTCATTGGGTCATGGGGTTAGTTGAAGGCCTAAGGTAATGGACTAAAATCCAGACTTTGGACCACATGAATCCATAGCTACTTACAGTTTGTTCTCTATTATCTCTCTTTTTCATCTTCAATACAGATGGGGCCTGCAAAGCTTACACAACAATGGTGGCATTAAAGAACAATAACCTAAGGCACAGCCCAGAAGATTGTAAAGAGCATTAGCCCACAAAAGAACGTACAACCTAAAAAAACACATTTTGTGCCTCAATGTATACATCTTGCAATTTTGGCGTTAGAATTAGAAAAAAAAAGAAAAGAAAGTTCAATGGAAGTTAAAAGGTGATTCCAGGCACTAAAGGTTGATGAGTAGAAATATTTGATGTCATGGTTGTAAGAGATGCAGGGCTGAAGGAGGATATTCCATCAAGTGCTACAAAATAACATCCAAGCAGTCTCAAGAACTTCTTAGACAAAGAGTCAAGAACATATCAGTGATTCATGCATCAGGAAGTACTTACCTCAATCAAACAACAGGAATTAAGACTTAGACGCTGTCCAGTTGCTACTTCCTTGCTATTGACAAAAATTGGACACTTGCCCAGATTCTTTAAATAGAAGGATCCATCTTCATCCATCTTTATCATTGCCTGCATAAATTTGGAGGTGGGGAAAGAGAGAGGAGGAGAGAGAGAAGAGAGAAAGGGGGGAGTTTGGGGTTAGGGACAAATATTGCATATCTCAGACACAACCAAATCACCAAAAGTATGTAGGAAGCTGAAGATATAATACTATTCCTTGATAAATTTGTTCCACAGGAAAAGAAGCAGCATAAAGAAACAAAAATCAAGGCATTATATAAGTTCTAAATGAATGGATGAGGCTGTCTGGTTACAACTACAAGTAAAGAGAAATGAAGGGGAGTCAAATTAATTTAAACATTAAAATGGAAAATTTTGTATCATGATTGTGTAATTAATGTAAAATCTAACTAAATATGGTAATTAACTTTAAAAATAGATTCATTAGCCCTTCCTATTCAAATAAAAGGAATGACTGATCTTAAGCTTGGGAGTGGATGTGATTTTTCTATGGGAGGCTTTGCAGTATATTTTTGGGGGTTTTTTATGGGTTGTTTCTGGACTAAGTGATGAGGGTTTGGTCATTGCTCAGGTTTCTTGTTTCCTTATTCCCTTGATCTTTTGGTTGTATCTCCATTTCTCTATTTAATATGTTAAGTTTTACTGGTTTCGATTATGTAGTTTAGGTGTCACCTAGTCTTGGCTAATCCATCTCTTGTAATGTCGACTTAGACTAGGATCATTATGTCTAAGTCGACTTTTCCCTTTAGGGAGTCGATCCTTTTATAAATAAAGAGGTGAGGAGGAGTATACGAACTACTTTTCCCTCCCCCTCCTCGGTTCTCTATCTCTCTCTCTGTTCTCTCTCCCATTCTCAATCCCTTTTTCTCCACTGTTACATAATATATTTCTTCTGTTGTTGCTGATCAAGTCAACTGAAACAAGCCTTTTCTCAACTAAATGAGATCAGCTACACAAATTCTATTCTGCCATCCAACTCTATTTAAGGTCATGTTAGTTGTCAAGCCTATGCCATTCATATCATTCTCACTATTTCTTCCGAGACTTTGGTTTACCTCTTGACCTTTACTCCTTTAATCTGTATGCTATCACTCCTTACTGCTGCACTCAAATGGCCTCTGTCATGCAAGCTTTGATTGGCCGGTTGCATTATATTATAATGGGCCGCGATCTATTGTGTTAGCTCTTGATTCGGTGTGTCACATGTATGATGTGACGGCGGCGCAGATTCTCATCCGATGGCTTCCATTAGTCTCGATCGCGGCCGACGTGATTTATGCGAATCCAATGGCGCAGATATAATCCAGCCATTAACCGACAGATCCAACGGCTCAATATAAAGATCCCTTGTGCGCCAATACGATCTCGACAACACATCGGCGCGGCACGGCTACGGTGCGGGTGCCCATAATGATAGGAAAGATTCCATTTTGAATGTTCTGACTGGCCGAACTTCAAACTGTCATAACTTTCTCATCCGAGCTCCAAATCGGTCCGTTCAAGTTGCAGTTTCCATATTTTCGGATGCTCTATACATTGGGTGCCGTTGGGAGTCATAAAAAGTAAGCGAAAAATTGAAAAGAACGTTTTGAAGGCAGAGACCAACACCACATTAACAAACATTGCTTCAACTTATATTCTATCACGGCCACAGCTAGATCACCTTTTTTTCTTTTTTTTTTTGTAAAGAATGTACCCACAAAAGAAAAATGTTTAAGCACAAACTGTACTCATTAGCCGGTGGTAGGGTGTTTTCATCCATTTGCATGGTTGCATTTGAACCCTACCGCTTTTTGTTGGGATATTAATTCTAGACTCATAGGGTCATAGTCTATCCCAGCTTTGGTCCTTGGCCCCTAGATTTGACCATGGAGTCAACTGTCTAGTTCACAACTGAAGTCATGGTCATTTTTTACCTGGACAATAGTTTTCTACAATAAATGGTCCATATTGTTGGTACAACTGGAGCAAGGACTGGTTGACATTTCTGGTGGTCCAACCATTTGTATGACCCAGTTTTCAAAACACTAGACTGATTGATATAGGTTTCATGTATTGTCCTTTACTTCCTCAACCCAACTAAATGCATTTAACCTTTTAGTTGTAAATTTTATATCAGCAGTGATCCCCTTCGCAGTGGGAAATGAGACTTATCATTAAAACAGTTCAGTGATATAATTGTTTAGACTACAAAAAGGTTTAGTTTGAAGAATTGATTGAGTAGGAGGTAGAATTTAAACCTTTAAGTGAAGTGGAGTTTGGTTGGAGGTATTAACACTAAGGTAGATGTTTCCCAAGTATTTGGACCAATTTGTAGTAGTCTTCATTGATGATATCATAAACTATTCCAAGAGTATGGAGGAGCATGAAGAACACCTTAGGGTGACATTACAGGTTCTAAGACAAAACAAGTTATATGCTAAACTCAAGAAGTGTGAGTTCTAGCTTGACCAAGTTACCTTCTTGGGTCATGTTGTATCCAAGGATGCCATCACAGTAGACCCTAGCAAGATAGAATATATTCTCAATTGGGCGAAGCCTACCAATGCCTTAGACGTGAGAGGTTTCCTTGGTTTGGTAGGTTACTATTGGCGGTTTGTAGAGGATTTCTCTCAAATTGCTATATCCTTGACTGGCTTGACAAGGAAGAATGCACGGTTCGATTGGATTGAAGAGTGTGAGAAAATTTTCCAAGAACTAAAGCAAAGGTTGGTTACAGTACCAGTATTGATAGTCCCTTCAGACGCAGGGGGGGTGGACTTACTATATATAGTGATGCCTCGGGGAAAGGACTTGATTGTGTATTGATGCAACATGGAAAGGTAATGGAGTATGCTTCACGTCAATTGAAGCCTCATGAACGGAATTATCCAACCCATGATTTAGAGTTGGCGGCTGTGGTATTTGCCTTGAAGATATGGAGACATTACCTGTACGGAGAAAAGTGTGAGATATACATTGACCACAAGAGCCTAAAGTACTTCGCACAAAAGGAGTTAAATATGAGGTAGTGTCGATGGCTCGAGTTAATAAAGGATTATGACATCACCATTTCATATCATCACAGTAAAGCTAACGTTGTGGCGGATGCCTTGTGTAGAAATCCACAAGGGTACTTTGCAGCCCTCCTGACTACTCAAGGGCACCTTTGGGAGGATATGAGGAGATTAAATTTAGAAATGATTGTGGGTGATGTCACTGCAAGATTAGCATCTTTGAGCGTCCAACCATCATTGATCCAGAAGATTAAAAATGCTCATGAAGATTAAAGAAGAAGTTCTAGAAGGTAAACGACCAGATTTTGTTGTCACCGATGATGGGACCTAGAGATTTGGTACAAGACTCTGTGTGCCGGACAATGAAGACTTGAAGTGAGAAGTTATGGATGAGACACACAGTACTCCTTATACAGTACATCCTGGGAGCACGAGGACGAGATGAGGACTCGCTACCCATAATTATTTGAAGACGTGCAAATTTCGAGGAAGAAATTTTTATTAGGAGGGGAGGATGTAACACCCCTGATTTTTATGAATTAATTCAATTATTTTTGTAGTATTGATTGGTGTCGCTAGATGACATTCAGACAACTAGGTGATGACTTGACCTTGGTACATAAGCTAACAAGTTAAAGGCTATTGAATTTCTTTTTTGATTAAACAATCTCCTTAGTTGACTCTCAACCAATTTGGAATTTTGGTTTCAGATCTGGTTCGGCCACGGCCAAAACCGAAATTTCGGCCGAAATGGCCGAAATCTGGTTTTTTTTTTTTTTTTTTTTTGGATTTGTAATT
Source organism: Protea cynaroides (assembly GCA_028583415.1). Lineage (NCBI taxonomy): Eukaryota > Viridiplantae > Streptophyta > Magnoliopsida > Proteales > Proteaceae > Protea > Protea cynaroides. The sequence goes on along the minus strand of CM053272.1, from coordinate 36,646,776 downwards.
TCATGGGAAAAAAAAAGGGTTTTTTAAGCCCAATTTTTTAAACTTTCTTCACACATTCATTTAATTATTTTCACTAGAAAAAAACATCCTAAATAGTTTTGCAATGATATAGACCATATTATACTAACATATGCTGTTATGAAATTATGCAGAATGGTACAATGGTAGTAATTTAGAAAATAAATCATGTGAAATTACTATTACGTTATTCAATAACATTCTTTAAAGTTTAAATATCAAATTACATTAGATATGGAATGGAACTAGAAGTCACTCAAAGTAAAATCCACGATGAGTTTCGTGGTGCATCTAATCCCTAACTCGAGTACCCTTATTACTGCTGCCAATAATGGGACTCCGAGTTCACAACATAGTCTGGCCAAGTTGTCTAACATACATATATGAACTCAATCCATCATGTAGTTTCGGACCCAAATTTTGTACTTTACCATTTCAATACCTGGTTACGTTTCAGACCACTGATTTTTCGAAACATTTCGGCCAAAATCTGAAATTTAGACCGAAATTTAGAACCATGCTCTCAACACCATATATTTATTGATCTATTTATTTTTGATAGATCAACATCATTCAATTTCAGCAACCTTAGGTGAAGTAGGGGCACGTTGGACTGCAGGTGCAATTCCCTCAAGCATGAGGGACCTGCAGTGCAATTTACGCTAAAAATATGAAATATATACTTCCACAACCCCTAAGTCCTACTTTTGGGTTTATGGTGCCTAATTCTTCATGTCCATATCAGATTCCAAGAACTACCCCCATATCCCTACAACATAGGTTGACATAATACTACTCTCACGTTTTTTTTCCACCAAGAACATTTTATGAAACTCTTTGACCCCCAAATTGGGATTTTATTTTTATCAAAATTTAATTTTCTGCTTACATTACTTAGGAAAGACATCATAGGTGTAGATAATGTAGACAAAAAGAATAAGGAATAGATCATAATAGACCTTTTTTTTTTGGGCTAATCCAAATAACCAATATTTTAGTGAAAAACAGGGTTGGGGGGGAGGGGGGGGGAAGATGATACAAGGAGGTGCAACAGGAATAAAATACAAGAAGAAGAATGACCGATGCCAAGGACACTAAAAGGGACTAAACAATGGAGGGAGTAGTACAAGTAATGCTTTGTCACCTTACAAGTTAGAAGTACAGGGTAGATCTATTGACTGTTAGATGAAATTCTTTTTCTTTTCCTCTTTTTTTTTTTTTTTTTTTTTTTTGGGGGGGGGGGGGTACTTTTGGCTTTATCCATCAATCAAGCTTATAAAATAATGAATCAATCATTTTTTCCCCCCTCAAAATAATGATGTACTTAAAATCTATAAAATAACCAATTTAAGGCATTCAAAACAATCGTCACCTGCCGCCGAGATATTTTATTAGCATGCCCCTCTCTTCCCAGGTCAATGTCAACATTCACATCATTTGTTGCTCTCCCAAGTAATACCTACATTTTCAAGAACACGGGAATAGGTAAGCATAACGATTTCAGCATGAATGATTTCAACAAACATACATGTTCTAGCAGTCCCACCGAGGCACCAACTAGAATCAGATCCTTGGTCATTCACAGAGAGGAAACAGAGATCAGGTTTGGATCATTTGACTCTTTACTTTTTAAGCAAACTCAAGGTGTATCAAGGAAAGTTACCCTTTAACAGACAACAAACAATAGCATAATTAGCTATTTTCCCATTTCATCTTTTTCTTTCTAGATAAACTTTTGACTGTTTTTTGTTAAATTTTTTCTGGTTGGACTGATGACAAAAGTTTTTTTTTTTTTTTTTTTTTTTTGGGGGGGGGGTTTCCTTACCTCCCTTTTCGCAGCAAGACTGCACTGCTATTTAAGACATTGAACCATCAACTTACACAATGGTTGCAAGAAAATGAGGGAAAATAAATTTAGACAGGAAGTAAATTCTCTCGTTAAATCATGCAAGAAAGCATAAAGGAATTCTTTAATTAAAAAATTAAATATACTGTTTTACCCTTCTTTTTTTTAACCAAAACCACTACACATTTGTACATTTTATTTGCTTGCATCTTTCTGTAGTATTCCAAGTTTTGTTCATAGTTCAGTGTGAGGCCTTGCGTAAGTTAGCCTCTGCTACAAATCATGTATATATGAAAGATTTTTTGGCAAGTAGAATCGCACACAAAGTGTAATAAAAGCAAAGTAAACAACATATGATAATTAAGATGTGAAAGCAAATTAGGAAAAGAGGTCCAGCAGGCCAAAAGTTGGAATATGAACCTCAGATTTCTTAATATAATGCTTCAAATGGCGGCCATAGAAAATGGCAAATGCTCCATAAGAAGCCATAGCTCTTTGCATAGAAGACTGGACCACCTGTTCCAACCTTATGATTGTCCTCCTAGTATCCTCATTTTGATACCTTAACACTGGATACAGAAAGGACAAACAAAAAGCAATTCAAAATCATCAAACTGTGCATTTCACCAGCACTGACAAAGTTGATCACCATGCAGAAGAAATGAGTCCCTTGCAAAAATGAAATTGAATTGAAGAAGGCTAATCTTGGGACAAAACAAATTTCTACAATGTAGCAGTCCTATAGCTCTAGTTCGATCAGATAATGCTGAAGATTAGTTGAGAAGCATCAAGCAAGCCAAATCAAGACTTTCCAACAATCTGCAATAAGAATAACATACATACTATATATTATAATCCACATGCAAGAACCAAAAAGTGAGTCCATGGCATAGGAAGTCCAGTAAAAGAGTAGTTTCTGCAAAGTGGGCTTTGAGAATGTATGCATTGCCCATTGGAATTTTCTTCAAGTACACTGTACAGTGTGTACACCTTCACAAAGGCATGCCAAAAGGCTATATTTAGGTTCCAGGGAGTGTTGAACTGCCCCCTCCCCCTCCCCCCGCAGGGGGTTGTCACAAACATCCGTCGACAGATGAGACTTGAAGGGACAGATACAAGCGGCAAGGGGTAGTAAGCTCTCTTAATGAGGCTGAACAACTGTTTTTTACCAGAGGTTTCATGATGAGAAGGGAGAGAGGGAAGTACCTCAACTCATTATTTTTATTTTTTAGTGAGCCATTCCTAGGCTGAAGGTCGACATGGAAAGGAGCAGATTGGTGATAATTAAGGGACCAATAGTCTAAGATGCGTTTTAGTGTGTAGGAACTGAGAAAGAGTGATGGCCCTCACATACCTTTTCTTCACGCAAAACCCTAGAATAACCATGGAGAACAACTACAACATTTTTTAAAGGTCTAATAAAATTAAAAAAGTCAAGCTCGAATAAACTCCTAATTTTACTACCCTTTTATCTTTAATGCTCTATTTAAGGTCATAGAGAAGTATGTTGAAATGGGAGCCGTACTAGAGAGGACCATTTGTCTGGTTTGAGACTGGCTAGATCCTTGGGTTATCCACAAATGACTGGGCTTGCTAGCATTCGTATAATTTTGATGGTCCATAGAAATTCTCTTTACCCATTAGCATCCCCGTATACCATACTTTTTCATGCCCAGATGGGGAAAATCAATACCAAATGATTTGACAAGGGCAGGGTCTGCGTAAGAATTTAATACTCATTGGCCAAAAAATTTAGGCCTAATGTCTTCTATCTTTTTGTTTTCATTGTTTCAGTCTGATAATCTCTCTAGTAATTTTAATTTAGGTGTATCCTTTAGCTACGGACCTCCTTAGTGCTTCTCCTTTTCTTACAATTTTCTCATAATATGGCTATCCATCCAAAAAGAGAAGAAAAGATTAGATCTATCTGTTAAAATTTGTGTTTGGCTTGACTTCATTGCCATTATAACAAGCACAAGTTCTCTCAAGTCAATATAATTTTGGGAGAGTTATGTAATGCAGGATCAAGATCTCAATAACTTGATGTGGTTTGATCTCCAATTTTGTACCTTAGATTTGTAAATTTGAAAACTTGGAGTATTGTAATACTACAGGCCAGTAGCATAGGATACTTATTAAATTAATAGCATTCTTTTTATTAAGTGCCTCTATTTTGTAGTGGGGCCCTTTAGGTAGTTGAGATATTTTATTTAAAATAGAAAGTGTTAGGAGCTAAAGTGGAGTTCTTGTGGGGCCCTTTAGCTGTTGTGGGTTAGTTGTCTACTCTTTCAAGTAATTATTTCAATTTGGGAGGTGTTCGGTGTTGGTAGGTTTCCAAGTATTCTAGTTCAGTTGACTTTCTGATGTAAAGACTATAGTAGATGATCAATTTATACTCCTATCTTTGCTATAGGATTGATTTACAACCAGTCCAAACAATATGTTAAATAAAAACCACGAAAACAACAATAGAAAACTTATCTTTCCGGTCAATCTGACTGTTGGTTGATCATATAATTTGGGGGGCTTGTAGATTCATATGACCTCGCAATCATATTCAAATTTGAAGTCAATTCGACCAATGACTGGGGAGATATGAATTTTCGAAACCTGCTGTAACTGGTTCCTATTCTTGTAGTAGCAGCAGCAAATCAACACCTTTGATTGCAGAAACCGATTAGGGAAGAGGAGATGGCAGGTAGGAAATCAATGGAGATAATAGGCAGAGAGAGAAGAAATTGAGATCAGTAAGAGGGAGAGGATTAGAGAGGAATTAAGAAGAAATTAGAATAGGAACGGTGCTGTCGGCTGAGTCTCACAGCCTTGAGACTCATTTAGAATCGCATACAGCCTCTTCTGGTTTTTTTTTAGTCTAAATTGATTCCTCCTCCTTTATTCATATATGTAGAGAAATAAAAGGCTACATAATATGGAAGGAAGATCTACTCAATCCTTCCAAAGTCATAGAAGGAAAGTCCATTCTTTCCATGCGACAAAGTTTCCCAAAACTGAAAAGAAAAAGAATTGGAAACTCTCCTAAATAAACAATGGATAGTTTCTACACATAAATTCTAACTTTAGGCAATTCTCCAAATAGAAATAACTAACTTGGAAACATGCTTACATAGTATCTTAAATATTAGGAAAGTAGTAAATTATGGAAGGAGGAAGGAGAGGAGAATCTCTCCTTAGTGGACAGCAGTGGCTTGGCCAACAAGGTTAACTGGTCCACGGCTCAGCCACTAGCTATGGTTGGCTTGGCTGGGCAGGTTGGCTTGGCTAGGCTTGGCTGGCTTTGATGCAATACAAACTTACAAAAGAAGAGCCAAGCCAGCAACGACTAGTGGCTGAGCCATTGACTGGTCAAGGCTGCTGGCCAGCCATATAAGCCATGGACAGCTAGCCAGCAGTTGTACCCTAAGGAGTGATTCTCTTCTCCTGTCTCCTTCCATAATTTAATATTAACCTAATATTTAAAATGCTAGGTAAGCATGTTTCCAAGTTAGTTATTTCTATTTTGAAACTTATCTAAATTCTAAAGTAAGAATTTCTGTTCTAGAAACTTTCCATTGTTTATTTAGGAAAGTTTACAATTATTTTCCTTTTCAGTTTTAGGAAACTTTGTAGTAAGGATAGAATAGACTTTCCTTCCATGATTTTGGAAAGATTGACCAAGTCTTCATTCCATATTATGTAATCCTTTATTTTTCTATAAATATGAATAAAGGAGGAGGAATCAGTTTTTAGACTAAAAAAAAAAAAAACCTAGAAGAGCTATATGCGATTTTGGCTGAGTCTCAAGGCTATGAGACTCAGCCGACACCCCCCCTTGCATGTTCTGTTTCTACTTCAAGGCCTCTCTATCTCTCTCTCTCTCTCTTCCCTTGTTTGCTGATATCGACCCCCCCTTCTCCCCCTATTATTCTCACCCCCCTTCTCCCCCTATTATTCTCATTGCTTACCGACATATTCTCCCCTTCTTTCCCATCAGTTTCTACAGCTACAAGCATTGCTATTCCTGCTCCATATATCAAGAACAGAATCAGTCAACAAATTTTGAAATTTTATATCTCTTTGGTCATTGGTCGGATCGACTTCAAATTTGGCTATGATGATGAGGTCATATCGATCTACAAGCCCTCCAAATTATATGAGCAACCAACGGTCGGATTGACCGTAAAGCTAAGTTTTCTACTGTTGTTTCCTGGTTTTTATTTAAACTATTGTTTGGACTGGTTTTAAATCAATCCTATAGCAAGATAGGAATATAAATTGATCATCTACCCTAGTCTTTCCATCAGGCTTGGTCTTGGCTCTTCTTCTATAAGTTTGCACCGCATCACTTTCTTATTTCTAAGTCTATTTAAAGGCAGTAAACATCTATCAATTTGAGACGAGAATAAAGATTTTTTTTTTTTTTGTGAAAACTGCTGGCATCCCCCCCCCCCTTTTATCTGATATATATCTCTCTCTCTTCTTCTTTTGGCTGTCTCTTTCTTTCCCCTTTGACAGCCACATTTCTTTGCTTTCTTCCTCCTACAATTTCTCCTATCTTCTCTCTCAAGTCTCGACTTTCTTGCTCTCCTTATCTTCTTTTTATCTTAGGCTGCTGGATAGAGAATCCAGCAAGCCTTCTTTGATTATTATCGTAACCTGGGCCTGTGTTGCTGCAATTCAAATCCTTTATTCCTAATTTGGGACTTAGGGTTGGGTGGCTGCATCATTATGACCAAAGACTAACACAAAGTCTGAGGGATTTGTGTTTCATAGAGTTTCAATTTAACCATTTGATTTATGAGGGTAGTTTCCTGGTAGTTACAGTTTTTTAAGGATTAGCAACAGATATCACCAATGTCAATAAAGAATACAGAGCAAATTAATGCAAGGTCTTGAATAAAGAAAGTAAATTTTGTCATGAAGAACTTCACTGTTTTTCTCAGAATTGAACATATGTGTTGCACGAGCAGATTGAAAGTATTGTATTCTTCAAGATAATTGTTGAATAACTAAGGAAAGTTTCGTCTTCTTGACGGATAAGCAAAACCTGAAAGAATGAAATGCTCAAGCTCCATTGCCACTCATTACCATTATTACAAGGTCTGGATACAAGTATACAACTCAACTTAACTCCCTCAACAAAGATCTATCCAACTCTTGGTCTGCTACAACTACAAGAATCCTACCCCCAGCATCCTGTTATAACTACAGCTCTATCATCCAAACTGTGCAGACTATAGCCAAAACAAACATATAGCATTAACATATGGACTGTTTCTTTGTCTTCAAAACGTTACACAGAACCTTAGACCAAAACCCTTTAGACCCAACCCTAATCCTAACTTTCTACTAGCCTAGTTCCACAGCCCACAGAATCAAATACCTTCCAAATTGTATCAGCATCAAGTCCATTTGTCAGAAAATTGTAAGATAAAAGAGGCTGTGGGGGCAAACTTTTTCCTTTTTCTTTCTTTTTTTTTTTTTTTTTTTTTTTTTGTGGGGGGGGGTATGTGTGTAGCTGCTAAGAATAGACTAAAACTTTGACATGTAAGACAAAATAAACACCTTTCCTGACATTTTCTTAACTAATTCTTTCATTAAACCCTTTACATACTCCTGCAAGAAGAAATAGAGACAAACATAGAATACTTATTTAAATATATTCAAGCGAACTCTCAAGGAATTACCTTCCCTACTGAAATATGAATCTTGATCATCTAGACACAAGTCCATATCAAGTATCTGCAAGTAAACATCAAGTTAGATGTAGAAACAAGCTGCAAAGAAGTGAGGAATAAATCAAAGAATTGAATCATAAGTGGTCAGATATCTTATTATTTACCATAGCTTCGACATCAGAAAAATAAGGTACATCACCATCACTTTCAGAAAGCTGTTCTTCTTGATCTGAAGTTGGAGGGTTTAATCCAGGTTCTAGAAAGGTCGTTTCTGTGGAACCTGGTTCTGCATGTGATGACAAATTTTTGGGAATTGCGACTGACACATCTGCTTCCTGTTTACAACTACCAAGAATGATTCGTGGACAACTTTTTACATGATCAGAACCATGAATTGTCTTCTCCAATACAGGATCAACAGAACTAGTGAAATCATGTAGTTTCACCATTTCAACTTTTACAGTTGAGTCCTTCCGTGGCCCATCTGGGACAAAGTTCGGAGTTACAGGCACAGATCTGCGTTGACATGATTCCCCACTGGCAGCACTTGTGTGATTGGATACCACATTAGGGGACACACTCTCAGGCAACTCAGATTTAACCCCACAACCATCGACAGGAAGATTTGGACCCATTTCCGCTAATACTTGTGATCTTATCATACTCGGAGCCAGAAGTCCCAGTGCAGGGGCCTCTTCTTCTCCCTTCACCAAGTTGGACCCTCTTTCACCAACCTTTTGATCATCACAAATGTCTAGGGGAAATGAGGCTGATGTGCTTGGAGACTCCCCAGAACCTTGTGAAATTATGGGGGATGTGAATGATGAAAGTGTTTCAGAGGATGGAAAATCATCATTGTCTGGGATTTCAGGGTCCTCTGTGCTCAATGGGCAGAAAATGACCTCATTACAAAGTTTAGGGAAATGAGGATTTGGTGCTGATGCAGACACCATATTGCTCTCTGCATCGCAAACCTTATGCCCATCATCCTGACCAAAGTGTGATTGGAAACTTAATTCATCAAATTCTCCAGTACATGGATCATGAGCTACCATCAAGCATGTATCTTTTGGTTCTGATGCTTTATTCTCCGTAGGAATACCCAGGATATCATCTTGATGAGCTTCACTTGGACAACTTAACAAAATCGAGTTCAGACCATCAAGACAAGAGCCACCCATCATGTTTTTCACATCTACATCCATGAAGAGAAGTTCATCATCATCCGCAAAGTTCAAAAGAGAATTGGAAAGATCCAAGAAGTCACCCTCTGGTATAGCAGCAGGATTAGTTAATCCATCAGCAGATATTCTTTCTTTCAGCTTGGTTTCTGAGTGGACAATGTCATAACCAGATGAACATATTTTCTCTGTGCCATCATCACCAGCACATGCTAATGTATCTCCTAGGACTGGACCTTTGTCTCCAAGGTTTGACTCGATTTGCATTGCTGATGTAGAAATGCCATCAATTGATCCCCAGGTGGGCATAGTAGCTAGTGGAGAAGAATATCCTAACTGGTGAAATGCAGCAGCACAATCTGAAACTGGAGAGTTGAAGCCTTGACTTCCTCCTAATCCAGAGCAAACATTTCCAGGATTGTTATCAATAGAATCAATGGAAGACAAGGGTTTTGCTTCTAGATCATCTGTCTCAAATAGGTCGCTCACCGGCACTTCATGCCGTAGTCCCATTTCCTGAGCACCAGCACAATTCCCAAAGACGGGTAAGTTCTCTTGAAGAGGAAGATCTTTATGTAAATCATCATGCTCAAATGAATGCCCAATGCCAGTTTGCATTTCTTCTTTGACTGGCACAGAGGAAACATTGTCTGTAAATCCATATAAGCAATCCCTACCAATCCCATTTGGAAGACCACCTTCAAATGAGTCCAGGTGTCCAGTATGAAATGAATGGACAGGACCATCAATGCCACCAGCAGTTGTATCATCCCCCACTATATCTTGAAAAGCATGACGCACAATATCCAAGTCTGATTCCTGCAGTCCAAAATGATTTAAGATGGGATCTCCAAACATACAATTTTGACTTTCAGGCTCACTCTGATGTGTTAAATGCTCTTGACACCCACCTTCATTACTGGTGCAGTTAAAACCACCAGGCGCAACAAGAAAACTTAGATCAAAAGAGTTAAAAGGTTCACTACAAATCCTCTTTCGCAAGGCATGGTAACGGCTACGAACACTTCCAACATTTCTCTTACCCAAAGCACATCCATTACCTTTAGAATTGACAGATCTGTTAGGTTTTGATGAAAGATTGGAAGCAGAAGATTCAATATCAACCATGCGATTAGAGGCCTCGACCGAAACAACAGGATCATAGAGAAGGGAGTGCCACCTATCCTGCAGTTCTCGAATAGTGAATCTACGAGAGAATCTCACTGCACCTTTAGCAAGTGATTCTAGAGAAGCACCAGCCTGCATACAGAAGAAAGTGAAATGCATCAACAGGATTACAGAAGCAAGAAACTCAAATCAAAATTCACAAACTACAACAAGCAGAATTATCAAAACCCATTGCACAGACAGAAATACATAATGTGAGGCATCGACTAGTAACTGTTTGGTGAATAACAATGCATTTTGTCATTTCTTAAGCACGTTCCAAGAGGCAAGACTACATAAAGCACGCGTAGCAAAGAAAAGAGGTTGCATCATAATCCAAACAGGTTAAGGTGAAATATACTGAAGGATAAAATCCAAGCAGTGGAGTGTGAGGAGGAATCCTCATTGGAGAAACATAGCAGTAAATTGCCTAACCATTTGCTGCTTTATTAAAACTTCAAATGTATTAAGTGAATTTCACATTGAATCAATAGAATAGTTAGCACATCCAGATCACAGTTCACACACAATAATGATGGAATGAAGTACATAGAAAGGCACAAGACTGCAAGGAGAATACTTCACACCATGTATGCATCTGGATTTAGGCAGCTTGGCCAGAGGTCAAATAAACCAAATGAAATGTCCAGTTCCAAGATTGACAGCTAACAATCCACCCCATGTTCTAACACATTGCCCAATTTATTCTGAGGTATGTCATGATGCAAAACTTGCTTCATGCTATTGTGGCCATTGCTTAAAATTCAGTGTCCATAAAACTTGAGGATCACCAGCTCCGACGATGATGGCAGCCGAAGTAGGTGAGTATATCTCATTTGGGCTCCCATGTTAGAATTCAAGCGGACTAATTGGAGCTAAGGGATGCCGCTTGTCCACCTTGGCACCCTGCTCAACTGCTGGAGATAACCTGGGTTATCCAAACCAGCCTTCTAGAAGAATAATTGAAATCACCTACATGTCAAGGGTTGCAACTTCCCAGTCACAAAGGCAGTACCACGGAAAATGTTCCATTAGACATTACCTTAATTCCGAAACTGAAATGACTCAATACTAGGTCCAGTTCAAATAAAATGAATGCCGCCAATCATTAGGTACAGTATGCTTCAATAATCGAAAGATACATCTCCACAGAGGTGTCATGGTACAAGTGTTTCAAATTCATTACTGAGACAACAACGACCAACTAGAACAACGCAAAGAAAACAACTGAACAGGACGAATAAGGAAACCAATAAGTTGAAAAAATAGAACATGAAGAAGCAACTCATCATTTCCAATCACTAACGACTAGATTATTCCAAAAATAGAACAGAAGGTTTTCGCGGCTCATGTACAGTTCTCACCACAATACGGATAAGTGGAGACAACAACAAAGTATAGCTAACGAAATGGAACAAAAATCTCACCTTGAAACTTATCGGAGTTTCTTTCCACTAATATCTTTCCACTAAAACACTGAAAATTAATCAAGTTACAAACAAGATGATTGTAACGTTACCTCTACCGCACTCTTTAGCAAAAGATCGTCTTCAGGGATCCACGGAAAGATGGGAGCAAGAGCTCCCATGTTGAAAACCTGGAAAATCTCCCTCTCTCTCCCTCTCTGAGACCAGAAGAAGACTTCCGAAGTACAGGCGGCGCCAAAAGCCTAAAACCTAGCGGAACCTTGGACTCTTGCTTGGGTCTTCAGCGCTGACTGCTGAGAACTGAGAATTCAGGAAAGAGAGAGTAACAAAGAGCGGCAGAAAATCTGAAAAACTATTGAAAACCAGGTCAGGTTCCCAGTGTTGTTCGGTGCTGTGCTCTTCGATTCCGACCAAAGAGTCCAAACGCTAAATCTTCGTTGGGGGTTTTACTGTTAGGATTAAGGTTCAAGTTCGTGGCTATGAATCGGGATCGTATAGGATCGGATCGGTCCGGTTTTCCCTACTATTTATCCATACGATATTACTGCAGACCGATCCCGATCCCGATCCCGATCCCGATCCGATCCCTAAAACCTTGGGTAAAGAGATATTTCGACCGTTAAAACTGGAAGAGCCACCACCAGGACAAGTTGCCAACGGTGCAGGAGATCAAAACAATGAACATAGTTTTGTGTCCGTCGGACACAAGAGGGAGAAATGACCATCTTGCCCTCTAGTTGGATGTAGTATGTATCCTCCTATCATTTTCTCTTTCCTACTATCTACTGTTGAAATTAAACGTGTTCTAATTTCTAAATGAAATGAAACCGTTTTATCAAAATCAAATCAAATCAAATTGTGTAAACTAAAATCGTGATAATGAAAATGATTATTAAATGATTATTAAACGGTTTGATTCTGATTTCTAAAATAAAATCATTTAAAACTGACGGTATGAATTGTTACAATCAATTAAACCTTACTTTAAATCCTAAATACATCTTCATATATGATTAAAATGTGCTCTGGAGCAAAAAAAAAAAACATCCATTTAGTACTCCCAAAATTTGGATTATAGAGTCCATTATTCCATGATTCTACTCCATTTTGACTCTAGGAGCCAGAATCGGGATTCTAGAGTGTTATCAAATAGGTCCTAAACATATCAAGTGTGATCTTGCCCGTAGGGGTGCAAGTTTGGCCCTAGGAATCCGAACCTAGCCTAGCCGAACAGGGTAGGTATAGATGTCTTTTTTTTTAGCTCGTTGGTGAGTTTACTTGGGATTTCAAGTTTGAAGTTAAGGCCTTGAGTTGAGCCAGCCCCAGTCGAGGCCGACTCTATAAATAAATATGATGAATCATATACATATTGTTACGGTTGGAAATCGTACGTCGATCCGCGCTCGGAATTACCTGCAATCACAGAGATGAGACAAAGGAGTGGGGCGCCTAAGCCCCGGGTACACTCCGATGCGTAAGTCAGATTCCCAATGTAAACAGTCAAGAGATAGCGAAAAGCTATCTCCAATTTAAAGAAAGAGGGGAACGATGATGAGTTTGAGTGTATGAGAGATGGAGTCAGTGGAAGAGAGAGAGATTGTCCATCCCTTTACCTTGAGGGGTTGCCTTTTACTTATAGGCATTGGGAAGAAGCATGGAGGTACCAGGACTCAGGGAAGTAGATCGCCAATAGGATTGCCACGTGTCCCCCTGAGGGACACCTGAGTTGTAGACTCCGAGTAGGAGTGAAAGACCGTAGCCAAGGAAGCTAGGTCGGTCAGCTCTGGGAGTGACACATGTCAGTATATGAGTGGTCACAGACTGTAATAGTCGGCGTCGTATCAACTGGGAGAAGGACTCCTCGGACGTAGCATAGTGGTATTAGGACGTTGACCTTCGCCCAGGAGACGTATCCGGATAGAATCATGATTCCGACCAGACAAGGCCGAGCGTCGCTTTATCATGACTCCGACCAGACAAAGGCCGAGCGCCGCTTTATCATGACTCCGACCAGACAAGGCCGAGCGCCGTTTTATCATGACTCCGACCAGACAAGGCCGAGCGCCGCTTTATCATGACTCCGACCAGACAAGGCCGAGCGCTGCTTTATCATGACTCCGACCAGACAAAGGCCGAGCGCCTCTTTATCATGACTCCGAGCACTACCATAGATGATGATAACTGGACGACGGCATAGGACGAGTGCGACATGCCGGGCGCATGAGAGGCCGGGCGTAAGATACCGAATGCCTCATAAGCCGAGCACAAGATACTCAGAGCGGTTGGCTCTGAAGGTGAAGCTTGATACGTGTAAGATTTTCATTGGGTGATATTTTTCCCCCCTAACACATATATAAATGTAAAACCCTATACTTCATTTAATTTCAACTTCCCCTTCTTTTACACTTACGGTTTGGGGTCTCAGCTCACACACATTTACCTTCTATTAAAAGTTGTTTAATGATTTTTAATATTTATCATCTTTTAGAGCAACTGAACCTAATCACTAGTTAAAGTAAAAGGTTTGTCTCAATGTAACAAGCTCTGTTACAAGGTTTCTTGTAATCAATTTCCTTTTTAAGCACACTCATTGGACCATCACGAAAACCTTAATATACAAAAAGGGTAAATTTGATATTTCATTTGGAGTCTAGCACAAATCTCTGATGGTGATGATCTAATTACATTATGTAATTGTAACCAAATTGATTACAAGGAGACAAAGCCTAAAGTAAATACTTGTCCATATCATATTTAATTCACTTGAGCTTTAGCATCTATCATCTCCTGCTCTTTCCATATCATTTCTAGAGAGATTAACAATATGGCTGACTCTAACTAGGCCATCTTCTCCATGGTTATCTGAATTATGTTTATCAGATACCTCGAGCTTTTTACCCTCCAATCATTAGACTTCTTTCCACAAAAGAAAAAGAAAAGATTAAGCTTTATCCCAACAAATACACAGAGATTTAAGTCCGAAAGGCTACATGACCTCTCTGAATGAGTGCAACTTAAGCAAGGCGTAGATCATGGAATCCATAAATTCCTCCCTCCTGAAGATTGGGTTGGCCTGGTTGCAGGTGAAAAGCAAATGAGTGGGAGCCTCCATTTGCCACTCTAAGCTCAGATTCATAGTGGCCTTCATGGTCCATTAAGCCATAGTCTGGATCCTCATCTCTCCCTCCCTTCATCAAAACGAAAATTCCAATTCTATAAGTCCATATTATCCATACAAATTTCACTGACCAACCAAGTTGGGAAGGGAGAGAGAAAATGTCAATAGTGCTTACAAATTCGCGTAAGAGATTTTTGTGAGCTTCCTCTGAGTTCTTTAGCTGCAAACCCAAGAACAATCTTCCATAACTCATCTGGAAAAGAAAAATGGAGGCACAAAAACAAAAGAGCAATTGCTAGACTAAGCAAGATGTTGGGAGTAACTAAACCTTTTTCTTGTAAGTATCCGTTTGAGTCTGGATCTTGTGATACTGTTGGAAGTTACAAAGATCAATCTTGTGAGTTTTCATAACCAAGGAAAGAGGGCCAACAACTGATTTCATTTAAAATTGCAGAGAAGCCCTGGAATTTGTTCCTTCTATAGACCAGAAACCTCATCAAAAGACAGTGTTCTAGCTTTCTTTTAAGAGGAAAAATGATTTCACATAGAAATGTAAAACAGATAAAATTTTACTGAAAAATATGGATTAATAAAATTTTACTGAAAGCTCACAGGTAACTCTTTGCAATCATACCTTCTGATCACGAACAATCTTTAAGGAATAGTCCATATTTTGCTCAAGACCGCGCAGTTCCTCGATGTTCAGTTCATCCAGATCTTCACCCATCCTCTGCCTGTCAAACATGCAGTAATAAAGCTTCATCGAGGCACAAATTCACAACAAAAGAGCAGCTATACAAAGAGGTCCCAAAGGGACAAACAAAGGGACACAGGAACCCAGTTTCAGAAGCTTGAAGATGGTTGATGTTCGATTTGATTTCGAAATCAATGCATCACCAAATTTGATCGAATGAGGATCGAATAATGTTCTTAAATGTAATCTAACAGGCACTAACAAAATAGCAAGAAATCCTCTTCTCACATTATTTCTCTGCGGAGATTATTGTTGGTCTCCTTTAGCTTGTTCAAGCTTTCTTGCATTTTCTGCACTCAATCGGCCAACAAAGCATGTGAACAAACCTATATTTATAACAGGAAAAAAAAAAAAAAAAAGTACCAGAAGACGATTATCTTAACCTCGTAATGCGATTGCCAGAGATTGACCCCCGCAGTCTGCTGATACCGATCAATGATAATCTTCGTTCTGAAAGAGGGAAGAAAAAAGGGGGGAAATTACAAGAGCAAAGCGACCTAGTTTTCCGATCTCAAACTTTGAGATGATGAAAAAGGAAAAGGAAAGATTTGAGTGTAAAAGCATACGTTGTGGTAGGACTGATATATTCATGGAATTTGCCGGTGCTGGAGAACATGATGAGAGAAACTTCAGCGTCACAGAGAACAGTGAGCTCACGAGCTTTCTTCATGATACCTCCTCGTCGCTTCGAATAAGTAACCTGCCTATTGGTATCATTCTCTATCCTCTTGATCTCGATCTTTCCTCGACCCATCTCTCGTTACCTCTGCAACTTCTTCTTCTTTGTTTTTTTCCACAATCTCGACGTTGAAGGACACTAATCTCTGGTAATAAATGAAGGAAATGAAGGTTGGGGAGAAACAAAAAAGAAGGTAAGAGATTTGCAGAAGGCATTCCATATTTAGGGATAGGGACCAAAAGCTTTTGATTCTAAAAATGGAAAGGTTCTCTCTCTCCTGGATGTAGATAAGGTAACAGAGGAGAGGGGCCAAATTGGTAATTCAGAGTTATTGTGTTTGGTCACTGTGGAAGATCAGTGAATGCTGCCATTATTCATCATTTATCACAACTGTGGTGGAGTTGGTGAAGAACACTACCCACTTCCCAAAATAGCTTGGATTGAATACACAGCTATTTCCAATTACCCCCTCCTAGTTCTAATTTTAGTAAGGTGGAAAAAGAAGGACGGAATGAATATGACTGTTTGCTGAATTGTTGCCATCATGAACAGTTTCATTGTTTCATAGCATGGTTCAGGTATTCATAATCGTATCCCTAATTTATATATTTCACTAAGCCTTAACATCCACTTCATCTATCACTTGTAAAATTTATTATATAACTGAATAAATATATCCAAACATTCACCATTTTATTCTCATTCTCTAAAGCATTCATAAAATTTCCATAATTGTTATAATTGGAAATCATTTCGTCGATCTGCGATTCGGATAACCTACAATCACAAAGATTAGACAAGGGAGTTGGGCGACTAAATCCCGAGTACACTCTGATGCCTAAGTCAAATTCTCAATGAAACAGTTAAGAGATAGTCGTAAGTTATCTCCAGTTTAAAGAAAGAGGGGAACGATGAGAGAGTTTGACTGTAAGAGATAATTGATGGTGAATGGTGAGATTGTGAGTGAGTATTACCTTAAAGATTCGTCTTATTCTTATAGAGATCGGGAAAAAGCATAGAAGTATCGGGATTCAGAGAAATAGATTACCAATAGGACTTCCAGGTGTCGTTCTGAGGGACGTCTAGGTCATAGACTCCGAATAAGAGTGAGAGATTGTAACCAAAAAAGCTAAGTCGGTCAATAACAGGAGCAACACGTGTCACCATAAGAATGGTCGTATGACCGTGATGATCGGCATCGTATCGTACTGGAAGAAGGGCTCCTAGGAAGTAACCTAGTCGCTTTAGGACTCTGGACTCCGATCGGGAAACGTAACCCAGTAGGATTATACTTCCGACCAAGAATCGTGTCCCAATAGGACTATGTTTTCGCCCAAGAAAAGTATCTGAATGGAATTATAACTCCGAGTGAACAAGGCCGAGCGTCACTATATCACGCCTGATCGGCCTGGGTATTTGAGGTGTCACGTATAAGATTTTAATTGGATGACGTTTTTCCCCCATAACAATAACAAAGTTGATTTTAGACTCAATCATTGAACTATTAAAATGAGCAAATATACAAGTATCCTTTCGATATACCTCGAAACAGGAGTTGCCAAAAGTACACTGATGTATCAATCAACTTTCTTACAATGCAAGCTGATGTATCAATCAACTTTTTTACAATGCAAGCTTCTACACTGAGATGTTGCATTTTCCACCTATCAAAGAAAAAATTAAATGCAAGCAAAATACATAATAGTAATTGAATTATATGTGAAGCAAAATCAAACATTGAATAACTACATAGAACCAACAAATTCTATGTAAGTAGAAATGAGAGGAGGAAATCGATAAACATAGAATTTCAAAATTCAAAATGAACACTTAATGTGAGGAATAAAAATTTACTTGGCGTAAGTTGCACTCCCAAGGAGGGAAGAAAAATAACAATGGACCAAGTTAAAAACTCAGATGGGGCAAGGGTTTTCTTTTATTTATTTTCCCCCAACCCTGAATTATCTAGATTGTCCCTAACTATATTGACTGGATCATTATATTAAGGGTGTTAATGGGCCAGTCCAGTCTGGTTTCTATCCGAGCTGAAACAGTGTCAGGTTTTACAAGCCCAAACCAAAACCTGTCCATTAAGGATTCGGATAGGATGGGCTGCACTGGACACAATAATTAATGGACCGGTACAGTGTCGAGTTGTTATCAAATTGGGCTTATCAGGTTGATTTTAGGCCGACTCGGTCCGGACATGTCGCTATTTTTGAACAGCAATAATTTTTTTGTGGTGTTTTTTGTTCATATTTAATACAATTGTAAGCGGTTGAGTTTTGGATCATCTTAGGAGCTTCTGGGCATGAATAATTGATTCCATATTTCTATTTATCTGGTTAGAATCATTAGATCCTTGGTCTATTGATTATTATTTGAGTAGCAAAAAGAGTCAGTTTGGGCTAGCTCAAGCTTCTTAAAGGGTCAATCTAGTCCGATTTCGGTCCAAACTAAAATAGTGTAGTGCTATACAAGCCCAGACCAAAACCTATCCATTAAGGGCTCGGTCCAGGCTAGATTCGGGTTACATCGGCCAGGCTCAATCAGTGCTAATGGGCCCGACCCAAATTTGACACCCTTACATTATGCTGTTAAATTATTCTACCAAAAGGGGTTGAGTCAAAATAATGTTGTTGGACATTATCCTCACACCACATGCCATCTTTTATGACTTTCTATTTTATTGCTAACCTATCTCTCTTATGGATTGGACCAGTGAAGGTGCAAGTAATTAAAGCCACTAATCATTTATCCCTTCCTTGCTACTCTCTTCAAAAGATTTAAAAATGAAAGTGAAAACACCATGATGTTTAAAAGTAGATGGTAGAAATAAACCTAAGCAACCCTTTCTCTATTCATCACAGAATTATTGAAACTGATTTGATTGAATAATTTCTTCTCACATGAAGACAAACAAGTAATTAATATGAAAAATCACGAGATTAAAAACATTTCAAGAATCTGAATATCATTTACAAGAACAGTGGAGTAACCACATTGTTTATGTGCCAACTTTAACTGACGAAATCTGCATATACCAAGAGGATCCTCTAGCGGATTTAGTGATGGGTTAGAATTCAACTAGCTAGTATTTCACATATCAAACTCATTAGAATTCCATTAGTCTTATTACTTGTGATCCTAATCAAATGACCAAAATTCATATGATCAATTTTACTTATATCAGTAGACCTCAAATCACAAGAGAACCCTGTAATTTAGATTTCATTGCCCAAAACTTGTTAGCTTTACATCATTTTACTCATGATTGAAGAATTTGACAGTTCTCTACTATAGATTCGATCTCCACCTACGTAGGAGCAATTCGGGAAAAAAAAAAAAAAAAATCAAACTTATAAGAATACTTCCAAATAAAGTATTAAATGATACTCGATATACAAAACTAATAAATCTCTAAAAAGTCTAGCATGTAAAAGGGAAAAAACCAAGACAATCAAATGATTCTTCGAGCTTTTCTCCTTCATCGTTCATTACAAAGAAACCCTAGCTAGTATCTTACTGCTTCGGTTTCTAGTCCAATGGCAGCACTTCTGAGCTTTGGCGACACCTTGTCTTTGGTTTTGACAGCATAATCTATTTCAGTAGGTAATTATATTCTATTTTTCTTCTTATTCTCCTTCTCCTCGGTTCTCTTTCTTTCTTCTTCTTAGTTTTGTTCTCTTTTTTATTCTTCTCCTTCTCCTTGGTTCTATTTTCCCCCTTCCTATTTGTTCGGTTCTTCTTCACTATGCTGTTTTTATCTTCCCTCTTCTTTGTCTCCGGTTTTGATTTATTTTTCTTTGTTTGTTTTCGTCTTAATCTCCTTGGTTATGATTCCCCCCTTATTCTACTCGTTTTTTTTTCCTTTCCTTCTTCTCCTTCCCCGGTTCTAATTACTTATTCTATTTTATTGTTCTTTTTCTCCTTCTTCCTCTCCTTCTCGGTTCTGTACTTCTGTTTTTTGCCTTCTTTTATTCTTCTGTTCTTCCTCCTCGGTCCTCACACTCTTCTTTTTCTAAGTTTAAATAGATTAATGATTGAAGCATCAATTTTAGTTTGTTAATTGTTTGCCCTACTTTGTTTTGACTCTACTAATTTACTTAAGTTCTTACTAAATATTTTAGTTTAACAGTAGCTATTATTGAGATATTTCAGTGATATTAGCAACATCAACTAATGTAAAATTTTGAGGTCTTTCTATCAACTCCTTGCTTGTATAGTGGTGTTATACATTAATGCTTCTAAATTGAAAGATGTGTTTTCTAATCATTTTTCAAGTGGAAATTTGGATGAGTTACTACGGTAAATAATGCACAATCTAAATAGCATGTGTCATGCATGCTCATTTGAGGTCTTTCTGTCGAGTGCTTGTCTGATTTGATGTTATTTTATCCATTTGATGATCTATTACATGGAAATTTGTTTGCTCTTCTCTTGTGTTTCTTGATGCATCATTTGATATTAGATAAAACATTTAAGTCTTGTGCCATGCTCATGTGAGGTCTTATTATTCCATGTTTTACTTGTATGATGTTATTTAATCCTGTCTAATGCAGTGCAACTTATTTTCTTTACAGTAAATATAAAGCATGTTGATACTTATGTTTGTTGTTTTGTGAATATATTTCTTACTTTATATTAATTTGTTTAGTGATCTCATGTATCGCTTGTGTCTGATGACCTGTAGAGCAGCCCAATTAATTTGTGAAGGTTGGTTTCCTCTGCATTTCAAGTTTTGATCGTAATCCTTCGGTCATAGTCTTCCACAGCTTCTAAAGGATATCCCCAATCTCTTACCAATGGGTGTAGGGAAGCTTCTTCACTAACTATGGTTGTGGAGATTTTGATCCAGTATTTATAGAACACTGTCATAACCCTAATATCCTTTTCACAATAGAATTAAAGTTACCAAACCTATCTCTTACCATGCGACGAACCAGACCGAACCAGTTATACCGCGTTAGTTGACTCCCATTGAATAACTAGTTTAGGTAATTAATTAAACCCACAATAATTCTAACACTAACAACCAGAATAACGTGAGTGAAAAGGGAGAAAAGATAGAGTACATAAGCTGACGCCTAATAACCTTGGATTGAGCAATCGAGGAACTGTTGAATGAGAGTCTTTAAAAGGTCACGAGCGAAGAGGGAGAGAAGATAAAGCTAAGGTTTAGGACATAGAAATGAGAGCAATTTTGGAAGTATGATAATTGATAAGGATAGGCCTTGAAGGGTTAAAAGGGAGAGGGACTGATTATATATTGCGGCGTTTTACAGACTACGCCGTAGATATATTAACGGCGTTTATCTAATACCTCCGTTCTTGTATTAGGGGCGTTTTATAGACAACGCTTTAGACGTCCACCAGTAGTTAAAAAATTTGTGTTAAACCCTAGCCCCATTTAAGTATGACTTTCAATTTTGTCCCATTATCAAGGTCTCGTCTATATGATACCGGTTTGTGTCAATGGCCCATTAACATCGATTTCATTTCATGCAGTCATTAGGTCATCACAGAATCCCCAATATGCAAGGGTATATTCGGTATTTGAGACGGAATGGTGAAGGGATTTTGTGCGATCTGCTAACACCAACCACATTGTTGTTGACATTGGATCGGTGTCATTAAGAATATGAGTGCAGATACACAATTGAAGTGGCCTTGGTCTTCAAAATATGAGTGCAGCCTGTATTGGAATGAAATTTTCAGCATACTTCTTTTAACTTTATGAAATTGGGTAAATCAGGTCTTGTTAATTTGAGTCCTCGTAGCAAGCCAAAGGTAACATACTAGCACCCAAGAGTTACCATTCCAAGTAAATCCAACCAATGGATTGAATTATGGGGTTTTCACCATTAAAAGAAAAAAAAAATTATGGGATAATTCAAGCAAAATTTAAGCTAGCTTGAGTGATGGAAATTCGGAAAAGGCATTTCGTAGGTGATCAACCCACTGGTATTGTAGACCAAACTCCATGGAGAAATCCGCAGTTATGGATGACTGTAACTTGTTAATAAATCACTAATTTTTTTGGAAAGAAGAGGCATAGTCAAGTAGACTATTATGTCAAGTAGACTATTATGGTATATAAGATAACTCAACCAAGAAAATTCCAAGTTGTACAAATGATCTACAACTTCAAGCAAAGGTGTGTATGTACCTTCAACTACCACTAATACACCCATTAATATAATAATACCTATAGTAACTACTATCTCTCTCCTACCTTTCAACAGAAAATTTCTATCAATTCCCCATCTAACACACACACACACACACACACACATACACACACAAAAGGAAATATACAATATGAAATTTTCATGCTAAACAAAAGTATAGTCATCGAAGAAGATCTAAAACCAACTAAATCCTCTTGAACAACTTCCAAGGATTCCAGAAAAGCCAACCACAAGATACAAAAGTGAAGAACGTTATAAATTAGAAACAAGCTTACTCATAATATAAACCACAAAAAGAAAAGAAAAGTTGCATCCATTCTAAACATGTTCCAGAGACTTTATCTATCTCCGGGTCATCTTAAGCCATTAAAAATTTTCTTCCTGTCAAAAAGGAAAGAAAATAAAATGCATATCTTGTGTCATGGGTGAGCCTTTATCTATGGAAACCTAAACTCAGTTAGTTTGGATTCATACACCAAATCTCTTCCCGAGTAGGGGTTCCTAGATCCTGCACAAAAGAATTTCATAGGTGATCAAACCCACTGGTATCGTTGAATGAACTCCATGGAGAAACCCACAGATGCGGATGACTCTGACTTGCAAATGAATAAAGAGGCAGAGTCAAGTAGACTATTGCATATAGGATAATGCAGCCCTTGAAACTTGAATTTCCAAATTAGAAATCAAGGTCAGAGTAGCTGCCAACAGGTCAAAATTTAAGGATGTTCAATTAAGAAGCCTGGACAGAATAATTAGGTCTAAGAACTAATGGCAAAAGAAGAATCTTAAAAATGAATTGCAGGGATTCAGCAGGATTAATAGAAAAAGAACCGAAGACCAGACTGATGGCAATAAGAAAAACCATGGCAATTACTAAAACCAGATTATTAGAGAGAATATAATTAAAAATATATTCAGAGATCAGACATGTATCAATTAGGGTCATCAGACCTGCAATCAACTAGAATAGGAATATTAGAAAGGACATCAGAGAAGACAGATCTGAAATGTATGACTTACCAACAGAATATGGCGAAGAGTAGCTGCTGAGATTCTGCAATAGTTGTAGAAGGAAGGGAAAAACAAGGTATCTATTGGACAAATAAGAGAGGAAATTAGGGAGATTGTTAGAAAGAGAAGAGAAAAAGGAGAAGGAGGCAGCAAGGTGCCGCTAGGGTGGGGAAGAGGTTAGACTGAAGGAGGAGAGAGTAACTCTCACAAACACAAACTCTTTCAAAACAATTCAACTCCAATTGTTGTAACTGGCAATCGACCAGTTAGTAGAAAACTAAAAAAACAACCGAAATAAAATGACCTTGCCGTGGATGTGAATGAAAAGGGACATGTTAGAACTGGAAAGCAAGGGGTAGATCTAATAATTTCTTGTGAACAGTATTGGGAATAGTCCCACATTGCTAATGAGATTAAAATCTTTGGGTCTTATATACGAAGAGTCTCTCCACTTATTAGTTTGAACTTTGAGTTGGAAACTTGACAAGGTATAACAGTATTGGGAATAGTCCCACATTGCTAATGAGATTAAAATCTTTGGGTCTTATATACGAAGAGTCTCTCCACTTATTAGTTTGAACTTTGAGTTGGAAACTTGACAAGGTATAAGAACTCCAGGTTCCCTCTCATGATAACCTTAAAAAGAGGGCCGTTTGAACTTTGAGTTGGAAACTTGACAAGGTATAAGAACTCCAGGTTCCCTCTCATAGAGGGCCAAGTCGCCGAAAGAGGGACACCAGATGCACAAAAGAGGGACTATGATCACCAAAAAGAGGAACCAGTCACCCAAAAAAGGGGCGATCATCCAAAAGAGGGACTATATGTAACCCAAAAAGAGGGATCAGTCACCCAAAAAGAGAAACCAGTCATCCGAAAAGTGCCATGAATTGCCACATATACTACCACATGTACACCACCTAATGGTAGGGTTACATGTGAGAGGGAGTATTGGGAATAGTCCCACATTGCTAACGAGATTTGAATCTTGTGTCTTATGTATGGAGTGTTCTTCCACTTACTAGTTCAAACTTTTAAGTTGGAAACTTGACAAACAGGAAATTGTAACCCCTCCGTGTGGTAAAAACAAAACTCTACTTCTGCTAAATTACTAAAGAACTGTTAGGAGGTTCTCCCCATTATGCATTGTGTCACATGCCATCTATGCTGGATGCTCTATCTGTTGTGCATTAGACAGCTACTCAGC
The DNA here is from genome assembly GCA_028583415.1 of Protea cynaroides. NCBI lineage: Eukaryota > Viridiplantae > Streptophyta > Magnoliopsida > Proteales > Proteaceae > Protea > Protea cynaroides. The sequence goes on along the minus strand of CM053272.1, from coordinate 36,622,505 downwards.
ACCTAAAACATACGTCAACATATGGTAGAAGGTTTTATATGAAGTTCAGTCAGGCAGTCAACAATAGATGGCAAAGTGGATGACATGAAACTTTTATCTCTTTGATCTTCTGGCAATCAAAGCAACTTCCACAACATTGAATGGGTTGAACCATCTTCAATGGTCCGAACTATGCAAGTTTCAACAGCTATGAGAAGCTATGTACTAACCAAATCTAGTGTAAACTTTTGTAATTATGATTTATGGAGAGCAGACAGAAAAATTAAGTGATCATGACCTGGATATTTAACATAGATCTGTATGGGAGTTTGGTCCAGGTCACTCTAGGATAGAGGCACTCGGGTAATATGGATTTGCCAATCAGTTAAGAGCACATGGACACATCACCACATAACAGTCTCAACTCAACTAAGCCTTTAACAAGCATGAATCAAGCACAACAATGATACATAATTTCCATGTAAACAAGCAAGCAGTATTTTAATAATCAACATACATTATTGACATCACATAAATAAGATAAAAGTACCATTCAGAACTCGAAACATGACACTGAGAACTCTAAATGTAATATTGTTCTAAATTCTATACAGCATTAGGTTAAAAGGGCACGGACAAAATTGTAGACACTGTAGATATTCATGTTTTGACTTCTAATCGGGCTTGGTTTTGGGAATGATAGGGGTAGAGATTGGATATTTCTAAAAATGTTAATTCGAAATAGAACAAGAAAGGGGAAGAGGGGAAGATAACCTTAAGATGCGACTAAGAAGTAGCTGCCAATCAACCCAGGTGAGAAGATCTGTCTGAGAACGAGAAAAGGAGAAGACAAAATCAAGGATGGAGGAACGAAACGAGAAAACTTGGGCTTGTGTAGATGAATCGTAGAGGAGCTTAAAAAAAGGGGAAAGCTGTGCCGTGGTTTTAGAAGAAGAAGAAAAATAATAAGAAAAATAAAACTTAAAAAAGGGACAAAGCTTCCATGCGATGGTGTTGGAGGAGGAAGAAAAGAAGAAAAACGCAGCAGCAGCAGAAGAAGAAGACACTGAGAACTCACGGATGAAAATGGAAAATAAAAGAAAAAGAAAACCTAGAAAAGTTACCGTTGAATTCGACAGAGACAGTAGGTACTCGTGTTCGGGCGATTTTGCCCCTGAGAACCATTTTATTTTATGTGTATTAAAATTGAAATTGAGTGGAAAAATCCAACCAAATAGAAAATAAAATTGAAATCGAACCAAAGGAGCCTCAGTTCCAGTTCCAATAGAGTGTTGGGGTGTGTGTGGTGGATTCAAATCCTCTCATACTCCTTATGTCGGCATGAGAAAATTTAGTGGCTATCATCCATTATGTGGGTATACCAATACATTGATATGTACACACATTAAACTACAGCTACTGGATTTTCGTATACCAACATGAGGAGCATGAGAGGCATGAGAGGATTTCTATCTGTGTGGCTGTCCAAAAACCCTTATAAAGGAATGAACTAGGATGCATTACCACCATTGCAAATCAAATTAGCTTGCCCGGCCCAAACGATAAAAGTTAACCCATCCTTATTTCCAGGCCCAGTCTTGCATTGTTCATACAGCCAAAGGCGAAAGCCCATACGGTTGACAAAGTGGTTCTTTAGACTGCTACTGTGGCCTGTGGGGGTATTTTCCAATAATTTTCATATCTTGATTGATGGGTCTTACACTGACATTCTTTCTCTTCTTTAACCAAGTGCTGACTAACATGAAACCATTTCTCACATCGTGAGTGCTATGGTGTCAAAGATTATCCCACATTGGTGGGATGGAAAACCCTCTGCTCTAAAATTTTATATTTTATTGATCAAATTTAATGACTATAGGTGGAGCCCTAAAATATGGGGGTTGATAGGGTACCAGAAGAACTTATGACTTGCAAGGGCATTTGCAGCTCATGCAGTGATAATTTTCACTGTTCTTACCTTGTTAGAATCGTTGTTCTTTAGTTTTTACTCTTCTTTTTTAAGCTGACGAAAATTGATAAAACCGGAACACCCAGTTGGAATTTCCCTTTCTTTCTTCATCACTGTTTACTTTTCTTTCTGAACTTCTCTCTCTACTGTTTTCTTTCATCTCATGAGTGATAGATGGGTTTGTTCGGAGTGCTTAATTTTTAAGCTGATCCGTGAAACTGAAACCTACAAATATTCTTCTCCATTGTTTTCCTCAAAATCTTCAAATGCTTCAGTGATGGTGATGTATGTATGGAGAAAGAATATGGGTTAGTTTAAGATGACGGATTTTCCTGAGCTTTCTTCATTGGTTTTGAAGGTTCCTCTGTACTTGAAACTTAACCTACAATATTTGGGATTTTTTTTTCCTCAGTGATTTGCTTATAAGCTAAGGCCAAAGAGCATTTTTGAAGAAATGGGTTGTGTTGCTTCGAAAATTGACAAGGAAGAGAGAGTGTAGAGATGCAAGGAGAGAAAGAGGCTGATGAAGCAATTAGTTGGGTTTCGTGAACAATTCGCTGCAGCCCAGATGACTATTTGCACGTTTTGAAGAACACAGGTATCATACTTTAGAAATTTATTGAAGCAGAGACGTTGGAGCTCGAAGATACCTCATTTGGCCTTGCTGCGTCTCCATCTCCTCCTCTCTCCTCTTCCTCTGCTTCCTTCATCTCCACCTCCACCTCCTTTTAGCCCTGATTTAAGGAAGGTTGTGAAGGTGGAGGAAGAAGAAGCTGTTCAAGAAGAGGGAGTTGTAGAGGGAGAAAAGAGGAGGTAGCGGGCGGGACAATTTCAATCCAAAGTAGCTTTTGAGAAATGGCAAATTTGAAAAGGTGAAATGTTCCCTTACTCTCCCCGCTCACAAATTTTTGTCCTGCAACGGGATTATGAGCAGCGTTGGATTCTCACCTCGCCACATGTCGCACACCAACACCTGGTAGCCTAGTCTCTTGCCAATTACCCTAACAGGAGGGATCCGCATCCTGTCCTCTCAGAACCCAGTGGCAACCTGTCCTAGATGGCCGCCACGTGGCTCTCAGTAAATCCAAGACTCACGTCTGAGCCGACACCCAGCTAACAAGTCGAGCCGACAGGGGTTGTCAGCTCAGACGTGGGTCTCGGATTCAACCAAGAGCCACGTGGCAGCCATCCGAGATAGATTGCTGCATCCTCCCAGAATCACTGGGAAGAGATGATGTGCATCCTGACAGGAGACGATTTGGATCCATAAAATTTAGAAAAATTGATACATACTACCCCTGTAGTTTACCTCGATTTCAGATACTTTAATAAGTTGTTGAACTGGACGAGTTACCCATGGTTCAACTGTTCTTAAACAGATAGGGTAAATATACAATTTTACCCTTTGTAATATAACTATATTTTTCTTCCGACAAAATTAACCTTTCATTTTTTATTTAAAAAGAGAATTCTGTCACTGGTTACCTTTTGTAAATTGGGAGCTCGAAAATGGTGGAATCTCAGCAAATCGAAGATGGATTTCCACCACTTCCAGCAAAAAGCTCTCCGGCTGAAACTAGTTGCAGAAATCAACAACGAAAATATAGAAGAAATCGAAGAGGAAGAAAGAGAAGGGGACTAAACTGAACAGAAATCACCATTGCTGCCATCGTCGGGTAATGGCACCACTGGAAGAAAATCATGCGGCTGTGATGGCGGAGGATAACGCGGAGGACAGCGACGGTGCCAATTTCAAGCTTCAGAACGAGCGCACCTCCAGTGAACCCCTGAAACAACGACTCGAATAGTCCGTCAACTCAAAATCTTCTCAGGCAATGTGAAGCACCATAGTCGCCGGAGCACGAAACCTCACAACCTCTCCCCCCACCGCCTCAATATACTTTATCTCTCTGAGCTACTTCGCTGTGATGAGTTCACCAGATTCGGGTGTCCAAATAAACATTCATCCACCGTCGGCGCCGGCAAATCTGTTACCACTTAGATCCAAAGAATCAAGCTTGTTGAGTTTTTCATTGGTGGTTCCAGTGGCGATGTTTTGTTTGTAATCGGTAGGGTTTTCGGACGGCAGCAGATACATGCCCACTCTTTGCAACTCTGGAAAGTAAACCATACTGGCACCTTGTCTTGCATCGCCTCATCAACTATTAAATGTAAAAATAAAATAAAAAAATAAATAAAGAATGTTGTACCAATTTAAACTACAGAGACAAAAAGAAGGAAAACAGAGCACCAGAGGAGGTTTCCAAAGCTCCCTCTTTCGTCCTTTCGTAGACTTTTCAAAGACAAGAAATAGAGATGGGAAATACGACTAGAGAACCAGTGGTGCTTGAAGAACGAGTAGAAAACCAGCAGTGTGAAATAGAGATGGGATTGAAGGAAGACCTCCCCTGAGTTTCCCTTGTCCACGATTCCTGCGATGAAGCAGCGATGAGTTTCTTTTCCAAAACCAGCAATGGCTTTTTTGCCTATTTTTTGCTTTGAGCTATACATACAAAGGGTTTTTTTTAGTAAGTTCACCCCTCACTAAGGGTATTTTGGTCATATTCAAGATAATAAATGGGTTAAACCGTATAATTAGACTGGTTTGTCATTGTGGCATAGGTGAAAGGGTAGTATGAGTCTGGTTCAACGACTTATTAAAGTATTTAGAATCGAAGTAAACTAGAGAAGTAGTATGTGTCAATTTTCCTAAAATTTACTTTCTAAAATTTTTACCAAAAAAAAGTAAAAAAATGTATGTAATGAGATGAGAACACCAACACGTTGAAGAGAAAATGTCAACATTCATTCATTATACCTTTCATTCTCCACGAAGGTGTTCTATTTTGATCTTTTTTTTTAATAATAAATGTAATGTAGGAGGCTATTATAACGAGTCTCCTTCCACTTGAAAGATGTATAAAATTTTGTAGACAAGTAAAACTGGAGGTCTGTTGTTTACATGTCAAGTTTTAATTCAATTAAAATTAATCTAATAACAAAACAAGACATTCCCAAATATGCAAGGATAGATTATTTAATTTATAGATTTGCCACCAAACCCATCTATACATTTTCTTTAATATACAGTGATAGAAATTATAACATCACTCTTCCACGTGACAGAAGAAAAACATGCAACAAACAGAAATTTCATATTTAGATCATCATCGGCAAATCCTTTCACCACCATTCTTCCACCACCTTTAGAAGTATGGAAGATAAACTTTTGTTTGCATAGGTTTTTAAAACAGCAAGGATGATAAAAAGATCTCTCCTTGAGGAACATGTTTATAGATTTTTGCTTTTATTGGATGGCCTACTGTTTTTCTTCTCCAATTTCTCTGCGACATATAGTTTGATACTCCAAGGCTCCGTTTAATTGCAAGGGAAATTAATAGGGAGAGAAAAAATTTTCAAATTTAAAAAGAAAATTTTTGTAATGATTAGCACTAGATTATTCTCTATTTGTTTATTATCCTTCATTTTACTTGTATCCAATTTTCTTACATTATAAAGTTTACATTTAAAGAATATCATTACTAAATAAGAGAAATTTAAATAATTTATATAATCATATATAATTATTAAAATAATTTCCTTTTTAGATTTGAAAAAAACACCAAAATTTTTTAGAATATAAATAAAGCATTTAAGAATTCTTTGTTAATTTTTTTGATTGAATAATAAATACAAACGGATTCATAATACGAGGATTATGAATGTGGTAAATTTTCCAACAGCCCTTTTACTTAAATGTTTGTGATAAACAATTTGGGATCACAAAAAATAATTTTCTTAAAAAAAAGGACAGTCATATATAGCTGTTTGCTAGGTAGGAAAGAAAAAATGATCCTTCAATTGAAATTAAACGACCCATTAATTATTAATTGATCTTTCCTTTGCTAAAGTGGTTGGGCAGTTGAGACTGATTGTTTTCATTAATTAATGTTGGTGGGTCATGAAAATGGATGCTTGTTTGTATCTTCTCAAGCATTGGAGAGAACTTAATTTACATCCAATGGCTAAAGATCACTCAGTACCCATATTCATAAATTGACATGAATATTTTATGCTAAGGGGGGTTGTTATCCCATTCAAGGAGGGTCGATGTTGACACCCATAGACAGCAACCTTAATTTGTACCAGACATTCAAACAAACCCAACGATGAAGGATTAGTGCTCTACCATGCTCGTCCCATCCTATCCCTAAAATATGCAAGAGATTTATTTTACAGGAATAATTCACATGTACGTACTTATATCTTTTTTTTTATATTCTATTACCATTCATATCTAGTGGGTTCCATATTTCAGAGGTGAGTCCCACACCACATCGACGGAGATACCAAGGAAGATACAATTACACGCAAATGATCTAAATTCCATTTTACAAAGAAGATACAATTACACACAAATGATTTAAATTCTATTTTTACAAAGTGATTGAACTTGAAGTGAGTATGCATGAGAAAGGTATGGTGGGTAGGATCTCTCTCCTTCTTCCCCGAACTCCAAAACTTGGGTATAAATCGACATAGTTCTCAATAATCGGACGGATCTTAATCGGTTCCAGTCTTTCGGGGTTACAATTAGAACCGTTTGATTAGTTAGTCAGTTTCAAATTTAAGAACCAAAACTGATTATTAATGGATGGGATACATGGTTCTCCTTCTAGCCACTCGTACTAAGTTCTTAATTCTGAAAATCTTACATACGCTTACAAATAATAAAAAATTTATTCCTAAACATACAAATAACTAAATCATCTTGGTTTTTCTCCATGTATATTAGGGGGTTTCAAATAATATGAGGGATTTCTGAAACTGGTATTTTTCCATCAATCTTGGTATTCAAACAAGAATGGAGTTTCTAAGCTTTGGATTGAGGCCAACTCTGAAACTGAAGCAGTTGTATATTCTTATTCACTCAACCTCATTAATCCATGGGCATTTCCACATTTTTGGACTACATTTCATGTCTATCTCTTATCAATTGAATGGAAGTTATCTCATAATTGGAAAAAGATCTTCTTCTGTTAATGATTTTTTTTAATCGTGATCCAAAGTTTGGAATTCACCCGGCACGTATCATGGCTGGAGGGACTCCAACGACTGGAAACAATCCAAACCCACAACAGTGACAACACCCCCTCATAAATTTCGAAAGACAATTAATGTTATGGCAAATTCTTTGCCAAAAAAAAAAAATTAAATCACAATATTCAGAATTTATAACCAAACTAACTTTGAGGGCTCTGATATTAATTAGGCATGTTGGGTAGATTTAGATTTATGGACTAATTTTTTACAGTTTTTTGTTTGAGGTAATTAGAAGTTTTTGTTGATAGCGATGCATAAGGTGGAGCTTCTAATCTTTTTTTTTTTTTGGTAACATTCTGTATCTTCATCTAGGTATGCTCGGCCATTAATCTTGTATCCCTTTTATTTTATCCTTTAATCTCATTTGCTGATTTTTATCAAAAGATGAAATAAAAATTTATGCCTAAGCATAAGGATGCTAAAAATGAAAAGAACCATTTTAACCAAAACCGTGAAATCGATTATTAAACATTTCGATTCTGGTTTAAAAAATAAAACTGTTTAGTTAAATGGTTCAATTCTGATTCAAAAATAAAATCATTTAAATCGATTATTTGGAACCGTTAAAATTGAATGAAACTATATTTTAATCCCTTAGTGCTAAATGTCTATACTTATAGAAATAAAATTTTATTTTTAATATTTTCCATATAGCATACTTCTAGATCGCAAGACTATTTCATACACGATTAAAATTATTTTAATGCTTTCCTTGGTTTTCCCTTTACTTTGTTCCTAACTCTCTTCCTCTCATGATTTAAAAATCGAAAATCGAAAACAATTAATAATTGATTTGGGTAAGCCTTATGAAACCATTAATAAATGGTTCTGTTTTGATTTTACTCATTACACATCGAATCATATCGTTAAACCAAAACTGCACCGTTTAACACCCTTACCTAAGCATATAAATAATCAACTATCTATCCATATCCATAAGCATTCAAATAAAAATATAACTTAAAGAGGAAATCTCAATTTCAAAGCATAATCAACATCACATAAATGACATAATTGTTTATATATGGCTTTTAAACGGTCCATAGTTATCATTTATTTGGTTGTGGAACTGTTGGAATTCCTGGAAAAACTGATCCGTCCGAATTAGTAATCGATTAAAATATTCAAACCACCCAAAACCATCCCAACAAACTACTAATGAGGTTTTTTGACATGCACAAACATGGATTCATATCGTCTCCTCCCAGTGGTTCTGGGAGGATGCGGTAATCTATCTCGAATGACCACCACGTGACTCTTCGGTAAATTCAAGACTCACGTCTGAGCCGACATCCCCTATCGGCTCGGCTGGATGTCGGCTCGGACGTGGGTCTCGGATTCATAGAGAGCCACGTGGCAGCCATCCAGGGCAAGTTACCACTGTCCTCCTAGAACCACTAAGAGGAGAGGATGCGGATCCGCACAACATGTATTCATCCAAGAATCACGTGACGGTCATTCCAGATAGATTGCCGTGTCCTCCCAGAACCACGAGGAGACGATGTGAATCTTTTTTTCTTTCCCTCTTTGGGCCGGTGGGAATTCATTTCTCCACTTTGTAGATTGGTGTGTTGTTGTGTTGGGGAGTGATGGATGTTTGTTTCCTGCAGACACCAGCATTTAAACTTTCGGACGGGGTTCTGCTATATTAGTCGAGTCTTTTCTGAGATTGAAGTTTTCAAATTCTGAAGTGAGGTGAGGTTGGGGAAGAAACAAAACCATGGCACCATTGTTGGCACTGCAAGAGGTGCTGAAGGAGCAGAGATAAACCTTCCGAAGTGGGGCGACACGAACTGTGGCGTGGAGGAAGGCACAACTGCTGTCTCTCCACAGGCTCCTTACAGAACAGGAAGACCAAATCTTTGCAGTCCTCTATGAAGATCTAGGAAAACATCGAGTTGAATCCTATCGAGATGAGGTGAGTATATGATTGTTTGAGTTTCTGCAACATTGCATGCACTAATTCCATCTTTTTTCAATAAGGTGACATCGAAGAGATTTGTCTGGAAAGAGAGAATTTTCTTCCAATCTCCCAATCTCATTTTGATTGATCAAACTGGAATTTGTCACGATATTTAAAAGAAGGGAAGTTGATCATGACTTATCTAGTTATCTGTATAAAAGATCCCAATAACTGCAGCGTTTTCATCTTAAGAGTTCGAACTAAGTAGATATAGGACTCCCAGATATACAAGGAGATATACAAGGGACGGAGGGATGGAATTCCCAACAACAATCATTTCCTTTTCTTTGCAATGAAAATGACAGATCATCTTCACAATTGAAAATGACAGTCAAATATGATAAGAATTTTAAGGTAAAGTACATAGTGATAGTTCTGTAGGGGATAGGGGAGGGAAAGAGTATTAGATAAGAGAGGGGGGTGCTAGTGTAACTCACATCCTGTTGTTCAGATAACCTTTTCTCATGAAATTACAATCCGAAGTGGCAAAATCCATATTAAACGAAATCTAATTAGGGTAATCTTGGTCCAATCCAATCTATTTATGTCATCCGAAACGGCAACAATTCTTTGTCTCAGAATGTTTTGCAATGGAAAAAGATTATTTCTTGTTGTCTAGTTTTTTCAATTGTGATCTAACTGCTGAGATAATTCAGAGCATATACTGATGTATTAGTATGCAGATTGAATGAACTCTAACACTCGATCACAGCTAGAGTTCTTCCAATGAGAGAGAAGATCCAAACCCTTTTTCAACTCTCTTACAATAATATCGACACAACTAATTATATCGACACAACTGAATAACGAAGCTGGATGACAAGTGGACCGTAATCCTCTCCTATCTGGCGTTTTTCCTGCCGCAAGCCAATGGCTAGAGTCATCCAACGTGCATAACAAGTGCATAACAATACCCGAGTAATTTTCAGCTGTTGAATCACGCCCAACGAAACTGACTAATGTGAGAGGATTTTTTTTTTTTTGATAGCAACCACATGTCTACAGTGGTTGGTCATCCTATCAAATTTTCATTTTTATAAAAAAAAATTGGGAAAGATCCCTGCCCAGCTGCCTAATCTTACTCCAGCGTCCTTAGGGGACGAGATGATGGCGGTGCTCTCCTCCGGTGATGAACAAATCCTGCACCCTTGGTATCCCTCCTCGCATGCAGTCCCATTGCCCAAGTTTTGGGCTTTAGAGGGAGGTATTCGTATAGTTTCAATCAACCTGCGTTGGCTATTGAAGCTATTCATTTGGGGCCTGTTCAATTTTCTGAAACAATTATTACTCTATTTCTTGTATACAATATTTATTTGCTCTGATTCTATTTCCTTCTTGTTTTTCCTCTTTTGTTCCTTTTTTCTGCTCTGTAGGTTGGAATTCTACTAAAATCTTTGAAGAACTCACTGACCCATTTTGAGAAATGGATGACGCCCAAAAAGGTAAGTTAATTTTTTGTGTTGCATTCAGTATCAATTATGATTTTGTAGAACTCCATATGATTCTTTTTTGAAGCTTTTTCTGATTACTACAATTGTTTCCTGCCACAAAATCAAAACTCATGGACAGCGCCAACTACCATTGGCTTTGTTTCCGGCGATGGCTTAAGTGCTTCCTGAACCTCTTGGGCTTGTTCTCATTTTCTCTGCTTGGAACTTCCCCCTCGGTGAGTTCTTACTTTGACTTCTACATGTTCGATAGATGTTCGCACTGAGTACCACACCCCAAATCCCCCCTTTTGAAAAGGAAAATAACAAGGAAACCATAGCTTATTATAGTCACAGTAACAAAAGGTAGAGCTAATAAACTGTTTGTTGGCAGCACTGTCACTGGAACCATTGATCGGAGCCATATCAGCAGGATGTACAGCAGTTATAAAACCTTCGGAGCATGCTCCTGCAACTTCATCTTTTCTGGCCAGAGCCATCCCAAGATATATGGACACTAAAGCCATTAAGGTCATTGAAGGAGGAGTATCTGTGGCAGAGCAACTCTTACAAGAGAAATGGGGCAAGATATTCTTCACTGGTAACACACATATCACTTACCTTTTGATCAGACACAAATGATTAGACAGTTTGATCAAAACAGATGTTCCAGCTTCTAAAAGCTTGCTTGAAATCATTAATATACCTCAATGGCTTACAGATTTTGTAAACATCCAGGGAGTAGACAAGTCGGTCGCATAATTATGTCTGCAGCTACTAAGCATCTGACTCCTGTAACCCTAGAGTTGGGTGGGAAATGCCCTGCTGTCTTCGATTCCCGATTGAGCTCCTTGGACAGAAAGGTTAATATTGTTCTGTAATGTGGAGTTGAATTCCATGATTACTCTGTTTTATTAACTCCGTTTCTTTTTCATCATATACCCTACTATCTAATCTGATCAAGTTTTCTTGTGGAATAAATACCAACTGAGAATTCTAGAGATTATCTTACTTCTTATGCTTTCTTTAAGATGGCTGCTAAAAGAATATCAGTGGCGAAATGGGGATGCTGCAATGGCCAAGCCTGCTTAGATGTGGATTATCTACTTGTGGAGGTGAAGTTGGCATCGAATCTGGTTTTATGCTAAATTGCCCCACCTTTCTCTCATTTGCGTTATGTGATTTGATTTTTGTGAATGTTATAGAAAGTTCACATTTTGACATATTCTTGTCAATCTTTTTGTTTATTTTCCCTCTTAGATTGATTTATTGAAGCAATCAATCAGAAGAACCTATGGTGAAAACCTAGCAGAATCAGAAAGCATTGCAAAGATTGTTAACAAGCACCATTTTAAGAGATTGCGTAGCCTTCTTGAAGACCCAGGAGTTTCAGCTTCAGTTGTCCATGGTGGTTCAATAGATGAAGAAAAACTGTAACTCCATAATCCTTTTCATTCTATCCAGTAGTGATAGTTATAAAACAGAGCCAATGACTATTAGAGAGGGTTCAGTAGATAAAGAGAAAATGTCTAATTCCCCCTCTGATCTCTGTTCTAGGTTTATTGAGCCAACGATCTTGCTGGATCCCCCGGTATCATCTGAGCTTATGACAGAAGAAATCTTTGGCCCATTACTTCTAATAGTCACAGTTTGAAATATTTAACCTTGCAATCTTCTTGCATAATTTTTCAAATTTGACATTTGCTGACAAGTGATTGAAGAAAGTCTCATAGTTTTCCTTTCAACAGTTGAAAAATATTGAGGACAGCATTGCATTTATAAATTCGAGGCCAAAACCCCTTGCAATCTATGTCTTCACCAAGGATGATAGGCTTAAGAGAAGGGTTGTGTCAGAAACATCCTCTGGAAGTGTAACATTTAACGATGTCCAACTTCATGTATAGCCCCATTTACTACTATGGTTGTTTGATTTTCTTTCCTTTGCAGTTACTGAATTTATTTAGAAGCTGAGGGAACAAATGCATAAATTTGTTCTACTTGCAGTACTTCTCTGACGAATTACCATTTGGTGGTGTTGGTGAGAGTGGTATAGGAAGTTACCATGGGAAGTTCTCTTTTGACACATTCAGCCATGAAAAGGCTGTTCTGCGCAGACACTTCTTCATGGAACCTCCGGCTCGATATCCTCCGTGGAATGATTTCTAGCTCAAATTTCTCAGGTTGCTGTTTCGTTTTGATTACCTTGGGGTGCTCCTTCTGTTGTTGGGTTTGAAGAGATGATTATCAGATCTTTCCAGCCAGTATGAATACGTTGAGGCCCCCTACTCCTCCAACTGCTAAAAACCGATCAGTCATTGACCAATAAAGGTCAACCGATTGAATGGTTCCAGCAACAAATTACAGGGTTTTTTGGGATGATTGTTATTCAAATGTCAAACATTTACATGGTTTCATATCTGGGTTTTTTTTTTTTTTTTGGTGAAATGAGAATCTATTGATTAGAGGGAATAGCTAAGGCATCAAGTTTACATAAATCGATGATCGAACGAGTGGAGTTGGACCAAATAACCTTTCTTACACAAGTTACGGCCCTCAGTGCAAGGGAGTAAGCAACACAGTTTGCCTCCCTTGGGACAAATTTAAAACATACATTCTCTCCTTTGCAGACTACTAGCGGCCATGAGCCAAGGCATCGACTAGACACAGGTGTCCTTTAGATATCTAATTTTTCTTTATGAGACTACTAGTGGCCATGAACTTAGGAATTTGTTAGTTATATTTGGATGGATTTTGTCGTTAATTAACTATGTCCTGATGAGATGATATAAAAGACCTCAATTTGCTTCTATTTAATGCTTCCACTACTCTAATTATTCTCGATTATAGTTCATTTGTGGTTGGATGTTAACGGTTTGTTGAACGGTGTACATGGTTTTGGACTGGTTCTGCAATTGAACCGGATTGCTTACGAGCGATCTAGTCACACTTTCGAGGTATCAGAAACAGAATGTCACTTCTATGAAAATTGTTTTTTTGGGGGGGTTGGTTTCCCCGTGTAGCCTAAAGTCTTCCCCTCTTGGTATAAACAAATGATCAAGTCGAGTTTTGTGCAACTAGGGTGATGATCCATCTATTTCAATTTTTTACTTACCATGTTTTTAAGCCCAAAACTTTGGAAAGTGATTGAAAATATGAAATTTTTAGTAAATTAAGTAAAAATGAATAAAAAAATACAAGGAAAAAAAATGGTAGTATATAGAGTTATATGATTAAATTTGGATTTTTAGATTTGATGATTAATTGAATCATACATCTTTTTCTATCCAATGGTTAGAATTATCACATCACCTTAGGGTGCGGTTCATCTTAAGTTTAGCAGTTCCTCAAGTTGGTGATCCAACAACTGGAATTACTTTGTTTGTACCAATACATTGGTATGTGCGTAGACTAAACTCCAGCTATTGGATCACGACTGGAGGACCTGTAGAACTTGAGACGAATTCCCTCCAAATGTAGATGCCCACATAAGCAAGGAAGGTCCACCTAACAGTCAAGCAAACAAAAGGAGCATGAGCGCATGACAAAAGTGGTCAAAGGCTGATGAAAAATGCTCATCTACATTGTTGGTGGATAAAATCCTCTCCTGTTCCTAGTCATCTAATTGTCCATCAGACGAACCGAGATGCATCGGAATTCATGCAGAGCATCCCAACCCATCCAATAGACAACTGGTACAACTGAATAAGAGGAGACGATTTAGATCCATTGTTGCTTGCAAGGCCTACCTTTTGAACTCCAGCTCTGTTTTTTCGTTGCAACAACGACAAAATATTCCTTTGGTTTCATTCCAAAATATATTTTTTCGGACCTTTTATTGTTTATTTTATATTGAGAAAAGAAAGTAAATGCTATTTATGTATATTTTCCTTTCACATTTTTTACTTTCTCCTCTTTGAAATCGGTCCTCACTCTTTCCTTTAAATGACCATTTATCATTCGTGTATTCCCATTTTTCCGCTAACGTATAAAATTCTGTTATACCAGCTAGTGGCTAGATCCTCTGCGCAAGGATCTTTTATTGGCTGCCACTGGCAGTAAAGGGATCCAACAGTATATATCTCGGGCACTCATTCCAATGCAATTCCAGCCGTTGGATCCCTCGCTGCCAAGCGGCAGCTGGAGAGGATTTGAATCCAGATCCTCTACTCTTTTTTTATTTATTTGCATATTTTTATTGAAAAATCTACCCCTCAGTGTTTCGTGAGACTTGCGACTGGCCAACCGCGAGTAGAGACATTTAGGTTATTTAAATGTCACGCGCTGACCCTGCGTAGTTCATGAGAAATTCTTTTGGGAGGGCTCCGAGGCTCCGAGGCTCCGCTTTGTGAAACGAGGGATCCATTGGAGAGAGGATTAGTCCGGGAGATGCTGAAGAACTGGTGATGATCAGAAGCTTAAGCCTCAGCGTGAGAGGGGAGGCTTTGCGAGGAATTTATAGCTTCAGCAATCGTAAGGCTTGCTCTCTTCTTCTTCCTAATCCTCCGCGTACATATTTTGTTAATAAAAATCGACATCATCTTCCTGAACATAATCTTCATCGGCAGGCAACTGTATCAGGGATGGCCGATGATGCGAAGAAGAATCAGCAGCAACAGGATCCATTGATGGGAAAGAAAGAGAAAGACAAGGAAAAAGAGGTAGTAGAGGTATCATCCCCGCCTCCTCCGCCGCCGGAGAAGCCTGATCCTGGGGACTGTTGCGGCAGTGGATGCATTCGCTGCGTGTGGGACATCTATTACGATGAACTTGAAGCCTACAACAATTGTTATGGAAAATCTCCTCGATCCAAATCCAATTAATTACGAAAAAAAAATATATATTTATATTTTTAAAACCAGATCGACTCCAACCGCTTTGCGGATCCGATGAGTGGTTCTAATCTCTTTGTTTCCCAATTTCCTCCTGTATTTCTGTGGGAAAAAAACTTGGTTTTTCTTATATTCCGTTCTTATTTCCAGTTTCTCTTGTATTTCTTTGTATAAACTTGATGTATGTTAGAAAAGATTAAAGTTTTTTTAATTTTTTTTAATTTTTTTTAATTTTTAATTTTTTATTGAAAAGATTAAAAGGTTATCGACCTAACTAACTTCCCTTTCTAGGGAATATTTTCGTTTTTAGATTTTTTTGCGTGCAACAAAAAATCGGTTCACATTGATCCCACAATAGTATAAATTAGGTCATTCAAGGATTGAATGAGAATCATTCTATTCGTACCCAAGATAAGAAAGAAAGAATATTCAACACCTCATGTGTGCGAACTCAGAATCTTCAGCTTCGTGAGGTATATGATTTTTGCCAACTTAGTTACTTGTTTGGAATTGGGATTAGAACATTACTATTCCTATTAATTTAAGTTTTTCTTGAAATACTGGTTGGTAGATGTACTTACATTACCACTTTTATTTTTTATGGCAAAATTATGTTTGCACATTTAACACTAGCAAAGCTGCAAAGGTGTGAAGCATGAGTTTTTTTCTTAAGATTATAATCTTTTTATATCTTCATGTTGACATGAGGAATATTCAGTGGCTGTCATCTACTGTGCACGTATATCAATACTTCAGTAATTGTGCACAGTAGATAATAGCCACTAGATATTTCTCATGTTGAATTTCTTAATATTTAATTGTAGCATGGTTGTGGCCCTGAACTTTAAAATAATTCTTGTAAGGTGCGGTCTCAAGGACACCCTCTGTAAGAATATTTAGAACATGATCCTATCTTTTAATTGTCATCCGTTTTATTCTCAAAAGTTCTATAAATTGAATAAAGAAAATTTTCAATAAATTTTAAAAAATCATCAATTTTTATATTATTGTTAAAAATTATCATTATTTATTAGAAAAATAAATCTATTATGCTAAGAAAATATAAAAAGATAAAAGTTTTCAATCATTCCACAATAAAAACCCCTTTTGTAAAGACAACAAAATTACTTTACTTGGAGGATACTCTTGTCAAGGTTAATGTTTTCTTTCAGCAACCCATCAAGGGAGGATCATCACACCACCCTATATGTCTACGATGTGATTTCTTTTTGGTGTTCAATTTTTTCTAGGCATGTTGTATGTATCTCTTCTCGTAAAATTCATGTACATGGTTGGAAAGAAGACCTATATTACCTACCTCTGGGGTGTTACTGTCCTTGTGAAGAAGTTGCATTTATTCTAAACTGTAGTTAGTAAAGTAGCTTTTAATACACAAATTATATACGTTACGAATTTTTAAACATATTTTTACGAACTATTGCATAGGTTCTCAACAAATCGTATTTTTAATATGAAACGTATTAAATACTTTTTAAACGCAACTGCCATATTAAACATGGAAAAAATAGAAATGATAAATACAAAAAAATATTTGCATTTTTCCTCATCTCTCCCTCTTAATGTAGATATCTATTGCATAGTGAATAAATGTCCAAATTTTTAGTAAAAAGGTTGCATATTAAATACATACATATTAATGTCGTATGTTTTTTTTAATCGGATTTTCAATCTCTGTATTAAAGTTAATTTATATAATACAAGTACGTATCTATACTTGAATGTTTGTCGTTCCCGAACTCACTAACTATGGGCAGGACCATAATTAGTAAGTTCGCATATTATACGCAAACAGTATTACTGAGCCAAATAAAACTTTTTATGAACTAATACATAAATTCGGGAAAATTCACATTTTTTATATTGGAATGTATTATACTCAAATGATGCGCATTAGCACATTAAGCGGTTAAAAAAATATATAAAAAGTAATATAAAAAAAGAGAAAATATTTACAACACCCCAGTTGTTTTTCTTAATCTCACTCACCCGCCATTGTTTGTGATAATATCCCTTACACCCCTGAAGACACCCAAACCTAGGTTAGATGCGAAAAGACTTTTTTACCCTTAATACTTTTTAATTTCATTTTTATATTTTTTTTGAGAATGTTTTTATTTTCTAATAGAATTACCTTTTCATCCTTTTTTTTTTTTTTTTTTTTTCACGCAATTGCTTTACCCACGAGACTTCTTCTTCTTTCCCTAACCTCTAATTGAGAAAAACTTTCTCCGACCGATAGAGAAGGTATGCCTCTATCACTGATCTTCTATTTCATTCGGCACCAATAAGGGCAACAAGACATGTCCTTCTATAGCCAGTGGGAACAGAGAATCCCAATAGCATGGCCATCAATCGGTCAATTCTGAGGGCCAAATCCAAAGGGAAGGAGTAATCAGGAAAGAAAGAGCTACAATGAGTCTCAGCTACTTCCCAACAGTCTTCCAACCGCGCCTCCCGAACAACAATCTCATGACAGAAAGTCAGAAACAATTCAACAGCTTGACTGGCTCTGCAAACTCCTATAGCCATAGAAATATAGAATAATCGGTGGAAAAGATCGTAAATTTTTTTTTTCTCCTAATCTAGAGACAAATTTGTCAGATCGCAGGATTTGTATGGAAGATGAAAATCGTCAGACGAGTTCAGATGCACCTGATCGAGAAAACTGGGACCCTCCGTCTCCTCAGGATGGAACTTGATTGAAAGGAAGTGTGAGGGATCGTGAGAGCTTATGCTTAGGTTTCCTTGTTTTCTTCTTTTGTTCTGTAAAGGCGAGAAGAGAAAGAATCAAAAGAAGGGTGTTAGGGAAAAATACTCCCACACTTGATCGAACTTATGAGAAGATAACAAGTATACCACAAAAATATTTTCAGCCCTAACAATATGTGCAAACAATGAACATAAATCAACCAACATAAATCAACCACACATGAGACACAAGAATTTAACGTGGAAAACCTCTTCAAATCGAAGAGAAAAAAAATCACGGGACTCGAAAGCCCAAATCAAAACTTCACCATTATCAAATAAAGGTTACAAAATCTACTTCCAATTCTTCCATGCGTATACAACCCCAATAGCAACAATAAGTAAAACTACTACTTGAAGAAACAAAGAGATGCAGAAATTTCACCCAAAGAAACAGAGACTTCTGTACGGAGCAAATAACTTGACTTAGAAAACTCCAATAAAAAATCTGACCATACATATTGACGAATTATGTGTCTTCTACCTGCTGTCCAAAAATCAGCCCAATCGAACCACGGATGACCTTTCGATTATCGACTTGATCACGACTGCATAAATCACTTCCGCCCAGAAAAACTGCTACTTTCTTTTTCTTCTTCTTGTGATGCTAAACCCTAACTCTATTCCGTTTTTACCCTATTTAAGAGGTTAAATACAAGGCAAAGGAAAATTGGCTTAAATGAGTTTAAAAGACACAAATGTTTGGACCTTTATCCACATAGGAAGGGAGCTCAAAAACCCAACAAATCTTCCCTCCCAACTATGTGGAGGAAATCGCCAAATCGGTGATCAAGCGACAAGTTTCAAACTTCTCTCTTGGTAAAGACTTTGTCAACATATTAGAACCATTATCATCCGTGTGAACCTTTTCAAGTTCTAGCAATTTATCATCCAAAGCATCGCGTATCTAATGATATCTCACATCAATATGTTTGGACCTAGAATGAAAGGTTGAATTTTTATCGAGATGAATAGCACTCTGACTGTCATATAACAACACATACATCTCTTGTGTAAAGCCAAGTTCTTGTAGAAACTATTGCATCCAAATTAGCTCATTACTTGCTTCAGTAGCAGTAATAAATTCTGCCTCTGTAGTAGACAACGCAATACACTTTTGCAACCTAGATTGCCAAGCCACTGCTCCCTCTGCAAAGTTGATCAAGTAACCTGAAGTAGACTTCCTTGTGTCAACATCCCCTGCCATATCTGAATCTGTATAACCAGTAAGAATTGATTTCTCACTTTCAAAACAAAGCTTCAAATTGGAGGTGCCACAAAGATATCTCATAATCTACTTCACTGCATTCCAATGCTTTTTTCTTGGATTAGAAAGATATCGACTGACTGTGCCAACGACATGAGCAATATCTGGCCTAGTGCATATCATTGCATACACCAAACTACCCACTGCTGATGCATAAGAAACCTTTTGCATATTTTCTTTTCCTTTTTCAGTAGAAGGACTAAGTTTACACCAAACAACCCACTGCTGATGCATAAGAAACCTTTTGCATATTTTCTTTTCCTTCTTCAGTAGAATGACTAAGTTTGATACTTAATCTAAAGTGTGAAGAAGAGGAGTACTCACCACTTTAGCATTATTCATATTGAATCTTTTAAGTACCTTTTTAATATACTTTTCTTGTGATAACCATAACTTCTTGACTTTTCTATCATGTATAATCTTTATGCCAATGATCTATTTTGCTGATCCCAAATCTTTCATAGTAAAGGATTTGATTAACTCTTGCTTCAACCTATCAATCCCAGAAGCATCTTGGCCAATAATAAGTATGTCATCAACATAAAACAACAAAATAATAAAATCATAATCAAAGAATTTACGAAAAAATACACAATGGTCAGAAGTAGTCTTCTTATAGGTCATGCTCCCACATAATAGACTCAAACTTCTTGTACAACTGCCTCGGTGTTTGTTTCAAACCATACAAACTTTTTTTTAATTTGCATACAAGTTTCTCTTTTCCTTTTTCTCTGAAACCCTCTGGCTGCTCCATGTAGATTTTTTTCTTCCAAATCACCATGAAGAAAATCAGTTTTCACATCCATCTGCTCAACTTCCAAATCAAGACTAGCGGCTAAGCCAAGAATAACTCGGATAGAAGACATCTTCACAACTGGAGAAAAAATTTCCTTAAAGTTTATCCCCTTTTTTCTGAATGAAGCCCTTAACAATCAACCTAGCTTTATATCATGGGTGTGAAGAACTATCATGTTGCTTCAACCTATAAACCCATCAATTCTTCAAAGCTCTTTTTCCCTTTGGTAACTCTACCAACTCAAAGGTGTGGTTGTCATGCAAAGATTTCATCTCATCTTCCATAGCATCAACCCATTTAGTTTTATCTTCAATTTTCATGGCTTGTTCATAGCACTCAGGCTCTCCCCCATCAGTCAAGAGTACATAATTAAGTACATACTCATTTGGAGAATACCTTGTAAAATGTTAATGAAATCTTTCAGATCTTCTTTGTGGAACCACTGGTGGAACTGTAGGTACATGTTGTTGATCATCAACATTATCATTAAAAGGAACATCTACATCACCTACATCATCTACATTATCACTGACATGTTGACCACCATGAATATCAATCTATGTATCATCATAAACTGGATTTGACTTACCCAAGGAAATTGTATCTAAATCAGTCAAATCACCTGATGGATTCATAATTTTATATATTTATTTCTCTTATATTTAGTTTATTTAACATATTATATGTCTAATGGTACTCATTTGTGATGATTCCTTATATATAAGACATTGGTGGAAAGTATTGATAATTTATGTTTAAAATAAAAAATTCTGATATTTTCAATAATGACTTTCTGAATTTTATGCAGACTTTTTTTAATGTGAAAATAATTCTAGAAATCAAATGTGATATTAAAAATATGATCTGAAAAGCTGATTTGAATTCAAACCAGAGAAGGAAGATTACCACCCATAGAAGGTTTACTATTGGAAGGATTTGATTGATTGTTAGAAATCTTGAGGAGAATATATACCTCTATGAAATATTACAAAGATTGACAAGTCTAGAGGTGCCATTTGGTTAATGATGAAATAATTTTCTATCTAATCTAGGTAAGAGGATTTTGTTTAATCTTTATTTTCATGTAATAAGGTTGTCAATTCTAGACATATCGATTTTAATCTTCTTTACTCTGGTTATTTAAGCAATGTAAAAGCTACGTAATAGATCATCCAAGAATTATTGAGAAGATAGTTTTATTTCTTTTGTTTTTCTTTTCTAATCATGTCTAGCTAAGTTCTTTAATCGATTCAAGGGGAATTCAATCCGGTTAGTAAAATTGTGAGACTCTATTCTTAATTTTAATTATTTTTCTATTCAAATATCTGTATTTCTTGATTTTTTAAGTTAATGGTTGCATGATTCAGTTTATTAAGAGGCCTATTAATTGATTGAGTTATGTGGTTTATTGCTAACCTGAATCCATAATCTGTAATTATTATGGTGTTCAGGAAAAATAGTAATTGAGCAGAACAATTATGATCTAAGTTTTTGTTACTTGCTTAAAGAAAACATAGAATGAATTAAACAATCTGACGCTTGTTAGATTGTTGTTCATCTTTAACTCACTCCGAGAGTGTAATGTTATCAGTAAATTCATGAGGATTGCTTAATACCAATTGATTTATTGATAAAAATTAATTTATGTGCTGGGTTCAAATTAATGAAATTAGGAAAGATAATGATTGTCTGATTTCCCAAAGAGAATATATAAAAAAAAAACAAAAAAAAAAAAAAAACTGTATTAGACCACACAAATCCAACATATTATTTTCAAAATCAACGAATCACCGGTTTAATTATGATATTAACCCTTTTTTTTAGTTTTTTTTTTTATGAATATTCTTTCTCTCTCCCCCTTTGTATCCATCTCTTTTTCATTTATTTTTTTCTTCTCTAATCCGTAGTCTAAGGGAAAACAGGGGCTCCGCTCCTCTGTTTTTCCATCCTCGTGGTGAGATGTAGAATGCTTTGGTTTTTCCGTCGACCTCGTGGCATTCACCAACTACCTTTGCCCCAACCCATTGACGATTCTCTTCTTGCACGTCGAGTCTTCCACCATCACCATCGTTGATATTCTCAAATCATTGTTTACTGAACCTAAGCTTGAGCTCGAGAAGATGAAGCGCCCCAAGAATGCGTCTAATACAGGTCATCTCCAATCCTACCACACGTTTCCAAAGGGATAAAACCATGATAGTCAAATCTATGATCAAACTCAAAGATTCCCCTTTAATCTTTGTTAGTATCAGAAACATGGAAAGTTGGAACATCTCAAACATTTTGAAATTTGACAATCGTCAAATTTTAACTCTCCCTTAGTCTTTGTTTTAACTCCCCCTGGGTTTGAAATTTTGACAATCTTTAAACCCTTCTCCATTCAGTTCATTATCATTGATAATGACTCTATTAGCTGAGACCTAAGACCTGCAACTCTACAAATCGAACGAGAATATATGACTGAAAACTTTTGAAACTGATACACCCAAAAAAAAAAAAGCTTGGATATTTTGAAACAACAAAATTTTCGTTGGAACAAACTCGGCGAATGCCACGAGGACGACGGAAAAACCGAAGCTAACCAGTTCCGCCACGGCCGCCACTACCATCGTAGCAGGTATCAGCTTCTCCTCGAACACCTCATCTTCCTCTTCGTCCTCGGAATCTGAAGACGATGATGGCTTAGAACGTGGGCCGTCGAATACATGTAGCTGCAAACGGAAGTGGAAATCATCAAGGAGTCGCAGTAGCAGCCAGCTTGGGTTAGGGGAATAAGAAAAGGTTAAAATAGTAAATTAATACTATTAAAGGGTAATTTCGACATTAAATAATTTATATTCTTGCCATGTCATCACTTAACAGATCAATCCGTTAAATTTGGACATGTATGATACATATTTTACATTTGAGGAGGGGTGGGTGAAATTATGGGCAAAGTTTGAAGTTGCATGAATTAAAAATAAAGTTCAAAGGGGTTGAATGAAATTTTTCCATATAAAAAATATAAAGGGAAACAGTGAAAATCCTTTCCTTCTACATTTCTTGAAAATGTAAGAGAAAATGGTGAAAATATTAAGGGTAATTATGTCATCAATTAAATTAAAATAGTACCATGTCATCGGTTAAGGGACATATCTTAAGGGAGGAGGTTTGGTGGATATTGCTTTTTAAAAGTAGGGGGTGTTAGGGATATTATCGCAAACGATGACGAATGGGTGAGATTATGATAACGTAGAGGGGGTGGTAGATATTTTCCAAAAAAAAAAACTTTTCCACTAATGGTAAGAATTTAAAATAAAGAAATTCTCTCCATATTTTGAATCTATAAAGTGATCTACAAAGATAAATATGTGGAATGATTTAAGGAAATAAATATGTGGAGTGATTTAAGGAGATAACTATGTGGAGTGATTTAAGGAGATAAATAAGTGGAATGATTTAAGGAAATAAATAATAAACATGTGGAATGATTTAAGAAAATAAATATGTGGAGTGATTTAAGGAGATAACTATTTAGAGTGATTTAAGGAGATAAATAGGTGGAATGATTTAAGAAAATAAATATGTGAAGTGATTTAAAGAGATAAATATGTGAAGTGAAGAGATAAATATGTGGAGTGATTTAAGGAAATAAATTATGGGGTGATTTAAGGAGATAAATCTGTGGAGTAATTTAAATTAATAAATTACAAGAGTTTAGAAAATTACAAAATTTAAAATACTAACTTCAAAAGGAAATGGGAACTGTTACCTAGCACTTCTTATGGAATTATCCTTATCGCCTGCAAAGGGATTACCCCTGTCACCTTCAAGCCCTTCTTCTATTGGTTGAATTATGTATATGTTTATTGCATAGTGAATCTATGCCTGTATTTTTACTCCAAAAGCTATCATATTAAAAATGTATTGTGCTCGTACGTATCCGTATATAAATTTTTGCGATTCCCGAACTTATTAATTATGCTCTGGACTGACTCAAATCAGTTTGTAAAGTGAGAAAATTCAAAATTTTCGAATTCCTATGCTGCATGTATGTGTACTCAAGCATGGAAGAGCTGATTAAAAAAACACAGAAAAATCTTAGAATCCATGATAGAAAAATCTAGATCTTTATTCCATTGATATCCTATTTAAGAATACATTATCTATTCTAAGAACAAAAATGCATTTCAAATACAATTTTAAGAATTCCAAAGAGTCAGTATGCATTCATCCAACTAAAAGTACTTATTATTTTATATATTATTATTTATGACTCATACCAAAGAGAATCTTAGAATAAAATCCAGCTCTTTAATCCATTCATATCCTATTTTAGAAATACATTATCTATTCTAGGAATAAAAATCCATTCCAAATACAATTTTAAGATTTCCAAGGAGTCAATATGCATTCATCCAATTAAGTACTTATTATATTATTATTCCATACAAGTAAACAAAATCACCCAATTTTCCAATCTCCCAAACAGTGATATAAGCTTTAGATCATCATCACCCTAGCTAGGAATGATCCAGCCGGGTGCAAAAGCAGTGACCATCACCAGTCCCGGCATCTATACACCAGGAGTGCATCCAGTCGTAGCCGCCAAGTTTCTTGCAAGTTTGCTTGCAATCATCGTGGTTCACACAAGGCCCCACATCGTCTGGAGGAGTTCTAGCTGCATGGAGATTGAAATGGTTAATAACTAGAAGGAGCATATAAAATAATACCAGGAAGGATCAAACGATGGAAAAATTAAGATGAGAGTGAGGGAAAAGGATCTTCTCTTGTTGCTTAGTCTATCAGTCGTTTATCGAACAGACTGGAACATACGTAACTGACGTGGCCGGACAGCAGGAGAGGATCCAGGTTTGAGAGTGAGATATACCTATGACTGTAGTGGATAAAAATAGAGAAAGAAGAAGAAGAAAAGCGACAACTGAAAGCTTGGAAAGTGCCATTTCTCTATGTTTTCCAAACCTTAGGGCTTATAATTCTTTGAGCTGAAGAGATACTCAAAGGGGGTTTTATATAAGGTTCATTAGTGAAAATCAAATCTTCCAAATTTAGAAAGAAAAAAAAAATGGTTCTTCCCTTTCCTATTGAATGCTTGATATAATGTTTTTCTCTTTCCATTGGGGTTGGAAATTTGATAATAACGGATAAATGCAGTAAATATTAAAAATAAACATCTGAATTTTTTGTTCGATTTTATGCAAACGAATAATTCTCTAAGCGATTTGAATCCGAATTTTATTTTAAGTCCGTGTTTTTGACAGAATTCTTAAATTACTTAAATGAATCAGTCCGAGTTATTTTTTTCCAGAATAATTCCTGAAATCCAAATTTGCTAATTATAGTTGGACCTGACAAAAAAATAAATCCTTACTAGTAATTACATTGGGCTCTTGCTGATGTCTAAGGTTTAACCTCTCCAACGTTCTCATGCACTTGAAATGCCATAGGCTGGGGCTGGGGCTGGGGCTGGGGCTGGGGCTGGGGCCTAATCACGATCCAGCCCAGACCCAAGTCTGTGCGAATCATTTCATGATCCGGCTCATGAATACCCCCAAGTTTCTTGATTGCTATAAGACCAATCCTTTTTCAGTTACATAGCAGGTAATGTGTAGGGAATAGGGATGGCAATTAATCAAGTAGTAGTTACGTGAATGATCTAATCCACTCTATCCTGTTCGTGAGGGCTAATCAGGCCTCTTTTTTTTTCCCCTGTTAATTAAGCTTTTATTTAACCTTCTAATTCTATCAGGTCCGTTTGGCTCCCCTTACCTCCAACCCCTCTCTTTTTTTTTGGAACTAACTTCTTGCCACTTGAAAGTTGAAACTAGGGATGTCCAGGGATCGAATAAAGTCCATATGTCACAATGTTCACATTCACATCCATTTATGTTAATGAATATTTGAATACGGTTAGCATATCCTCTAGATATCAGATATCCAAAGATCATCTGATTTGAGAATTTGATTCTTTTTTTACTTCCATTTTCTTTTTCATGCTTTTATCATTTCTTTTGTTTAGGTCTCTTTTGCATGCCCTGATTTGAGTCCATGCCTCTTAGGTTCTCTTCGGTATATATTATAGAATTAATTATATAAAGTATTATGACATATGTAGTTGTTTGGTATGATTTATGGTATTTATTTATATTTAAAAATAATTTTTTATTTAAAATTTATAATTTTTATTTTTTTTTTTTTTTTTATATTTTTTTTTTAATATATTTTATAATTTTTTTTTTTTTTTTTTTTTTTTTTTTTTTTTTTTTTTTTTATTTAAAATATTTTATTTTTTTTTTTATAATGTTTTTTTTTTTTTTTAAAAATGAATATGATAAACAATGAAATGATTTGTCACAAATAACTCTAAAATATATAATCAAAATAAGTTAGAAGGTGTTTATCATTACTGTGATAAAACTATTATTATTTCTTTATGTATAGTGGTATTAAACGGTTATTATTTAGTACCCATAATTTATTCTAATAAATGATTTGTCATAAATAACTCATAAACATTAGTATAAACTATAGCAAAGAGACCATTAGTTGTCTTACTTTTTATCGTCTCTTTTATCTGTCTATTTTGCATGCTCAAGTCCATATCTCTTAATTGTCTTAGTCTCATGATTGCCATTTCCTCATGGTGAAGTTGGGGTGGAGCGTGGAGGAGATCATAAATGATGTAATTGATAAATATAGAGAGGAAAGATGCAACCCACCCCTGAATCGCGATGCCACTTCCTCCTTCCACTTGCATCACTCTTGCTCCGACGAGTAATGTACTCTACGTGTACTCTTCTTTCTGAGCTTCTCCACCTTCACAGCCATAATCTCTAATGGGGAAACCAGGCAAGCCTTCTCAGCAACAAGAGTAGATTTTTCTTCACGAAGAGACTGGCAAGATCCATCTAAAAGTTTCACCTTCTCTCTGACCCTTTTAACTCAGCAGTTGCATATGAGAGGGAATTTTCTAAGAGAGCATCTTTCTCCATAAGTTTATCCATGTTTTCGAACTTCTCCAAAAGCGCAGATTTTTCATCTCTATCTCCCTCATAGATTTCTTTGAGCTTTAAGTTCTCATCTGCATGTCCTTCACAGCTGAACAAGGCATTCGGGTTCTAACCCACTTACTCAATTTGCTCCATCATAGCCAGGAAGCAAAACCCATTGTTAATTGATGAAAGATACTGATTTGGGTTTATTTTCCCTGTGATTGGTTGATGACAACAATTTCTGAACTACTGTTTCAAATTCTACAATTTCAAACCCCATTGCATGCCGAGCTTGATAATCTACGGTCAATGCTGACTCATCCTACCGCAAGTGATATCAATCTTATCAATGCTGACTCATAACACCAATTAATAACTCTATCTATGCTGATTCATCCATCATCATATCTTGTATCATATCCTACCTCTTTGGTTTTATCTTAACCTTAATAAATTATCTTGTATCATATCGTACCTCTTTGTAACTTACCTTAACAACATCCCACTAATGAAGAATTCCATAATATTTGTAATTCGATTAAAAGGACTCAAGTCCAAGTAATGTGTAAGACTTGCACTCTGGAAATCCGGTCTAACCTATGTTTCGCGTCATGATAGGTTTTCTAATCATAACCGAACCGGAAGGCTAGGCCGGATGACGAACCATGAACTTCAGGTACGAAAACAAGCATTTTTAGACCAAAATATGCATACCGGTCTGACATACTGGTTGCACTCTGAGTGAGACCGGTATGTCCAACCGGTATGTGCTAAGCGAGGGATGATGGACTCCAGTGGGTCCCATACTCCGAATCCGATTCTAAGAGATCTTCTAGACGTGGAAAACTTCCTAAAATGGTCTCCCACTCTATATATACATTCTTTCCTCTTTCTTAGATCTTTTCCATTGACTCTCAAACCCTAGAGCCGTCTGGAAAGAGATCTGAGAAGGAGCAGAGAGGAAGGAGGCTGTTCGAAAATGGATTTTCCGTTAGGAGGAGAGCCTCGCCATTCAACAAACATCGATAAATGCTCTACCTCTGTAATAATGCTTGGATTACAGTTCAAAGTCGTAAAACGACGTATTGATCCAAAACCCTAGAATTGTAAAACCCTAGTTCTCATCGAGATCCATTCTGAAAATGATGGGAATGTCGTTCTACGAGGTGAAACGACGAATAATCTAAACCTAAGTGACCTAACAAGTATCTTGACCTTAGAATGATTTAGGAGGAACCCTGAATCCAAGCCGAGGACCGACAGGAAAGAGAGGTCCGAGAATGGACTCTCAGACCCATACCAACGGATATACCGATTGGACAAACAGGTCCTGTGGTATGCCATAGCGTAGGGCATACCGGCTGGACTAAGGTCTTGTGGTATGCCCATGCGGTATATACCGCAGGGCATACTTGCGGTATGGCCTAGTGGCATATACCACAAGCACATACCGACTGGACTAGAGTCAGATCGGTATGTCTATTGAGCAAGACCGGTATGTCTGCTCGAGCCTGTTTGCTTGGCCAGACTTGGTCGGCGGGGCATGTTCTAGAGAATCCAACTAGAACCTTTGTAAACCTAATTCTAATAAATGAATATCATCATGTAGGACTAGTAGACAGCGTGAGTAGACTTTGTGACACAGAGTAAATTTGTAATCACGCGTCAGGTAAGGGACAAGACCCCAAACCTTAATTAATTAATAATGGACAGTAAACCTTTGTATCTGTATCTGGATCTATTTGCTTGTTGCCTGTACATTTCACATGTCATCTAGTTATTTAATTTTATTATCTGTTCATGCATATTCGTATACTATGAATGATGTTTGTTAGGCATGTGAATGTTTTCATTAGTTATTTTTTTTTTTTTGTTTTTTTTTTTTATAATTTTTAAAAAAAATTTGTTTATTTTAAAAATTTTATTATTTTTTAAATTTTTAAATTTTTTTTAAATTTTATATAAAAAAATTAAAAATAAAAAAAAAAAAAAAAAAAAAAAAAAAAAAAAAAAAAATTAATTAATAATAATTATTTAATTTTTTTTTTTTAAAATAAATTTTTTTTATTTTTTTTTTTTTTTTTTTTTATTCTTTTTTTTCTTTCCTTAGCCCCCATTGCTCACAAACCCTAGAAAGGGGGTGAGAGGAGGGAAGCTAGGAGGGGGGGGTCGCGGTCGCGGTGGTGCTTAAACCTTCTTTACATTATGACTCTAGGATTATGACTCTAGTATGGTTAGGTTGCTTTTGATCGGTACCATGCAAAGCGGGTATTGATCTAAAATCATATTTTTGCCGATAAACCTTATTTTTGCCGAAATATGAAGAGGAGTGGGGGGGCTGACCATAGGTCGTAGGTTTCCCCCTAGTTTTGCTGGGCGTCGTGGGGTTGGGCTGCGGGGGGGGGGTTTTTTTTTTTTTTGTTTTTTGTTGGTCCGAGAAAAATTTTTTTATTAAAACCCAACTTTGGTAGGGTGGGGGGTGGGGGGTTTGGGTTTGGGGGGGGGGGGGAGGGAAGGGGCGGGGGGGGACCTAAACCCTAATAATCTAATGGATAATAAATCGTTGTTAATAACTATGACTACGTGGTTGATGTTTTAGCATACTCGCATGTCATCCTTTATTTTCGGTTATTATTATTGTTCATGCATACTCGCTATGCTAGGATGTGATTGTTAGGCATGTGATGGGGGGGGGGGCCTTTTCGTAGTGTTCTATCTTAGCGTGCTTGGTGCGGAGTAGGGCATCGCTTGTGGTCTACGGCCACTCTATCTCTATGCCGTGGGGGGTTATGTTGGGATAGGGTCTATCTTTCGTATCTTCCTTGCATGCTTGGTGTGGGTAGGGCACGGGGAGGGGGGGGGGGGCTCCGGCGCGCCCCCCCCCCAGTACTCTATGCCATAGGGAGCTATCTTGGGGGACCCTCGTGATGATGGGATTGGTAGTTGTGAACCCGTTTAAGCCCTCGCCAATAGGGGCTTACGTGTGGTATGGGTAGGCTCGGGGGGTTGACGATGTCGATCGGAGCCTTATCTCTATCATGGTGGGTGCATGTGGGACGGCGGTGGGTGATCTACGGGGGGGTTCACACATTCGTGTATAGGGTAGGATCCTTTATAGACATTGAACGACATAATATAATATTTTTACTCATGCATATAGATGTTAAATTGTTTGATTGTTCTTCTAAAATAAATTTGGTTCCCTCCCCTTTATATAATTTTTTTTTTTTTTTTTTATTGATTAAGAAAAAAAAGAAAAAAAAAAAATGGATTTATAAAAGAAAGGGAAGGGAGGCGAAAGGAAAAAAAAAGGAAAAGGAAGAAAGAATTATTCCCCATCTCCTTTAATTTTTTATTTTTTTTTTTTTTTTTTTTTTTTTTTTTTTTTTTTTTTTTTTTTTATTTTTTTTTTAAATATTTTTTAAATTTTTTTTTTTTTTTTTTTTTTTTTTTTTTTTTTTTTTAATTATTTTTTTTTTTTTTTTTTTTTTTTTTTTTATTTTTTTTTTAGGTTTTTATATGGTATTATATTTTTTTTTTATATTAAAATTTATTTTTTTGGTTTAATAAAAATCAATTTAAGTAGGGAAAATTAATGAAAGATTATTAAAAAAAAAAATGACATATAGGACTGGTTAGAAATAAAGCCCACTTGCAAGCCCTTGCCAATAGGGATGTAGGTATTGGTACGATGTAGAGTATTAGGGGGAGGACGTTATAGTGTGGATTGTAGCCTGACCACCAGACTCTAGCTCTATTTCTATACCGGAGTGAGTGATGTGGGGCAACAATAGTAGTGTGGATCGGAGCCTGATTGTTGGGTGTGCTTACACTCTCGTGCATGGAGGTGCGGTGACCGTCAAACCTTATCATAGCACTTTTCATGTTATACCTGACCTAATGTAATGTTATCTCATGCATTTTGTATCTTGCATGGTCTTGAACTTTATTGAGCTAAGTTATGAGCTTACCTTGTATATATATACTCTTTTTCAGATGTTGATGTAGGTTATACTATGGATGACTTTATGGCTACTCTAATGTACTGAACAGTGGTTACTATAGATACACAGACAGTGGAGGACGAGCATGATCCCTCATGCGGGTGCTCTTACTATGTGTTCCTTTAGGGTTATTTATTTACTCTTTTCAGTTAACTATAAGTGGATGTAATACATTATTTATTTATGTTTGAGATTTGAGAATAATTTAGATAATTATGTAATTACAATTAGAAACTCAGTTCATCATTTATTTATTAAATTTTTCCTGCTATTATTATTCTTTGATTGTGAAGTTTGCATGTTGTGGTTCGTTGACACGGTCTATATTGAGATCCTGGTGTGAACCGTTGAATTTTGAGATGGTTCACTCACACTTATGGTTCAATCAAAATTGGGGTGTGACATCATGAATCATCAAGACTCTTGTCTACATCTTTTACTTTTGCTAAATATTTTTCAGAACTTTCCTACGTGGGGGAACTCTTGATTCAACTCTTTTATGATTGTTTGATTTCTAAACCGGAATTATCATCGTTGTCATCGTTGTCGGTGCTAGAAAATGGGAGGAAGTTGCAAGTTCTCGTCGCTTCAGCTGAAGTTCTTTGATTTGTGATGAGAAGTGTAAGTGGTTTTAGGTTTTGGAATCAATTTGCATTGGGAGGGGTAACAATGGAACGACCTCACGTTCCATTAAGGGTTGAAACAATATTTCACTACCCCAATAAGTGTAGTTTTGTCTTTAAAATTTTGAGGGTTAACTTACATCAGCATCTAATGTATTTCAACTGACGGATTGGGTTTGTGTGTAACATATTTTTGAAATTAAGGGTAGCAGCTGTAATTGTCAAAAATTATTGGATTTTGAATGGAATTAAGGCATAGACCAGGGTAAAGGTGTTAAACGGTTTATAATCAATTGAACAGTCCAGTCCGATGCGGTGCGGTGTATAAGAGGGTAAAATCAAAATCGAACCAATTAACTAAACAGTGTCAAAATTGAAACCATAATCAATTAGTAATCGGTTTCGATTTTTCGATTTTTAAACGATTTTTCATTAATTGGTTTTGATTGCTGTTTATAAAAGGTTTTGATTACGATTTATAACGGTTTAACGCATCGGTTATAAATCCTCTGTTGAGCACAAGTCAGAGGTCAATGTATAGTCTTGATTGGTATTTTTTTTTGTATTCTCTAAATTTTCGAATGTTGAAGCTTTTCCATTTTTCCTTTCAATCACATTATTATGCCCATTATTTGGAATCTCTTGACTCATGGGCAAATGGCCAATGTAAGTCAATTTTAGACATTAATGTGGCTTCTTGAAAATACAAATGCCAGTCCATTCATAAAAGAATCTTGAATTATGTAATTATAAAATGAAATAGAATAAACATAAGCTTTGAAGCATACTAAACTATTAATTAATTGTGTAAAAATGGGAAAGAATCATAGATAAGTAAGGAATTTTTGTTAACCTAAAATTTTTACATATAAAATTAGATTAGTATTCCATTGTGTTGGATATTAAAATCACTACATGATTTAATGATTCTAAACCTAAGTGTTTTTCCTACATCTTTTGGATGTCTATTATGTTTTTTGTTTTGGTTTTATGATTTAAGCCTTTGGGAATTGGGATTGGGGTTTTGGAGAAATAATATATTAATTGGGGTAGGATTAAGCATTGAAAACTTGGGGTATTGGGGAAATAATATATTAATTGGGGTTGGGGTCTTGGGGAAATAACATATTAAATTATTGAGATTAAGGTTTAGCTTTTAAGGAATTAAATGGTTCATTCTATTCGATTTTAATCAATGTCTAGCTAGTGTAACCTGACAGTTTAAACGGTGTAATCGATTT
This sequence comes from Protea cynaroides, assembly GCA_028583415.1. Classification (NCBI taxonomy): domain Eukaryota; kingdom Viridiplantae; phylum Streptophyta; class Magnoliopsida; order Proteales; family Proteaceae; genus Protea; species Protea cynaroides. The sequence goes on along the minus strand of CM053272.1, from coordinate 36,589,543 downwards.
CAAGCCGATTAAGTAAATGGTGTCGTATTTCAAACCAGAACCAAATCGATTACTAAACGGTCTCTCAGTTCCAGTGTAAATGGTTCGATCCTATTTCGGTAAACAGTTTGACCAGGAAAAGTACAAGTAATTTTTTTTAGATAATTTACACCAGAGGTACCCGACGTTCTAAGAAATCATACCAAATGTACCTCACGTTTTGAAAATCATACCAGAGGTACCTCTTCTTATATTTCCAACATTAACCCTATTTAACGTTCTCATCCTCTAAGAATCCTTTCGAGATGAGGTGAGTATATTATATGATTGTTTGAGTCTCTGGTTCCATGCATGGCTCCAAGATTGCATGCACTAATTCCATACTTGTTCAGTAAGGGGACATCAACTTTGACTTCCATGAGATTTGTTGGGAAAGATGGAATTTTCTTCCAATCTCATTTTTGATTGATCAAACTCATATATATGTCAGTGATTTGTCACGATAGTTTAAAAGAAGGGGAGTTCATGACTTATTCACATAATGGATTTCTTTTAACTCAGAAGTTCGAACTAAGTAGGTGTAGGGACTCCCAGATGTACAAGGGATTAAACTCCCAATGCTATATGTGTGAGGACCAGTGATTTTTGAAAATAGAAATTGTCTTCAAATTTTATATTTAAATTAAGATGTTCAAATTTTCTACACTCAATCACACAAAAAGAGATCAAAAGGCTTTCACTTTAAGATCTCATCCACTCACGTCAGTGGAGGGTAAGAAACTAGAGTCGCCACCTAGATAAGGTCTAGGACCTATAAATGTTGTCCCTCCATGGAGGGACACTAATGACTCACACAATGGAATGACTATCTCGTCTCACCAAAGGCGGGTAAGCGTCAAATTACGAATTGGGAAGGTGTTAGGCATCCAACTCGCCCGATCATTGATCGGTCTCCCTAAATCCTATCATTTCTTAACGTTTATGTATACTTTGAGGCTATCTACATAGACTACAATATGCACAAGGGGATCCTAATAAACTTCTAATTCATCCTATATTAATTGCATAACACTAAAGGATGTACATTTCTACAAGTAACAATATATGTATAAAAAAATAAAATATACAAATGAAGAGAAAAGATTAACTAATTATACAAGGAATGACATTCAAAAGAATAAATGAAAAATGAATGAATACACAAATAGAAATGAATGAAGTGAACGAAAAAAAATGATAGAACAATAAAACAACAACAAAGGTATGACCGAGGTCTGGAAACATCCCAGACCGCCTATGTATCCCTGTGCGACGGGAATCAGGCCAAACAGAGTTCGGGTGGGTGTATACGTACCAGGTGTGTGTAAGAAGAGGGACGTTCCTAAAATATTGGAATGCATCCTAAGCGATGAATGCTCCCATAATTATGGAACACATTCGATGGTGAGAGATGTCCCCACAACAGTGAGACCCATCTCAGTGTAGAGGTATTCCCTTTCCACAGAAAAATCCCCTCGCTGAGGTAATCCCATAATACATAGAACTTACCTCAATTTGACCGAGCGTGGAGCGACCAAACTCTCTTGCAGCCTACGTATCTGTCGAGACCTCTGTCTCTCGAGAATCAGGTCAAGCGTAGTTCCCATGGTTTAACGAGCCATGGACACGTGTGGCAACACTCGGGAAAGGCCGAATGCCTCAGCTCCCCACAAACGGGGTTCACTAATATCTCTCTCATATCTCACATTTGGGATACCCAGGTGGACCGTCCGTCAGGCCACCAATCCTATGCATACATCTACCCAATCGTGTATTTTTATTAATACATTTTTGATACAACGATTTTTCACACTCTTGGATCCAATCCTAGGGTTGGGTGGGCTCATTCTAAATGGGTCCACAATGGGTTGGACTCTTTGGAGTCCCCTAGCCAATCATATCGTGGGATATGTGCATCCTAACATAAATCTATTACAAATTGGATGTTCAAAATAGGATAAAACAATTGGGGTAAGGAATATGCATTCAATACATTAAGACATGAAGCAATCATGTCTTAATGTGACTTGAATTAATTAGGCATGTAATGAGAAGAAAATCAGTTTACTTAAACCATAAGCACAACTGTATCAACCACGTACTGAAGCAATCATGACTAGCCATTTAGCAATTATGAGATATAATTAAAAAACGACATGGGAATCTAAAAAAAACATGAGAGAGCATTCATAAAAAAATGAGAGATGACAAGTTGAAGCATAATAAATGGGAATAACTCACACAGATTTGAAGCAAGACCATTTAAATCCAACTCTACTCAAACCAAAACTTAAACCAAATCTGAACCAGACTAGATAAACTAGAACTAGCCTAGGCCTAAACCCAACTCTAGCCAAGACTGAACCAACCCAAACTAAACAGAACCAGACTAGATAAACTAGAACCAGTCTAGGCCTAAATATAACTCTAGCCAAGACTGAACCAGCCCAAACTAAAAAGAACCAAACCCTATAAGCCTGAACTAGAGCCAACTCAAACTAGCCCAGTCTAAAGTAACCCAAACAAAATTAAGGACCTAGACCTAGACCAACTCAAACTAGACCTGAATTGACTAAACTCCAACACCAAAACTTGGGCTAGCCCGAACCAGCCTAGAACCAACTAGAAAGGACAAATTCTAAATGGCCAAATCTAGGGTGGTTTGGACCAGCCTAGAACCAACCAAACTAAACTTCTGAAGAAACTAAAGTCTAGGTTGACCCAAATCGACCCAGAAAAAACCTAGATCATGTTTAAACCTGACCAAACCCAAGCCTCACCAAAACAAACTAGAACCGAAACAACCCGAACCCACCCAGATTCAGATTAACACACTATGCAGCAAACATAAGCCTAAACCTGACCTAGACCTGGACATTAATATGCAAAAACCTATCTCCGCTATAAACAACAATATGTAGAACCACCCTTATTAGTTTCAAAAGGGGAATAAGGGGAAAGGAGAATCAAGAACCCCACCCCCCAAGTTGTAGCCATTTGGGAATGCCAAGAGAAGGTGCAGAACTTCTACTGTTAAAGCAAAATGTAGAGCAAAAAAGAAAATCACATATATTGAGAAAAGAAATAAAGGAAATTAACACAGAAAGGATGGAGGAGCATGAAACCATGACAGAGAGAAAGCAACCCATACTACCACTCATCCGAATATGTTGAACAAACAAAATATGAAGATGCAACTCAAGTAAACATTGAGTATATCCGATTAGAGAAGAGTTCAATGATGCTTAGTCTAACATAGAATATGTATGTGAAGGGGAGCATACAGATCATAAAAAGATTGGACTTAGTTTAAACACTAAACCACAGAAAAAACTCGATCTACCATTAACATTGACAAAACCGGGTGGGGTTCCTAATGAGATCTAGTAGAAAGAACCGACTAAAATGGCAGAAATAGTAACTCCAGGCCAAACCCAAATCAAGAATGCAATCCCCATATTTACATCACTAGCATTCATGTTAGTCTCTACCAAGCCCTCAACACTATTGTGGCAAACAGACTAGCAAACTTAGACTACCAAAAAAAAAATGAAGATAAGAAGGAAATTAATGTTCACGGCAGAAATCATAGAGGAAAGAGAGAAGAGAGAACAAAATTACACATCATAAGAGTCATTCTCAATACGCAGGTAGAGAACAAATAGGTGAAGAAAGTGACGAAACTTACCTGGATCTGAATCGATTGAACAATAATGGCTGGCCTAGTTTTTCTCTTTCTCACTGGCAACAGTGGTGGTGCTATTCTTTCTTCCTCCACGGCGACGGTGGCACTGCTGGTTTTCTTCTTCCTCCGTTGTTCTTGGATTCTCCCAAAGCCACAGAGAAAGAGAAGCTTTAGCACCCTTGATTCAAGCTCCTCTCCTCTGAATCTCAGCTTGAGAAAAAGCCTGCGGAAATCCCAACGGCTCTTCTCCTCTCTGATTTTTCCTTTCTCTTTCTTTCTCTATATCTCACTAACCCGCCGACAACTAAACCAGAAAATCTCCCATCTTCTCGGCTTCCTTTCTCCCTCTACACAGTCGACGCTCTCTTCTTCTCCACTGGTCGACACCCACTTTCTCAGCTTCTCTCATCTCACTCCATGGTCCCCCCCCCCCCAAATCCACCGCTTTCTTCTCTGCCTCCCTTTTCTCGAACCCCCTCTGATCCCCCTCTACTGTTAGGGTTTTATTGGGGTTTCATAACCCCAACCCTAATGAATTACAAACTACCCCTAGTGGTTTTGATCTAACCGGCTCATCCATGACCCATTGTAATTACCAGATTGCCCTCCCCCTGAAATTACCAACTTAATATATTTATTTTAATGGGTTCAAAAATCCGACAATACCTATGTTCGGATATATAGCAGTGATGAAGGTGGAGCTTCTGATCTTTTCTTGTAACGTTCTATATCTTCGTCTACGTATGCTCGGCCATTAATCTTGTGTCCCTTTTATTTTATCCTTTAATCTCATTTGCCATTTTTAGGAAAAGAAAAAATAAAAATTCATGCCTAAAAATGAGGGTGCCAAAAATGAAACGAACCGTTTAAATCGAAACAGTGAAATCAATTATTAAACGGTTCGATTCTGGTTTAAAAAACAAAACCGTTAGTTAAAAGGTTCGATCCTGGTTCAAAAATAAAACCATTTAAACTGACATTTTTGAACAGTTAAAACCGATTGAACCTTTACTTTAATCTCTTGGTGCTAATGTCTATATTAATTTATAGAAATAAATTTTATTTCAATACTTTTCACATGGCATACTTCTATATGGCAAGACCATTTTCATATATGATTAAAGTTATTTTAATGTTTTCCTTGGCTTTTCCTTTACTTTGTTCCGAACTCTCTTCATCTCTCTCCCATCAACGAAACCATTTAAAAACCGAAACCAATTTATAATCGATTTTGGTAAGCATTTTGAAACCGCTAATAAATGGTTCTGTTTTGGTTTTATTAATTACACACCGAACTAAAACCAGACTGCACTGTTTAATACCCTTACCTAAGCATATAAATAATCAATTATCTATCCATAAGCATTCAAAGAAAAATATGAATCCAATACTTAAAGAGGAAATCTCCATTTCTAAGCATATCAGCATCACATAATTGTTTATATATGGCTTTTAAACGGTCTATGGGTATCATTTATTTTATGGAACCATTGAAATTCCTGGAAAAACTGATCCCTCCGAATTAGTAATCGATTAAAACATCTAAATCACCCAGAACCATCCATCTCAACAAACTAATGGAGCTTTTTATTTGAGGTCAGTTTACATGCGCATACGTGTACTTTCCACAGAACATCACTGTCGGAGTCACTGTCGGAGTGGACATGTGCAACTCATTCTCTGGATATGTGATAGGTTCCTCCACCTATGTGTAGTTGAGCTCTCTTTCATTTCCCTCTTTGGGCTGGTGGGCATTTATTTCTCAACTTGTATGATTGGTGTGTTGGTGTGTTTCTCTTTCATTTCCCTCTTTGGTGTATTGGTGTGTTTCTCTCTCGTTTCCCTCTCTGGGCTGGTGGTCATTTATTTCTCAACTTGTATGATTGGTGTGTTGGTGTGCTGGGAGTGATGGATGTTCGTTTCCTGCGGACACCAGCATTTAAACTTTCGGATGGGGTTCTGCTATTAGTCAGTCTTTTCTGAGATTGAAGTTTCCAAATTTGGAAGTGAAGTGAGGTTGGGGAAGAAACAAAACAAACCATGGCATCATTGTTGGCACTGCAAGAGGAGCTGAGACAAAATTTCCGAAGTGGGGCGACAAGAAGTGTGGCGTGGAGGAAGGCACAACTGCGGTCTCTCCACAGGCTCCTTACAGAGGAGGAAGACCAAATCTTTACAGTCCTCCATGAAGATCTTGGAAAACATCGCGTTGAATCCTTTCGAGATGAGGTGAGTATATCTGTGATTGTTTGAGTCTCTGGTTCCATGCATGGCTCCAAGATGCACTAATTCCATCTTTGTTCAGTAAGCTGACATTGACTTTGATCTTCCATGACTTACCCACATAAAAGATCCATTACTTCCGAACATCTGAGAAGTTCAAACTAAGTAGGTGTAGGGACTCTTAGATGTACAAGGGATTAAACTCCCAACGCTATATGGTCCGTACGTATATAGTCAGTACTTGACTGAACTCCCAACAACGGATGGGGATTGTCTCCAGTCCATCCAGTCCGTCCAGTCGCGAATGGACGGATTGGAATCAAAGAACATGCCTACCAATATATTGGGGGTGTGTGTCTTGTGATTCCAATCCATTCGATTGCGACTGGACGACTGGACGGACTGGAGACGATTTTTTTCCCCCAACAACCATATCGTTTTCTTTGCAATGAAAATGACAGATCATTTCACAATTGAAAATCAAATATGATTAGAACTTTAAGAGTCTGGATCAACTGCGCGACGTTCTTTGGACGACAAGTGTCTCATGAAGTTAATAGTGCTATCTTTCGTTAGTTAATTAAATTCTATTTTTTTAATTAATTTATTTAGACAATTGATTTGATGAATTGGAAATCATGTTTTTTAGGTAAGTAATCTATTAGAAATAAAACTCTTAACCATTTTTAAGGTAAATAAATGTAAGTAAATCAATTAGAAATAAAACTCTTAACGATTTAATAAAAAAAAAAAAAGATAAAACTCACGATTAGAGCTTTATAAAAAAGACGTAATCTTTTAGAAATAGAACTCTTAACTAGAGATAAAACTCTAATATTAAAAAAAATGTGATTTACCTTTTCTCTCTCTTCAACTTTTTTTTCTTTAGATTTTGTTATTTTAATTCAACAGAGCTTTATCTCATTAGAAAAAATAAATAAATAAATAACAAACTTTTCTTCAGATTTTGTTTCGGAGTTATTTTTTTTTTTAATTTCTATTTTTTTTATCCATTACTTCCTCTTTACTGATCATTGCTTCTTACGTGCATCACTCTTTATCAATCTTTGCCATCTCCGTTTTTACTTGCAAATGGTTATGAGTACAAGCTTCTACTGGAAAGGGCCAAACACAAACAAATGGTTAAGAGTTTTATTTCTAATTGATTTATTTACCTTAAAAATAGTTAAGAGTTTTACTTCTAATAGATTATTTTATTTATTTATTTAATGAGATAAAGCTCTAATCGTGAGTTTTATTAGAGTTTTGTCTCTATTTTTTTTTTAAATTGTTAAAAGTTTTATTTGTAATTGATTTACTTACTTTAAAAATGGTTAAGAGTTTTATTTCTAATATATTACTTATTTAAAAAACACGATTGCCAATTAATCAAATCAATTACCTAAATAAAAAGAATTAAAAAAATAGATTTTAATTAGCTAACGGAAGTTAGCACCGTTAACTCCACGAGACACTTGTCGTCCAAAGAGTACTAGAAGAGTATAACATGATAGAAGGGATGATGGTGTAACTCCCACACGATTGTTCAGATAATCTTTTCTCATGAAATCACAATCCAAAATGGAAAAATCCATATTAAACAGAATCTAATTAGGGTAACCTTGATCCGATCCAATCCATTTTACATCATATAAGAAACGGCAACAACTCTTTTTTTGTCGCCCTTTCCCCAAGCTGCTATTGCATTATTAAACGGAATCTAATTGGGGTAATTTTGATCCAATTCAATCGTGTTCTGGAATCAATTTTTACTTCTAGTTTTTTTGAGAGTAGAATACTGTTTGATAATGCTGCTTTAGATTTGATTCCAGAGCTTATGATGGTGGATGGGTGGGTGGTGGAAAGGGGTTTGATACCGATGTATGCGTACCAAATGAAATCCAACAGTTGGGTCCCAACTGGAGTCTCTCCAACAACAAGAGAGGATTCAAACCCCTTTCCAACTCTCTTACAATTACATCAACACAACTAAATAACGAGGCTAGGTGACTACTGTATTGTAGTTGTCTCCTATCGCTGGCATTCCTTCTGTCGCGATCTAGCAGCTCGAGTCACTCAGCATGCCGAGTAACCTTGAACTGTTGGATCATAGTTGGAGAAACTAGCCAACATGAGAGGATTTTTTTTTCTAATGACAACCACATGTCCACAATGATTGCTCATCCGAGTCTCCAATGTATATGATTCGATGGTTGAAGGGGTGTCAATTTTGGGATTGAACCAGTAGCCTCGATTGAGCCATTTGAATTAGCCTAAAACCGACCCGGACCGAAATGGTATTGGACTTGTTTTCGATTGAGGTGTGGTATATCTTATCGGTCCCGGTTTGGTACAGACTAACTCAAAACTGGCCCCAAAAATGGACCAATGAGCCCAAACCCAATAATGGCCCGAGCCAAACTGATTTAGACTCAATATTAAACTCTAGTTTCACTACTTCAACCTTCGAAATGGCCTTAACGGGTTTTCAATTGGGCTTTCAACCCAAACTGGTGCTAACTAACCCGATAAGCTAAACCTAATAACAATCCAAAACTAGACCAGCCCATTAATTAGTGCACGATGCAACCTAAGCCTACCCAACCCCAACCTTTTAATGAACATGTTTCGATCGAGGCCTATAAAGCCTGACCCCGATTTAGCTCGGATTGTTGACACCCGTGGTTCTATTAATTTTCCATTGTCATTTAGAAAAATGGGAAAGATCCCTACTTGGCTACCTCATCGTACTCCTGCGTCCTAGGGGACGAAATGACGGTGGTGCTCTCCTGTGATGAACAAATCCTGCCTCCTTAGGGTTCGTTTGATAACGCTCCCATTCCTTACTTTTTAGTTCCCAGAGACAAAAATTGTTCGGTTCACTCCATGGGAGTCAAAATTTAAATTAGGGCTGCAACAGGGCCGGGTTGAGTCGGGTTTTTCAAAACCCTAACTCTAACCCGACTATTTAAACTTAACCCTAACCCAGCCCTGCCAGGGTCAGAAAATGTACAACCCTAACCCTAACCCTGGTAGGGTTGGGCCTAACCCTAACCTATCCTGATTAACCCTTACAAGGTCAGGTTGGGCCGGGTTAACCCTGATTAACCCTGATTTAGGGTTGAATTGACCCTGATTGGTCATGAAACATACAACAAATTGTCAAATAACATACATATAACAATTATAACATAAACATATAACAAACATAATCTATAAGAAAAAAAAAATATCAGTCGTGAAAAGTCAAAATATCAATTGCTGCAAAAACGACACACACACACACAAAAAAAAATCAATCATGAAAAGTCAAAATATCAATTGCTGCAAAAAACGACACACACACACACACACACACACACACACACACATAGGTATATATATATATATATATATATATATATATATATATATATATCGGGCCTAGGTGGGCTCAAACCAACCCAATCTTGCAAGGTTGTATCACAATTGAGCCCTAACCCCTCCCTTAAGATATGTCCGGCCGAGTTCCATGACATGTCACCATTTTAGGGGTTTAATAAATGACAGAACTACCCCTCTCTTTTAATTTTAAAAACTTAAAACCTTTTTTGTTTCCACTACAACCACCACCACACTACTACCCCAACACCGCCACCATCCAACCCCAGACCACCACCACCGTAGTCGGAGAAATCTCTTTTGATATCACTGCTATCTCCACAGCCATCTCCACCACTACCACCACCCACCACCATCGCCACCGCCACCCACCACCAACAAAATCTACCGCCACCCAGAAGCTCTAGAATTGATTTCGGAGTAGCATTATCAAACAACATTCTATTCTAAAAAACTTGATTCGTAAGAAGATGTAGATAACGATTCCGGACCATAAATAGCTCCAGGAGAACTGGAGTGTTATCAGATAGGGCCTTAGATTCCCTCCCATGCAGTCCCATTGGGCAAGTTTTGGGCTTTAGAGGGAGGTATTCGTATAGTGTCAATCAATCTGCGTTCGCTATTAGTGATTCCAATATCGATCGGTGCTTCTCTTGGCAAGCTATTCATTTGGGGCCTGTTCAATTTTCTAAAATAATTATTACTCTCTTTCTTGTATACAGTATTTATTTGTTCTGATTCTATTTCCTTTTTTTTTTTTTTGGTTTCCTGCCCTGTAGATCGGAGTTCTACTCAAATCTTTGAAGTACTCACTGACCCATGTTCAGAAATGGATGGCGCCCAAAAAGGTAAGTTAATTTTTTGTGTTAACATTCAGTATCGATTTTGATTTGGTAGAACTCTGTATGGTTTCTTTTTTGAATCCTTTTTTTTTTATTTTTTTATTACTACAATTGTTTCCTGCCACAAATCAAAACTTATGGGCAGCGCCAACTACCATTGGCTTTCTTTCCGGCAACGGCTGAAGTGATGCCTGAACCTCTTGGGCTTGTTCTCATTTTCTCTGCTTGGAACTTCCCCCTCGGTGAGTTCTTGCTTTAACTTCTACCTGTTCGAGAGATGTTCGCACTGAGTACCAGACCCCAAATCCCCCCCTTTTATAAAAAGGAAAACATGCCTCATTATAGTCACAATTACAAAAGTTAAAGCCAATAAACTGTTTGTTGGCAGCACTGTCACTGGAACCATTGATCGGAGCCATATCAGCAGGGTGTACAACAGTTATAAAACCTTCGGAGCATGCTCCTGCAACTTCATCTTTTCTGGCCAGAGCCATCCCAAAATATATGGACACTAAAGCCATTAAGGTCATTGAAGGAGGAATACCTGTGGCAGAGCAACTCTTACAAGAGAAATGGGACAAGATATTCTTCACTGGTAACACACATATCACTTTCCTTTTGATCAGACACAAATGATTTGACAGTTCGATTAAAATAGGTGTTCCAGCATCTAAAAGCTTGCTTGAAATCATAAATATACCTCAATGGCTTACAGATTTTGTAAAATCCAGGGAGTATACAAGTCGGTCGCATAATCATGTCTGCAGCTGCTAAGCATTTGACTCCTGTTACCCTAGAGTTGGGTGGGACATGCCCTGCTGTCGTCGATTCCCGATTGAGCTCCTCGGACAGAGAGGTTAATATTGTTCTGTAATGTTGAGTTGAATTCCATGATTACTCTGTTTTAATCATCTAATCTGATCAAGTTTTCTTGTGGAATAAATACCAAATGAGAATTCTATAGATTATCTTACTTCTTATGCTTTCTTTAAGATGGCTGCTAAAAGAATATCATCGGCGAAATGGGGATGCTGTAATGGCCAAGCCTGCTTAGCTGTGGATTATATACTTGTGGAGGAGAAGTTGGCATCGAATCTGGTTTTATGCTAAATAGCCCCAATTTTCTCTCATTTGCATTATGTGATTTGATTTTTCTGAATGTTACAGAAAGTTCACATTTTGACACATTCTTGTCGATGTCTTCGTTTGTTTTCCCTCTTAGATTGATTTATTGAAGCAATCAATCAAAAGAAACTATGGTGAAAACCTAGCAGAATCAAAGGGCATTGCGAGGATTGTTAACAAGCACCATTTTATGAGATTGTGTAGCCTTCTTGAAGACCCAAGAGTTTCAGCTTCAGTTGTCCATGGCGGTTCAGTAGATGAAGAAAAACTGTTACTCCATAATCCTTCCTTTTCATTCTATTGATTATTAGAGGGTTCAGTATATAAAGAGAAAATGTCTAATTCCCCCTCTGATCTTTGTTCTAGGTTTATTGAACCAACGATCTTGCTGAATCCCCCGCTATCATCTAAGCTCATGACAGAAGAAATCTTTGGCCCATTACTTCCAATTGTCACAGTTTGCAATCTTCAACCTTGCAATCTTCTTGCTTAAATTTTTAAATTTGACATTTGCTGAAAAAGTGATAGAAGAAAGTCTCATAGTTTTCCTTTCAACAGTTGAAAAAAATTCAGGAGAGCATTGAATTTATAAATTCAAGGCCAAAACCCCTTGCAATCTATGTCTTCACCGAGGATGAAAAGCTTAAGAAAAGGGTTTTATCAGAAACATCCTCTGGAAGTGTAACATTTAATGATGTCCTCCTTCACGTATGGCACCTTAGTTTACAACTATGGTGTTTGGATTTTCTTTTCTTTGCTGATTTTATTTTAGAGGCTAAGGGCACTAATGCATAGATTTTTTCTACTTCCAGTACTTGGCTGACGAATTACCATTTGGTGGTGTTGGTGAGAGTGGTATAGGAAGTTACCATGGGAAGTTCTCTTTCGACACATTCACCCATGAAAAGGCTGTTCTGCGCAGACACTTCTTCATGGAACCTCAGGCTCGATACCCTCCATGGAATGATTTCAAGCTGAAATTTATCAGGTTGATGTATCGTTTTGATTACCTTGGAGTGCTTCTTCTGTTCTTGGGGTTGAAGAGATGATTATCAGATCCTTCCAGCCAGTTAGAAAACGATGAGGACCCTGCTCCTGCAACTAATAAAAACCCTTCAATCCTTGACCAATAAAGGTGAACAGATGAATGGTTTCGGCAACAAATAACAGGGTTTTTTTTGGGATGAAATGTCAAACATTTACATCGTTTAATATCAATTGAATTTTAATGTATAAGTAGTATATTAGCATTTCATTTTAATGTATATGTAGTATATCGGTTGAATTTCACTGTCTGTCCTTCCTCTTATTTGACTTACAACTAGAGGAAGCCTTTTTGTTTGTTTATTCTAGGTTTCCCTTTTTCTTTTTTTTTTATGGAAAATTGGGGGCTATAGAGAGGGGGCTAATTTCCTACATGACCTCCCTAAGAAAGGTCTTCCTCAACTATCTTAATATCTACAACAAATGATCAAGAGGAGTTTTGTGGCAATTAGGGTCTTGATCCATATATTTCAATTTTTAATTGACCATGTTTTTAAGCAAAGCTCCAAAAATCTTTGGAAAGTGGTTGATAATATGAAGTTTTAAGAAAATTAGGAAAAAAATGAATAAAAGCTAAAATATGGAGGAATATACGATTAAATCTGGTTGACATTTAATTGAATCAGATTATATCTTTTCTATCCAATAGTTAGAATTACCACATCACCTCACAAAGTGGCAAATGTAAAGGGTGCGGCTCATCTCAAGTTCTCCAGTTCCTCAAGTTGGTGATCCTGCAACTGAAGTCACTCTGCAAGCATACCAATACATTGGTATGTGTGCAGACTACTCTAGCCGTTAGATCACAGTTGGAGGAACTGCAAAACTTGAGATGAGTTCCTCCCAAACGTAGATGCCCACATTAACAAGGAAGGCCCACCTAACAGACGGAATAAGATGCATCGGCATGTGTGCCAAGCATCTCAATCCATCCAATGGACAACTAGCATGGCTGGACAACAGGATATGATTTGTATCCATTGTTGCTTGCAAGGCCTGCCTTTTGAACTCCAACTCTGTTTTTCGTTGCAACGAGGACAAAAGATTATTTATTTTCTTCTATAAAATTAGTTCCCTCACTCTTTCCTTTAAATGGCCGACTATCATCTATGTGCTTCCATTTTCTCATAGGATTGAAATCCTCCCCGTTGCTGGAGGAATTCCAGCGCAATCCAACAGCTAGAGTTCCTCCAACACACATCCCAATACATCGAGATATGTGCTGGAGGAACTCTAATTGTTGGATCGCCATTGAAGAACTCTAACTATTGGATGGACACTGGAGTTCCTCCAAGGGCGGGAGAGAACTTTTACACTTTCCTATTAACGAATTAAATTCCACTATACCCACTAGCGTGTAGATCCTCCACACTTTTTTTTTTATTCCTTTTCTTATTTTAGTGAAAAATCCACCCCTCCCCGAGACTCGCGACTGGCCAACCGCAAGTAAACACATTTAGGTTATTTAAATTACACACGCTGACCCAGCTTCACCGATCAAAAGCTGTAGTCCCATGAGAAATTCCGTTGGTAGGGCACCAAAGCTCCGCTTTGTGAAACAGATTCACAGGTGTTGTCGTTGGAATCCGGAAGTGGACTCACCAAGACAGACAATATGGAATTCTCAATGAGACAATGGAGTTCCTTTAGGTTCCCTGAGATATTGCCCACTTGAACTATCCCCTTTCCCACTGAACTTAGATACTGAAAGAACCTAATCAGAAGCAATGACAATAACCTGGAATTCTGAGATGAGAGATTTATTTTTTCTTTGCCTCAAGGATCCCAGTTCTCTCTTTTTCCCTTTTTTTTATTTGATGTCATCTTGTTACATATATAGATTCAATTTGGAAACTTTACAAGCAAGCTTTCTCATGCCTATCACTACTTTAATCATTAGTTACATAGGATATAGTAGGCCTGCATGCCTACGACCCCCCCAAGACTATGCCATGGTGTCCTGTCAATCACTTTCGACCCCCCTCGGCCTTCTTCGACCCCTCTTTTAGGCCATGTTTCCCATAACTCCATATGTCCGTTTTTGTCCTTGCACTTTTACCAAGTAAGGATCTGATTTCACACTGATTTGGTCCATGACCTGGTGACTTGGTTGTTCAAATCAGCATGCCTTGCATTTATAGTTGTTGTCAGCATTTATGAGCATTAATGACAACCCATTAATTGCCCAACAACCCACATCAACCTGTGACATCTTATCTGAGTCAGCATGGGGGGTCGAACATAGGTGCCTTCTGATATTTTTCACTATATCTTCCTTCTCATACCGTGCGCCTTAGATGAGTGCCACGTGCCCATTTTCGAAAGATCATCCGAAATTCTCTTCCTACAGCTAAATTTAACATCAACCATGATTTTCCCCAACAACAGGAAGGTGAATCGAGGGATCCATTGGAGAGGAGGGTTAGTCCTGGAGATGCTAAAGAACTGGTGATGATCACAAGCTTAAGCCTCAGCGTGAGAGGGGAGGCTTTGCGAGGAATTCATAGCTTCAACAATTATAAGGCTTGCTTTCTTCTTCCTCCTAATCCTCTGCGTAGATATTTTGATAATAAAAATCGACATCATCTTCCTGAACTTAATCTTCATCGGCAGGCAACTATATCAGGGATGGCCGATGATTCGAAGAAGAACCAGCAGCAACAGGATCCGTTGATGGGAAAGAAAGAGGAAGACAAGGAAAAAGAGGTAGTAGAGGTATCATCCCCGCCTCCTCCGCCGCTGGAGAAGCCTGATCTTGGGGACTGTTGCGGCAGAGGAAGCGTTCGCTGCGTGTGGGACATCTATTATGATGAACTTGAAGCCTACAACAATTGTTATGGAAAAGCTCCTCAATCCAAATCCAATTAATTATGAAAACAAATATATATATATATATATATATTTTAAACCAGATCGACTCCAACTGCTTTGCAGATCCGATGAGTGATTCTAATCTCTTTGTTTCCCAATTTCCTCCTGTATTTCTGTGGAAAAAAACTTGGTTTTTCTTATATTCCGTTCTTATTTCCAGTTTCTCTTGTATTTCTTTGTATATTAGAAAAGATTAAAAGATATTTTTTTTAATTTTTTTTACTCCTGGGGTAACCAAATCTTCGCCCTGACTAGTCCCATGTGTGCATATTGACCCTACAACAGTATGGATCAGGTTATTTCTGGATTGAATGAGAACCTTTCTACTTGTATCCAAAACAAGAAAGAAAAAAATACTTAACACCCAGTGTGTGGCTTCAAAACAGTAACAGTAGTCAAACTTAGAACCTTCCATTTCATGAGGCATATATTTTTTGCCAATTTTGCTACACGTTTGGGTTTAGGACATTATTATTCTTATTAATTTCATTTACTTCTTGAAATATTGGTTGATAGATGTAATTACACAGCACATTTAACACCAGCCAAAGGTGTGAAGGTTTTGCTGGTTTCTTATTATTCAATTGTAGCATGAGTGTGGCTCTCAAGTCTAGAATAGTTTTTGTAAGGTGCTGTCTGAAGGACACTTCTGTAAGAGTATTTAGAACATGATACTATCTTTTAGTTGTCATTTGTTTTATTCTCATTAAGTTTATAAAGAAAATTTTTACTAAATTTTTAAAATCATCAATCTTTATTTCATTGTTAAGAATTATCATTATTTATTAAAAAAAATAAATCTATTATACTAAGAAAACAGAAAAAGATAAAAGTTTTCAATCATTCCACAAGAAAAACCCCTTTTTGTAAGACAACGAAATTCCTGTACTTGGAGGATACTCTTGTAAAGGTTAATGGATACTCTTGTGAAGGTTAATGATTTCTTTCAGCAACCCATCAAGGAAGGATCAGCCACACCACCCTATTTATAAACTTGATATGACACTGAGAGGGGGGTGAATCAGTGTCTGAAAATCCTCCTTAATTATTTACTGCTGTCTAGAGCTGATGGAGACCTAATTTTTCACACACACATAAGCGCATGCAAATCTACCTCGCTACCACTCACTGGTCAGGTTTACCAGATTTGCACACCCATCCTTCAAGTCATTCCACGCACTCCAAAATATAACAAAAAGCAAAGCAATGGACACAGAGATATTACGTGATTCACCAACACAGTGTGTGATGGCTAGTCCACGGAGTAATGCCCAACGGGCTCCGTATTTACTCAACACTCAACTTTTAGTCTTTTACAAGACAAGGATACTAACCCTAGGTTTTCCCAGCATAAAACTGAGAGGGCGCACCAATGCCAAGATTCAGGCTTAACAGCCAGTGTCCAGCACCCACTGAACACACCACGCTTAACCCGCACCCACGGGAAGCAAATAATAATTTTTTTAGGCTTATAAATTTGTCTTACAATTTTTCCCCCACTAGCTAGGAATTCAACAATTTTCACCTACGCTAGCATACAATATATTGAAAGCATAAATAGATAGGGAACTGAAAAATCTCACAAACAATGCTTTCGAATGACCAACAATCTCTCTGAAGCTTCACACTGCTCTCAGGTACTCTCCAACAACCTTCAATGATGATAGAAATCGATTTACAGAGCACACCTTGCTCATAGGCTTCCAATCTCTTCCACACAACCCATAATCACCATGAAAGTGAAAATAAAAGCTTTATTGACCTCTCAATTGATGCACAGAGAAGATGTAGTTGGTGATAGATCACTCCCACAGGGCACGAAACCCTAAAAAATCTTCTGTCTGCCTTCAAATTTCTCTTTTCAATTATTCTCTTTGTTTTTTAGACTCCCAATGACTCCCAATGTAGAGAGCATCCAAAAATATGGAAACTGCAACTTGAACGGATCGATTTAGAGCTCGGATGAGAAAGTTATGTCGGTTTGAAGTTAGGCCAATAAAATCATTCTAAATGGAATCTTTCAGAGCCATACGATGCACCCAAGCTGCACTTTAGCGTCGTCGCTATATGCTTGTCGAACGTTGGTTGGGTGATGCAGAATCTTTTCTACCGGCCATTGGATATCACTCAAAAAGGCGGGATCTTGTCTTAGCCTTAGGATTTGAATAAATCACGTCAGCAAATGTGCGCCCCACACGGAATCAAGGTATACTCTATATAAGACATAAGCCATGGCATTAAACTACTTCCAGCAAATCAAAAAACGTGCGATAGAATCTCGACGGTGTCGCCTTGACACACCTTAGCCCGCACTTTTAAGATCCGTTAGATGCGGATCATGATGACGTGGCTTATTATTAGCCGTCCAATTGGTTTCTTTATCAGATAATGATAATTGTTGCACCATCCTTTAACTTTTGATAATTACAAATAAGCCCCTGAACTCTTTCAAAATGCTACTGTTTTCCCTGTAACAAAACAACTCACCGAAAGCTTGATTTTTTTGGCCATTTTTGAGCGATCCGACGAGAATCGCGATATCTCCCTCATCCAAAGTCGGAATTAAGCGATTCAAGTTGTGTTGGGAAGCTAACTCGACGCTCTACATCTTTTCAGCGCCGGAAAGCCTGATCCAACCAGAATGGTGTGAGTGAACGGTCATCGAACCAATGGTTTACACCAGGATCTCGAATAGGCCGTGTCCACTCATACAAACCATCACACATAACCACAATCAGAATATAATAGTACAGCGGAAGTCTTTTAAATATAATGAACTAAGAATCTATTGATAACTTTAAACAAAATACCAAATTATTCAAATCTAAACAAATAATATAATATCATTACATCTCTTTAATCCAATCGAAAATAACGAAAATAAATAAATAAAACCAATCAAAGGTACACGCAGAAAGGGCACTCGCATGAAGCGTCAAGCTCATCCTCTCCTGCCTGTACATCCAACGCAGCAACACCACCATAAGTCGGAGCATTCATGTAGTCATCCACAGTGTAACCTGCATCAATATCTAAAACATGTATATATACAAAGGGTGAGCTCACAACTTAGCTCAGTAAGACAATCAGACAGTTTCACAATATTATGCATGAGTAACAATCAATTTTATGCTGTGGTCTGGTTTTAAGTTTGCAATGTGCTATAGAAAGGTTTGGTGGCCCCCGCATCTCTATACAGTGTGTGACACCTCATGGATCATACCCCCATTGGCCCACATGCACCCATCATAGAATAGAGATAGAGCTAAGATACCCCCGCACCTCCCCTGATACTCTACCCATACCAGTACCTAAGCCCCTACTGGCCAGGGCTCGCAAACTGGGCTCGCAACTAACCAATCCTATATGTCATCAATGTACGCTCTATCCCAGCACAGCCGTCTACGGCATAGAGATAGAGCTAAGGCATTCCCACACCTCCCCTGATGCCCTATCCGAAGCTAACCTACTAGGATAGAAACAATACGCAGGTAGACCCTATCCCAACATAACTCCCTACGGCATAGAGATAGAGCTAAAGCATCGTGGACAAGCCAACGTCGACCTCGGAGACCACAATGCCACATAACAATGGCCAGGCCAGCATCAACATCGGAGACCACCGTACCATGACCTTCCCCTGATGCTCCACCCGTACCAAGCATGTTAAGACAGAATACTACAAAAGGTGCTAGTGTGAGGAGCGATCCCAGGCCCATGCCCCACTCCACACACTAACGAAAATAATCACATGCTTAACAATCACATTCCTATCAATGCATGAACAATAATAATAACTGAAAGTAAAGGATGACATGTGAATATGCACAAATATCACATCATAGATATTCAGGTGATTAACATCGACTTACTATCCATTAATTATTAGGTTTAGGTCGGATTCCTTTACCTGACGCTCGTTTGTTAGCTTGCTCCACGTCGCAAGATCCAAACGGAAAGTCACAAAGTCCTACAATGTTATTAGGGTTTCATTAGAATATATTGCCTAGGGTTTCATGTTGGTCGGAAGCCAATAAAGTTACAAAATACACTCACAGAGCTGACCGGTGGCATGTACCGGTCGCAGCTCTGTGGGGAAGACTGGCGACCGGTATGGTCAGCCGGTCCCCACAGACCAGCCTCCCGAGGGATACCGGTGGCAACATACCGGTTGCACATAGTGCAACCGGTATAGTCTACCGGTATGTCTCCGGAAGACCATACATGAGTTTTTCGACTGCCGTCGATCACCCTCCATGGATTTCCAAGGTTTCTCCTATCCATTCTAAGTCTAAACTTGGAGTTAGAGTTATCCCCAACTCATTCAAGTCTCGTTCCGATGAATATCATCTCGGAACTCGAATCTAGGGTTTGACGGCAACTTAGGGTTTATTGGCCAATTTAGGGTTTTAGATCAATACCTACTTGCATGGTATTGATCCACCCACACAACTAACATAGGGTAAGAAGATTGATTCAAACACTTACCGTTGACTGGCGTAGCGTGAGCGTCGTCGAACTGTAATGGCGGCACATTCTTCTTCTTCCTAGCTCCTTCTCCTTTCACACCTCTTTCTCTTCTCTAGGGTTTGTGAGAGACAATGGAAAAATTTGAGGAGGTTTAAGGGTGTATTTATAGGCTAGAATTAGGGTTTAGTAACCCTATTAGGATTAGGAAAGTCTTAGATTCGAAATCAGGTAAGTGGGACCCTCAGTAGTCAATTTTCGGAGTTCCACACTTAGCTGCGCAGAGTTGACCGATCGACCGGTACCAAGACCGGTACCATCGACCGGTCAACATAAAATCATGTTGATTCGATCGTCTTTGGTCCGATTTCATACCTGCCTGTCATCCGCTCGTCCTGTCTGGCCCGGTGATGATCGGAAGACCTATCACGACATCAAAACCAAGGTTTAGACCAGATTTACGGAGTGCGGGTCTTACAACTCCCCCACCCTTAAAAGAAATTTCGTCCCCGAAATTTGCATGCAGGTTTCACAACTCCCCCACCCTTAAAGGAAATTTTGGCCCCGAAATTTAAACATACCTTGATCGTTGAAAAGGTTAGGGTACTCCTTCCTCATTGCGCTCTCCTCTTCCCAAGTAATTTCCTCCACATTTTGGCTTCTCCAATGCACCTTCACATAATGGATATCCTTGGTTTGAAGTTGCTGAAATTTTCGACTTGAGAACATCACAGGCACCACTTCGAATGTTAAGTCTTCAGTCAAGTCTGGGGGATCAGCGATCAAGATGTGCGATGGATCTCTGACATACTTCTTCAGTAATGATACATGGAACACATTATGAACACTAGACATAGATGGTGGTAGAGCCAATTAATATGCTACATTACCACGTCGGGTCAATATCTCATACGGTCCCACATACCTGGGGCAAAGCTTCCCCTTCTTACCAAACCGTTTCAGGCCTCGCACCGGTGACACCTTCAAGAATACTTTGTCACCCACTGTAAACTCCAGATCTCGACGTCGATTATCCGCATAGTGCTTCTGTCGAACTTGAGCTGTCTTTACTCTCTCCTTGATCTGATCAATCACTCGACAAGTTTCTTCAACGAACTCCGGACCTACAATTCTTCTTTCTCCCACCTCGTTCTATAACAGAGGTGTACGACACTTCTTCCCATAGAGTGCTTCATATGGGGCCATCTGAATTGTAGCCTGATAACTGTTGTTATAAGCAAACTCGATAAGTGATAGTTTCTCATCCCAAGCTCCCTTGAAATCTATTGCACAAGCTCGGAGCATATCTTCTAAAATTTGAATAGTTCGTTCTGACTGTCCGTCTGTCTGAGGGTGAAAAGCTGTACTGAACTTCAACTTCGTTCCCATAGCTTTCTGTAATCCTTCCCAGAACTTTGATGTAAAACGGAGATCTCTGTCAGATACTATACTCTCTGGAACGCCATGAAGTCTGACTATATTATCAACATATAACTTGGCCAGTTTCTCCATGGTATACTGAGGTCTGACCGTAATAAATCGAGCTGTCTTGGTGAGTCGATCCACTATAACCCAAACTGCATCCACTGACCTTGGTGTCAAAGGTAAGCCAGTGACAAATTCCATGGTAATGCAATCCCACTTCCATGCAGGTTCCGGTAATGGCTGTAGTAAACCTGCGGGTCTCTGCCTTTCTGCTTTAACTTGTTGACAATTCAGACACTGGAACACGAAACGAGCTATATCAGCTTTCATACCCCTCCACCAATATAGTCTTCTTAAATCATGATACATTTTGGTACTTCCTGGATGTACCGAATATGGAGTGTAATGAGCTTCAGTCATAACTCGATCTCTGATATTGCAGTCTTCACTCTCAGGTATACATAACCGTCCACGATACATGAGTACCTTGTCAGAATCCAAGGTAAAGTCAGGATTGCTCGTACCCTTCTCTAGGTCTTCTTGCACTGTCTTGAGATGTGGATCCTGTAGGATTGCTACCTTGACTTCATCAACTAGATCCGGTGAGATCTTCAAAGCTGCGAACATCATGGTGAACTTATGAATTTTAGGTTTATATGTAGAATTATGTAGAATTTTAGGTTTTTCATTGATTGAGATGTTCCAACCGTAGTCGACCGGTATGTCTCCGGAAGACCATACATGGGTTTTTTGACTGTCGTCGATCATCCTCCATGGATTTCCAAAGTTTTTCTTATCCATTCTAAGTCTAAACTTGGAGTTAGAGTTATCCCCAACTCATTCAAGTCTCGTTCCGATGAATATCATCTTGGAACTCGAATCTAGGGTTTGACGGCAACTTAGGGTTTACTGGCCAATTTAGGGTTTTAGATCAATACCTACTTGCATGGTATTGATCCACCCACATAACTAACATAGGGTAAGAAGATTGATTCAAACACTTACCGTTGACTGGCGTAGCGTGAGCGTCGTCGAACTGTAATGGCGGCACCTTCTTCTTCTTCCTAGCTCCTTTTCCTTTCCAACCTCTTTCTCTTCTCTAGGGTTTGTGAGAGACAATGGAAAGGATTTGAGGAGGTTTAAGGGTGTATTTATAGGCTAGAATTAGGGTTTAGTAACCCTATTAGGATTCGGAAAGTCTTAGATTTGAAATCAGGTAAGTGGGACCCTCAGAAGTCAATTTTCGGAGTTCCACACTTAGCTGCGCAGAGCTGACCGGTCGACCGGTACCAAGACCGGTACCATCGACCGGTCAACATAAAATCATGTTGATTCGATCGTCTTTGGTCCGATTTCATACCTGCTTGTCATCCGCTTGTCCCGTCTGGCCCGGTGATGATCGGAAGACCTGTCACGACATCAAAACCAAGGTTTAGACCGGGTTTACGGAGTGCGGGTCTTACACAGATCATCCCCAGAAGCTAATGCAGCTCTATGGATGGGCAGAATCGAGGAAGGAGGAATGCCAGGTAGAGAATCACTGGAAAAGGGGGAAGAGATATCGTTTGACACCCAAAGGAGGGCAGAGAAAGGATTCATAGAAAGGATAGGAGGTTTAGGCAGGAGGGAGGACGACTTTCCAGGTTGGCGAGTGACATGAAAGCAAGGTTTCAAAATTTGAAGGCCTCCAAGAACCCTTCCTAGGAACCTGAGAAGACTCCTCTGCCTAGATTGACGAAATCGAACCCGACCCGGCTTCTTCTCCACCTGGCAAAGGCTGGGATTAGTATCCAAGCCCAGACCAGCAGCGACAACCTTTTCCATAGCTGAGCTCAAAGCCAACTCTTATGGCAGATGGGCTTGAAGAACACCACCCTGCCCATCCTAAGCCATATCAGCCCTGCCTTTAGGAGAGGACAGCTGAGAACCACCACAAGACAATGGCAGATTCATCATGCAATCACCCTCAGAGTGCCCGAAAACCTTGCACGATAAACACTGAGGTGGTTTCCAGTCAAATGAAACCACATGATTAAATTCCATCCCAGCATCTTCTACGATCAAAACTGTCTCCTGAAGCTTCTCCTCACTCGAAACATCCACACAAACCCTCGCATAAGCACGCCTGGATTTGTTAGCTGTGGCAAGATCCGAGTAAAGAGGTTTGCCGATGCAGGAGCAAATGATGCTCAACGCCTCCTTCCCCCATAGATGGAGGGGAAGGCCAGGTAAGGATATCCATAATGGGATGAATTTCAAACCCATAGCACTTGAATGCATCTCTTACTCCCACTGTCTAACAAAAATCGATTTTCCATTGACAAAATACATTCCTTGTTCAAGAATCCTCTGACGTTCTTCCAAGTTGGAGAAAACAAACAGAAACCCTCCATTGAGGAGAAGGTGACACTCCACCTTACCAACTAGATTCCACTGTTTAATAAGAGTAAACTTTACAAGAAGGAAAGCAGGTCTCTTCCCCATGAAGAAACCCACGGCTGAACTTTCCAACTCATCCTGCTCCTTCGCAACCACCTTGCGAGAACAAACCCCTATCTTTAATGAATCTTTAGAGGACGGGGGAAAACAAACTCAGGTTGGGCTTTTGAGGAGACATTTTCTTAGGATTTGGGTTTTGATGGGTCTTCCAAGCATTCTTACCAAAGGGAACCTCGCAGTGAGGCACCGAAAGGGCAGTAGGGGGATGAGAAGATGGTCAGAAGATGGGAGGAAGGGGGGGGAAACTCCTTCAGAAAACGAGATTTTTCAGGAAGGGGGTCAACTTGGTCAGAAGGATAGCATCGCTTAGAGGTTGAATAGGAAGGGAGGGATGGGTGGGGAAGGGGCGAATGGATCTCCATGAGAAGGGAGAAAGCTTCAGTAATGGAGATGGAACTCCTTGAGGAGCAGAGTCCGACGAAACTCCATCTTCCCTCTCTGACTGTCTCCTTACCTTCTTCCTTTATCTCTTCTTTCCTCTTCAGTCCTTTCTTGTGTAGGATTTTTTCTTTGTTTAGAATTCTGAAATTGTAGAGTTTTCTTTCTTACTTGGAGTCTCATATTGTAGGTTTTCTAACTTGAGTAGGAGATTCTTTATGGAAATTTCACACCTTTGAATGCTTTAATTAGATCATACGGCTGCTCCGATTCGGATTCGAATTAGATTTTCGTATCAAACTTTGAAGCAACATTTGTAGGCCCAAACGAACTCAGATTTTTTTCCATAATATCATTTTAAAAAAGTTACGACGTTCTCTACAACTTTATTGGAGACAACTTTTCAATTCTAAAACTCTTTCCATGCCAAAAATCTGCATGAAATTCAGAACGTCAAAATTAAGAATGCTAAAATTTTCTTATCTTTTAGTAATTAATTCACAAAGTCTCTAAAATATGTCAAATTAATAAAATTCATTCTATTCAGTTCAATTAGGCATAAAACACATTAAAAAAGGAAATAAAAATATAAAAATCACACACTTATCATATTCAAACCTGAATGTTTGTTGTTCTTGAATATTATATGCGTACCGTATTATTGTGCCGAATAAAACTTTTTACGAACTAATATAAATTCGAAAAAATTCATATTTTTTATATTGGAACGTATTATACTCTAGTGATATGCATTAGCGCATTAAGCGGTTAAAAAAAGTATAAAAAATACAAAAAAAAATAATAAAAAATAATAATAAAAACTTTCCCACTAACAGTAAGAATTTAGAATAGAGAAATTTTCTTAATGCCTTGAATCAATGGAGTGATCTACGGAGTTAAATATGTGAAATGATTTAACGAAATAAATATGTGGAGTGATTTAAGGAGATAAATATGTGGAGTGATTTAAGGAGACAAATTGTGGGGTGATTCAAAGAGATAAATCTGTGGAATGATTTAGAGTAATAAATTACAAGAGTTTGGAAAATTACAAATTTTAAAATACTAACTTCAAATGGACGTGGGAACTATTACCTTGCACTTCTTACGGGATTATCCTTGTCACCTACAAAGGGATTACCCTTGTCACCTTCAAACCCTTATTCTATTTGTTGAATTATATGTTTATTGCACAATGAATCTATGCTTGTATTTTTACTCCGAAAGCTACCATATTAAACACGTATTATGCTCGTACGTATTTGTATCTGAATTTTTGTCATTCATGAACTTATTAACTATGCTCTGAACAGACTCAAATCAATTTGCAAAGTGAGAAAATTCAAAATTTTCGCTTTTGAGGATTAGGGCTATTCAGGTTTGTCAAATTCAAAAGTTCATGTGCTACAAGTATGTGTACTCGAGCATGAAAGAGCTGATTAAAAAAACACAGAAAAATCTAGCTCTTTATTCCATTCATATCCTATTTAGGAATACATTATATATTCTAAGAATAAAAATGCCTTCCAAATACAATTTTAAGAATTCCAAGGAGTCAATATGCATTCATCCAACTAAGGTACTTATTATTTTATATATTATTATTTATGACTCATACTAAAGAGAATCTTAGATTCCATGACAGAAAAATCTTGGTCTTTAATCCATTCATATCCTATTTTAGAAATATATTATTTATTCTAGGAATAAAAATACATTCCAAATACAATTTTAAGATTTCTAAGGAGTCAATTGTTAAGCTTCCAACTCAAAAGTTCGAACTAATAAGTGGAGGGACTCACCATTTATGAGACCCTAAAATTCTAATTTCATTCTTTACCCCAAAAAAAAAAAGATTCTAATTTCATTAGCAATGTGGGACTATTCTCAATACTCCCTCTCACATATAGCCCCTGTGAAACCTACATGCAAATTTCAGGGACGAAATTTCTTTTAAGGGTGGGGGAGTTGTAAGACCCGTACTCCGTAAACCTGGTCTAAACCTTGGTTTTGTGTCGTGACAGGTCTTTCGATCATCACCGGGCCAGACGGGACGAGCGGATGACAAACATGTATGAAATCGGACCAAAGACGACCAATAGTCATCAATTTATGTTGACCGGTCGATGGTACCGGTCTTGGTACCGGTCGACCGGTATGGCTTGCGCAGCTAAGTGCGGGGATCTGGAAATTGGTCTCTGCGGGTCCCATTTTCCTGATTTCGAATCCTAGAAGTTTCCTAATCCTAGTAGGGTTACTAAACCCTATTCTGAGCCTATAAATACACCCTTAAGCCTCCTCAAATCCTTTCCATTGTCTCTTGCAAACCCTAGAGAAAAGAAAGAGGTTGGAAAGGAGAAGGAGCTAGGAAGAAGAAGAAGGTGCCGCCATTACCGTTCGACGAAGCTCACGCTACGCTCGTCAACGGTAAGTGTTTTAACTATTCTTCTTATCCTATGTTAGTTGTGTGGGTGGATCAATACCATGCAAAGTAGGTATTGATCTAAAACCCTAAATTGGTCAATAAACCCTAAGTTGCCGTCAAACCCTAGATTCGAGTTCCAAGATGATATTCATCGAAACTAGACTCGAATGAGTTGGGGATTACTCCAACTCAAAGATTAGACTTAGAATGGATAGGTGAAACCCTGGAAATCCATGGAAGATGATCGACGGCAGTCGAAAACCAATGTATGGTCTTCCGGAGACATACCGGTCGACTATACCAGTTGCACATGGTGCGACCGGTATGTTGCCACCGGTATCCCTCGGGAGGCTGGTCTGTGGGGACCGACTGACCATACCGGTCGCCAGTCTTCCCCACAGAGCTGCGACCGGTACATGCCACCGATCAGCTCTGTGAGGGTGTTTTGTAACCGTGTTGGTTTTCGACCAACATGAAACCCTAAACGATATATTCTAATGAGACCCTAATAATATTGTAGGACTTTGTAACTTATCGTTTGGATCTTGCGACGTGGAGCAAGTTATTGAACGAGCGTCAGGTAAGGGAATCTGACCTAAACCTAATAATTAATGGACAGTAAATTGTTGTTAATCACCTGATCATATGAGATGTGTTGTTTGTGCATATTCACATGCCATCCTTTACTTTCAGTTGTTATTACTGTTCATGCATTGATAGGATGTGATTATTAGGCATGTGATTGTTTTCGTTAGTGTGTGGAGTGGGGCATGGGCCTGGGATCGCTCTTCACATTAGCACCTTTTGTAGTATTCTGTCTTAACATGCTTGGTACGGGTGGGGCATCAGGGGAAGATCGTGGTACGGTGGTCTCCGATATTGATGTTGTCCCGGCCACTGTTATGTGGTACTGTGGTCTCCGAGTCGACGCTGGCTTGTCCACGATGTTTTAGCTCTATCTCTATGCCGTAGGGAGTTATGTTGGATAGGGTCTACCTGCGTATTGTTTCTATCCTAGTGAGTTAGTTGCGGATAGGGCATCAAGGGAGGTGTGGGAATGCCTTAGCTCTATCTCTATGCCATAGACGGCTGTACTGGGATAGAGCGTACATTGATGACATATAGGATTGGTTAGTTGCGAGCCCAGTTTGCGAGCCCTGGCCAGTAGGGGCTTAGGTACTGGTATGGGTAGAGTATCAGGGGAGGTACGTGGGTATCTTAGCTCTATCTCTATTCCATGATGGGTGCATGTGGGCCAATGGGGTGTGAACCATTAGGTGCCACACACTCGTGTATAGAGGTGTGGGTGTCACCAAACCTTTCTATAGCACATTTACAAACTTAAAACCAGACCACAGCATAAAACTGATTGTTACTCATGCATAATATTGTGAAACTGTCTGATTGTCTTACTGAGCTAAGTTGTGAGCTCACCCTTTGTACGTACATTGTTTTTAGATGTTGATGCAGGTTACACTGTTGACGACTATATGAATGCTCCTGTGTATGGTGGCATTGCGGCGTTGGACGTATAGGCAGGAGAGGACGAGCATGACGCTTCATGCGAGTGCCCTTTCTGCGTGTATCTTTGATTTGTTTTCTTTATTTAATTTCCTTATTTTTTATTGGATTAAAGGGATGTAATGATGTTATTTTATGCGTTTGAATTTGGATAATTGGATATTTATTTAAGTTATCAATAGATACTCAGTTCGTTTTAGTTAAAGTCTTCCGCTGTATATTTATATTCTGATTGTGGTTATGTGTAATGGTTTGTATGAGTGGACACGGCCTATTCGAGATCCTTGTGTGAACCGTTGGTTCAATGACGGTTCACTCACACCATTCTGGTTGGATCAGAATTGGGGTGTGACAGCCCCACCGTTAAGTGGTGTATATGTGATAGTATATATAGCAATACATGACACTTTTTAAGTGATTTGGTCCCTCTTTTTAGGTGGTTGGTCCTTCTTTGGAGGTGACTGGTCCCTTTTTTCAGGTGACATGTCCGTGACTATCCCTATTTTTGGGTGACCGTCCCTCTTTTTGGGTGACATGTCCGTGAAAATCCATCTTTTTGGTGACTGTCCATTTTTAAGTGACCATAATCCCTCTTTGTGCATCTACCCTCTGTTTGGGGTTACTATGAGAGGGAACTTGGAGCTCTGTTACCATATCAATATTTCCATCTCAAAAATTTGAACTAGTAAGTATATAGAAGGACTCTCCATATATAAGACCCTAAGATTCCAATCTCATTAGCTATATGGGATTATTCCCAATATCAATATACATTCATCCAACTAAAATACTTATCATCTTATCTATTATTATTCCTTACAAGATCACCCAATTTTCCAATCTCCCAAACAGTGAAATAAGCTTTAGATCATCATCAGCCTAGGAATCCTCTGGCCGGGTGCAAAAGCAGTGACCATCACCAGTCCCGACATATATACACTAGGAAGTTTTTTGCAAGTTTCCTGGCAAATCATCGTTGTCCACGCAATGTCCCACATCGTCTGTATGATCAGGTACAGCTGCATGGAGATTGAAATAGTTAATAACTAGAAGAAGATGAAGGATCAAACGATGGAAAAATTAAGATGAGAGTGAGGGAAAAGGATCCTCTCCTGTTGCTTAGTCTATCAGTCGTTTATCGAACAAATTGGGATGTAGATAACTAACGTGGCCGGAAAACAGGAGAGGATCCAGGTTTGAGAGTAAGATATAGTCTAGGGGTACAAGTTTTACCCTGACGACCCTAGCCCGCCCAGGCCCGTCCTGAACCCTGGTAGGGTTGAACCCGGCCTGAACCCTGATAGGGCTGGGTTAGGGATTATTTTTTATCAACCCTAGCAGGGTTGGATTGGGTTAGGGTTGACCCCTTGGGTTGAGCCCAGCCTTGCCCGACCCTGTATATATATGAATATACTTTGGGAAGTGTTGCCGACTCTAAGAGGCGTTGAGACATTGTCTGAGAGACTGAGAGTCGACTGTCGAAAAAGATTAGGTGAGAATCGAAATCTCCTAAGGAGCTTTCCTTGTTTTGAGTTAAATATTTTTTATAATTTGATTGTTATTGTTTCGACTTCATTTACTGATCTATTAGAAATTTGTAAGGAGATTTTACTTTGTTTTGAGTTATGTGTTTTCAATCTTTCTGTTGTTCTTTTGACAAATTGAGTATGTTTGATTTTTGTTGTTTCTATTTTGTTTGTTAATCTGTTAGAGTTCCCCTCTGTTTTGGCTATCTATTTTGTTCATATTTTGTTTATATTTTCATCGGTAAAGATTTATGATTCTCATGAGTGTTGTAATGGACAATCAAAAGCATGTTTAATGATCGACAAGAGATTTCTATTTGAGCTAAGATCAAATGGGTTTTAAATGAATTGTATGATTGATATCATTTATCCTCTCTTTTTTTCTCTTTTTACCTACGGGGATCTTTTTTTTCTCTTTTTACCTCCTCCTGAATCAGGGTTAATCAACCCGGTCCTGTTAGGGTCAATCAGGGCAGAATAGGGTTAGGCCCAACCCTGCCAGGGTCAGGGTTAGGGTTGTATATTTTCTGACCCTGGCCCTGTTGCAGCCTTAAGATATACCCATTGACTATAGTGGATAAAAATAAAGAAAGAAGAAGAAAAGCAACAACTGAAAGCCTGGAATAAAATGCCATTTCTCTATGCTTTCCAAACCTTAGGATTTTTAATTCTTTGAGCTAAAGAGATTCTCAAAATAGGGTTTTATATAGGGTCCATTAGTGAAAATCAAATCTTCCAAACTTAGAAAGAAATAGTTCTCCCCTTTCCTATTGAATGCTTACACTAGTTAATACCATGGGTGGCACTTAGTAACTGCCCTTTCCTATTGAATGGTTGATATCATGTTTATCCCTTTCCTTCGGAGTTGGAAATTTGGTAATAAGGGATAAATGCAGTAAATATTTTAAAAAAAAATCTGAATTTTTTGTTTGATTTTATGCAAATGAACAATTCCGAATTTTATTTTAAGTCCTTGTTTTTTTACTGAATTCTTAAATTACTTTAAATGAATCAGTTAAACTATTATTTCCCGAAGAATTCCTGAATCCAAATTTGCTAATTATGGTTGGACCTGACAAAAAAATAAATCTTACTAAGTAACATTGAGCTCTTGCTGATGTCTAAGGTTTAACCTTTCCAACGTTCTCATGCACTTGATATGCCATGGGCTGGGGCTTGGGCCTAATATGATCAAGCCCAGACCCAAGTCTGGGCGAATCATTTCATGATCCGGTTCATGAATACCCCCAATTTTCTTGATTGGGGCTATCTGACCAATCCTTTTTCAGTCACATAGTAGGTAATGTGTAGGGACTAGGGAGTTCAAACCACCGATTCAACCAGCCATTAATGCAATGGAATTCTGGCCAAAAGGTTAGAAGTTCCAAATTTTTTTCCCAGCCAACAGGTCTTTCTTGTACATATTACGGCTGCTAATTCAATTTCAAAACTCACTCCATCCGAGCTTTCCTACTTTTCTCTTTCTTTCCATTGCAGGGAAACTCTTGATTCAGCTCTTTTATGATTGTTTAATTTCCAACTAGAATGATCGTCATCGTCGGTGCCAGAAAGTGGGAGGAAGTTGCAAGTTCTCGTTGCCTTAGTTGAAGTTCTTCAGTTTGTGATGAGAAGAAGTGTAAGTTGGTTTAGGTTATGGAATTGATTTGCATTGGAAAGGGTAACAATGAAACTTCACGTTCCATCAAGGGTAAATACGAGGGTTCACCACCCCATTAAGGGTAGTTTTGTTTTTAAAATTTTGAGAATTAGCTTACATTATTAGCATCTAATGGACTTCAATTAACGGATTGTAATTGTTGTGTTGTGTTTTGTATTCTGTGAAGTCCACACAATTATTAGAATTGTATTTGTATTTGGATTTAGATCAATCATATGTATAGTGATTAATCTGTAATTGTGGGGTTAAGGTTTCTAGGGAGCCTATATATTGTCTCGATAGAGAAAATTCTAAATAAGATTAAGTAAAAGGAAATACTTTGTGAGGTGGAGAGAGGTGAAGAGTTTTACTGTAAATAAAATTTTTTTTTTATTCTCTGTGGTGGAGGTAGACATTTTAGATTAAGTGCTGAATCACAATAAAATCTTTATATTATTTGTTTGCTCGATCTTCGTTTTCTCTCTTATTAATTTGCGCTTTTATTCCTAACAGTAGTAACTATAATTGTCAAAAACTACTAGATTTTGAGTGTAATTAAAGCATAATAGACTAAAGGAAGTACAAGTAATTTTTTCAAAAATCTTTCACTTAATGTTTATGATAAACAATTTGAGATATCCAAAAAGAAATTTAAAAAAAGACAGACATACATAACTGTTTGCTACTTCAACGGAAATTAAACGACCCATTAATATTTTTTGATATTTCCTTAGCCAAGTGGTTGGGCAGTTGAGCCTGATTGATTGTTTTCATTAATTAATAATGTTGATGGGTCATGAAAATGCTTGTTTGAATCTTTCCGAGCGTCGGATAGAATCGAATTTATATCCAATGGCTAAGGATAACTCATTACGCATATTCATAAATTGACATGAATATCTGATTGCTAAGTGAAGATAATAAGTGACAGAGTTGAGTAGTTGTTGTTTCATTCAATATGAGTCACATGATCGATTATGTGATTGCTAAGTGGTCTAAGGGGGAGAGCAGTTGTTCCATTCAATGCGGGTGGTCCATATTGACATTCATACACAGCAACCTTCATACCCTACATGGCCACATTCAAAATATGCATGAAACTCATTTTTCCAAGAATAGTGCAGTATCATTCGCTCCCTTTGGAACAAAAGTAAAAGAGCATGAGTAGAAAGAAGAGGAAGAGGTCATGAATAGAATATCGTCACTTAAATTTTTAATTACAATACTATCCTTGGTACTTGTAAAAATAAAAGCATAAGGAGGAATCTCACATGGACTCCAAAATGCCAAGACAAGACATCGCTGTCATCATCACTCTCCCTGGTGGCCTTCCCAACTCAACCCCTCCTCCTTCGGCATATGCCCCCATCCCCACCTTCCCTACCTGGTTGGAGGTGGAACCATTATTAGATCCAACTTATTGATCAATATATAGAATCCGTGAAATGATTATTAAACAGTTTGATTCTAGTTAAAACAAATAAAATCGTTTCGTTAAACGGTTCGATTCTGGTAATAGCATTCAAAGAAAAATATGAATCCAATACTTAGAAAGAGGAAGTCTCCGTTTTTAAACATAATCAACATTACATAATTGTTTATATATGGCTTTTAAACGGTCTATGGTTATCATTTATTTGGTTATGGAAGCATTGAAGTTCCTGGAAGAACCGATCAGACTGAATTAGTTAGTAATCACTCAAAACCATCCCAACAAATACACAGAAATTTTTATTCGAGTTCAGTTCACAAGCATATACGTACGTGTATATACTGTCCACAAAACATCACTGTCAATGGAGTGGGGAAGCGTATTTAATTCATTCTCTGGATATGGGATAGGTCCTCCACGTTTTTGTAGTTGAGCTCTCTTTCATTTCCCTCTTTGAGGCGGTGGGCATTTATTTCTCCAATTGTATGATTGGTGGGTTGATGTGTTGGGAGTGATGGGTGTTCGTTTCCTGCAGACACCAGCATTTAAAGTTTTGAATGGGGTTCTGCTAATAGTCAGTTTTTCTGAGATCGAAGTTTCCAAATTCTGAAGTTTCGAAGTGAAGTTGGGGAAGAAACAAAATCATGGCATCATTGTTGGCACTGCGAGAGGATCTGAAGGAGCTGAGACAAACCTTCCGAAGTGGGGCGACAAGAAGTGTGAAGTGGAGGAAGGCACAACTGCAGTCTCTCCACAGGCTCCTTACGGAGCAGGAAGACCAAATCTTTGCAGTCCTCCATGAAGATCTAGGAAAACATCCCGTTGAATCCTTTCGAGATGAGGTGAGTATATTATATGATGGTTTGAATCTCTGGTTCCATGCATGGCTCCAAGATTGCATGCACTAATTCCATCTTTGTTCAGTAAGCTGACATCGACTTTGATCTTCCATGACTTACCCACATAAAGGATTTTATACTTCTGAACATCTCAGAAGTATGAACTAATATGGTACGGGACTGAACTCCCAACAACAACCATATCCTTTTCTTTGCAATGAAAATGACAGATCATCTTCGGAATTGAAAATGACAGATCAAATACGATTAGAATTTTGAGTTAAGCACATGGTGAAAGTTTCAGTAGGGGATAGAGGAGGAGACGAGTATATATAACATGAGAGAGGGGATGCTGGTGTAACTCCCACACGGTTGTTCAGATAGATAATCTTTTCTCATGAAATTACAATCCAAAATGGAAAAATCCATATTAAATGGAATCTAATTAGGGTAATGTTTATCCCATCCAATCCATTTTATGTCATAAAAGAAAGGGCGACAAAAGAGCAACAACTCTTCTTTTGTCGCCCTTTTCCCAAGCTGCTATTGCATTATTAAACGGAAGCTAATTAATTAGGGTAATTTTGATCTAATCCAATTCGTTGCTTTTGTTCTGAAGTCAATTTATTGTTTCTAATTTTTTTGAGAGCAGAATGCTATTTGATAACACTGCACTAGATGTGATTTCAAAGTTTATGGTGGTGGTGGTGGTGGTGGTGGTTGTAGAAAGGGGATTGATACCAATCTATGTATGCTAAATGAAATCCAGTAGTTGTGTCTCAGCTGGAATCTCTCCAACGACAAGAGAGGACTCAAACTCCTTTCCAACTCTTTCTTACAATTATATCAACACAACTGAATAACGAGACTGGGTGATTATCGGATTGTAGTCATCTCCTATCGTTGGTGCTCCTTTTGTCGCAATCCAGCAACTGGAGTCGCTCAGCATGCCGAGTGACCTTGAACTACTGGATCATAGTCAGAGAAACTAGCCAACATGAGAGGATTTTTTTTTTTTTCTAATGACAACCACATGTCCACAATGATTGCCCATCCGAGTCTCCAATGTATATGATTTGGTGGTTGAATGGATGTCAATTTTGGGACTGAACTGGTAGCCCCGATCGAGCTAGTTGAATTAACTTGAAACCAATCCAGATGAAATTGTTATTGGAATTGTTTCCTGTTGAGGTATGAGCATATCTTATCGGTCCCGGTCTGGTCCAGGCTAATTCAAAACTAGCCCTAAAAATGGACCGATGAGCCCAAACCCGATAATGGAGAGCCAAACTGATTTAGACTCAATATTAAACCCTAGTTTCACTATTTCAGCCTTCTAAATGGTCTTAACGGGTTTTCTCCTGGGTTTTCAACCCAAATCGATCCCAACAACCCAATAAACTAAACCCAATAACAATCTGAAACTAGATTGGCTCATTAGTTAATACATGATGCAGCCTAAGCCTACCCAACTCCAATCTTTTAATGAACATATTTCAATCAGAACTTATAAAACCCAACCCGATTTAGTCAGGATCGTTGACACCCGTGGTTCTATCAATTTTTCATTGTCATTTAGAAAAATGGGAAAGATCCCAACTCGGCTACCTCATCCTACTCCTGCATCCTAGGGGACGAAATGACGGCGGTGCTTTCCTCCTGTAATGAACAAAACCTGCCTCCTTAGATTCCCTCGCACGCTGTCCCATTGGGCAAGTTTTGGGCTTTAGAGGGAGGTATTCGTATAGTTTCAATCAATCTGCGTTCGCTATTGGTGATTCCAAAACTGATCGGTGATTCTCTTGGCTAGCTATTCATTTGGGGCCTGTTTACTCTCTTTCTTGTATACAGTATTCATTTGTTCTGATTCTATTTCCTTCTTGTTTTTCTCTTCTTTTTTTTTTTTCCTGCTCTGTAGGTTGGAGTTCTACTCAAATCTTTGAAGTACTCACTAACCCATGTTGAGAAATGGATGGCACCCAAAAGGGTAAGTTAATTTTTTGTGTTGCATTCTGTATAAATTTTGATTTTGTAGAACTTCGTATGATTCTTTTTTGAAGCTTTTTTTTTTATTACTACAATTGTTTCCTGCTACAAATCAAAACTTATGGACAGCACCAACTACCATTGGCTTTTTTTCCGGCGACGGCTGAAGTGCTGCCTGAACCTCTTGGGCTTGTTCTCATTTTCTCTGCTTGGAACTTCCCCCTCGGTGAGTTCTTACTTGGACTTCTTCCTGTTCGAGAGATGTTCACACTGAGTACCAGACCCCAAATCCCTCATTTTAAAAAGGAAAACATAGCTCATTATAGTCACAATTACAAAAGTTAATGCTAACAAACTGTTTGTTGGCAGCACTGTCACTGGAACCATTGATCGGAACCATATCAGCAGGGTGTACAGCAGTTATAAAACCTTCGGAGCATGCTCCTGCAACTTCATCTTTTCTGGCCAGAGCCATCCCAAAATATATGGACACTAAAGCCATTAAGGTCATTGAAGGAGGAATACCTGTGGCAGAGCAACTCTTACAAGAGAAATGGGACAAGATATTCTTCACTGGTAACACACATATCACTTACCTTTTGATCAGACACAAATGATTTGAATGTTTGATCAAAACAGATGTTCCAGCATCTAAAAGCTTGCTTGAAATCAGAAAAATATACCTCAATGGCTTACAGATTTTGTAAACATCCAGGGAGTATACAAGTCGGTCGCATAATCATGTCTGCAGCTGCTAAGCATTTGACTCCTGTTACCCTAGAGTTGGGTGGGACATGCCCTGCTGTCGTTGATTCCGGATTGAGCTCCTCGGACAGAGAGGTTAATATTCTTCTGTAATGTTGTTGAATTCCAAGATTACTCTGTTTTAATTATCTAATCTGACCAAGTTTTCTTGTGGAATAAATACCAAATGAGAATTCTATAGATTATCTTACTTCTTTTGCTTTCTTTAAGATGGCTGCTAAAAGAATATCATCGGCGAAATGGGGATGCTGTAATGGCCAAGCCTGCTTAGCTGTGGATTATATACTTGTGGAGGAGAAGTTGGCATCGAATCTGGTTTTATGCTAAATAGCCCCAATTTTCTCTCATTTGCATTATGTGATTTGATTTTTCTGAATGTTACAGAAAGTTCACATTTTGACACATACTTGTTGATCTCTTCGTTTGTTTTCCCTCTTAGATTGATTTATTGAAGCAATCAATCAAAAGAAACTATGGTGAAAACCTAGCAGAATCGAAGGGCATTGCGAAAATTGTTAACAAGCACCATTTTAAGAGATTGTGTAGCCTTCTTGAAGACCCAGGAGTTTCAGCTTCAGTTGTCCATGGCGGTTCAGTAGATGAAGAAAAACTGTAACTCCATAATCCTTTTCATTCTATCCAGTAGTGATGGTTATAAACAAAGCCAATGATTATTAGAGGGTTCAGTAGATAAAGAGAAAATGTCTAATTCCCCCTCTGATCTTTGTTCTAGGTTTATTGAGCCAACGATCTTGCTGGATCCCCCGCTATCATCTGAGCTCATGACAGAAGAAATCTTTGGCCCATTACTTCCAATAGTCACAGTTTGAAATCTTTAACATTGCAATCTTCTTGCATAATTTTTCAAATTTGACATTTGCTGAAAAAGTGATTGAAGAAAGTCTCATGGTTTTCCTTTCAACAGTTGAAAAAAATTCAGGAGAGCATTGAATTTATAAATTCAAGGCCAAAACCCCTTGCAATCTATGTCTTCACCAAGGATGAAAAGCTTAAGAGAAGGGTTTTATCAGAAACATCCTCTGGAAGTGTAACATTTAACGATGTCCTCCTTCATGTATAGCACCTTAATTTACAACTATGGTTGTTGGATTTTCTTTTCTTTGCAGTTACTGATTTTATTTTAGAGGCTAAGGGCACTAATGCATAGATTTTTTCTACTTCCAGTACTTGGCTGACAAATTACCATTTGGTGGTGTTGGTGAGAGTGGCATAGGAAGTTACCATGGGAAGTTCTCTTTCGACACATTCACCCATGAAAAGGCTGTTCTGCGCAGACACTTCTTCATGGAACCTCAGGCTCGATACCCTCCATGGAATGACTTCAAGCTGAAATTTATCAGGTTGATGTATCGTTTTGATTACCTTGGAGTGCTTCTTCTGTTCTTGGGGTTGAAGAGATGATTATCAGATCCTTCCAACCAGTTAGAATACGATGAGGCTCCTACTCCTGCAACTGATAAAAACCGATCAGTCCTTGACCAATAAAGGTGAACAGATGAATGGTTCCAGCAACAAATAACAGGGTTTTTTTGGGATGGTTATTAAAATGTCAAACATTTACATCGTTTAATATCAGTTGAATTTTAATGTATAACTAGTATATTAGCATTTCATTTTAATGTATAAGTAGTATATCAGTTGAATTTCAGTGTCTGTCCTTCCTCTTATTTGACTTACAACTAGGGGAAGCCTTTTTGTTTGTTTATATTGGGGCTGTAAAGAGGGGGCTAATTTCCTGCGTGGCCTCACTAAGAAAGTCTTCCTCAACTATCTTAATATCTACCACAAATGATCAAGTGGAGTTTTGTGGCAATTAGAGTTTTGATCCATCTATTTCAATTTTTAATTGACCATGTTTTTAAGCAAAGCTCCCAAAATCTTTGGAAAGTGGTTGAAAATATGAAATTTTAAGAAAATTAGGTAAAAATTAATTAAAAATACAAGTGAAAGAAAAGCCATATCTTTTCTATCCAATAAGTAGAATTACCACATCACTTCACAATGTGGCTAATGCAGAGGGTGCGACTCATTTCAAGTTCTCCAATTCCTCAAGTTGGTTATCCAGCGGCTGAAGTCCCTCTACAAACATAACAATACATTGGTATGCTGGTAGACTAAACTCTAACCGTTGGATCACATTTGGAGGAATTGCAGAACTTTAGATGAGCTCCTCCGTAGATGCCCACATTAGCAAGGCTGGCCCACTTAACAAAGGTGATGAACAACCCATGTTCCAATGAGTGTCTCTTTATCAAGCAATCGAAGTGAGCATGAGTGCAGGACAAAAGAGGTCAAAGGTTGTTGAAAAGTGTTTTGATCTACTTAGTTGGATGAAAATCCTCTCTTGTTGCCAGTCATCTAGTCGTTCATTGGATGGACTAGGATACATCAACAATCGTGCTGAGCATCTTAACCCATCTGATGGAAAACTAGCACAACTAGGAGATGATTTAGGTCCATTGTTGATTGCAGGCACGCCTTTTAAACTCCGGCTTTGTTTTTCATTGCATGACTTCATCAGGCTCCATATGTTCATATTATTTCCAACATCTGTCAGTTGCTTAGGCTCCATATGTTATATTCATCTAAAACCATAATGGAAAATCATAAACATAACACAGTTCAAAATCCCCAATGCATTGAAACAAACCTCATGACCAATAACTCCTAAAATTGCAGCATAATTTGCACATGGAAAAAACTCAATGTCCAATTACCCTGGTCTACAAGTTAAGTGATATATTACTTCCACATTGTCTTATAACAAGAGTTGCCCTGTTTTGTCATCTGCAAGTCGTACTCACAGCAAAAGAACCAGGCACAGATTCTAAAGACAACAAGTAGATCAAACAAAATATTTCCAGTTACCACAACCAAACACAGAAGGAAACAGGTCTCATTCATATAAACCAATGCAAAAATTAGAGACCACTAGGCTTCATATTAGTGGTATTTGACAGAATTTAAGTGTAAAATTTTTTTTGAGCAGGAGAGAAATAAGAAACTTGTTTCTAGTCCAATTGTGGACATATTGCAACAATAACATGGGGAGAAAACTTCAGTCAATGTGAATTCAGTTCATCTAAACCAGAATAGAAAATCATAATCATAATACAGTTGAAAATCCTCAATGCATCAAAACAAACCTAATGACCAATAATTCCTAAAATTCCAGCATCATTTGCATCTGAAGCAGTTTCAGGAGATCTGTTTGGAAGATTTTCAAAATATGAATTTTGAAAAGATCAATTGATGACTTTAGCAGTTCATCTCCAAAAAGATCAATTATTTTAAAATCCAGTAAGAAATCCTAATTATTTATTTATTTTTTAAACCGCAATTTTTCTTAATTTTCTATTTTTTATAATATTTTAAAGGATAAATTTCTAAAACTCCCCTATCTATAACTACCTAAACTCCTCTACTCAATTTATTTTTTCAACCTCCCTTGAAATGCGATAAATACAACGAGCTAACTTGACTTTCAATAAATGCAAAATCAAGAGGAAGTATCCCAGAAGAAAGAGCTACATTACCACAATCTGCATCCCATGTTGTCCATCGTCATGAGATTTGTGTTTGGAATTAAATAAATAAATGCAAAATCATTGGCGGGTAAGGAATTAAATAACTTCATGTTGTAAATAGGATACGGGGCAAATGATTTTGAGATGTCAAGGTTTGTGTTTGGAATTAGGGAAACCAACTACTCGGATGGTTTCGGGCAATCCAAACTGCATTCAGGATTGTTAAGGTCTGCTGTTTTCAAAACACTTTACACTGAACAACACAAAACTTTTTTCGTCTCTATCGTGATAATCTACCAAGATATGCAGTGAAACTGCATCATTGCCGGCAGCACTGCTGCTTAGAGGAAGGAGACTGTGGTGGTGATTGATTATCGATTTTGATAGCATCTTAAAATCGTTTAATAAATTATTTGATTTTGATTTTACTCATTACATATTGAACCAAAATCGAACCACAACCTTAAACCAAACCACACCAGTAACATCCTCAGTAAATACCAAATAAATCCGGCGCGTAAAAAAAACCATAGAATTAAATTTAAAAAAAAAATTAATGTAAGAAAAAAGGAAAAAATTAAAAATAAAAATCGATTTGTGTGCGACCATGTTCTACGACTACAACAAGAAGAGAAAGGAAAGATTAAACTCCAGGGTCTGAACCCTTCTCTCTCTCTCTCTCAGGCACTAGTGTATCCAGATCTGCGAGGTCACACGGCTCTCTTAAATTCAATCGGTTTTCATTTCTCCGGGCCCGATCTATGCGCTTCTATTACGCCTCCCCTAGTCACTGACATTCGATTTCCTTCCTATAGTGCTGTTGATTTGGAGGATATAATGGATTCCGCTTGATCAGGATTTGTTCTTCTTAGATCTGTGGTAAAATTCTGTCACTCTCCGTGTCATGATCTCTCATCTTACTGAAAAACTTTATCTATTGGGAATCTATCTCTGTTTCTTGTTCTTCGGAATCTGGGTCGTTGCCCTAAAACTGTTTTGTTAGATTGGAGGGCGAGTTATTTTTATTTGTTTTTGTGACGCTGAAAGCTGTGATTCTATTTGCTTTGTGATGTTCTTAGGGTTTTTCACACTTGAGTCGGGACGATGCTGACGAAATTCGAGACCAAGAGTAATCGGGTGAAGGGCCTGAGTTTTCACAGTAAGAGGCCATGGATTCTAGCGAGTCTTCACAGTGGCGTGGTCCAGCTTTGGGATTACAGGATGGGGACTCTTATCGACAGATTCGACGAGCATGATGGGCCCGTTCGTGGTGTCCATTTCCACAAATCACAGCCGCTGTTCGTCTCCGGAGGTATCGAATTCTACCAATGCTTTAACAGTTCGGTCTTATTTGCTAAGTCATGCTATACAGTTGTTCTTCATGGATGCATGGTGTATGAGTCATTTTCTATCGGTTTTACATTCCAATTCCGTTGTGCTATAAGTTGATCCAGTTTATACTCGTATCTTGTATAGCTTTTGTGCCCTCTGCCTCATAGGATTTGTTGGCCTACTTACTGGTTTTGTGTGCTAGGAATAGATCCATTCAATAAATTTGTTTTCTTGCCCTTCATTGTAATCCCCTCACCACTACCATCCAAACGCCCTTTGGGCACCCTTTCAGTTGACATCTTGTCTGTTGCTAAATTACTTTGACAATCAGAAAACTTACTGACACATAATTTGCTTGTCGATTTTCTGGTGGTGGTTACTTATACTGATTGATTATATTCCCTACTTGTCAGTTACCAAAAAATATTGCCTACTTGTCTTTGATATTATTATTCATGTCCCATATTTTATCTGAAGAGTTCTGGAGGCATTTTTTCTTGCTTTATTGAAAACATTGGCTTTTGCAGGAGATGATTACAAGATCAAAGTGTGGAATTACAAGATGCACAGATGTCTGTTTACTCTTCTTGGGCATTTGGATTACATTCGTACTGTTCAATTTCACAATGAGTACCCATGGATTGTTAGTGCAAGTGATGATCAGACTATCAGAATATGGAACTGGCAATCTCGTACTTGTATTTCTGTTTTAACTGGCCACAACCATTATGTCATGTGTGCCTCCTTCCATCCTAAAGAAGACCTGGTTGTCTCTGCTTCCTTGGATCAGACAATTCGCGTTTGGGATATTGGTGCTTTGAGGAAGAAGACTGTGTCCCCTGCAGATGACATCCTGCGGCTGAGTCAGATGAACACGGATTTGTTTGGTGGTGTTGATGCTGTTGTCAAGTATGTCTTGGAAGGGCATGATCGGGGTGTCAACTGGGCTGCGTTCCATCCTACCCTGCCTTTGATTGTGTCTGGAGCAGATGACCGCCAATTGAAACTCTGGCGCATGAATGGTAATAATGTTAAAATTTTTTGTTTATTATTTTCCTTAATAATTTTCAGTTTTACCTTCTGCTTATGTTTTCTGTTGTTCTGTTTAGAACATCATGGAATGATGCCATTAAGGCTGATTTACTTTGTCTTCAGATACTAAAGCTTGGGAAGTAGACACATTGAGAGGACACATGAATAATGTGTCATGCGTGATGTTTCATGCTAGGCAGGACATTATTGTTTCCAATTCAGAGGACAAAAGTATTCGTGTGTGGGATGTAACAAAGCGGACCGGTGTTCAGACATTCCGAAGGGAGCATGATCGGTTCTGGATTCTATCAGCTCATCCGGAAATGAACCTTCTGGCAGCTGGTCATGATAGTGGTATGATAGTTTTCAAGTTGGAGAGAGAAAGACCTGCTTTTGCCTTGAGTGGTGATTCTATGTACTATGTTAAAGACCGTTTCCTTCGGTATTATGAGTTTTCAACTCAGAAGGAAACTCAAGTTATTCCAATTCGACGCCCTGGTTCGACCAGCCTGAATCAAGGACCAAGGACAATGTCGTATAGCCCTACAGAAAATGTTGTCTTGATATGCTCAGATGTTGATGGGGGTTCCTATGAACTTTATGTTGTCCCCAAAGACAGCGTTGGCAGGGGTGATACTGTGCAAGAGGCGAGAAGAGGAGTTGGAGGATCAGCTTGTTTTGTGGCTCGGAACAGGTTTGCTGTTCTTGACAAAAGCAACAACCAAGTGTTAGTGAAGAACCTTAAAAATGAGGTTGTGAAGAAGAGTGCACTTCCTATTGCTACTGACGCAATATTTTATGCTGGAACAGGCAATTTGCTGTGCAGGGCAGAGGATAGAGTGGTCATCTTTGATCTGCAACAGAGAATTGTTCTTGGTGATATTCTGACCCCTTTTGTTAAATATGTTGTTTGGTCAAATGACATGGAGAATGTTGCATTGTTGAGCAAACATGCAATCATCATTGCAAGTAAGAAACTTGTGCACCGTTGCACCCTTCATGAAACAATCCGTGTGAAAAGTGGAGCTTGGGATGACAATGGTGTATTCATATATACAACACTGAACCATATCAAGTATTGCCTTCCTAATGGCGACAGTGGAATTATCAAGACCCTTGATGTTCCTATATACATTACAAAGGTTTCTGGTAATACCATTTATTGCTTGGACCGGGATGGAAAGAATCGCGCAATAACTATAGATGCAACTGAATATATATTTAAGCTTGCACTCTCAAGGAAAAGATATGATCAGGTTATGGGCATGATTAGGAACTCACAGCTGTGTGGGCAGGCCATGATTGCATATCTGCAACGTAAAGGTTTCCCAGAAGTTGCCCTCCATTTTGTGAAAGATGAGAGGACGCGGTTCAATCTTGCACTAGAGAGTGGAAATATCCAGATTGCTGTTGCTTCTGCGAAGGAAATCGATGAGAAAGATCATTGGTATAGGTTGGGGGTTGAGGCACTTCGTCAGGGTAATGGCAGCATTGTGGAATATGCTTACCAGAGAACAAAGAACTTTGAGAGGCTATCATTCCTGTATCTGATAACAGGGAATCTGGATAAGTTGTCTAAAATGCTGAGGATTGCTGAAATCAAGAATGATGTGATGGGTCAATTCCACAATGCCCTTTATTTGGGTGATATCAGGGAGCGTGTCAAGATCTTGGAGAATGCTGGCCATTTGCCTCTTGCTTATGTTACAGCTGCTGTCCATGGTCTTCAGGATGTTGCGGAGCGACTTGCTGCTGAGCTGGGGGATAGTGTTCCCAGTTTGCCGGAGGGAAAAGTACCATCCCTTCTGAATCCCCCTTTGCCTATTCTTTGTGGTGGAGATTGGCCATTGTTGAGAGTTACTAAAGGCATTTTTGAGGGTGGATTAGACAATGTGGGCAGGAGTGCCCAAGAGGAAGATGATGAGGCTGCTGATGCAGATTGGGGTGAGGATTTGGATATTGTTGACGTGGACGGCATGCAGAACGGAGACATTGGCAAAGTGGATGAAGATGGGGAAGTACATGAAGAAAATGAGGAGGAAGGAGGATGGGACCTTGAGGATCTGGAATTACCACCTGAAGTGGAGACCCCACAAACTGCCACTACCGCACGTTCTATGGTGTTTGTTGCCCCTACTCCTGGCATGTCAGTCAGTCAGATCTGGACACAGAAATCGTCTCTTGCTGGTGAACAAGCAGCAGCTGGGAATTTTGATACTGCCATGCGCTTGTTAAGCCGGCAACTGGGCATAAAGAACTTTGCTCCTTTGAGGTCACTGTTTATTGATATACATACAGGTAGCCATAGCTACCTACGTGCTTTCCCCACAGTTCCTGTGAATCCATTGGCGCT
The DNA here is from genome assembly GCA_028583415.1 of Protea cynaroides. NCBI lineage: Eukaryota > Viridiplantae > Streptophyta > Magnoliopsida > Proteales > Proteaceae > Protea > Protea cynaroides. The sequence goes on along the minus strand of CM053272.1, from coordinate 36,545,169 downwards.
TGAGAGAGGATGGAGTGAGTCAGCTAGCCCCAATGTGAGGCTCCCACCAGCCCTTGTTTATAATTTCACTCAGTTGGAGGAGAAGCTTAAGGCAGGTTACAAGGCAACAACGGGTGGGAAGTTCACCGAGGCTTTACGGCTTTTCCTGAGTATACTTCATACCATTCCTTTGATTGTGGTAGAGTCAAGGAGAGATGTTGATGAAGTTAAGGAATTGATTATCATAGCAAAGGAATATGTGCTGGGTTTGAAAATGGAGCTAAAGAGGAGGGAAATAAAAGACAATCCAGTAAGACAGCTGGAGCTTGCAGCCTACTTCACCCACTGCAATCTGCAGATGCCACACTTGAGACTGGCATTGTTGAATGCCATGACGGTTTGCTACAAGGCAGGGAATCTTAGCACAGCCGGTAACTTTGCAAATCGGCTATTAGAGACTAACCCCATCGAGAACCAAGCAAAGACAGCGAGACAAGTCCTCCAGGCTGCAGAAAGGAACATGAAAGATGTGAACCAGCTCAACTATGATTTCAGAAACCCATTTGTGGTTTGTGGGGCGACTCATGTACCAATCTACCGTGGTCAGAAGGATGTCTCATGCCCATATTGCAGCTCTCGGTTTGTGCCAGCTCAGGAAGGGCAGCTATGTTCCGTATGCGATCTTGCAGTGGTTGGAGCAGATGCTTCTGGTCTGCTTTGTTCTCCTACCCAGGTAAGATGATTGAGCCGCCAAGGAGAAGACTCAGTCTTTTTCAAATTTCTCCAGCTGCTAGTAGCAACGTTAGTTTGGTTGTTTCTTTCTGTGAGCGGAGGTAGGGAACATTGAAACACAAGAGTCCAGTTTCATTGGCACTGTTTCGTCTTTTTCTTGCCCTTTTCATTTTTTTGGTTTTTTTTAGTTTTAATTTAAATTTCGAGGATTATGATTTTACTGTAATAAACCTAAGAATTTTGACTTGATAGTTGTTTATGGACGAGAATGGCAAATAGTGTTGTTAAATTCTGTGATAATAGCAGACAAGATGGGATTGACTGAATTGTCAGTCTGTGGAGACGGAGATAGCAACTCACCTTTTTATTTATTTATTTAAATCTTCGGTTGGGTGGTAGTTTTCCCCTGTTATTATTAAATGGAATTCATTACCAATTTCTGATGACACTGTTGTTTGTAGAATTGTGTTGTTCCCCCAAAATGAAGTGGGATTCAATTCCTGATCTTCATTATCAACAGCTGGAGAGCTTACCAAGGGTTAAGATCCGGTTGTGATTCTTGTATCATAAGCTTGAGCAATTTGTTTCCATGTCCATTTCTAGAGGTTTTTATTACTGTTTTCAACCAATACCTTATGCTTGTAATCTTTTTTTCTGGAGTAAGATTGATTGATAATTCGAATCATTGTATATCTCAAAATGATATAGATTGTCATGATTTACATGTGTTAAATTCTTTCTAAAATATTTTTAATTAAAAAGAAATTTCACTCAAATTCCATCATATGCCTTCTCATTCATGTATACATTTTTCCATGTACCATTGCCTGTCCTTCTTCCATTACCATGCACCCTAGTGAGCGGCAGATCTCACGGTCTGCAAATCCACGAAATTTTAACACCAGTTAACCTACATGTGGAAGAACTAGGATCGAAACAAGACGCTAATCAGGTGTCACTAAGGGTGTCAATCGGTTCGATTTGGTTCAGGTTGAATCCATTTTGATCCTATACCTAAGGTTGTGGTCAGTTTTTTATATTTATATTTACTAAAATGTTGATTTAATAAACTCTATTGGATCATTATTAGGTTCGTTCATTTCGATTTTCTACCTGTAAATTTAATTAAAGTAGGTTTTTATTTAGGCTTTATTAGTCCATTATTGGATTGATTCGATTTTATTTTGGGCCATTAGATCGATTTTGTTCGTGCTCATCAATGTTTTCAGTCCGATTTCAAATTTCCATTGACATTAAAAAATACAATCCAATTAAGGTTCAATAAGGTTCGGTTTTGATTAGATTTTGATCCAGTGTCACCGTGTTTAGTTTCATGTAATTGGGTCCTCGTTGGTCAGTCTGTACCAATTCAGATCTATCATTTTTACTCGTGCTGTGGGGGATTCAAATCTTCTCCTCCCTGTACTTTTGGGATCTGAATCGTCTCCTCCCTATACTTCTGGGAGGAGGGAGACGCCCCCGTTGGATGGCCGATACGTGACTCTCAGGAAAATCCAAGCCCCATGTCCGAGCTACCACCCCCTGTCAGCTCAGCTTGTCAGTTAGGTGTCGGCTCGGATGTGGGGCTTGGATTTTCCCGAGAGCCACGTGTCGGCCATCCGACGGGGAGTCTCCCTTCTCCTAGAAGTATGGATTCAAATCGTCTCCTCCCTGTACTTCTAGGAGGAGGGAAACTCCCCCGTCAGATGGCCAATACGTGGCTCTCCAGAAAATCCGAGCCCCACATCCGAGCCGACACCCAGCCGACAAGCTGAGCTGACAGGGGTGTCGGCTCAGATGTGGGACTCGAATTTTCCTGAGAACCACGTATCAACCATTCGACAGAGACGTCTCCCTCCTCCCAGAAGTACAGGGAACAAACGATTCGGATCCTGGTGTGGGATGGTACTTCGGTACTTCCCAGAGTTTTAAGAACATAAAATCGGGTGAGGAGATCCCAACCGTACTGCACGGTTTCCAGTAATAAAATCGGGTGAGGAGATCCCAACCGTACTGCACGGTTTCCAGTACGGATCGACTGGGGCCAATCCGCTCAGGATCGACAAATGCGGATCGATCCATGGACCGCTTCCGTTGGACCCTGCGACTGGTATCAATCCTTTGTTCCCCCACCTCTTTACTGTTTTTGCTTCCGATTTTTCGAAGGGCATCATCGCAGAGGCACAGGGGTGGAAGATGATGAAGATGATGAAGAAGATGAAGAGTAGCAGCTCACTAGGTGGCATCCGCTCATCTCTTTGGCTAATCTTTCTAGGGATTTTGTTCGTATCTGCAGCAGACTCCGTTGTGGCCTTCAATTCAGCCTCCGCTTTCGTCCAGAATGTGATCTATTCCAACAGGATCGCCGTCTTCTCCAAATCCTACTGCCCGTAAGTCTCTGTCTCTCTTTCTCTCTTTGTTTTTCCGTAATTTTCTCTTTGTCTCATTTCTTTCGAGTTTCGATGAAGTCATCAATAAATTCATTTATTAGATTGCTTACAGAAACAATATGACCTAGGGTTTTCATGAAATGGGGGCATTGATGAAACAATCATTCTTCAACAATTTTCAATTGAACTCGCGAGGGACGTCACAAACTTCGTTTTAAGGATATTGTAATCATCCATTCCTTCTATGTAAATAGGAATCCAGACCTGGGTACCCAAAGGATAGAATCTGGTTCCTTACAAAATCATGGAAGTATCCCAATAGAAAGACGAAAAAAAAACCAAAATTACAACACCTTATTCGATGGCGAGGTTGCAGGAGGACAGGATGAAGCTATTTATGATAGTATCGAGGCTAGAGAATAGAAGCATAATGCTTTCTCGAACATCGAAGCTGATGGCTTCCTAAATTTGGGTAAAAGTTCTCAATCTAGATGTCCACTTTCTCAGATTCCTCTTGGACAACAAAAGGGAGAAATTTACTTGTAACTCCCTTGGACTTATGTCTATATACAACCTCTACCCAGTAGTTTCTGACAACTACATTCACTCCCTTTTAGTTAACAGTGTTGAGCATAAAATTTAAATGACAACTTTCCCCTTGATTGTAAGTTTGGATCTCCTTCTTCTTCAATTTCAAAATGAATTTGGATATGAAGAGGAGAGAGAAAGAGAGATACCGAACACAAAAAATAAGGGGAGTTAAGAGAGAGAGAGAGAGAGCTGCAACATGCAACTCCCTCATTCCCTTTCCTTTCTCCAGCGTAGTTCCCCCAAGCTGAGAACCGTAACTCTTTGGGTTGCAGGTTGCAAGCAACTCCATTCCAGTTACAGAAATGGAGAGACTTGTTCTAGGAGTTCATGATGCGAAGGGGGTCTTACATTATCCCATCCTTGAAGGCGAGTAAAGCCAGTACATTCGAGTGGTTTCCGAGGTTAGAGGTGGTGGAAGAGTGGTGTGACCTTAGGCAGGAGAGGACAATGGTGTGAGTGAAGATTAACCAAAAGACTCTTAGCTGATGATCCATTGAGATCTTGAATCGACTTGCAGAAGCTTGAAATTAATGAATTCCTCTCAGTTCCCACCCATTATCCTTCGATTTCTTCCTCTATTCGATAAGGAGAAAGTTTGAAAGTTTGTCATCATCTATTGGTTTTCATTTGTCAACCTCCATGGCATCTGCACACCCATTATCTGCTTCTTTTTTTTATGGTTTCAAGTATGAAATGGTCAGGAATTAAAACACCACTTATACAATTCAAAATCTGGATCCAAATCGTTTCCTGTTGAAGCATCAACAGGAGACTCGGCTGAGTTGTCTCGATGAAGGACATGTGTCCATTCCTTAATCTGACGGTGATCAAAGGGCACATCTCAGGAGATCAACCCATGAGCTATCAACAGGCGATCAAAAGGTCAAGCCCTCTCCTCCTCTCTGCAACTCCCACCTGCTCTGTTCGATGCTCTCTCGATCGTATGTGATGCGGGTTACTGCTGTTATTGGGTCTTTCATGATCTGAAGAGATATGGGACAGATGAAGTACTGAGGAATTTCAATATCTTCCATGAAAAAAGAAAGATCAAAGATGAGGAAGAAGAGAAGAGAACTGGGGGGAGTTGGTGTGTATGAGTTCCTGAATTTGGTAAGAGAAGGAAGATAGCTAATTTATTCAGAGATTTGAACGGGGAATCGGGATGCAGGAAGAAAAGAAAATTCCAAGCCATATAAACTATAGATTAGGTCTTTGTTTCAATGGTCTTACATTCCCAAATGGTGATCTGTGGTTCACAAGGATACAATCTCCCGCTACAGGAGGCGATGGATTATGTTATTAAACATAGGTTGGACGGCGGCTAGGCTGGCATGATTGCCGTTTCCAATACAAGGGAGGTTGCTTATGGGTATAACACCAACGCTATGTTTAGGGCCTGCGCCTCTCCATCTCTATCTATCACTCTCTAGATCTATGTTTCGGTAAACCATTTTCAGCTTTTGCGGAGTAGATGAAAAAATCAGATCAGTTGTAATATTAGTTGCCGGAAAATTGTAATATTAGTCGCCGGAAACTAAGCTATCTCAGATCATCATCAAAGACGAAAACTTAGGTATATAAAAAATCAAGATTTGCCGGAAACTAAGCTATCTCAGATCATCATCAGAGATGAAAACTTAGGTATATAAAAATCAAGATTATCATTGCCGGAGATTAAACAAAACGGAGATGAAAATGTAATCAAATCAGTTGCTGGAAACCGAACAATATCAAGATTAGAATAATAATGGATTGATCACCCAAGGAAACTCAAATACTGATTGAATGAAAGATCTGGATAGAAAATTTTTGTTTTGATTTGTAGAGAAATATATTGCCATGTGCGATGACGGAGATTTCGTGAACAGTTGATAAGAATCGATATTTTCCATCACCGATCAGAATAATGCTCAAAATACTTTCCGGCAAAATCAGCCATAAATTTGCAGAGTTTCCTTCTTTGTTTCTCACTGAAGCTGAAATCGTGGGCTAACCTCTTCAAAGGTCATTTGATCTCCTGCACTTGGTTCATGGGTTGATTAACATAAGCCTACAGATTCATCACCGTCGGATCAGCGTTGGGACACATGTCCTTCATTGAGACAGCTCAGCCGAGTCTCCTGTTGAAGCATCAACAGGAGACGATTTGAATCCTCAAAATCTTGCTCAAAACCGAAAATATTGATTGGAGTAAAACAGGAGATGGGTCGATTGATCTCTTCTTTCAAATACGATGTCACTAAAACATACTATTGAAGAAATTAGGGAAACCTGACTTTCCAACATAACTAGCTTAACAAGAAAGGAGGACACGCATCCGGTAGCGGTGGATCCTCTCTTTCTCTCTCTCTCTCTCTCTCTCTCTCTCTCTCTCTCTCTCTCTCTCTCTCTCTCTCTCTCTCTCTCTCTTCCCACACCTTCCTTCCTAACCCCAGAGCCGTTAACAGAAGCAGCAGTGGCATCGGAAGGTCGTTCTTCAGCCTTGACATGACGGTCTTTTGATACACCGGATCGTTCCCGGCCATCTCTCGCTGCTATCTTACAAACAATGCAACCCATCCCCCAACTCCACCAATACCATAAACTATTCCTCCACTCACACTGCCATGGCCACCACATCTCATTTAGAAAATAATTAAACCGAATCAAAGCAACAATTTGGTTGATTGAAGAACAAGAAGAGAAAGCTCTTTGCTCTCGTAAGTCCTAACAGTTGCAAGCAGTTTAGTAGAGTATCGTCGGGTGTGCAGAATTAGTCCAGTAGCTCGTCGACTGACGACAATGAGTCCGAACCCTCTATTCCACCCCCGTCCCCACCCTCGTTCACCTGCTCACCACCTTGAAGTAGAAAGTCAGGTTTAAATTCTGTAACCTCGTAAGTAGATTGTCATCCTTGTTTACGAACGATCACCGGCTCTATAAGAACTAATCCCTTAGGCGTCTGCAAGAACTAATTCCGCTGCATAAAACCTGAAAATGAAATAAAAAAAAAAAAAATAAAAAAAAAACCCAAAATTTTAAATTCTTCAAAGCTTAAAAAACAGAGCAAGCAAGAGCTGAAATTTAGGAATGTGATGTTGAAGGCTTTGATCGAGAAGAAGTACAAAGAAAATGGAGATAAAGATAGTGGGTCTCCTTACAGTCGAATCTGGTTCGAACGAGACATATTGAAATCGTTTTGGCATCCATTACTTCCGAGACTCAGAGGAGTTGTGGAAACAGATAAGATCATTGGTTTGGCCATTGATTTCTGTTATGGTAGAGATTTAAACTTTCTCCGAAAGAATTAGACTGAGAAGATGTTCTCTGACGACATGTTTAGGTAAAACGAAGATTGATAGTTCCTAAAGTTCAGCTCTTGCTTGCTTTCCATGTGAGTATGAGATTTTTGCTCAGGTCACTAAACGATGTTTCACTATTATCGTAATACCCCGTCCGAGGAACCGAAACCGCCACGGTTGCCGGCTACAGTTGCAATAGCCTTGCAATCCTTCGACGACATCATACACGCATCTGTCCCTGAAGCTGTAGCCAAAACTCATAACTCGAATTACTTGTACAATCTATTGGCTTCACCGCAGGAGGAGGAAGAACTATCGTTAGAGAGAATGTAAGACTGAAGAAGATAGATTTCTATGGGCAAACTTGTCATTTTATGTTTCAAAAGGGCAATTTAGACACTTTGCAGTCCGCATAAGGGTACTTTTTACCTTCAAATTTTGAGGGCTGGCTGACATCAGCAGCTAAAAAAAATCCTTTAACGGAGTGGGGCTGTGTGTAACAAGATCTGGCAATTAGGGGTAGTATGCGTAATTTTTGTCAACTTTAGGGTAGAGGTTGTATTTAGACCTAAGTCCATGGGAGGTACGAGTAAATTTGGGATCAAACTTACTATTGAAAGGTCACACTTTAGGGTAGAGGTTGTATTTAGACCTAAGTCCAGGAGAGGCACGAGTAAATTGTGTGTTTATCACGACTTCTGTTTATTACCAACTCACCGAGTTCGTTGCAAACTCGCCACGACAACTGGATCTCTTCCAAAAGATAGCTTGGTTCCTAATTCAAACTCCCTCTAAGTCCGCCCTCCCATGTTATCAACCGTGTGACTTTACCTAGTTGAGTAACTCCCTTGCATTATGTATATCAACATTTGATAATTTTGAATGTTTGGGGTTTTGACTTCCTTGTACTTTTCCACTGTTAAAGTTAGTTGATTCCGCATTGCCCAATTTTTTTTGGAAGGGATCAGGATTCAAGAAATCGTTTTGAAAAGCAAAGACATGGCAAACTGTTACTGGGATGTATTTTTTGGGAAACGATGGGAGAACGTTGTCATAAGCATTTTGGAAGTTAACCTGAGATTTGGTTGATATAGTTCTCTAGTGAAAAAAGAGGTTTTACATAAGGAGAGGGAAAAAAAAAAAAAGTACGTTTGCTCAGGGTTGATCATTGTTTCTCTTTCACTTCTCCATCTGTTTGAATCCTAGTTGCTTTGAATTGCATACTTGAATGTGTCAGTTTTTCATTTTCTTCAGTGGAAAGCCTCTCAAACTCATATTCTTCGAACAAGAGTATCAGAGTTCTATGAAGTATTTCTTCCTTTTCTTTCTCTCTTAATAATAGTAAATGTGAAATAATATTGCATTGGCTTGTATAGTTGAGAGATTAGTGCAATAAAGCTCGAAGTGTTGATTACAATTTTGTGTTCTGGTTTTTCTGACATGGTTTACAAGAAGAATAGAAGAAGCATTTCCAGAATTGGTCTTTGCCTCTATATAATTTCCAGTGTTGGATTTCCATTACAGTCCATTTTATATTGCATGACCAGAACTGAAGAAAATTGAGCTCTCTTCAAAACCTTTGACAATATTTTCTAGGAATCATCTGTGCAACTCTCTTTCAAATACAAATTCATTTGACTGTTCAGTTGCTTTTTATACACAAGCAGTCTGCTTGGATGTTGAATGTTGTAGAGTTTAAAAGGGAAAAAAAAAAGTGAGGGGGGGTAACACAAAATTATAGCAACCAAAATTCCTGAGATTTTTCATAGAAAAATATGTCAAAGGAGATATTATACTTCAGTTACTACCATGTGTTTTCTGACACTATTTTCTGCTTCATTATTGGTCTTTCCTTCTGAAAATCTTTTGCTTTACTACATATTATATCCAACCAGATGGAGCCTTGGGGAAGAATTATAGAACTGTATTCAGACATGCCTTTGAGATTGGTAATCTAAAAATGAGGCTAACAAAAACTTCGGTGAGGCATCGTGCTTGTTGCTGCCTTGTTAGTCTAGAAGGGTTTGCTTCCCATGTGCTAAGTTGGGATATTAACCGAATTGCTGACCTACCCTGATGATCAAGTTGTATATTTGCCTTTCAATTCTAAGTAATACAGCAGAATTAAGAAGCTTCTGTTTTTAACTCTCCTGATGTAAGGTATTCATTACGTGCCAAGCGCATATTTCGTGAACTAAATGAGCAGCCTTTTGTTGTGGAGCTTGATATTCGAGGTACTTGCAATCCACTGCTGCATCTTTTTCCGTAAACATATCCATGAGAGATGTCCACATGTTTCTAATGATTCTTATTTCATGGTGTACTGAGACACAGATGATGGGTCTCAAATTCAGAATATTCTTCTAGATCTAGTAGGACAGCGTACTGTACCCCAAGTTTTTGTGAATGGGAAACATATTGGTGGCTCTGATGGTTGGTACCCAACTGAATATGTCTCAATGTTTTCTTCTTCTTTTTCTTGACCCTGAAATGATACTTTTCGTTCATACTGTATCTTATTGTTCTTGATCATTTTGATGTTTCTCTCCGTTGTTTTTCTGCAACTTGTTAGATCTCAAGAGCGCACTTATGAACGGTCAATTGCAAAAACTTCTTGATAAAAGTCAGTGAAATACTTGGAATGAAAAATGAAGCATTTTGTGGGAGCTGGTAATGGTTTTTACAAAAGGATCTCTCAACCATGACTGACAGTAAAGCAGGATGACTGCACTAGAACAGTGTTAATGAATGATTTCTCCAGTTCAATTCAGTTATAGGTTTTGCTCCGTTGATTTTTATTTTTTTATTTTTTTTATATATATATATTTTGGTTCTCCTGTGGTAATTTCTGATGGCATGTGAATCTATCTTGATATCCGGAACATGTTCATGAAAAAGTGGAATACCAAGCTAACTCCAAGGATTCTTAAGCTGCATTATCATTCAACCTCCTTCCACCCCCCACCCCCCCCCCCCCTCCCTCCTCCTCCTCCTCCTCCTCCTCCTCCTCCTCTTCCATTTTTTTGGGGCATGCATTACCAAAATCATCATTAGGGACATTTGCATGACTTCTTAAGTTAAATGCCTAACTCCAGGGGTCTTACATACTCTTTTAAAATTCCGAAGGTTAAGAAAGAAAGAAAGAAAGAAATGTCCAATGGTTATTACAGTATGGGTTAGGTGGGGCCCACGTAGTTCCCACTCCCTTGTGTGCCAATCCTGTAGAGAAGGAAGAACTAGAATTAAAGATCACGCTCTCTTCTTTTTTCTGTTGGAATAATTAAAAGGTACTTAAGAGGATTAATCAATAAAAAAAAAAAAAAACCAAATATTTAATCCTAGTTTCCTAGCTTGGTTTGATTTTTCATAGAAAACCTCTCTTTTTTTTTTTCTTTGTATTTTTGGTGGATTACAATTGAGGTGTCCAATGCTTATAAAAATTAAGTTTTAGATATCTTATGTTTGAAATATTACTTTAGGATTCCCAGACAAAGATAAACTTAACCAGTCTTAACAAGGAATTGTTTTTTTTTTTTATGAAGTATCCATGCCCAACAAATGGATTTTGGATGCTTCTTATCTCGCTCTACGTCCACAAGTAGAACAAGTTAATCTGAGCAGTAGGGCTCGGTAAGGAGTTGTTCTCTGTTACCATTGCAGGCGGATCAAAGTGGTGAGAGGACCCTTTCTTTTTCTTTCTTTCTCTGATGGGAATGTATTCTTGAAATGTATTTTAGGTTAAGGAGATATTTCGAGATGACAAAAAAACATGTTTGACATGTATTCCCATTCTTGTTGCTTTATTGTATCATGCGATCCATGCTTTGTTTTTTTTTTTTTTTTTTTTAATTGATATCATTTGTAATATTTTTATTAGATGTATAAAGTACATATATATACCACAATGTATGGAATTATGCATATTTAAAAACAATTAAAATTGATGTTCTAACTTCTTCTTTTTTGTATAAATCCTCTTATAGAAGATGTATTTTTACAACGCCTTGGGTTCGCCTTGAGTATGCCTAGGCACCCATCCGACACCTTGGGTTGTCTTGACGCCTTGACAACTATGCCCCTTTTGATACGCATTCTTTGGCCCATTTCACATTATGCATCGAGAACAAAAATGCCTCACTATTTGGTCCATTCTCATTCTATTTTAGGCTCTTTTTGGTATAGTTTATATTTATGTTTATGAGTATAAACAATAACCGTTTTATACCCCTGGAAATAAAGAAGTAATTATATATTATCACAATAATAATAAACATTTTCTAATCTATTTGTAGATTTTAAATTATATTAATTTCTTTTAAATATAAATAAATATCATAAATCATACCAAACAATATGTATAACGTATTATATAATTAATTCTATAATACATACCCGATGGAATGCAATGGGATGGATGGTAGAGGGCTACATACCAAAACGATGATTCAATAGGAACCTACTAAAAGCAGTTACTGTAATACGGTGGCCGTTGTTCCGGAAACACTCTCTCTCTCTCTCCAATTCGTCTCTACCAACGCGAGGGTTGTGCTGCTGAACCAGGTACAAAGAGAACCATAGGAACACATACTAAAACAGCTTAAAAACACATTCTCTCTCTCTCTCTCTCTCTCTCTCTCTCTCGGAATAGGCCATATTGCCTTCTTTCTCCAACTAAAAATGCTTTAATTTCTCATTGATTTTACAAATTTTAAAAGTTCTACATGAAATCTCCAGGCCGAAAACAGACACCATTCAGCAGATTGGCGTACGGATGACCTTGTGGACTAATCCTAGGAAAAGGGAGTTGCATCAGATTTTGCTTGGAAGTAACTGTCTGTAGCTTTCTACAAATTGAAGAAAAAAAAATACAAGCTTTGTTGCTTTAATCAAGAAGAGGGTGACTCTGGTCGCCAGTACGATTTCTCGGCGCTCAGTATTCCTTCTTGGTCTTTAGAAATGGAGTAACGAATCTCCCAGTTGAGTGACTTCAATATATTCTCAATTTCACCAACTGTGCTGGAGTCATCACGGACAATCAGATGACCACTTGGTCTCACTATCCGATCAATCTCCACCACTACAGGCATAACTTTGCACCTGCACAAACCAGGAGAAATTTAAATCATTCCCAATCAAATAGAATATATACCATAATGTGTCAGTTTGAAGCATGTAATTTTCAGTTTATTCCTATGGAAATCAACAAGTCAGCTGATTCCCTTGCTACGAAGGCACTGTCGACTGTGAGCCATACGACAGTTTAGCCAAATTATATTCCATGGTTGATGAAGTCTTGTACTTCGACAACTACGTGTTTAACACGTTCTGAATATTAAAGCGGCTTTCTATCCAAAAACAAATATCCTACCTCTTCTTTAGCTTGGAGAACAAATGGTCTGCGTGGAGGAGATCATATGTTCTAGGATAGGTGCTGAAAGATTCACACCAATCATGATATATGCCAAAAAAGCCTCGTTCATAGATGATGGGAAGCGTATCTGGAGAGTCCACATTCACCACATTCATGACCCACAGCTTGAGGTCCTTCAGTGCTGCTGCAAACCTGTGAGAGAAGATGGTCTTAAATCACTATCTGATGCATTAGTCCTAACTGATTGCATTTGATGACACATTAAACAAAGAACAGACTTTCTTACCCGCCATAGACAGCTCTCATATCCATTACATTTCTCACCTTGGACCAATTAATACTCAGTCCATTGAGATACAATTTATCTACTTCTTCTTTCCAATGTCTGTGGTCTGCTATAAAATCTTCTGGAGCTGGGTTCCCATAGATTCCATTTTGAGAGCTGTTTAACCAATATGGAGCTTTCTCCATTCTAGTAGGCCAATCTTCAGGCCATTTAGACCCCCTCTCAGACTTACCAATTGGTACCTTGTGCATGCAGGACTGCAAAGGTACATACCTAAAAGATATGGAATACACAAATTAGATATAATTCATAATGGTATCAGAGCAAAGGAAGTCGAGTGTTGAATTCAGAGAAATGCAATAAGAGAATGTCTCTGCATTTTCTCCTCTCTGTCATGTATAAGGTTTTTTGTGTAGATTGCATGTGCAGGAGAATATTGAGTATAAGTTTGAGCTTTTAGGATAAGTGGTTTCGATTTGCAACTACAAAATTCCATTGACTCGTTAAGAGAGAATATTTTGTTGGGAGTTTAGTCTTGTGCCAACTACTAATTAGCCTACAATCTCCCTTATACACCTGGGAGTTTTCGGAAAGTGTTGAGAGTTTAGTCCCTGTTAGTTTTCATCTCAAAAGTTCGAACTTGTAAGTAAAGGGATTTTCACATATATAAGGCACCTAAGGTTCTAGTCTCTAAGCAATGTAAGACTATTCCCAACATTCCCCTTCACATGTTCACTTCTTTTGGGTGTAGTACATGTGGCATGTCATCCATCTTTTGGATGACCGTATAGGGTGAACCTAGAGCTGATACCATGATAAGTTTCCATCTCAAAAGTTCAAACTTATAAATAGAGGGACTCTCACATATATAAGGTATCTAAAGTTCTATTCTCTAAGCAATGTGGGACTATTCCCAACAGTCCTAGACCAATTAATGCAATTAAAACTCACCAGGCGGCATTTGGATCATCTTCTAGTTTACACATAGGAGGATTGTTATGTTTTCTGTGGTTGTAGCATTCATTTGATATTGGTTTTCGATAGATAGCAGCAGCAACAGAATTCAATTTATCTTTCTTGATGGTGTAAAGATCCCAACACATGGATATTGTAAGGGAAGTCATTGCTGAAACAGACATTCAAACAAAAACAAAATTCATTTCTCTCAGTTCCATAAAATCTTGGTGATGTATACAAAAAAACAAACAGTTTGAGATCATACCGTCCCATATCTCCACATCTTCTTCTAGTTTCTGGTATACTGGGGTTGCTGACCAGACAAAGAATCCCCCAGGTCTTAGAACACGATTCAGCTCCAGAAGAAGACGACCACCTGTATTAGGTAGACCATGATTCTTAACACTTGTTAACCATGAATCCTTGTATACTGAAAGAGAAAGAAGCAAGAAAGAGAACCTTCAATATGCCATGGGACCCTGCAACGTGCACAATGGATGAGATCAAAGACCCTGCTTGGGAATGGCAGACGCTGGGAACCCATCACAGCTGAGATAGCTGGAATTCCACGTTCAAGGGCGAACTGAACTTGGGCTTCATGCTCATCTTTGGGTGCAAAAGACATTGCAAGAACATCTCTGTCAAAGAGGTAACCGCCAAAACTGGCAACCCCACACCCTACATCCAGTATCACCCGGGTGTGCTTTCCCCATCCGATCCTAGGTACAGCCTGCACCATTATAAGATTCAAAACCCAAAACCCAAAAGCTGTTCTTGCTCCAAAATTAATTAAGTTGAATGTTAGGCTGTGTTTCATATGCATTCTTGGAATGCATTCTCAAAATATATTCTAAAATATGCATATAGAATGAGAATAGGATTAAAGAGCGAGAATTTTCCATTTTGGGCTCTGAATATAGAATGGGCAAAAGAACGTGTTTCAGAATAGGCCTGGTTCCCTCGTCACATTACATTATAGAAGAAAAAAATGCATACCGAACATTATTCTTGTCATCTCAAAATGTGTTTTTTTTTATCTAGAATGCATTCTCAGAATACATACCAAACACAACCTTAGATTTGGCAACGCAATCTCATCCTAGATAAATTTTGAAGAAAGAACAGTGTTTGAGAACACGAAATTGGGCAAGGGATTGTCTGAGGGCCGGTCGGGATCGACCATGTTTGCCCTTGATTTGTCCTTAACTCGTCCATGCCTCTTGCATGTAGCATTGGATCAGCCTCAACTGTCTGGGTTGATCTATAAGTCTTGTAATCAGTATTGGATCTATCAATTCGTATCAGTTTTGGACTTGATCTATTCTCAATACAATTATGTTTTAATATTATTATATATAGTATCGACCACATGTTAAATTTTCTATTGGATCTATCAATTCGTATCAGTTTTGGACTTGATCTATTCTCAATACAATTATGTTTTAATATTATTATATATAGTATCGACCACATGTTAAATTTTCTATTGGATCTATATAATGGTCAATACTATGTTTGATACCTAGATTTAGAACCTAGAGCTGATCATTCCTAAAACCCTGGATTGGATTGATAATGAAAGAAGTAGACCTGCTGGATGAAATCAACGTAATGGAGGGCACCATGTATGAATTGAGTCCCACCTCCAGGGAAAGTGAGAAACTCCCCCATCACCTTCACCCAGTTCTGATGACCCTTCACCTTCGCCAGCTTTGTGTGGGGCACGTTGTGATACCAAATCTGCCCATCACAAACCACACAAATGGAATCAAAAGATGGATGATGAATAAAAAAATAAAAAAATAAAAAATATGATTACCTTGTCTCTACTGGAAGGCCACTCGATAGGACGCTTATACCCTTCAGGAAGTGGGACCAGGCAAGTGGGACCCTCAGCAGGGCAATGCCTCTCCCGATGCTCAAAGTGTCCTGTGGTGTGGAGGTGTTTAAGGGCCTCCTGATTGTCCAAACAGGGAATGTAATCTGCACCGGCACTTACATTACACAGCTGCCATGTGTACCCATCTCCCCTGTTAACTTTCCCCTCAGATTCAGATGACTCTGCTGAATCAGACTCCGATGGAACTTCTTGTTCTTCCTTGCGTCTCTCCTTCTCGTTCTCCGACTGAGCTGCCTGAGTCGACCACTCCTGTTTCGATTCCTTTGACTCTTTTGGAATTCCCATCTTTGAACCTACCATTTCTTCATGCTTGATATCTTCCTCATTATTCTCTTGCTTCGTACCAGTCTCGCTCTCTGTTTCACCCTGTCGAGGTTCTTCTAGATTGTCATTTGGAGCTGCTTCTTGATTCTCAAATGATGGATTGTTGTCTTCACTATGCTGTTGAGTCTCTTGATTCTCAGTCTCAGTTGCTGTGTTTTCGCCTTCGTTCTGCTGCTGCTGAGATTCTTGATTCTCAGCTGGGTTGCTTTCTTGATTGTGGATATGTTGCGATTCTGTGATTCCGCTGCTTTCACTCTGCTGTTGTTGAGATTCTTGATTCTCAGCTGATGCTGATGTGGTCTCTCCCTGTTCGTTGTGCAAAGGATGTTCGTCCTCTGTTCTCTGGGATTCTGAGGAACCTTGCTCATCTTGATGTTGGGTCTCTTCAGTCGTGACCTCTCTAATCTCTGATTTATTATCACCGTGATTTTCATCTCCCTCATTGTTTGCAGCCTCAGAATTCTGTTCTTGTAGGTTCTGCTTACGAATCCTCTCTCTTTCCATCTCTGCTATCCGCTGGTGCTCATCTTGGCTTCCTTTCCTCTCTTCCTCTCTTGCTACTTGTGTATCTTCAGTTTCTATACTTGTCTGTGAGGAGGCAACATCTTGATTCTCCGTGGTAGCTTCTTCAGCCTCGTGGCTTTGCTGTTGATTCTCATTGCTTTCCTCTTGAATCCCCTGTTTCGTCTGTTGTACATCTTCAACAGAGTTTCTATTTGTCTCTTGGGCTTGTGGGTTATCTTCAATGGAGGAGGTGGAAGATTGATCCTTTTCATAATTCTTATTACTGTCCTCCACAATTGATTTCTCTTGCTGTTGAATCTCCCCTTCTACATTGCCTTCCGTGCCTGTATTTGGGTTTGGATCGGAACGACGACCTGGCAACAACAACACAGATTGCTGCTTCTCTTCCTGAAGCTTCTCATCGTAATGGGTAGTACCCATGGAAGCTTTGGATTTGTCTCCATGGTTTGTGATGGCATCGTCTGGGAGATCCCCGGGACTGTCATCGAATGCCGAATGGCCTCGCTGTTGATGTTCGGAATGGATGAAACCAGAATTGGAAGTGCGAGTGGTACGTCGTGGAATGGTGGAGGAACTTAGCATCCATAGACCTAAAAAACAGAGGCCAATGAAGATTACCATAGACACAGTGGGCATGTAAGAAGATGATGATGAGCGCCTACTGAATCGACCCCTCCCTATTGCCATTTTCTGAGTTTCAATTTTGATGTACAGACCAGAAAAACAAGAGGAAGAAGAAAGGGAAGAGAATCGAGACACAGAAGGCAAGGAGTGTTTCTAGTGGTTTGTATGGTGAGAGAGAGAGAGAGAGGAAGAGAGAGAAGGAGAAACCGTCCAAAATTACAATTCAGAGATCCCAAAAAATCGGACAAGCAAGAGATAATCTGTTTATGGTGAAAATGAGAGACAGAAGAAGAGGTTTTAGAACGGGACCAAGTCTGCTGTTCCTTCTCTTACTGCCAAACTACCTGGTACAAATCAAGTTGAGCTATCTCTCACAGTTATCAAAAGCCTTCATTTCATGGCTCTGTTGGTTCCTCCATTCCGGGATAAAAATCCTCTCTTGTTGCCTAGACCGTCAGTCGATCAATGCATCGGTTTGCATGCCAAGCACCCAAACCCGACCAATGGATGGCTGGCACTGCTAGACGATAGGATACAATTCGCATCCTCCATTATTCCTCCATTATAATAGTTGGATGGCATGACATGATTTGAATATTAATCATGTGTCAAATTTAAATTTTTAATTCAATGAAATACTCTCTTATATGTCTTTGCATGAGTGACATTACTCTAAAATCTAAACATGACTATACACTTAAAGTGTGAAACAACTATTTAGATTAAAAATTGATTAAAAATTGATTAGCTCAGATTTATCTTGTGATTTTCATAGACGTCATTATTCCATTGTCAATGAACAAAAGTTTTATGAATCCTAACTCCTAATGGCGGCTCAAAGTAGAGGTATCAAATGAGGCCCAAACCAGTTGGTCCAACAGAACCAAACCAAAAAACCTAAAACCAAACTGGACCGAATCCTTACCAGTTCAGTTTCGGGCTGAGACATGAGAAAGATATCGGTCTCGGTTTGATTTGGGCTATCCCAATACGATCGACTTTTAAGGCCCACCCTGGCGGTAGCCCGACTAACCCATTTGCCTCAATGGGCTTTCAAAATGGGATGAGAAAGACCCAGTAGAAGTACAAGTTAATGGGTCATGGTTAATTAACCAATTAAGTAATTTAACCTTGGGCCCAGAAATGCTAACCAGGGCTTATGTAAAACCCACACTCGATTCAGCCCAACAACTTAAACTTACACCTGGGCTCGGAATGTTGACAGGACTCAGCCCATGTGTTTGGATCCTCTATATCACTTTTCTTTTGGGGTAGCAGATCCTTAATAGACTCTATCGGCCCATTATTAGGTTGGTTCGTTTCGATATCCTAATGGTTGACTTAATGGGCTCTTATTGGTCCATTACTAGACAGGGTTGGTTTCGATTTAAGCCTAATTTTGACCATCCCTACAAAGATCTTCATTGGAACTGAAAGTTAACATCCGTGTAGGGGAAACAAGGATTCAAATCCTCTCCTCCAAGAGAATCTAGAGGAGAGGTGGCGCTCCCATTGGATTGGCGACACTTGGGGCTAGGACGAATTCGAGCCCTCCATCCTAACCGACACCGAGCCAACAAGGTGAGCCGACAGGGGAGTGTCGGCTTGGATGGAGGGTTTGGATTCACCCTAGCTCCAAGTGCCGTCCATTCAATGGGGGCACCACCTCTCCTTCAGATTCTCTTGAAAGAGAGCATGTGGATCCGGGAAAGAAGGGCTTACTTGTGAGTAAAATTTAGGCCCCCACTTCAGTTGCCAAATGTCATGCATGGAAGTCCGATAGCAGTTTAGATGATGATACAGAGAATCCAAACACCCAGCCCGTTGTCTCAAGTCTCAACACAAGCAAGAGGTACAGAGAGGACTTGCCAGAATAAGTAGTGGTTCCAAAGATGGCGTGGGTACTGATTCTGGTGAGGTGGGTCGTCTTTCAGAAGCAAACAAAAGTATTTTCATTATCTTTCCTATAAAGCAAGCATGTGCAAACAGTAATTCTGAACCAACAAAAGAAAGTGGTGGAATTGGAATTGGAATTTTGTTGAGAAGATTCTTAAGTGGATTGGACTGACGAATGTATTAGGAATTTAATTACTTTTATCAAATCTGTTGGTGGTTGAAGGGTCGAAAGAGCTTCAATTATTGTGCAGTTTACGGAGAATCTTCTTTTTCTTGTAGGAGGAATTTGTTTCAGACTTTCAGTGTTTGGATGTTTGTGTAACATGTGTCTGGCACCGAGAGGGGATTATGGAAGCAGTAAGATTTTTCTTTGGATCACTAATGATATTGTTAGGTTTGTGGAGCAATCAAAATAATTAGAATCTCTAAATGATTTACTACTACTGTTCATTAGGTCATCAAATGGAGAAGAGACAGATCTAGAGAGAGAGAGAGAGAGAGAAGACTTCTAGTTTATATGATTTAAAGAGAGATTCTCTTAGGTATGTTTGGTTGTTTGTGGCTGGGGATTTCTGAGGTTAAAAGCTATTGCTTTTCAGAAATTGAGTCCTGAGACTGAGGGAAAATGACCTATGGTTTGATAATATAATTATTTTTTTATTTTGTTTTTTAAGTTTTCTATTAGATGTTGGAAGGGGAATGTAGAGGCATGTGGGTTGTGACTTTTCTCTTTTCACCTTTGTAAAGGCATCTGTGACAGGTAACAACCAACCAACAGTTCTTTGGATGGGTGGCAAGTATGAATATCGGATTTAAAAAAGAAAAAAGGATTATTGGGTTAGGCTGATATTGATACGAATCGATTGTATATCGATAACTAAATGTTAAGAATTAATAACGCAGTAGAAAAACGATAGCAAAGGAGAAAAAACGAAAGAAAAACAAAATACAATGATATATGTGATTCACCCACACAAGATGTATAGAATATGTCCAACATAAAACAATCAATCACATCTTCTACTATTTCAATGAAAAATTACAAACCATCACAACACCTCCATATATATAGCGAAACCCTAAATCCCCATAAGTACAAAACCGCCCCTAGTACAATCGCCTTATTTGGGGCAAAGTGAATGGTACTTCTTGATTTAGGATAATATCAAGCTTCACCAATAACCATTAAAGCCCTCGAGTGGTGGATGCACCTTAAAGAGCATGATCCACGAGGATCTAATAAGTGCCATTAAATATGTGCCATATATCGATTGATTTGATATCAATACAAACTACTATAGTTAGTGACATCTACACTGTATCTGCATGATCCGCATCTATTCAGGGGATGCTCTCTCTTAAAGAACATCAAAATAACAAAATCTAATATGGAGAAATAATCCTCACACAAATGAAGTGGGAATGCTTATCGTACTCTCTCCTTCTTGATATATGACATTTCTTAACGAATCATACGGCATCTCCTCTTTTATACGTCCCTATTGAGGTTGGAAAATTTTCATGAACTCTCAATAAAACTACTTATCTTCAACTAAATGTTCTCAGCCTTAGGGTGGTCTCTTATGGAGAAAGTTTTCCTTCACCTAGGGTGAAGAACCCCATTGTTACAATTCATAATGATTGGGCTTCTATATGTTGAATGACCAAACTACATTCCCATCATCATTCTCATGTCAAATTCCTATCGAACACCAAAGGTGGTGGATTAAAAGGTTTTCACTTCACCATGAGTGGAAGAAAACAATCCTACCCTACTTCTAATAATTTCTTTTTTGGAAAAAGATTAATAAACCAATAGGGTATGAATGCTTTCCCATGCACTTTCACATCCACACAAATTAGACTCCACATTGATAATTTCTTTCTTTCTCTGATCATATGGATTCCCTATTGACGAAATGTTCCTTCCTTTTTTTTTTTTACTTTTGGGAAAACATTTCCCACATTGTCATGTCCACAGGGGTTTCTCACTTGGGTATTTATTTATTATTTTCTATCCCTCTCATGACTATGTGGGCTCATATGAATGATATACCTTTTGTTTGATCATCATTGGTGTAGCATGGGAGATTCCTCCCACACTGGCAGCTGAGAAACCCCCTTTATTTGGAAGTAGGAATGCGGTTACAGAATTGCCTGTGACACAGTGTTCACCCCATTAAAACCCCTATATATTTACCAAAAAAAAAAAAAAAAACCCTTTTATTGACAAGTTGTGCACGTGCAATTGATTCAAAAGGTGGCTTCAATCCATGTACACCTTTTTTTTTTTTTTGGTAGGAGTCCATGTACACCTGTAATCCTCCAATGGGTCAATATGTCCATTATAAACACATAGAGGAAAAGTGACACCGACCATTGCTGACGTGGGAAAGAGACCAAGACCAAACCTCGAATGATTAATAACTTATTTAAAAGGGGATAAAAGCAAAAATGTGAAAGTAAAATTAGGGTCAAATAACATGATTCTCTCCTACAAAAAGATGGGAGAGTGGGCCTTTCTTTAAAATAACAGATTTTGTAGGCCTAATATTATACAGATTTAATTTGGATTGTTTGATGTCTTATCCACTGGCTTAAAGTAAGCCCATTAACCTAATTTGTTCTAATATTAGGGGACCACTCAAGCACCTAAGCTGTGTTAACTCTTACTGATCTATGCTAGTTGTACTACTCTTTCTATTTTCAGATGGTTATCTCAACCCCAGTACTTTTTCCGGCAACCGCGGCGAAAACTTAGCACAAAAGTCTCTCAATTTCACAGCAGAACAAGGTTATAGAACAACCATGATGTAACATTGAAAAGCATGCTTTAATTAAGGAACAAACAATACATAACACACAATGTAAAACATACAGTGAAAATGAGATTTTCAAATTGTAACAAACCTTGTTAGAACTACATGTTGTAATAAGCAGGATTGTAAGAAGGTGTTTTCACCGTCTTACTAGTTCACAAATGAAATACCAAAATTATCCTTGTATATTGAGGTTCCCATAATAGTCCAATAAATATGCATTAAATAAATAGATTCATAAAAAAATGATATTTTAAAAATAAAATACTGATATTATTTTTAGGGTTTATTCGAATTAAATAACTGAACTGATAAAACCTGAAAATAGAAAAATAATAATAATAAAAAAAAGCTTAATTTCAAGGCTAAGCCAATAAGTCAGGTCTAAACCGAAAAGTTTTAGCGTGAAACAGCACTATCTATTGAGTATGGATTACATATGAATATTCACAAAAAAAAGAAAGAAGATTATATATGAAGTTTCTTGGTTGAAATACAGGTTTAGTCAATGTCCACAAGGGTTGGATCTCATCATTGAGGAGTGGGATTTAATCCTTTCTATATATGCCATTGGTGGAAAGCATTCAGATGTCATCATTGAAAACTAGTTGCTTCTGAAATTTTATTTCTGATTTTTTCTTTTTGTTGTTGTTTATTAATTTTTTTTTCTTTTATTTCCTGTTCATGTAATTGTGTGGCTGACTTGTTAAGCCAGGGTGCTTTGAGGTTTAAGCTAGCTAAGGTCTGATTGCTGTCTCCACCATATGTCTTTGTTCCTCCTTTCCCCTCCAGCCCACTACTGACTGTTCCTCGTTTTGAATAGTTCTTTGCCACTTGTTCAAACAATAATAATAGAAAAAAAGGGAAAATTTTCAGTTTCTATCTAAAAAAAATTGATCAAATCACCTATCATCCAAATTGTTTAAAAAAATTATCTACCATTCAAGTTAAATAAACGTTTCTCAAAAAAATCCAAAAGTAACTAATAGAGCCGTTAGTTGTTGATGTCAGCCGTTAGAAAATACTTGAATGACAATAATACCCTTTTTGTAAGGGAAAAAAAACTCATTTTTTTCGCCGGAATTGGTTCGGTCCCAAACGCCTCCGCTTCCTTCTCTTCTTCTCTTTCCTCTCTCACTTTTGCAATTTACTTCAAAAAAAATATCTGATTTTTTTCATTTTAAAAACAATGTTTCTGGGAAAAATGTTAACCCCAAGGGGATTTCTTTAACTCCTGATGGTTGGCATAACCTTGAGTTTTCTGTATGAAGGGTACCAGAGCGGAATCCCGTTGGGTTTGGGAGATAAAGCCTCGGGCGGTGGCAAAGGCTATGGTAGGGGCTCTGGTGGTGGTATTAGTTGGTCATTGGGTTCGACGCTAGCGGGCAATGGTGGAGAAACTTATTGTTTTTCTGCAGGTAGGGTTCATGCCAGGAACTCTGATGAAGTGGCTGATCGGTTGCATCAACGAGACATGGTGGGGTTACCATTCATGGTGGCTCAGTCTGAGGGGAGATTCATTAACCAATCTAAAGGCAGTGTTCCCAATGGCTCGTGGAATAACAGTGATCGGAGTCAATCTGGTTCTAGGGATTCTGGAGTGTCTGCTTTCAGGGGTGGTAGAGTTCAACCAGGTAACCCTTTTCTGGGTAATGGTGGTAACCTCGATCAAGGTCTTATGCCTCAAAGTCATCAAGTGGGGATGGCAATAGGGAGTTCTGCTCAGGCAGGGATGCCGACGATTACGACGGTGGCCTCGAGTTCTGGTAACAATGACCTGTTGCACTTTGGATTGTCATTGTCGGCAACTCAGACTAAGTCTGATGAGGGAGATTGATACTGGTTGTAGATTGATACCGGTTGTAGTTTTGTGGTTCGTCATGCAATTAAAGAGAGAAATTCAAGAGAGAGAAAGAAGAGAGAGAATCAGAAGAGAGAGAAAGAGGGAGAGAAAAAGAGAATCGAAGAGAGAGAAAGAGGAGAGAGAAAAATGTGAGTGGGATCCACGGGTATGGTGGCAAGGTGACATGCCAACACGGCAGCCCACGGCACTTGGCATGCATGCACACAAAGTTTCAGGTTCAAATTCCAAGGTTTGACAGAGTTTTAACTTTGGGTCTATTTTTGGTGGGTCCCGCAACAGGTTCATGGAGATCCGGCATTGGAAATATGTAGAGCATCGAGTTAGCTTTCAAACGTAACTTGAATCACTCAATTCGAAGTCGGATAGAGAGATATCGCGGTTTTCGCCGAATCGCTCAAAAAAAGTCATTTCATAAGTTGTTTAGGGGCAATTTCGGCATTTCACAAGTTGTATAGGGGCTTTTTCGCCAAGAAAAAAGAAGGGAGATCCAAGATCCGGGCGAGGACTGATCCTCACCTCTCGGATTCGCATCCGACAGTCCACAAAGCCGGCTCGGCTACGGTGCGGCGCAGTGCAAGTTATATAAGGAAAGATTCTCTTTCCTTATCCGAGATTAGCCAATTTTCAAATTGCCATATCTTCTTCATCCGAGCTCCAAATCGGTCCGTTCAAATTGCAGCATTCATATTTTTCGATGCCCTATCTATTGGGCGCCGTTGGGAGTCGTGAAAGGGCTGGAAAAATTGAAAAGTGTGTTTTGAAGCTACAGAAGAGGGATTTTGCCTGTCGGAGTTTCCAAGTGAGGGAATTCATCACTATCCACCTATCTCTGTGCATCAATGGATTGTTGAAACCCCGAGAGAGGTTGATATCTGCGATTACTCATTCATGGTGATGTTGAAGGAGATGGGAAGCCTATGATCAAGCGAGATCGATGTTTCAAGATTTACTATCATTGAAGGTCGTTCGGAGGTTCTCAAGGCGGTGTGGAGCATCAAAGATTATCGTTGGCAATTCAAGACTATTGGTTGTGAGATTTTCTCATTCCCTATCTCTTTAAATAATTTTTATGCACTGTATGCTAGTATAGGTGAAAGAAAAATAGTAGAATACCTATCTAGCTTGTGGGTTTCATTGTAGGGCAATTCTATAAGCCCCAAAAATTGTTTTAGTTGTGGTGTGTTCAGTGGGTGCTGGACACGGCTTTATGCCTGAATTTTGGTGTTGTTACACCCTCTCAGTTTTATGCTGGGAAAATTTAGGGTTAGTATCCTTGTCTGTAAGAGACTAAAAGTTGAGTATTGAGTAAGTACGGAGCCCGTGGGGCATTACTCCGTAGATTAGCCATCACATACTATGGTGGTGAACCACGTAATATCTTGTGTTCTGTGTGTTTATTTTTCCGGTATATTTTGGAGTGTGTGGAATGGTTTGCGGGATGGGTGTGCAAATCGGTAGAGCCCGGCCACCGAGTGGTAGCGAGGTGGATTTACATACAATTGTGTGTATTGACAAATCAGGTATCCAACAGCTCTGGACAACATTGAATTTATAGGGAAAAAGTTTCAGACACTGATTCACCCCCCCTCTCAGTGTCATATCAAGTTCATCATGACCTTGGTAGGCTATCTGTCTCTTTTCTCTCACAGAGGGGGAACTAGGAGGGCCAACTGTTATCGAGAGGGTTTGGTCAGTCTAATTCTATGCAGACAGAGTTTGATAGAAGCTTTGCTGATCGTTGACAAAGAAATGGCGTGGACCAGAGATTACCGGTGTTATATGGTGATTCTTGTGATTTTTGTGTGAATTCAAAACTATGATCTAGAGTTAGGTTTCTTTTTTTCTTTTTCTTTTTTTTCTTTTTTTCTTTTTGATAAAATATTACAGAGAAACAGAGAAGAAGAAGAAAGGGGTATAAACGTCTACATATAATTTCAATTCTTTCATGTTTGTCCATTAACTAACGTTTGTATAATTTAGGTGATAGGTATTTTTTTTAAAAATTTGAGTGATAGATGATCTACAGGAATCTTTTTGAATGGTAAATGAAATTTTCCCATGAAAAAATAGTCTAAATTAGAGATGTACGTAGAGATTTATGCACCTTTTTATATTTCAAATTAAAAGCAGTAAATAGTTTAAAAAAAAACAAAAAAAAACAAAAATAACTTAACACTTTAACTGGTAATGGGATTCGACTTTTACAGGTATTTTAAAGGAAAACTTTATCTTTTCTAAACAGTTAAATCAAAGAAGGGCAGAATGATTACATCAAGTAGGTTGTAATTTTATCAAACAGGTAGGGAGCTAGTTGTTTGAGCGACACAAATGATCCATTTCATCCCACGACACACATGTGTGCAGTGTGCAATAAGATGATACGGGTGGAAGCAGTCATGCTTGTATGGGAGCAAAGTAGAAATGATGCAAAAGTCCAAAACTAAAAGGAATATGTAAACAAAAGAAATATATGAAGAATCAAGCTACTACTACTGCCCTACAGCCCTACAGATATATGAAGAATCAACCTACGGCCCTAGGCAGCCCTACAGCCCTACAACCCTACGGCTCTACAGTATTAATATATACTTCAGATAGAGAACTATAAAGTGATGCTACAAATGGTCATCATGTGATGAACAGATGATTCCTTCCTTTCACCCCATAAAATTTCCTTTTGTGGTCTGATTTGTTTTGTTATATCATTTAAGTGGACGAGCCTTGATGTCAAGGTAAGATAAAAGCAATGTATATTTTGTTCTCTTCAGACTTTAGGAGTCTCTTACATTTATATCATTTAAGTGGATGAGTTTTGATGTCATGATAAAATAAATACTATGTACGTTCTGTCCTCTCTAGATCCTACAGTAACGAAAACCTCATGCATTAGGATGCCCTTTTTTATTTGTTGTATCACTTAAATGTTTTAGTTTCTTCATTATTCTTCAAATTTTATAATGGAAGAATAATAGCAACAAGTGAATATCAAGTTTTTAACTCAAAAGTTTGAACTAGTAAGTAGAGGGACTCTTCATATATAAGATCATAGGATTCCAATCTCATTAGCAATGTGGGACTATTCCCAATATTTCTCCTCACATGTAACCTCACATTTAGGTGGTGTAGCAATACATGACATTTTTCAGGTGACTGGTCCTTTTATTTCGGTGACTGATGGGTGACATCTAGTCCCTCTTTTGGATGATCATCTCTCTTCAGGTGACCATAGTCCATCTTTTGTGCATCTGGCATCCATCTTTTAGTGGTTTGGTCTATTTTTAGGATTATTATGAGAGGGGACCTAGAGCTCTGATATCATGTCAAGTTTCCAACTCAAAAGTTTGAACTAGTAAATGGAGGGACTTTCCATATATAAGATCATAGGATTCCAATCTCATTAGCAATATGGGACTATTCCCAATAGAGAAAACGAAAGACATTGTAACATAATGACTTTGGTGGTTCATCTTCATCCGTAGACGTTCACAACAAAATAATTAGTCATCATCGTTTCTATTATTTTTAGGGTTATTATGAGAGAGAACCTGGAGCTCTGATTCCATGTCAAGTTTTCAACTCAAAAGTTCGAACTAGTAAATGAAGGGACTCTCTATATATAAGATCATAGAATTCCAATCTCATTAGCAATGTGGGACTATTCCCATTAGAGAAAACGAAAGACAGTGTAACACAATGATTTTAGTGGTTCATCTTCATCTGTAGACATTCATGACAAAATAATTAATCATCATCGATTCCAATATTTCAACAAAAAAATTACAATTTACAAAAAAAAAAGAAATTACAATGTTCAATACTTTTTATGAGATTACATCATTCTATAAACGAAAACTTTAAACTCTAAAAGTATAAGACTACCTCCAATACTAAATTTTTTACAAGATTGATTTATATAACGGAAAACCTGAAACTTTGAAAGTACAAGACTACCTCCAATCCAAAATCGTCTAAAAAATTTGAGACAGACAAAAAATATAGCAAAACGAATAAAACTTTTAAACTTAAAATAATATCAAGCTTCACACATTACAAATATAATATCAAACTTCAAGGAAATAGCAAACTAGGGCACAAAAATATTGAAAGAGCGTGTAATACATGGCCAAACACTCGCTGTCGATCGAGAAGCTGCTGCCTGACCATCCTATATATCTGAATTCGGATCCAGATCTTTTGTAGCAGTTTCAGCCGGCAGTGAACATCCTTTGACAGGGAGTGCATCTTGACACAAGTCGGATACACTCGACCGTCGGATCCCTCAGTGCCGGCGCTTACGTTTTGAATTCTGAACATCGGACATGGTTTCCTGGGCATTAATTACCTGGTCTATAAAGTAAGGAATATGTAAAGCTGTGGGACATATTAGGGTTTCGTTGTTATTAAAGTAGGAAGAAACTGAAAAACTGATCAACGATGAACGTAAGGAATATCCGGCGTGTTTGCAGCTTTGAAATTAACGTGAAACGGAAGAAATTAAGGAAGAAGACACAGGTCCGTCCAAAATCCATTTTATATAAAGATTAATTCCTTTGGCTTCATGCATGGATCCTCCTCGATTTAGGGTTTTGTCACGAGACACCTCGTCTCATCTCATTCCATACTCCACGACAAAATGTGTGGGCCTGGCCTTATGACAAAGACAGTGGGCCCCGCATGACTTTATTGGAGATTAGATTACCCCCGATTACCGAGACTTATGCATTAAATCAAACCAAACCAAAACAAAAGCAGACAAGACCGTACAAGTGGCCCACGAATCGTGCCGTGGTGAATCGATGCTACCTAGCTACATGGAGCCCTTCCCCGACCCTTCTTTCTCTCTGGAATCTGATTTGCTGTTCTTGCCGTGCTTCACTATTAAAGCGCACGTGGGTTGGCATCTCCCATTTACCCCGCCTCCTCGGGTCCCCCCTGTTTTTTCTCCTACTTCCCACGGGCTGCCAACTCACCTTCTGAAACTAGAAACTTCCGCATTTATCACACAGAGTTATCTGATGAATTTATCCACGTGCGAAAATCTCAGTCCCAAAAATATCCTAAACACAGCCAAATCATGGTCAGAGCAAACAGTTTAATATACACGTGGCAATTATAAAGTAAACATGTTCATTCACAGCAAGTCACCAAGAAAAAAATAATAATAATGAAACGTCAAAGTGATAAAGGATATTATTATTATTTTTTTTGGTAAATAGCACATAAAGGATATTATTAATATATTATGATAAATAAAAAAAATCAGTGTTTTTATAAGGTAAAAAGTTTCGTCTATGGTTGTATACATATACTACAAAGTTGTATTTTCAACTGTTGAATAAAAAAAATATAATCTAAAATAAAAATTAACCTTTTTTTTTTAAATAAAACCTTGAGTTTTTTTTAATTTTATGACACTTTGCATTTATATTTTAATTATTATTTTTTATTGTTTTGAGTTACAATTAGCCAATGCATGAGATGACGTGAGATGTTCTATCACATGCATGATGGACCCATGAACCAAAAAACAGTCATATGTTGCCAAGCGAATTAAACTATGCCGATGAAGATGTCAATTTGATTTTCCCTAATTGGATAATTTTTAATTTGTAATCTAATAGATTTTCTTGTCAGATGAATAAATCCTAAGGTATGAAGGTGATTGTTTGGTTTTTGCTAGAAATATTTGTAGTTCCTTGTCTTGCTAGCATATTTATAAAGTCATCTTAGTCCACACTTTGCATGAAATGAGGGTGGCTTTGACTAGCAAGATTTGTAGTTTGGTTTTTTTCTTAATGCAAATCTATTGAAAACGATAACCTTATTCATCCATTTGGGTAAAAAGTAATTTACAATGGCTATTAAACCCTCAATAAAGGAAATATCCCAAAAAAACAAATCTAGGAAAACCTAGTGCTCAATGGACAAGATTGTGAGCAAGCTCCTGTATAAACAAAAAGAAATGGCAATAACTGAACTTACATTGAATCTTCGTTATGTCGTAAACGATATCTCCAAAGGTGGGTTGGCTATCTCTTCATTTAATAAGAGTGTCAATATTTGGCAATCCTAGATAGTGAAAAAAGAATTTCAGACATTCATATGTATCAGAACAAATAGTAGGTAAAATATTATTGGCTGGCTTTAGGTGAACGACAAATCATTTTTTTCTTTCATGTATGCTTTAAAATTTTAACTTTCATCTACATTATATTGCACTCTATTCACATATCAAATTGGGCATGATCATAAACGACCTCTTCCTAGAACAAATTTCTGGTTATTACCCCCAACTGTTTCTAGATTCTAATCCAACATCTCTGAAGATCAAGGTGAAGATATTCTTCTTCACTATAGATGAATGAAAAATCTTATTTACATTTTTATTCTAGGAGAAAGTTTTTCCCGAACAAAAGACATGATCATTAATAACATGGCCTTCTGTATACGAATTGTAAAACTACCCACACCAGTGTACCTAGATTTGAAGTACTTAATAATTCCAAGATTCATGACTGGAGATATTCCTCTCTACCATGGTTGAAGGAAAACTGATTTTTTATGGCCACATATCCCATCAGACGTGTTCACATAGGTCTCCACAAAGAAGTTTAAGATCATCATTTATGTGAGATTGGTATTATTCACTTTAGGTACAGCAACAGTCAGCAAGTTCTTGTGGACAAGATTGCACGCATGGATTACCGAAGATAACAATATTGTCTCTAGTTGTTAGAGTTTGGAATTTTTTTTTTTTTTTTTTTTTTGGGTAAATGTTGGGTTTGGAATTTGAAATGCTACTTGGGAGCAAAAACATTGAAACAATACTATCACCATATATGGCTGGAATAACAGTGACTATGTAGAATAGGATAGGATTTTACCGACAAAAAAAAAAATGTAGAATAGGATAGGAATATAGGATGGGAGTTGGTAGGAAACCTTGTTGGTGTTCATGAGTTTGTCCTATTTTTCTGTATCTATATATTATGTCACAAACCATATGAAAAATGTGACATGGGATACGATTTTATCATTGTGTTGTTATGGTTGTTTTGTCTCTTTGCAGATGGCAATGTCGAAGGTGATGTGTCAATTCATCTAGAAGGTCTGATTTTTGTTTTTGTTGTCACGAGATACATTTGACATTAATTCCGTATGGTGCGCTTTATTTTTAATATATTCTTTGTTGATCTGTAGAAAATTTTAAAAAAATGGAAAAGACTTAAAAGTCAATGATTTTAAAAACAAAAGGATAAGGCCCTTGATGAATTAGTTTCACTGTCAAATTTTATAAATTTGGATTGTTCATATTTTAGGCTTTTGTTTTATACTTTTTAACCATATTATGAATTTTTTTTTTCTTTATATAAGAAACATAAATTGAGCTCAATTAAACTTTAAGATTAGAACAGATTACTTGTGGGTCAAATTTGAGGGTCAGGTGATAGAAATTAGCTGGACATATTATTAAGCTTTAATGCTTACATTAAATCAATTGATTCGTAATGGTAGAAAAGAAAAAACAGCGCAAAGATTGTATTCGAGCTTTCGATCAATGTTTCAAAAAAACAAGGAGTACAGTGGCATGTTCCAACAGGCACCAAAAGATAGCTAAAGTACAAGTAAACAATCAACATGATATATTTACTCACATTTCAGGCGAAGGTCATAATTTACGGCAACATGGTTCCTAGATACACCTACCTATATATAGATATGTAGATTCATTCTGAAATTCCACTTTGATGTATGGTTGAAAATAAATTGGGTGACTGGCTACTAACTACCAAGTGCATGGCTGAAGAGAAATGAAACTCACCTACTTACATCTTCCTTACTCTGGAGTGAAGAAAAACTTGATCCTAATATTTGAATTTGTGATGGCCATATTTATAAGTTTTAGAAGCAGATGTTATTACCATTTATGAATGAATGGGTTGATGCACGGCTGGGGTCCAACTGTATGGTAGGACTATGATACCTGTGATCTCTCACTTTGTGGGCATCATCCCACTTGCTCCTGGGGCTACAATTTTCCCATGGCTAACCTGATTTTAGTCCTCCTACCTAAAGTCAACAACAATGATGGTGTAGGACCTCATCAACTTCAATTTATGTATCTTTTTTGGATATCCCCAAAATGTTAAGGAATTTTTCTCATTTTCACTTATAACTAAAATACATTTCTTCTAGCATTGTCTCGCTCTTACCTATTTTGTGCATTGTTTACTGATAATATGTAATATTTTTAACATTTATAGATAATGCAACAGTCATTATGTGGGTTTGGATTAATGAATGGATATTGATTGATAGACTTGATTGGATGGAATCTTATTAGGAGTGATTAATCGTTTTATTTACGTCTTGTGGCATTTTATAAGTTGGAAAAAGGTTATGTATACGACCATATATATATATATATATATATATATATATATATATATAGCATCGTATTTTCAATCATTAGAGAAAGAAGTGTACTTTGAAAACTATCTTTCCTCTATTAAATAAAAAATTAATATCTAACCATGTACATATCTAATTCGTATACAAAAATCATCCGCTTGTAAATTTATTGAATATTTTGAATTAGACTTTGTGCCTCTTTCTTTACTTACTTGGGGCTTAAAATTTAGGCTTGAGAAGGATAGAAGACCTCAAAACATGGAACTACCCTGTATTGCCAAATAGTCATTAGTGTAGCATGATTCTTCACCATGCATAGTGAAGCATAAGAGGATCCATTTTAACTGACTAGCTTTGTTTATTATATATAATAAACAATTCAATGGCAATGATTTTTTTTGTTGGAATGTAGTGCCAAAAGCCTTCTCACATCGAAGCCAACTCATTGGTCTTACCCTTAACTTTTACCTTGTAGTCAATCATGGAGTCAAAATAGGTAGTTCTGAGTACCCAAAAAAGGAGAGGTCAGCCTTATCTTCCACCCCCAAAAAAAAAAGAAAAAAACAAGAGAGAGGTCACCCTTGGACAAAAAATATATTTAAAAAAAAATCAATACCAAAGCAGACAACAAACTTCTTAAATAGTGCATAAAATATGTGGTTAGTACAGTAGAGATATTTTAAAAAAATCACAATTTAGGTTTAGTGAAATAATAATTAATTGTCACTAATTTAATTATGAAAAATCATATTACACTAATATAACTTTCTAGCAAGTTGTTTTTTTTTTTTTTTTTTTTTTTGGTTGCTCATGGATAATTTGGGTTACCAAGTAAACCTTATCATTTAACTACAATCATGACCTATGTAACTATAAAGAGCTAAATTTATTTATTTATTTATTGTTGAAGAAAATGACATGTAATGATATTTCTTCCTAAAAATTTGCTTAATATGCTATTAATTTCCAAGTTTAATCTTTTTTTCATTCATTTTTTTAATATGGCAATGTTGTTTTATGCTAATTCTGTGAAATGAAAAAAAAAATGGTCTAAAAAGTTTTAGACTCCAAGAAGTTTGGTCCATGAACTCATAATTTGGCCTGAAAAGTTGGATAATATTCACAACTTCAATGAAAAAAGTTTCTAAGAAAATAGATATATTTTTTGTTCTATATTTTTTTTACGACATGTAAGTTCTCAAATTAATATCTAAATATTTTTATTAATTTTTTTGTCAGTTTTTTCATAGACAAACTTCAAGGAAAGTTGAATTTATAACCTCATAATAGTATTATCTTCTGACAACTTTGCCATCCTAGGGTTTGTCAAAATTATAAGTTTTACACTACATCAAACACAATTTTTCCCTTCCTTTTTTTTTTTTTTTTTTTTTACATTATTACCGAATCCAAAATTATCAAGTATGAATTCTTTTATGGAATTTTACATGAAATACCATTAAAATTTTAGAATGAATAAATCAGTAGCGGTTTTTTTTTTTTTTTAATATACTAAATCGTTAAATTATGCAGGGGATAAAAGGCTTGTTTCTTCTCTCACAAAAGTGAACCTTAACTAAACTGGATGTAGAATTCGTGTATTTGCATAGATAGGTACATGGTAATGGGACCATGGTTTTAAGTATAGACCAAAAATTCTTTTCAAATAGAACAGTTCTAGTTCAAGTGCTCTATTAAGTAAAGGCAGAGAGGAAAGACAGGTTAGTTCGATGAAAGTTTGCAAACTCAATCTCTTTCCGGATCATCCGATTATAGCAAGTCCAGGGAAGAAGCAAGTGGAAAAACTTTGAGAGATAGGGGGGAAGTGAACTCAAACTAGCATCCTATATTTTTCTGCTTCTTTTACAGCAACAATCGGATAAACTAGCTTGGTATATAGATCTCAAAAGGAAAGGGGTCGGGGAGTGAAATGTTGGCTTGAATGCTACTTACCCTATTGAAAGCTGGTTAATCCGCCCCTCTCAATTCAACATTGATAAACGCTCTCTCCTTTATTGGATCAACCGTGACTGATACAGTATCATTTGGCTGAATTGATATGGGGTTTGATACATGCATGACCAATATTAACTAATATGGGTTGATATTAACCAAATTGATACCATAGTTATTTAATTCTCCAAATTATTCGTGAATTATTCTTTCGAACCGAATAATATGAATAATTCTCTCGAATTCAAATTATATTTAATGATTCTTTAAAATTCTCGTATTTTTTTGTCTAGAAATAAATATCGTGAATAATTCTTTCAAATCCGAATTATACCGAATAATTCTTATACTTAAAAATATATCCTAGTAGAAGACTTAATGGCTTAACTACTATTCCCAAGCAAAATTTTCAGAAAAAAAAAAAAAAAAAAACTTAATACCATAACTATTTGTATTTTTTTCAATCTAAGATTAATTATAAGTCTAAAAATCATATCATAATATAAAACAGATCATATTAATTTTTTTTTTCCAAGATGAGATTAAATATGAGTATGAAAATCAAATTATAATACAAAGAAAATCATTAATTTCGTTTGATAACGTGGAATTAAAATATGAATATAAAAATCATACTATAATACAAAGCAATTCATTACTTTCGTCTGCTCTTCCAATTGGGATTAAGTATGAGTCTAAAATTAAATATTATAATAAAAATCACGAGGAAGTAATTAATGAACATGAAAAAGAGATGGATTTCATGAGGATGATTTGATGAATTTATGCAAATGTTTGATTTTATGAACATTAGCTCCACTAGATTAGCATTGCAATCCTAATAAAATCTAATGATCCACATTATATATTGTAATGAAAACAAATCCACCGTCATACACAGATACCCATCTATTATGTAGTATATTGTTATTTATAAATTAAATATTATTCTAATGTCACTTATATATTATGCACATGTAATAATTGATGGATAGGAGCACCAAATATCAAAAAATAACATCTTAATTTTTTGTTCGAATTTTTTTTAGACAAAAGAATAATTTTCGAATCGAATTCGAATTTTATTTTAAGCCTGTTTTTTTACCGCATCTTTGACCGAATTATTAAATTATCGAAACGGTTCATTCCGAATTATTCTCCTTCCGAATAATTCTCGAATCTGAATTAAATAACCCAAATTGATACTGATTGATATTGACCAATATTTAATCGATACCAAAAATGACATCAGTATATGATCAATACTTTACTGATATTAATTGATACTTTTACATAAATTAAATCCATGAATGGAATAAATACGATTGGGGACTTGGTCTCTTTTTTATTTCTTTTAGTGTCCATGGATGAGAACTGAAGAGAGAGAGAGAGGGGGGGGAGAGAGAGAGAGAGAATGGTTTATCATTTTCCCGAATATTACGCGGGAAGGCCATGAGTGATTAGAAGAGTTAGAGGTGTCAGCTAGCGTGGCACGCCACAACCAAATGCTTTGGCATATTAGACATCACATGCATGCTCTCCTTGTTAACATATCTCCATGCCCTTCCCACCAATTAATGACTTTGATTGTGACTTATGACTTGTGAACTTCACAACCCCCCACCCCAATCCCATATCCCACAACCAACCCACAAAGTCTCACAGTACTCTCTCTCTCTCTCTCTCTCTCTCTCTCTCTCTCTCAAAAGAGTTTTTCTTGCTTTAAAAGATTGCATTGATCAGTTGACAATGGAGAGTCCAGACAAACCAGGTTACCCCATAAACGATACGAGGAGCCAGTGAATAATGTGGTCCTACCTACATATATCACCTAACTTTATTTCAGAGAATCTTTCTCTTGCTAATTTCTCTAGCTCCCATCATTTTCAAGAAAAAAATACCAACTTTATACCGTATTCCATCCAATGGTTTAGGATCTAATTTAATATATAAATTATTACACACTTAGCTTTTATTAACGGTCCATCTATTTGTACCTTATTGCAGGCCTCTAACCCAGATTTTCAAATTTTGTAGAGAGCCCTGTAGCAAGGTCCCCCTCCCTCCCCCCCCACCCAATTCTTCCCGTTTCTCACTACCCTCCAAATCTCTCTCTCTCTCTCTCTATCTATAGTCCTCCCTATGTCCATGAGTTAGTTATTATTGGGATTTGTGACTCGCTGCCCTACTGTCTCTCTCTCTTTTTCTCACTACTACAGCCTGTGATTATAGTCTCTGAATCTCTCTCTTCTCTCGCTCCTTCTTCCTCTCCAGGCACTCCTCTACTACTGCACAGAGAGAGAAGAAGAAGAGTCAACCCGGGGCCGCACAGGGCTCGAGAATGACAGATTGGGACACAATTATTGGGAGTCGCACACATCATTCATCCTCGGCAAATCACCTTAACACAACCCTTCTCCCTTCTCACTCTCTCTCTCTCACACATAGTTTCTCTCTCTAGATATAGAAACAAATTTGCTTACGTAAATACGTATTTTTTTAATATTAATTTGTTAAAATATTTTAATAGTTTTTCCATCCTACCAAAAATACTAGGTTACAAATTAGAAGATCTTTTATTCTACCTTTTTTCTTGTCCTGACTTTCTCAGCTCCCGAAATCTTCATGGCCACATGTTTTTGGGAAAGTGATCGAATGGAATACGTTCCTCACCTAGGGCCCCTCGAAACAATTATTATTTTATTTCATTTTTTTATAATTTAAATTATGATTGGATTTTGAGAATTCCCAGTTTTTTCCATGTTTCATTTTCTTTCCTTTTCATGGGAATCTTGTCCAAAACCATAGATCAGGAATCTTTCCCACATGTTAACCACGCGCTAGAGTAGAAAAGAGAAAAGATCACGGCACGCCTTACGAGTCGAGTCAGCAGTGAGCTGTAGACGGTATACGGCGGGATTTCAGGTCGGCGGATCAGTAATTATTATTTGGTATTATTATAACCACGTCTAGGTACTTTTTTTTATTATTACTGTAAAAAAATATTGAGAAAGAAAGGGGGGAATACGAGGAGGTGCTCCTTCCCCACTCCTGAAACACACGCTAGATTTTATTTTTAGCTCATCGAGAAAATTCGACATTTTTTAATCAAAACACAAAAAAATCCTCCTATCTGGGTTCTTGATTTTCGTAAATATTGTTTTCCTTATTTACTATAAAAAAAAATATTGGTTTTCTTTTGTTTTATTTGATAGATATGATTGGCAAGTTAGATTTATTGTGAATCTTACTTACTTTTCAATTTTCTTTTCTAATTAAAGAACGGGGATATTATAATCTTATATATTAATAAAAAAAATAAAAACATAAAGAAAAAATAAGGATTTTAATTGAGAGAGAGGTAGAGAGATAAAAATATACACGGGCAACATATACTTTATTTTCCTTTCAAAATAATTGAAAAAGATTCCTACGAAGTCATTGTAAGGGGTTTAGATCCTTTTTAATGTACCGAACAACCCAGCATTGATCCAACGACTAGAGAGGATTTGCATGTATATCCATACATTGGGTTGTACATTTGATGCTCTCCATCCATTAGATGTAAATTGGACTATCCTATGCAATGGAGAGGATCCAAATACCTTGTTGGAAACCTCCGCGATACAAATGGTACACAAAAATTAGTATTTTCAAAAGGTGCCACATGTTAAGTGAGAAGAGTAAACTTTCGAGTAGAGAGATAGAGAGAGAAAGAGACTGAATGACTGACTTTGGAAAAAAAATCTTGCCTATTGTGTTTAAGTGTTTTATATATATATATATATATATATATATATTAAAGGGGGAAAGATCTACACACTATTAGTATATTAGGTTACACATACTAGCAAAGGATACGAGAGTATAGGGAGAGCTACTAACCAATTCTTCAGAAAGGAACCCGAATTTTAAAGAGGAGAGAAAAAAAGATGTGAGAGGAAAGTATACACTACCAGTGTGTACTTCTTTTTCCTATATTTAAAAATCTAAATTTTGTACATAATTTATTAAAATAATAAATATCAACCACAAAATTTTTGTGGTTTATCTTACTTGGAAAGATAATTATCTATGTAAGAATGGAATATGATATTTATAAAACTCACAAGACAAATCTAGATCATTCATTTTTATGGTTTTTCTAATTTAAACATATGTACCAATATAAAGAGATATTTAATTGAATTAGAATTTGAAATTTGGTAAGTGGCTACTATAAAGAATCTTCTCTCTATCCAATGGTCGCAATGAATATATCAACCTCCCACTTGATAGAAAAATAACCAATCCTTATGACAATAATAATTTACAAAACAATAATTTTTGATAA
The DNA here is from genome assembly GCA_028583415.1 of Protea cynaroides. Classification (NCBI taxonomy): domain Eukaryota; kingdom Viridiplantae; phylum Streptophyta; class Magnoliopsida; order Proteales; family Proteaceae; genus Protea; species Protea cynaroides. Next base: position 36,506,932 of record CM053272.1, on the reverse strand, counting down.
AAATTTATATGTACCTTTATATATTGTGCATGATATTGTTGTACTTAATACCATGAGATGTCATAAAATAAATCATCTCAAATGCCAAAAATGCCCCTTATAAAATGTTTAAGCCAACGGACATATGCGACATTGCATATATGCCATCCTAGTAATTAATCCCATATATAATCAAGATTTAAATATTCTCAAAGTATTTTCTATTTTAGGTCAACATTTATGTATACGGCTGCAGTGAAATGGACAATTTCCATATTCAACGTCCAAAATACTCCTCTGTAAAACGAACCGACCATGAAAAGAATCTTCCAAGCCCCTTCCTAATTTTATTAAAATAATTTTAAACTTTTTACTTTTATAAAGAAAGATTATTTTTCTATTACATAAACCATGAGAGAAGCTTTCTCTTCACGAATTGCCTTCTTTTGGCCTTGTGGAGGAGTCCCCGACCAATAATTGGGTTTAACTCCACGTCAACCCTGGGTTCCAATCCAATTAAAATGTTCAATATGTTAAAGAATTCCACACATAATATTCAACAGTTGATATTCTATCGTATACGTATATGATAGGACCTACTTAGTCAAGGTATCAACAATACTCTTGATAAATATCCTTGAAAATAATAGATGCAATACCTTTAAATGCGAAAAATTTCTCTAAGCATAGAAGATAGGCATAGAGGAGGGACTTGAGTCTTGTGATCTTGTCCAACGACATAATAACATACATTTGGTTATCCAATTCAACATGTATGCGATCAATACAATCCCCTATCGTGTGAATTAATCCATTCACTAGTTATATTTTAACTTCATCATCATCATCATCATTTTTAGTTAAAACTCCATTTGTTTCAATTTAAAATGTGAAAAAAAAAGCATGAAATTTTTAATTATAGACCTTCTTTAATAGAGAAGTAAATATAAAGTAAGTACATGGTATGAGTCACTTTTTTATACATCAAAATTAAAAAAAATAAATTATAGACATTAAAATATTAAAAAAATTATATATAAAAAAAATGATTCCAGTAAACCCAATTTTCATACTTTCAAGACTTATCAATCGACCCCCAATTATCTCACAATGGTCTCCCCCATCCTCAAATTTTTATTTTTTTAAGACAAAAAATAATTCCAATTCTAAATTACAGTAGAAATCATTCACTTCCAAGTAATACCATTCATTCTAATGAAATTGGAGAATTAGTTAATTTCAATGTGTAGATTTCTTGGTTGGTCATTGCTTTTTACATTTCATAGTCACTTGGATCAACATTTAGATCATGTCTTTTATGTGTTTTGAATTGAAATTTGATCAAGGAGATATTGACGGGTCCTCTAAAGTTCTCTATAGTATATTTTATATTTATGTTTATGAATTATTTATGATAAATTATTTATAAGAATAAATTATGAATCAACAATAATAATTGTTTAATACTACTGAACACAAAGAAGTAATAATGGATTATCACAATAATGATAAACATCCTCTAACTAATTTATAGATTTTAGATTATATTAATTTATTTTAAATATAAATAAAACCATAAATCATACTAAACAACTAAATATGTCATAATGTATTATATAATTAATTCTATAATATATACCAAAGAGAACCGAAGACATGGACCCCCTACATTTTGATGGAAGAAACTCTCCTCTACTTCCTTCTCCTCTTTTGGCGATGACAAAAAAAAAAAAAAGGGCATGAACAACCTTTACACTAGCATTTTATACTTGATCCCGACTCTTGGTACTTAATCAATATGGGAAAGAATTTTGACATGGTGATAAATTAAATATCGTATTCACGATCAATAAAACAAACCAAAGGAACAATAAAAAGGAAATAATCTTTTAAATTAAGGTAAAACGATTCCTACACGTTCATTATAGGATCAATTTCTCATTTACCCATTTTAAGTACCAACGGTTGTCAGTTGCAGCTTAGAGTGCCCAAATTTAATAGATATGTCTTCCTCATTATCCCCTAATCATTTATAAATTTCAAACTAATTAATTTTCCACATCATTTTCTGCATATTTAAATTGTTAGAAAAGGTCAATTATTTCTGAAACACAAACCTTTGTCTCAGATCATATTTTCAAATTGACAATTTTTTTTATAGAAATTATTTAAAATTAATTTCAAAGTTTCACACAAATTATTGAGATTGAGTCTCCTCCATAGTTTATCAATATGAGTTACCTATTTAAATTTGACACTTTATAGCTTAGTTAGATTTTTTTTTTTCCTTCTAAAGATCAGCAAGAACAACAATATCATTATATGAAAAAAGATCATGTGGACAAACTGAGTATCCGAAAACTGAAAAATTTAACCAGAGTCTCCACCTTCCACTTAATTAGAATTTTAATCTAATAGAGTACATATTTTCTATTTCATGGTTTTTTTTTTTTTTTTTTGGTAGGACTATTTCACTTTTGACTCATGGTAAATTTCACCTAAGAAATTCACCCAAAAAGCATTACAACTTGTTGTACATTTAACTATTAATTTTGCTCAAGTGGAGATGATGGAATATATAATTGTGATGTATCAAAAATTTCCTTTTAATTTAGACAATTAAAGGGATATTTTATCAACCCAATAATCAAATTAACTCAAAAATAGTTTGCCATATTTTTAATCTTATTTTAATAGTATCTTGTAAATAATTTTGTCCTCACTCACTATAAGATAACTAGACTACAACATGATCACAGTATCCTCCCCAAAAAAAGCACAAATTAGGGTTGGCAAGTTCCAAATTCATTGACTTGACTAAGAAGGTAAAGAAAGTTTGTGAATTTTCCCTTTTTCTTTTGGGCTGGAAAGGCATGAGTTATATTGTAATAAATTATCAAGAGTGAAATCATTTTTTTAATATCTTTAGCTTTTGCTTATCCAAAATTAGAGCATTCATGGATTTTCTTCAAATGTCGGTTTATGTTTAAGTATTTTATATTAGGGAGGGGATTACCACACTATTGGCATGTAATGGAATCTCCACGCCGCAGAGGATGAGAACATGATTAATATACAAAAGAGTAATACCATTGGATGAGAAAGTGTTTGAAAGATGAGAGAATGTGAGAAGGCGATTGATATGCATGCAGATAATTTCTATTAATGTTATCGTCACAAGGTTTGTTATTTTTTCAAATGTCAAAAGACATCTAATTTATCACTTGGACAGATGATGTGACCATTTAAACCATTGGATGGAGAGAAATAATTTAGATTAGTCACATGTCAAATTTTATATATTAATTCAATTAAATAACCATATTGTATTGACGTACATCCGTATATGTTTATGCATATATGACAACACTCTAACATTACTAAATAGTCTCTCAAATCTGAGCTAGAATAACTGATTTATATTAGAATACCATAAAAATGTATGGTTCATATTTACTTTATGATTTTTGAAATATTGTCTTCCATTATTATATGGATAACTGTTTTTTTTTATTAGAAAACTAACTTCATCAAAAGAGAAAGAAACTACAAACTGCTTTAAGCATCCCACAAGGCAAGAATTACAGGGGCGAGGCATTATTCCAAATACAGTCCCTATCAAATGTAAATGCATATTTTGCCTTTTTTTAGTTTTATTTTCAGTGATATATATATATATATATATATATATATATATATATATATATATATATTTGTGCATTCACATGTTAGATGAAGACAATCTTGGCGCATAAAACGGTCACAAACATGTCATCTCCTTATGGCCGACATGATCTTACAACCTCATGCAACGAGGGTTCACTTCAAGGTTCGATTATTTTCAGTATTAGTTTTTATTTTCCTGTTTTAGTTTTTCCATTATTTATAATTTTTAGTAAGGGTGTTGAAACCCAGACCTTACCAGTTAAATGATAAACCATACTCGATCGATTCAAGAAACACCAAAATCGAATCTATTATTTTCATGGTACTGACTAAAAACCAACATGGTCCAATTGAAAATCGATTAAATATAAAAATCGATCGAGTAAAGATTAGTTAAGTGGTCGTTTACGTAGTTTTGTGCCTCTTTTAAGCTTCTATATATCTTTTTATAATTTATTTCTCTAGCTGATTTAGGATTAATTGGTTGTAAAGGTCTTATTAAAGGAGATATCTCCTTTTAGACAAAGTCTTATCTAATGTTTTTTTTTATCCAATTGACGTGGGACTAAATTTTTTACATTTCATATGACACTCAATACTTTTGTTGTCTCTATGCCATGGCTTTAGACCCGCATCGGCTAACGACTAAAACTCAAAATGGACGAAAGTCTATAAATAAAGGACATTAGTTTTGTGGTCACTAACAATTGGAAATCAATGATTTAATCTTTCAAAATTGAATCGATTGATATGAATTTGACTATAATCTGATTGGTATGATTTCGATTACATTTTTTTTATATTTTGTTTGGTATATTAAATCCGATTATAAAGTAGTAACTAACCGACTGATGGATTATAAATATCCATGTAAAAAAGGAATATCACATTCCAAAAACCACAAGACAAAGACAAATCATACGATTTTATCATTTTTTTAATTTAAACTTATGTTCTTGCTTAGAGTGGGGAACCTAAAGTACTAATACATGAGCATAAATATATAAAGAATACATTGCCAATACAACGAAGACATTTGACTAAATTAAATTTTAAAATTTAACACAGTTGCTGAATTATTGACATGTCTATCCAACTGTCAAAATCAATATTTCATTTATCCACGTGACAAAATATACATATAGTGATGTTTGGAAGAAAAAAAAAAAGTAGCTCTCCTGAAAGAATAATTTAAATAATTTTATTATATTTTCTCTCATTTATTTGGATTAGAATTTCTTTTGGCTCATGTGCTTGGATGCTTGAAAGAGACAACTAGCTAGTTTGATACGAAATGGTAAGTTGTAAACACGTGGAAATTCTTCTTTTAAGCATACGGTAAAGAGATATTCTGAATTCTTGTACTTGTTAATTTTCTTTTTTCTCTTCTTTTACGGTCCCAAGGTAGTATTGGGACTTGGAGCATATCTGTAGTCCATATTCTCCTCCTAATTCTAGTATTCCATTTCTTGCCTATAAATTCTTTCTTCTTTTTGTTTTTTTTTTTTTTTTTTTTTATGAGGAAATTTTCCTTTCACTCAACAAATTATATTGAATGACTAAAACTGTATCTAGATCCGTATCCACCTAATGCCTATAATATAAAAAATTTTCATTCAAAAAATTAAATTTGACCATGATATGTGTTGTTGTTAAGAATTCACATGATGATCTTTCGAAACGATCAAATCTATCTACTGACAATGATGGAAAAAAACAAAAGAAATCGATTTTTGCTCTGGGATTGTTCCAATCAAGAAATGAGGTCTATATTTCAAAAAGTCCGACCTAGTGAATAGTAAATACAGAGCAATAGAATTTAGACCATTTTTATAGAGATTTAACATGGTTAGAAGTGTATAACGTGCACTTTTGAAGTATAATGTTGGAATTTTGGAGTTGAATTTACCTTTAACTTGAACTTGTAATGATCGATTTAACCTAAGTACTCTTTTGAGAAAAAACAATTTACCCCAATGGCTTGGGAGCTCTGAAAACGACCACATGTTTCAATTGATCGATAATATTTATACTCAATATATGAAAGAATTCTCCCATATATAAAGAGAATTATAGGGTGTGAATGCTAAACTCCCAACCTATAAGGTCCATAATTGAACAAAATCTTAGGTCTAATTGTGCACAAACCTACTACATGACAATATTTTATTTACAACCTAAATTCGTTTAATAGAGGAGAATAAATTTAATATTATACATACATACATGTTATATATATATATATATATATATATATATATATATATATATATATATATATGATCAAAGTTGTTGTGAAACAATTTGTAACCCTACAATTTTTTTTTTCATAAGGAGAAAATGTTGTCATTTTACACATGTAATCTAAATAAAATATTGCAAAAGCAATGATAGTTTTTATAAAAAAAATATTTCTTATGCTTAATTTAAAAGTTTTAAGAATAAGACAAAACACAATCCAAATGAGATTACAAATTCAAAAAACCTATTTGTCGTAAACCGTAATAGTTAATTACAGCAGTAAGAAAAAAAAAAAAAGATAAATTATGTTCATTAAAAGAGGGGTCACGAAAAAGTAGCGGGTTTTCCGGTGTGAGGACAAGAGTAAGCAAAAGCTGGTGCTTTGACACGTGGAACATAAGTGACCGTTAGATGTACATGTGATGGCTGAGATCATCTTCTTAACTTCATCGGAATAGTAAAGGCGGTAAAGAGGGAAGAGAGAGAGAGAGAGAGAGTGTCTGCAGACAAACACAGGAGAGAAGAGAAAAAAAAAAAAAAAACGCACGATGCAGCCGAGAAGGGCAGAAGCAAGTCGTCGTCATGTTTTAGAATCCAATCTGAAATACTGAAAGAGGATGGACAGAGGAGAGGGCATCAGAGTCAGAAGAAGATATCGGTTCTGTTGTGTTGTCCCTCTTAAATTGAGGTTGCCGAAGGGGGCGCGCTGTTGCGGTGGCGGCGTTGCAGGGCTGTAATTCTGTGTATTTAATGCTTCCATCTCTGAAAAGAAAAGGAATTCAACAAAACCATCAACGCTGCCAGTGCCCATCCCATAAAATCCGACTTACTGTCTAGAAAAAGCTGCTGCAGAGAGAGAGACAGAGAGAGAGCTCTTACTAGATACACCCCCAGAGATAGAGATAGATATCAGAATATCAAAGGAAAATAAAAGAAAAAAGAAAGAACGGAACAACACAATAAAGAAGTTGAAAAGGAGGAACAAGTGTTACCATCTCATCTTCTGAACCCAGGTGAGATTTTGCTATGGATTTTCAGTCTCAATTGAAGGTTGCCTCAGCTTCAAGGTGGAAGCAATGGCTGGGTTTTCACTAGGTGGAGGAAGTGGAAGTGGAAGTGGAAACAACAACGAAATTCCTCCAGAAAGCCAATTCCTATACAGGAACGACGAGATCTCTTACAACAACAAGGGTTTGGAGCTATGGCAACTACATCATCATCTCCATCATCACCACCATCATCATCATCAACGGCTACAAGAGAACATGTACTCGGCATCATCATCATCGTCCGGCTTAGCAGTGGGTCCTAGTCGGGGAAATATTAACATCTCGGACTCCGATGAGCTGAGTTGGAGAGAAACCGCAGGCGCAGCAGCAGCAGCAGCAGGAATTGTGAGTATGAGTACAACGATGAGGCAAGGAAGTGGAAGTGGAAGTGGAGGTGGGATTAGTTGCCAGGACTGTGGAAACCAGGCCAAGAAGGACTGTATTCATATGAGGTGCAGGACTTGTTGTAAGAGCCGAGGGTTTCAGTGCCCGACCCACGTCAAGAGCACTTGGGTCCCTGCTTCTAGAAGACGTGAACGCCAGCAACAACTCGCCCCTGTTCAACAGCAGCAGCAACACCACCATCTCCGAGGAGAGAATCCCAAAAGGCAGAGAGAGATTCACACTCCTCCATCCCTCGCCTGCACCCGTTTACCCCCCAATACGTCAGGTACAATGATTTCCATAATATTCTCTCTCTTTCTCTTTCTCTCTCTACAAACACCACGAACATGCTGCTCATACACGATAGAAAAGACTGAAAGAAAGGTTGGATAGAGATTGAGGAAGGGATGTGATCAGCTTCTTTTTATATATATATATATATATGTATATATATATATATATATATTAATAAATATATATAAAGAAAGAAGGATTTGAGACAAATATCGAGGGATAGAGGCTGAGAGAGATGTAGGCGACTTTGGCGTGCAAATCATCTGGACTTTCATCATGGTCTCTTCCTTAGCAGCTTTTTCCTTCTTTTCTTTAGCTTTTTCATTCTTTCCTTCCTTTTTCTTCTCATATCTATCTACTGTTAGTCAGTAAGTAGCACCAGAGTTACATTTCATTTTTCAAGAGATTCACTCATAAATCTTTGTTTTCTCTTCATATTTCTGGTGTTTCATTTTCATGGTACATTATTTTCAGGCTTATGTTTGTCAGGAATGGAAGTGGGGAACTTTCCGGCCGAGTTGAGCTCTCCGGCGGTGTTTCGTTGTGTAAGAGTGAGCTCCATCGATGATGCAGATGATCAGTATGCTTATCAGACGGCTGTGAACATCGGAGGCCATGTCTTCAAAGGTGTCCTCTATGATCAAGGCCCTGAAATCCATTACGGTCCAGGAGAAAGCTCCTCCGGCGGTGGTGCTGGTGGAGGAGGAGCTCCTTCTCGTAATCTGATTACAGCTGCTACGACAACAGGTAGAAGCTCAGCAGCAATGATTGATCCTTCCTCTCTATACCCAACACCCCTCAACGCGTTTATAGCGGGTACGCAATTCTTCCCACCCCCAAGATCTTGACCCTTTGAGCCCCTCACTTGTTCTAAGTTCTTTCTAACCAACCTTGGATCACTCTTCATCTTGTTAGAATTTTCAATCAGATTTTATCAGTTACATCTGCTTCCTCTTCCATTTATATCTCTGTTCTTTAACCTCTTTAAGAGTTCAACTTCAAGTGTAGTGTAGTGTAGGTATCTACTGTGTACTGGTTACTAAATGCATCCGTAGTCTTTCTCTCTCTCTGTCTTATTGTTCCTTTATTATAGTTTTCTCTTTAAATGTGTTGGATTTGATTTGGTTTTGAACGTCCAAGACACTTTTTCCCGTTTATCCGTTTGTTTGCCGGTTTGACATTGGAAGATAGCTAGGTTCCTTATTTTCTGTTTTCTCCTTAATCTCATAGCCTTAAAAATATAAATTATTCCAACAATTTACTGGGGCTGTGCTAGTCATGCATGGCAAAATCAAGAATGCCATAAATCTTCCTTGACTTTTTAGTTATGCACCGGCAACTATACATGAAAGGGAGAGGGGGATTTAGATGTAGATAATGAGATACTCTCATGCATGTCGGATCTAGTTCATATAAAATTAACAGGAAGATTGAGAATTTTAACCTAATTTACAAACTATCTCTCTTTAGAGCTTCACCAGATGATGCCCCTTGAGAGGTAAAGTAACCCATTATGAGTGATCATCTTTTATTTCATGACATGCTTTGATAGGAAAATTCTTCATTAACATTGAGTGTTCATTCATCCAGACATAAGAGAGGACCATATCCCCAATGCATTTTCTGGTAGGAGTCCATGAATGATGGGGCATTTTCCCATTTTGATTTCCTGTGCTTCAGGAAGAATAACATGGCTTTGATTGATTGCAGCAGCTATTAATATTACGTTAAGACAACATTAAGGACTACTTAAGGGGAATCTGTGTGTCAACCATAAAAGAAATGAGGTTCCTGTAAGAAGAATATTTAGGATAGAAAGATTAGTTGGGCATCTTATAGATAACTATTTGATTGTTCTAAATTTTGCCATTTGTTCCAATTCAAAAGATCCATATATACCCCCAAGGACAGTATCCAGGATGGAATATGTAACTTTTGTACCTTCAAATAAAATGATACAAAAAAGTCATTGTGCAATGGTTCCATCTAGTGTAGAATGCATTTCCAAACAAGGAAATCATTTGAGTGGATTCTTAACTAGGCTCCTAGATCAAATATTCATTATTTCCTACTTGAAGTCCTAGACAATATTCACATTTGGAACCTCAAGACTTACATTAAGCAAGAGACAGAAAAGCTTATACTTTTATGAAAGAAATTAATAAAAAAAAATTAGGGTGAAGGAATGACAGAAGTAGTTTTCTATCATCTAAGATAGAAAATGCTTCTGCTTAGTTGAAATGTAATAACAAGGAGAACCTCTTGAATCATGCAGACACTCGTAAAAGGCCTAAAAGGAATAGAAGATTAATTTTGGAATATGAACCTCAAGGACCAAACAACCATAATAAGGTGTGAATTATGATTGCATAAAATGATACTATATATATAAGGGCTAAGCTCTTTGGATCAGAATTTCAATATCATAGGGCAATTTATAATTTGCTGCATTTCAATATCATGCAAATATCTGTACGAAGGTATTTAGAAAACATAAAATATGAACTTGAAAATTTCTGAGGAAGGGGCATATTTGGAAATTGCTTTTAAGTAGTGTAAAAGTAGATCCTATATTTATATACAATAAGAAGAGGTTTATACAGTTTGATTAATTCATTCTTTGCTGATCTTTAGCAAAAAAAAAAAAAAAAAAAAAAAAACCATGAGATATGGTGTTTTATGTAAAGCTTTTACTAAGATCGCAAATTTAAGCTTGACATTGATTGGGGACAAATCTTAAGAGTGCTTGTAATCTCAATTTGTAGGCAGTTCATATTAAAAAAATAAGAAAGATGAAGAGAACCTGGCGGGGAGAGAGCAAAGAAGAGAATTTCATAGGACCTTGCATCTATAAATCATGAAGTGTAACCTCAAGTAACTTGATGTAAGGATATTCTCATTAATACTTTACCCAGAGGTGAATTCAAGAAACATGAGGAAGTTTACTGTTTAAGTGGAAGTGATGACAGATGAGATGTGACATGTTCAAGTCATTGGGAAAGGACAATAATTGTAACAAGTGCAAGGCTAGGTATCTTTCTTTCTGTACATTAATTTTTGTATCTTGGAAAGGAGACAGTAAGGATAATAAAGGAAAATTTAGCAAAATGTAGACCTATAGGTTCGATAGAGCCTAACGAACAGAAGGCAAGGTATTGATAAATTACAAGATCACTAAAATTATGCTGGCAAACTAGAGTTCATCACCCAGTACTGATGCCTCTGAACTGCCATAACCATGTGCCTTCCAACTTAATTTGGATAAAATGTTGATAGGAATCTCTTGAGGTGTAATCAGTCTATTAAACTGAATTTGAGCTTCTTGATTATCTCCAGAGAGATTGAATTTATATGGCTTTTATGAGATGTAAAAGGAACAATTATTCTTCCTACAGGAGGTTGCAACTTTGGCCCAAGTTTTATGGGTTTACCGATTACGGCAGCATGCCTTAATTAAGGGTGTGATTAGATTGCAATTAAATTTGAATAATTATAATTAGTTCTTTGCTTTATTTGTTGATTGTTTTGCATAACTAGATTGATTTTACATTGGTAGGATTACGGTTTGCTAAAGACTATTCATCATAATGGAGTAGCTTCAATTCCATGTTTTATTTTTTATTTTTGAGATACAGAAGATTTGATAGAAAAGAGTTTTGTTTAAAAATATTTTCCTCGGGATAAAAAGTGATTAAAATGGAATTAAAAGACTTGAACTCATAATTTTCACCAGATTTTTACAATTACTTTCTGATGAAAAATATAATGCAACGTGAATCCCAAATTTTGGTTGCTAAAACTGGGAATAACCAGACAATTGGTTGGTTTCTACTTAATTTCTATATCTTGGTGTGCCATACTTAGTTTGATCTCAGCTGTTTTAAGTTTCCCTCTTATTAGACCTCAAATTTCTTATAGGGAGAAACTAAGGATCTATATGAGGATCATCCTTGTTGGCCGATACACCATTAATGCTAACGTAAACGTAAGTGATAATTCATCCTTGTTGGTCGATACACCCTTAATTCTGAAGTAAATAATAATTTGCATCTTCCATTTGCCTGATTTCAGTTTGGATGATCCATTGCATGGGACTAACACAATCGGCAAGGACTAACACCTTGCAATAAAAAGATCACGAATTCAACTCTCCTTGAAGTCTACTTATTTGCCAAAAAAAAAAAAAAATCATTCATCAAAGGTGCTTGTTGAATTTCAGACAAGTACACTCCAATCTGAAAATCCTCGCAGTCCAACAATGAACTTGTCATAGAGGAAGAAAGTAGATGTGGTAGATGGCTTTGTAACTAATGTAGTCGTATATGCATGTTTCTTTGAAACACAATAGATTATTACGGTAGTTTGCCTAAGCGCCACCTCATGATATTTATGAATTGCATTTAGGAAGAAACAACCTGAAATTCAAAGTATGATTCCAATGGATATCTTATTAATCCTGCCTGTTTCACCAACTCAGATAAAGGAACTATGGAAACAATTAAATGATGGAAGAGTTGGGTCAAATGGTAGTCTTGCATTCATTACACATGCATGAGAGAGAGAGAGAGAGAGAGAGAGAGAGAGAGGGAGAGTTTGTGTTGTGTTGTGTTTTGTTGAGTTGGATGCGTATTATGGGTCCTTATTATCCCGATATTCTAATGTGGTATACTTTTAAGGTATCGGCGGGCTAGTATCGATATGTACCGGCACGTAAAAGTAATGATGATGGGTAGTAAAGTAATATAAGAATGGTAGTAGGGTTTTGGGTATAGGAAGCAATAGAAATGTAGGATAGGCAGGGCGTGGGTAATGTTTATAGAGTGAGTAGTACGGTGGAGGGAGGGGAGGCCACGAGAGTGGGAATCTAAAGCAGAGAAAGGTGGTGCATGATTGAGTTGTAAGTGATTGTTTGTCGCTGAGCTGTGTGAGAAGGTGAGATTGGTCCCGGCTTGGCTTTCTTCGTTTTAAAAGAAAATCAATGAAAAAAGTAGTTAGTGAATGCTTGCTGGTTCAACGTCGATAGTACTTTTGTGGTTGGTTGTTGTCTGTGTATTATATGTACTCTTGTTCCATCCGAGTGCCTCCGCCGTAGTTGCAGTGTCCTTCCTGCCAACTGCAAAGCTTTGCAGTCAGTAAAAGAGGTTCGTTTGTGCATTGCGCATGATCCTCTTTTTACTCAATCAACTCACTCTTTTAACCCTGCAAATCTTCAAAAACAAGTAATTCCATCTCATCCTCCACTGCCTTGTGTTTTCTCTTCTACTGGGGGGGCAGGGGAAATCTTCATAAGATTATATAGGTCTTCGATCGGTCTGAATGTGATTGACATCCACCCCGGCCCTGTGTCCATTAATTAATAAAGGATAGTTTTGGTATTTAAGGGATCGACATTGTCTCGTTGTAACCTCTATTAGTTAAAACTCGGGTACTATATTGTCATACAATACTCAACTGTTTAGTACACGTATTGTCGTATTGATCTCAAAAATATTTTAAAATACGTCATCTATACTCCAAGTCTTGCCGTTTAAATTGTGTACTGTACTGTATCCATATTTTTTAATCTGCATCTTCAATGAGTAATGAGTCGATTAATCCTACATCATTTAATATTCTTATTAGTTAAAACTCGCATACTATATTGTCACACCGTACTCAATTCTTTAGTACGTGTATTTCCGTATTGATCTCAAAAATATTTTAAAATACTCTATATTCCAAGCCCTGCTGTTTAAAATGCGTACCATATTGTATCCATATTTTAATCTGCATCTTCAATGAGTAATGAGTCGATTAATCCTACATCATTTAATATTCTTATTGCCTTCCTCATCATGTAACTGATATGGGATTAAAGGCTACCACTTCCTCATAATTTTTTTCAAATTCATTACTTTATTACTCGTTTGGATGAGTGTGGACCTTGGGTCATAACAAATATATATTGTAAGTCATCGTAGAGCGTTCTCTCTCTCTCTCTCTCTCCCCATTTGGATTCATGCTAAGAGTCTTAGACAAACATAAAACATAAATTAACTTCTTGACTGAAGATGATAATTTTCACTTTTTTATTGCCAAACACATCATAAATGTCATCTGGATCCATTGATTTAAGTATAATTATTCAATTTATGGGAATATGTTGTCTTTTTTTTTCACCATACCGTATTATATCTGATCCGTTTAAAACCCGTACCGTCCGTTTTTTTTTTTTTGCCATTTTTGGAATGTTTGACCTTTTTTTTATAGTTCCGTTTTTGTTTTGCTCCGTTTAAAATCCGTTCCGTCCAGTTTTGTCTTTTTTCCGTTCCCGTTTTAACTAATTATGGTTGTAACTAGGTTGGTTACAATTAGACAACTTATAAAATTTGGTTTGGTGGGATCCATATGACAAGGAGGAGGAAAGAGTATTAGGGTATAAAAAGCTTCTTCATATGATTGAGATTTTTTTTTTTTTTTTTTTTTTTTGGGCCACAAATACATATAAAGATTAAATTGGTTATGAAGGATCAATTCCATTTTGTATTATGGAGAGTTCTTACTTTCTAGGGTAATATGGATTGTTGGGAATAGTCTTATATTGTTTGGAGATTAAAACTTTGGGTGCCTAATTATATACGTGAGAGTTCTTCCATTTAGTAGTTTGAACTTTTGAGACGGAAATTTAACATGGTATCAAAGCTTTATGTCACGACCTGCGATCCGCTCCGTCTACATACACTAAGGCCGTGATATTTAGGTTCACTCTAGTCACCCAAAAAGAGGGATCACATGCCAAGGGTATTGCCACCTAGAAGAGGGGCAACATGTGAGGGGGAGTGTTGGGAATAGTCCTACATTGCTTAGAGAGTAAAACCTTGAGTGTTTTATGTATGTGAGAATCTCTCCACTTACTAGTTTGAACTTTGAAAATAAAAACTTTTCATAGACACTTGAGTTGCTTAAGTGGTTATGCCATGCTTATCGCTGTAGGGCCGAGGGTTTAAGGATCCATAATATTTTCTATTCTCGATTTCTAAGTAAGGCTCTCTTTGTTACACCATAAATGTTTTCACGAATATGGAATTTTACATATAAAAATACTTTTTCTACTTTTTATATGGAACAAACGTAGTCCAAGGGGATCACTTCTTGTCCATGATGAGATGATGATAGGACGCCCTCCACCCACCCCAATGAAGGGAATAACCATATGAGGCGTCAGATTGAGGAGTCCTCCCTGTGCGAGGATTAAACCTTGGTGTCTCTCGATGTTCCTTCTTATTGGGTGTACAATGATTACAGTTTTACCCTCTTCCATCTAAGAAGAAACACTGACCATCGATCTCTCAATCATCTTGAAGATGTGGGAGTTTTTGTGTGGTACCATTGGCTAAGTCTTGGTTAGTGTAAATGAGGTTTCCCATTCATTGGTGAGTTGGTGAGCTTTTTGGGCATTGGTCTTGTTGGGTTGGTTTTGTAGTGGCCATTGCTTCTCATGTTTTTGTTTTGGCTCCCATCTTTAATTTGATGGGTTAGTTTGTTTGTGTTTTTTCTTTGAGGTTCAAAAAAATATCTACTTACCAAAAAAAAAAAAAAAAAAAAAAAAACCACAGGGACACAATGGACTGCGCATGTAGAATGGAGGTTAAATGGACTGGCATGGAACTTTTATAGGCAAATTACAAAGACTAATCAGTGTGGATAGGCAAATTCAGATTGAATTTTTTAAGCTTAGAATTTTGTTTTTTATACCCTTTTGCGACCTGATCATGTTTATACATTATACACAAACTGTGGACATATGGTCATCCATCAGCTCTGATCTTTCGTTCAATAAGAGACAATAAATTTGGTATTAATTACACATCTTTCATGTCTTCCCATGTGATGGCAGAAGTCAAGGCCAGACACAAAACCATTTGCTTTTTTTTTTTTTTGTTTAAATAAATTTTTTTAATATTCCAATATGAGTAAAACCTCCAAGTAGCCCATCATGACAAGCATAAATGTCAAGGTGGTCCAAATTTTTGCAATGTAACAGCTCTAGTGGTGGGTTGAAATTTCATGGATTATCCCCGTTATCTAGCAACCTACTAAATTTTAGTCCATTTTTATTTTTATAATTGAAGATCTAAAGTTTTAAGAACTAATGGAAATATTTAATTTTTGATAAATTTGGATCAACCATAATTGAATATGAAGAATAAAACTTCAACACAATGCGGGTGAATCCGTCAAGATTCAGCATCCATTTGTAAGCGTGGTTCTATATACAGGTATCGGACATGATATCAATCTTGACCAAAACAGATCTCACTGTGTTCATTAAGAAATTGATACATGTGTTCGATTTTTCATTAAAATAATACCAAACAGGATAGAATCAAGGATCAGTTTAGTTCAAATCAATTCGAATCCATCCGACCAATACTGATACTTAACCATGATTGTAAGCATGGCTTCATGATGGGACTGTGAACTGTAAAGTGAAGTTTTCTCCTTCCGTGGAAGTTTATGACCACTCTGTATTGTAGTAAGGTTTTTGGGGGAATCTTATTATATTATATAGATGGTTATGAACCAATGCATGGGATATTTTAATTAAATAATTGTCCCATGCGTAGTTCTGATAACACTAATCTAACAGTCACCCCCTAAAAAATGAATTGTTAAATAAAATTTTCATTCTTGGTTTTCCCACTGCAAAGACGACTATCTGAACAGTGCAGAACTGTTAGATGAATATTGTGTTTGGTATGAATTCTTGGAATGCATTGACACAAAAATACATCATACGATGAGTGGTTTTGTTTGACTATAAAATCTAGGAATATTGTAACAAAATTTTGGGTTTACTACCTTGGTTCAAGGACCTTAGAACTTCAAGCTAGCTTTGAAACAAGGGCGGTGGATAAGAAAAGAGTCGTAAGAGGTTTTTTTTTTTTTTTTTTTTCGATTGCTTCATATGAATCATACAAAGCGCAACTGAGGCACCCGAAGTGGTAGATCAAATAGGTCGACACTACATTTTTCCAGGAAGTCAAAACGAGGTCTTTCCAGCTTGACTCAAGGAAGAGGGGATTTCTAAGATAGGATTATAGTCCTACTATACATAGAGTAGCTCGGTTATGAATAGCACAGCCCCCCTGTGAAGTGAAGAAACTGAAACTCTATGGTAGTATAGTATAGCCGTTGGCACACTTCTGGATGATCAGTCTCCTAGTAATAGTACTAGTAGTGGGGCGGGCCAATTGTCTATTGTTCGGACGATTGGGTCAAATGACTTTCGGATAAATTGATTTTTTTGGAAGCCTTTCTCGGGGGCTCTGAGAGGTAAGTGAAGCCTACGATGCTATCCTCCGTTGGTAGCATGGAATCAACCAAGTCAAGAATGGTTGGCCGGCTAACCCTATTTATTTGGTTGGGGTATTTTTTTTTTTTTTTTTTTTTTAGTTTGAATCTTCAACAGTCTCAAGTGCGAGAAAGTTTGGATTAAAAACATCTAATTGCATTGTCTTGAAATAAACCATTTGCATATTTAATGATATTGGACCGGTTCCTCGTCTAAGGTACCGGCATTGAGAAAGGCCCAAAGAGCCCGCGCGACTGGTAAACCGCTAACTAAGATCCATTCCAAGCTTGAAGAAGATCTGATATCGCTAAAGCTTACTCGAGAGTGTCTTTCCTCTATAAATCCAGGGTTTTATCCCATGTCATCCTAGATCCTGGTACCACTAAAAACAAAAAAAGAAAAAGAAAACTCTCCCATCCTTCTTTTAGCTTTCTAGATATTCCCTCTGTGGATGTTCAGTCTTCTTATCTGGACTTGGATTTTTTACAATCGTGTATCTGCACGTTCCTCGATCCATTCCAACGGTCCGGATGAGACTACAGAGGCAGCACGGTTGTAGACGATCCAAGTCCAATTGAGTCAGGATATGCTTCAGTTCTCATTTTTAAATGGCAAGTTGATCTTAGCTAACTTAACTTAGAGCACGGTTTTTAAGGATTAGCCCAAGAAGCCAAGGCTAGAGCTCTCAGATATGAAAGCCGTCGACCAACTTTACTGGGAGAAATTACCCTTGAGGTGTGGAGTGTGGACATATTCAGAAGCAGTTATACAACTTCAGTTTCTTAAGAAGGATTTCTCTACTTCAAGGCCATGGACACGTTATCCTTTGTTATATGATAATTCAGATTATTTAGTTTCTTCTCAAATCTGTGTGGTTGATTAAAAAACAAAGGGAAGATGTTTTCTTATCTCACATCCTGGCAGTGATGGCTCTGAGAACTCCATGCATCTTACTCATATATGTGAACTATGTACTGCATTTGGTTTTTAAGGTATCCATCCCCTACCCTACACCCCCTCTTTTCCAAAAAAAGAAAAAAAATCTTGTGCAAAATTATTTAAGTTTAAATCTCAATGATCATTATCTATCATTTGGGAAAAGGCTATTTCAGATTACACATCATTCTCAATCATTCAGATTACCATTTTATTTTTTAAATATATGACCTAATTCATTGCAAGCGGAATATTGTTTATTAAGTCAAGCTAAATAAGGAATTTTCCTTTTTGAGTTGCGTGAAAGAATTAGTTCCGGTTTAGCCCATAGTTATTTAATTCAGATTCGGGAATTATTCGGAAGGAGAATAATTCGGAATGAGTCGTTTCGATAATTTAAGAATTCGGTCAAATATGCGGTCAAAAAAGCGGACTTAAAATAAAATTTGAATTCGGTTCGGTTTGGGAAATATTCTTTTGTCTAAAAAAAATTCGGATGTTAATTTTTAATATTTGGTGCTTCTATTAATCAATTATTATACTTGCATAATATATAAGTGACATTAGAATAATATTTAACTTATAAATAACAATATAATACATAATAGATAGGTATGTGTGTATAACGGTGGATTTATTAGATTTTATTAAAATATACACTGTGGATCATTAGATTTTATTATGATTGCAATACCAATCTAGTGCAGTTGATGTTCATAAAATCTATTTCTTTTTCATGTTCGTTAATTACTCCTCATGGTTATTATAATATTTATTTTTAGACTCATATTTAATCCCAATTAGAAACGCACACAAAAGTAATGATTTGCTTTGTATTATGGTATGATTTTTATACTCATATTTAATTTCATGTTGTCGAACAAAATTAATGATTTGTTTTGTATTATGATTTGATTTTCATAATATTTAATCTCACATTGGAAAAAAAAATGAAATTAATGATCTGTTTTATATTATGACGTGATTTTTAGACTTATAATTAGTCTTATATTGGAAAAAATGCAAATAATTATGGCATTAAGTTTTTTTTTTTTTTCGAAAAACTTTGCTTGAGAATAGTAGTTAAGGCATTAAGTCCTCCATCAGGATATTAATAGTTTTTTTAAGTATAAGAATTATTCGGTATAATTCGGATTTGAAAGAATTATTCATGATATTTATTTTAGACAAAAAATGCGAGAATTTTAAAGAATCATTAAATATAATTCGAATTCGAGAGAATTATTCATATTATTCGGTTCAAAAGAATAATTCGCGAATAATTCAAAGAATTAAATAACTATGGTTTAACCCCAATGCAATGTAGGCACCTTGGTACTCTTACCTGTGGCCTTCTTGAGCTTAAACTGTACAAAGCTAATTTAGGAAGGTCAAAGTAAACCTAGTCACAGTCAAAGTAGATAAGTTCAACTGATTTGCCTAAAAATCTGTTTTATGATATATTGAATGAAGCTCAAATTTTGTGGACAAATAAACGTATAATTCCCCCTTTACATGTCAAGTTTCACCCTAAATCGAGTTTTTCAAGTGACAAACAAGAGCTTTGAAAACTCAAGAACTAGTGTTCACAATACTAGTATAAATACAATAGACATACATGGGCATACATAAGATGCATGCATATAGGGAATAGTTTGTTGTTGAATTTCTAGGGATTATATTGTTGAATTTGAATATGAAATTTGATAACTGACCCATCTAAACCATCCACAATCTATCGAATGTTTGGAATTACCACTTCATTCTGCCATATGGCAAAATTTTATGGACCATCAAAACAAGCTTTATCTTGATAGAGCCACGAAGTGGCATTTTCCCCATCCAATAAACACCCAAAACATGAGACCTTTAAAAGTTAATGCGTCCTGGTCATAATAGTTCATAAAGATAAAGCAAAACATTTCCTCAACAACTATTCAAAAGATAAATATTTGAATAGGAACCTGCCACATGGAAGAATGCTACAGGCATTCATAACAATAGATATTTGGATTGGCGATGTATCAAATCTCATAATCATCATATAACCCTCCCACGCTACCCTTTATTTTTCATTCATCCAACTATTAGCAAGCACTCCTCTATAGTCATGGATTTTCAAGCTTTATTTTCCTCATTTATTTTTTGTTCTGTATTTTGTCTTGAATAATAAATCATTTGAGGGTGTTTTAATCCGACAAGATATGCCTCATTTCTTTATTATTTTGTATTTTGTAATGAAAAAAGAATCCTTATTTTTTGAAGAGTTAATCCTGCCAAGAGTTGATGTTCTGGGCGTCCCACCAAGAAGAACTGTTCCAAAGATCTAAATTCTTTGTACAAAAATCCACGGAAAAAGTTCGGTCACCATAGTAGAACTTGGACTAGACAAAACATGTTACCGTAACCACCCCAAAGGTCACAGGTCCACTGGTCATTTTAATTGTAAAAAGAATTTCAGCAACCCCTGCATACCCAAACCTCTGGATGTCAAAAATCTTTCAATTACACCAACCCCAGTTCAAAAACCAATGGACTGCAAATGCATGACTTGGTACCTACAGGAACATGATACAGGCAATACATAAAGTCCACACTTGCAGTTTGTCATAAAAACAAAGGAAATTGCAGAAATATCACATATAAAGCAATAAATGCTGCCTCCCTACCTGATCTGTCTTCCAAATTTCGAAGGCAATGAAGAGTTCTGCAACTGATATACTAACGAATTGGTCTGTTATCTTCCCAGGCCATGCCCTACTGACCTATTCTTTTAGAATTAGTGGTATCAAACCTTCTCAGTTTGTAGCTTCATAAGATTTTGCTTCCTTCGACTTTCTAAATGGGAAGAAAGTTGAGCACATTTTCTTCTGGTTGCTTCCAATTCACTCTCTAGTTCCGCAATCTGGAATAATCCATAAACATGAAAACAGAAATAAACTGCTTAGCACCTGAAAAATATTCCTTTCAATTTAACAGAAAATGCCGTGAATAAGCATACAGCTGCATCATTTTGCATACCGTCTGTTTTAAATCTTTCTCCTTCTGTATGTGCTCTTCACACCTGTTCAAGAAGGTTTGCTTTTGGTTCATATCAACCATAAAAGAACAGCATCTATGACAGGACAAACAACATTTTGCCCAATACAACAGATTTTTTATTTTTCCTTTTTGACAAGTCTTGCCAATAAGGTAGATTCTCCTAAGAAATTTCAATTTGTCAAGTATCAAAATTTTAATCGCTGATATTGTGTATAAGCATGGTGGTGGGTGGACTCCATCACATTCCCCAAAAGTCAAATAAGAGAAGAAAATACAACAATATCTACATCGTCTATGACAAACGCCCAAAACTTGGATAGGAATCATGAAAATTAATACAAAGTGTCATCAAATCATGGATGTTGAAAACTAATAGAAGGTTGAAAGATTGAGCAGTTGGGAGAGCATATCGACGAGGAAGAAGGGGGTTAACAGAGACACTGTACAATATCCAGCCTAAATATATATATATATATGAAAAAAAAGAGGGTGCTAACGTATTCTATCACATGGCAGAAAGAGGTTGTCAAAGGCCATAACCTCCTACCTTTATTGGACATGAGCCCAGATCCCAACCAAAGGGGGAGAGGGCTGGTGGGGAGACTAAGCCTTATCCAAATCATTAGAGATCAGCTACAATTGATGCTATCTAGGGCCATTCCACATTCCAATCTATCATAAACTACAATCTACCCTTTAAGTGCTACAAAACATTTTAAGAAACAGAAAATATTAAATAAATATAGTTCCTACTATTGTTGTAAACCAAGTTAAGACTCGGGTGATATTGTTGTAAACCAAGTTTTTATGTTGTGTAGGTATCACTATGTTGTGTGAGTTTGACAGAATTTTGGAATTTCAAATTGGTCACTAATGAAGTGAGAAAAATTATCTGCTTACACTTGTTGTTTATTATTTTATGTGATAATGTGAGCAATGGTGTACAATCCTTTGTGAATATTGATGCATGATTTTATGAGAAATGTGTATTGCGAGAATGCATATGATTACATGTAAAATGAGGCAATGTGATGATACATGAAATGAGAGAATCAGATAAGCCATTGGCACCAGATTGGTGGACTGGGAAAATGTACAATAATGTAAGTTAGAAATAAAAATAAATAGGATAAATAAATATTAGAATCCCATGTTTGCTGCCCCCTTCTCATTAAGGGGTTAGGTAATGAGTGGAGATACGTAAAAGATAATCAGGTCAGGCTAAGGACCCATAATAAATTGTGCAAATCACGGCTCCAGCTATTTGTGCGCATTGCAGCAAGCTCAGAGCCCAAGCCTAGGACATATAGAATAACCATTAGGGTTGCTCATTTTTCATTTATTAATATTCGTTTTGCTTATTTTTGTTGTTTATGTTTACTTGTGCTTAAATGTCTATGAATGTGCTTCCTTTTAACTTGTTTATGTCTTTGATAATTAATAGCCTTTATATGTGTTTGTTATGAACTTTTTGTTTTGCTTGTTGTGTAAGTACATAATTTTTCTTCAATGAACCGTCGAACTCATCCCATATTTAATCAATGTTTCATAGGAAGATAGTGAAAGCTAGGAGGCTATGCCAGAATTTGAAGAACAAATCCTTAAAGAGGGAAGCACTTGAATCCATAGGACCTCCATGCTATTTTGAGAAATTTTTTGAAAGAAACTTAGTCATTGTAAATAAGAGAACAAGCTTGTGTAAATCTTTGAGAATGATGTTGTATATATTTTCTTTCTGTCACCAGATAGCACAGTAGACCTTTATAAATATGAGTGTATGAATGTACGAGTGTTGTTTAAAGAAAAAAAAAAAAGGGTACACTATATTTTCCACTGTTTATTATTCAGTAGTATTTGTGCGTGTTTGAGCATTCTATGGTCCTGGTTGTTACTTAGAAAATTTCCCATGTGACGCTTTTGGCCCTAAACCCCGGGCTGGGAGCGTTACAATTGCAATTTCAATCAGGTTTGTATAATAATATAATATAATGATTACGGATAATCTCATAATCCAAACACCGAAAACAGTAGTATCCCTGCAACACTCTCTCCGAGTGATCTACAAGGAAAATGATGACAGTGGCCTCGATCTCGAAAGTCCAAGTTCAGTAGTAACTGGTGAAGAAGAACTGAATAGGTACATAACCATGACAGGGAGAAAATCATAGTCTCCGAGATGAATTGTAAGAGATCTGCATAATGCACATTTCCATCTACAAGGGAAGAAAGAACATAGAGAGAGAGAGAGAGAGAGAGAGAGAGAGAGAGCTTCATTGATGCAACTACAAGAACTGGGAAAGAAGTGTAAGAGAAGTGGAAGATGCAAATATTACCTGAATTATTTTAATACACTTCAGAATTAATAAAATACATGACTCGTCCTGACCAAGTTTGATTCATCCGGGTCACCAGGTTTTGAGTAGGGCGAATCAAGTCGCAAAACCTGACTTTCCAAGGATGGTTCCTACTGATGAATAGCACACACAAATTAAAGATACGAATATGCTTCTCAACGTAGCTTGTTGCAATTAACTAGGAATCAGGTATACATTGTTGGGGACAGAGATCACACTCATATCAGGCCATCAAAATGATATGTCCAAGTTTTTCTGTAGCGCAAGGCACATAGCAATATTTTATTATTATTTTCCTATGATCGATTGAACCTGCAAGAGGGTGACCTTGGTGTGATGGTAAGGTTGTTATATTGCAACCTAGTGGTCACGGGTTTGGAACACGGAAACAACCACTCTGCGTTACGGGGATAAGGTTGCATACATTTTGCCCCTCCCTAGACTCTCCAGTAGCGGGAGCCTCATGCACTGGGACGTCCTTTTTTTATCAATTGAACCAGCAACTTGTGTCTTTCGAGAAGGCTAAGGTTAATTATCAGTTCCCAAAGCTTGTCAGCTCTGGGTTAAAATTAGTGTAACAAATTATAATAAAGAAATAACCAGAACAAGTGAAACCGAATGAGCGAGAAATAGATAAATAGAAGTGAGGATCAATTTTCCAAGAAGAGGAAGAACCAAATGGATACCTCCTCCTCCTGTGGTTCCTTTATTTATAATTAAAGAGGAGAAACAATAGTTTAGGAAACTTCCATAATTACAATCATAAGTTAATTCGAAAAATAAACTTAGACAACTTAGGAAATAAATCCTAACAATAAAGGGAACCTATAATAACCAATCTAAATAAACCATAAATAACAAAGTGCGACTAGTGGGACCAGTGGGACCCATGTGGACATAGCAGAACATGGCATCGCTAGTGCTAACAATTAGAATTTCCATGAATATATTGTATTGGTTATAATTAAATTGTTCACTTGGCAAATCAGTCCCCTTGTTTGACTAAGTTCATTCACATATATTGATCCAATCAATGAACTACTTATATAGTTAGATTCTTCTACCAAAGTCTAGCTTATTACACTGAGGTTCCAGATCATTTAGAATTTGTTTGGTTTATGGCAAGAGAAAACTTTTATCTGTTGGTCATTCTTTTTCTACTATTTCAGCACCTAAGTACAGAGTATCTTTGACGGTTGACTTTGATAAGATGACCTATTGAATTTTGGGATATTCTACTGTAGCCCTACATTAGTTACAATCATCAGTAACAATTAGAGGAAATTAAGTAACCCAGCACCTCTTGGCAAAATTGATACTCTAGTTATATGAACTGAGAAAACAAAACAGAGGTCAATTCTTTAATCGATTTTCAAAACAGCAAATCAAAGATGCTATAAAGATGTCAACACTTTTGTACAAGTTACAACCCAAAATGAAGAAATAGCTTACGCATAAATGACATCTGCAGGGGTACAAGTGTGGGGTGGGGAACCCAACAGCCAATTCTAGTGGGGAGATACAAAAGAGATGACCCTTTGACCCAAGGTTACAACTGGTGACTAAGTGCAGAGTCCACAAAGGCAACAGATTTGAAGCCCATGTTTCTTTAAACGTATCAAATGCATAACATTGTTGGGAGCTCCATTGGGCCCACGAAGAAACATGACTAGACCATTTTCTGGACCAAAGGACTGTTGTCAGGAAGGGGTTTTTTGAGATAAGGCAACCATTGTGAGGATTGTCACTTAAACGGGACAAGAGACTGCTTAGAATGATAAGAATTATCTTCACCCTCCCACAAGTGGCCTCTTTGAGTAACTCAAAGTTTTCTGGAATTGACAGTCTCCAGGAATAGTTCTAGCGTAAGTGTACTTGTTTTCTAGAGTTCTTCAGGGGTAGAAATTCTATTAGAGCTCAGGAGGTTGCACAATTTTGGGAATGGGAATATGTCAGATTATTTCCCCATTGTCATGAGGGTATCATTTTGTCAACCAGTTTGTTCTTTAGCTGGTCTACTTCGTATTTTGGGAATATGTCAGGTTGTTTCTCCGCTGTCATGAGGGTATCTTTTCGTCAACCAGTTCCTTCTTTAGTTGGTTTGTTCCAATTATTGATTTCAAAATACTTTGCAACTAACTCTATGGTTGCTAAAGAAAAGAACTGTAATTTGGTTACCTCATAAATAATTGTATGTTCTCTTCACATATCTGATCAACAAATGTGGTTGCTGAATTATCTAAAGATGCCACTCCATTAGGGGAGCCCTGCATGATTTAAAAAAATGAACTACATGAAACTAAGTGAATTATTTGATAAAAAACACAGATAAATAACAGTTTATGCACTTAAATAGATGCATGTAGCAGGCTACCACTGACAACCATATCGAGATACAACACATACTACAATTTTAAATAGACATTCATATAATGGTAATGCCCCAGGACATACATGTGCATAGGAGTATAAACTAAAAACACAACCCAAGGTCAGTTTGCATATGAGTCCTCTCCACCAATTAGCCTTTGAAACAAATCATATTATCCTGCATCCTACCAACCTAAACAAATACTGTTTCTAAGATGTTCTTCGTGAAGATTAGCAGATACACTAGGAACATAGATTTGAAATCAACTTACAGCTGCAAGACCAAGAACGGGTTGAACAGTAGGCATTCCCTCTTGAAAATTAGAAGTGAGACAAGTACCAGATGGTGCATTGCTCAACTCTTGCCTGAAGTCAGCAGCGAGGCCAATGACAGGTGCATCCATATGCATTTCCTTTTGAGCATTAGCTGAAATATCAATGACATGTTGATCAGCAGGCAATTCCTTCTGAAGATTAGTGGCAACTCTAACGGTTGGCTGATCAGCAGAACATTCCTTGTGCAAATAATGCAAAGAACCTCTAGCCTGATACCCTATCAAGTGACAGTGGTTTCTCCTGCATTCTCCAGTACAAATTCCAGTCAAACATAAAATTTTCAGTCAATCCATTAACAAAATTCTGTGTTAAACATTACAATCGGGCATTCATTGTTGCTTGTTGAAAATGGATCACATATACATGACAGACGGCTTCTCTCCACAGGCTATGGTTTCTGCCACATGGACAGCTGTTTAGCTATTCTCATAACTGGTAGATAGGCTAGGTCGCTAGGGACTGGTTTTCCATATTTTGGTTTCATATTTCATCTCAATCAATGCCCACCATTATTGATCCATTTTACTTTTGACAGTCCAATAGTTCACAAAATTTTTGACATTTTATAAATTTTCTCAAAGATTTATTTCCATTTGGTGCAATATGATTTTGGGATGAAACTTGCCACATGATTAAAGGAAAGTGAGGAAGATATGACCACAGAAAAATAGCACTGCAGTGATTTTTTTGCCACATGGAAATGATCTCAATTAATCCCCAACTACTGTTACTGTAAATCTGGTCTTTCGACATCACAATGATGATCTTCTAAATAAGGTGCAAGATGCTAACGTTGAGAGACAAGATTTTCAAGTTGTAATTGGGACTACAACATAGAACTATTACAGAAAGTGATCAAGAGGAAGCTCAATTGATGATGCACAGTGATGCAGCAACATCTTTGCAAGGAATCTATCATCTGTAGGGAATAGAAGCAGTTATGGTAGATGAAGGTGAAGGCACATATGTTCTATTGATGATAGAAGAGGTGAGCTCCTGGCAGTAGACAATCAAACTGTTTTGTCTGTTAAAGTTTAGGGAGTTGGTGAAGATGAAGTTTACTTGAAGCCATTGTAGATCACAATGTACCCACTGAGGATGTTGTTCAAGGTCCAAAGGAGGTTGGCAAATTATTTAATAACGTATTTTCTTCCAGTGACAATCATAAACCAGATAAAAAAAAAAGCAGCTAGAGTACATAATTGAGTTAGAAAATTAGTGCACTGGGAAATATCTGATAAAAGTGGTAGCAGAACAAGTGGGGGAATCGTTGTTCATCATCTCACAACCTTGAAGATTACCATTTTTGTCTCTAGTGGTCACTCTCATGGCCTGTACCGCAGGAATTTGGTTTGTTTCAAGTAGTGACTTTACGTAATTTGGATACAATTTGGAAATTTTATTCATGAGCTGGTCGATTGTGTGGAATAAAAAATTGTTAGCAACCATGTCGGTAGGTGTTCTGCCTTGTTTTCTTGAGATATCCAGAGGGTTTATTTAACAAGGATGGCTTGTTTAATTTAGGAGAAAGAGGCTATCGGGACTGTCAATTGAAGGACAAAAATCAGTGTTTAGGGTTATTCTGCGTATGTGCTTGGTTGGAGGTCAGAAAAATGTTACTGGTTTTGCTCACCTGGTTTTTACATCTTCCAGGGTGAACTTCACGCCCGTGCATCTTAAACCCACGTCTATAGATTCTTTTTGGTCTCTCCAGTTTTGGAGTGCTTTCTGAGAAGCAATCAGGTTCTATTGAGTTTTGAGGAGTATCCCAAAATTCTGAGGACCATACTTTTCTGTTTTTGCCTTTGATTTTTTTTTTCTCCCTTTTTTCTGTATATACTGTACATGTGATATGATGGGACATTATCAAAATCATACATTTATCTTTTTTTAGTGATAACTGATTAGTGATGACAATCCCGTCGTCTGTCAAAGAAAAAAATCCACGGAGCTTCGGAGCCAGCTAAGCCACTACGTTGCAGAAAACAAAGGCCCATGAAGGGACCTTCCCTAACCCGTTAAAGGCCTTTCATATTCTCACCACCATGGGTGCATTAAAAAAAGAACTATAACAAGCAAACTACATACCAACTAACAAAAAGCAAAGTATATATATATATATAATATGGACCTTCAATAGCTCCATAAATTATACCCAAGTTGGAGCTGAAACCCCACCAGGCCCAGAACAGGACACTATTTTTTTTATTTTTTTGAGGGGGGGGGGGGGGGGGTGTAGGAGGGGGAGGTGAATAAGAATTTCATTCATAGTTGTCTAGGTGCCAAGGCCAACCAAGGCACTGGAGGCCTGACAAGGCGCCCGATTTTCCAAGGCGTCAAAAGGGCACCTGGATGCCTAGGCGACGGCTTGACAACTATGATTCCATCGAGGACAAGCAAGAAGCAACAGCCTGTACACAGCCTTAAGACCAACAAAACCCTTTAAAAAAAGTTATCAAAGCCCTCTACAAAAGGAACAAACAGACTCCCTCTCTTGGAAACATAATCCAAAAGAGATCCCCCACTTCAAAGTCATGACCTCCTCATTTACAAATTAAACCATCTACCCAAATACTAAAAGTATTATTCCTCCTAACTGAGGGACAATGGAACACCAGCAAGATGCCAACAACATAACTTTAGAAGCAATCCTTTGTGCTGCTACTCCTTGGCCTCAAAATACAGCCACCCATAGGAAAAAATATATTCAAGGCAAAAGTACAAGGATGGCCCCTTGGGGGGACCAAAAGAAAAGAAAGAAAAAGATTATAAGATACACACAAGGGATCTCCTATCCACAATAAAATGAATAGGTAGATCCCAAGCATTTTCTATGAGTTTATCTATGGGGATCAATGATTTCAATGGGAAAACCATCTGTGACACTGTGGGCAAGCTACTTTGCCTTCAACACTGCCATCTACCACATCTGGATAGAGGAGAATATCAAGAGACGGAATAGAAGTTCAACAACCCTGACCAAGATTGTGAACTGCATTACTTTTGAAATTCATGTCAGACTCATTCTCAGAGTGAATGCCAGGACTCATTCAAGAATAGACATATTGTTAAATCTTGAGATTTACTTACCCGCCTTCTTGTGGGTAGGAATTCCTCCTAAAAGGTTACATTTTTTTCAAGGGGAACCCCCTCAACCCTCATTCTTTTTGGCACTCGTTGAATACACTTATTTATTTACCCGACAGTTCTACAAAATTGACTTCCAAAAAGCAGTTTGCAATTCCAAAATTGAAAAACGATTAAATTATGATCCTTTTTATTAAGGTAATATAAGCACCTCATTTTGTCACTTTTCATTATGAATGGCAATTCTAATGTTTTCTGGCATTTTACAAATATTCCAGCCAATTCTAACCATGCAGGGATAATTTTGTAATTTTACTAGTTATGTCGGGGCAATTTTGTCATATTGGCCATGCAGGTTTACTTTTGCCATTCTGTTTATGTCATAGGGATGTTAAGGATTTTACAATATTTTAATGATAAAGCAAAATGTCAAAAAATAATAATAAAAGGAAAGTGGGTTTTCATTTCTATAGAGAGGAGATTACTCACGTAGGCAAGGTTTGGAATTTCAGTTTCGGAACTGGTTTCAGCCAGGGCTCGGAATTTCAGTTTCGGACCTGGTTTCCACTAGGGCCGAAACCAAAATTTAGGCCGAAATGGCCGAAATCTGATTTTTTTTTTCGAATCGTAATTTTGGTGAAAAAAAAAGGTTTTTAAGCCCAATTTTTTCCTATGAAATTTTTTTAACCTTCTTCACATATCCATTGAATTATTTTCACTAAAAAAACATCCTAAATAATATTTCTATGATATAGAGCATAAGCTTTTATGGTA
This sequence comes from Protea cynaroides, assembly GCA_028583415.1. Taxonomy (NCBI): domain Eukaryota; kingdom Viridiplantae; phylum Streptophyta; class Magnoliopsida; order Proteales; family Proteaceae; genus Protea; species Protea cynaroides. Next base: position 36,477,086 of record CM053272.1, on the reverse strand, counting down.
GTAATTTAGAAAATAAATCATGTGACATTACTATTACATCATTCAATAACATTCTTTAAAGCTTAAATGTCAACTTACATAACATATGGAATGGAACTAGAAGTCACTCAAAGTCAAATCCACAATAAGTTTCGTAGCGCATCTAATCCCCGACCCGAGTACCATTACTGCTGTTGCCGGTAATGGGACTCCGAGTTCACAACATAGTCTGGCCAAGTTGTCTAACATACATATATATGAACTCAATCCATCATGTATTAAATTGTCTCACATACATAAATATGAATCTTGCTTATAGTGTGTAGATTGAACGGAGAGTCGAAGATTTGATTGAAGATTGCAAATTTTTTGAAGAAAAAAGGTGATTTTTCAAAAAAAAACCTAACGAAACAGGAGAAACAGAGAAATTTGGACCAAAATCAGGGATATTTATACCAAAATTTGGACCGAAACCGAAAATTTTGTATTTTTCCATTTCAATACTTGGTTTCGTTTTGGACCATTAATTTTTTGAAACATTTTGGCCGAAAGGGGTTATTGACTTCAAATGAGAGAATGAGTGGGACTTTAGAAAAGTGATGAAGTAAGATGAGTGGTCTTCATTTTAAGTGAGAGGCTGCCCATGTGGGAATATAAAGGAGTTTATGGGTTAGTAAAAGGCATTGTACCAAGAGAGAATTTTTACTTTTCATCTGAGGGAACAGCTGGTGTTTCAGTTGGCATTTGGTTAAGGGTTAGAAATTGAACACCTCACTAAGAAGATTAAGGGGAAGGGAGGGTTAGTAATGTCTTTTCACTTTTAAAAATTGGGTTTGGGTATAAAAGTGATAAGGGTTTTTCATTTGAGGGGTTTTCATTTTGAAGAAAAGGGGTCTACCCACATGGAGGAAAAGGGCGAAAAATCGCAGAGAGAGTGACTGAGAAGAGAATAAACAAGGGTTTGAAAAAAAAATTAGGGATCTTTTCGAAGGGTGGATCGATTCCCTTTGGCTATTTCCTTCCCGTAATTTCATATTCTCTGATCGGTTGACCGGTGTATTCATCTTCTCCATTCGATTCGCCGTCTTCTCCATTCGTTTGCTGCTGCTGTACATTTCTCCAATTGATTGGCCGGTGTGTTCATCTTCTCCGTTCGATTCGTCATCTTCTTTAATTATTTGCTGCTCTCGTACATTTCTCCGTTCAATTCGCCGATGTTCTCTTCTTTGATCAATTGCTTAAGAAAAGAATGTTTGTGAAGAAGAAGAATTGCTCCAATCTTTGTTCTCTGGTTCATCAAATCTCTTCCAATATTGGATCTGTTCCGGATTATTTAAGGTGATCCTCTCTGCAAATTTTTGATGGCAGCATCTCTCTCTTTGCCGGATTCATGATCTCCTCTGCAAATCTTTGGTAACAGAATCTCTCTCTCTCCATCAAATTGGTACTCCTCACTGCAAATCCTTCCCGACATACTCTTTTCTTCAATGATTTGCAACCTACTCCGTGATTTTGGAGGTGACGCATATTTTCTTCTTTTGGTCATATTTTTACAGAGTGTACCACGTATTCTTCTTTTCTTAAAGATAATTCTAATATCTGTGAATGAGTTTCTTTGTGATTCTTTGTTGCATTCATCTAATTTCTTTGTGTTTTGTTGAGTTCATGAGAGCCGCTTTCTGAATATCGTTGAGGTCCTTTGAGTTTGTCTTTGTTTCTATGGATATAAGTGAGCTTTTGTAAATTTCCATGATCATATATCCTTTATTATATTTCTCTGAGATTTATTCTACAGAATCTCTGATTTGTTATGCAAATCTCTGTAATCTCTATATTCCTCAATTGATATAATTTCGCTTTTCTTTTTTTTTTACTATTCTGTCCAATGGTGTTTGTGTTTGTTCTTTCCTCCAATGTTGACCTCATATATCTCTTATATTGATCTTACCTATCTCTCGTATGTGATCCGTATATCCCCTATAGCTTTCTTGTGGTTCTCATTATAAATTAATGTGTAAACTTCTGTATAAGTTTTCTTATAATTTCCCTTCCTCTTGGAGTTTTGTTCATTTTTACCTTGCTGTCCATCTCTGTTGGATCCATGTTATCATTTCAGGCTGATTGGAGTCATATGCTTTGTGTTATTTGGAGAGTTTCATGTGCTTTGGGCTTATTAGAAGAATTCCATTTGTATTGGGTTTTTTTTAAGAAGAATTTCAAATTATCATTTTGGATTGATTAGTTCAGTCATATGCCATCAAATTTGGGTTCAAGCCTATGCCGTCAGATTGGGTCAATCACATTCTAGCAATTTGAGTCAATAAAGCCATTTCCACCTTATTGGACTACTCTCACCTTAATTGTTTGTTTCCCACCTTAATTGTTTGTTTCACATCTTATTTGGTTGGTTTCCCACCTTAATCGGATCTTTCCCTACTTTAATTGGATATTTTCTCATAATTTCCTGCACTTTCCCATACTTTTCTGTCATTTCCTGTGCATTACCTTACACTTTCCTACTGTTTCCTCTGCACCTGCCATACACTTTCCTGCTGACCAAAAATTTGTCTTTGTATATTGGTTGTTACTCGTTAGGTTCATAGTTGTCAAGCCATCACCTAGGCGTTGGGCACCTTGGTCACCTTAGGCGTCCATCAGGCCTCCAGCGCTTTGGTTCGCCTTGTCCCCTTGACAACTATGGTTAGGTTTTCCCATGTGGCTATATGATTTTTTTAAAATGCCAGATTCGGTTATCTCAAGGCTATGTAAATTTTATTAGGTTTCTTGTTTATCCCATCTTAAGTGGATTTACTCTTCTTGTACAAGCCCATCTTATGTGGATTTACTCTTCTTGTACAAAGCTCATCTTATGTGGATTTACTCCCTGTACGTACCTATCATGTTCCATGTTGATTTCCTTGATTCACATACTTTTATGTATTTTCTCATTGTCTATTCAGGTTTGGTTCTTATTGCCCATGTTTGATTTCAACCTTTTTGATCTTATTGGTCTCAATCCCTTGATCTTATACTTCAACCCATTGGATTTCGTTTTTCTTTGTGACCACATAATATTCCAGCCCATGTGTTTCTTTGATTAAATCTAACCTATGAGGTTCTCTTATTAAGATCCAAACCACTTTTGGTGCCTACATTTAGATTCAGCCCACAGGTTTCCTTTATATTTCGGTCAGCCCATGGATTTACTTGTTGACATCCTTTAATTGGATGAATCAGTCCATAGCTTTATTTGTTTGATTTGATTGCTATACGCGGCCCATTCGTTCATTACTCTTGCTTGCCACATGTGTGGATTGATGGTTAGTTTATTTGCTTACCATATCTTTAAGATCTGTCTTAACTTACTATATTTCATATAAACTGTGTGCCTGTGTGGTGTGATAGTTAATTGCTTATACTTTTAATTTCCTTGTGTGTGGATCGGTGGGCCATGGTTTAAAATCTCGGCGAGATCTCGCTGAGTTTTTGAAGTTCTCGAACAACTCCAGACGAGACCAGTTCTCGACTGGTCTCGACATTTTCGACTAGTTCTCGACTGGTCTCGACATAATATATGAATTATGATTGCATGGTCTACTTGACTACTTTGGGTTTTTTGACTATGACAATTAAATAATTAAGTGCTATTATATTTATTCTTCTCTTAAAATATAATTTTACTGGCCCATTTGACCTTCTTTGATCTTCTACTAGTATAACATTATATAGAATAGCCAATATTACCCTAGGTTTACATCTGAACTTTAAACTGACATAACCAAACATGGGTGTAAACCCAAACAACCACCACGTGTGATTATTTTTTCAATTTTATTATTTAAATGTGATTATGTATGCTAAAAGAGTGATTCTAGAGTATCAGGCCTTAAAATGACTATTTGAGCCCCGAAACACATTGTAAGCCTTCGCGGCTTTTTTACAATATCTCTCCAACATCTTGACCAAGATCTTGGAAATCTCAATTTCTCAAAGGGTCAAGACTCCCTCAAGACTCGAGATTTGAACCTTGCAGTGGGCTGCCACTTCCTTATTTGCACATAGGCTAGGCCGTCGGATTTTATTGCGGGCTGATCGGCCAAATCTAATACAGTAGCACGTGGGCCACGGGTAGTTCAATACGATCCCAATCCCCATTAATATATTCTCTTTCAATCAAATGGTTTGTAACCTCCCAACCCCCATTGATGTATCCCATCTATTTGAATCAATTTGTAATAATTTAGTGCACACACGGGCCCACCACAACCTCACGTTGCATGATGTGGTCCCATCCCCAAGAGGTGCATTGAATCAAGCACAACTCCAATGAGTCACTTTCCCAGTGAGATTCCAATCTCTATCCACAATGTGTACGGATCCGACCTAGCATGGGGGCCCAGTTTGATAAAAAATAAAAATAAATTTCCTCTCTTTTAATTCTTTTCACTCGGACTCAAGCTTGAGGGCTGAGACCATATTTGGTCCTCAAACAAAGTTCAGGGTCCATACAAATGACGGCCTTAGGTCATCATTAAAAAGGTTTTTGGGGACTTTTCAATCAAAACATCGGATTTCTCATTTCCGATCTAACAATCTAAACCGACGCCGGCTCATAATCCATTAAACCATGTTTTGTTCAACCTCCTTTCAAATTAGCATTCATTTTATTTTACTCTCTCAAATTTTACCACTTAAAATCGATTTGGGGTTCGTTTTTGGACTTTCCAAACAAAGTCTGGGGTTTTGGTTTCCAAACAACCATTGGTTTAAAAAATGCTTGATTAGGTGGTCTATCTACCGGATGAGTGGCATTCAGACCAAAGAACCTAAGGCTAACATTTCTTTTCATTTTCATCTTCTTTTTTATCTCAATTTGGATTTCTATTTCAACTTCATTTCGAATTTTGATCTCATTATTGATTCAAATTTCATTTTAGTCCGAACCACATTTGACCTGATTTCCAAAGGCTTCTTTGGGATATGTAGGCAATTTGAGAACATGATCTCAAACCTGGTCACCCAACTATAAATTCTTTCGTCTCTTTTCTATCTTTTCAATTTAATTTCTTTCCGATTTCTTTTCGTTTTTTAATTTCATTTTATATTCTTCCTATTTTTATCATTTTAATTCATTTACTCACATCGTGTGTAAGGGGGTTTTGACCTGTGTGGATGTAAGTGAAATCAGATTAGCATAGTCGCTTGGGATAGTCCACACACCAAATGCATCAGATTGGGTTTGATTGGTTCGTCATCCAATCATTATCTTCTGATATCTCAAATTAATTGTCTTTATTCATTTCTTTTCAAAACATGTTTAGCAAAACCTTAGGTTAGCATAACCTAGAAACTTGGCTTAGGTTTTCCCAAAAAGCTTGGAAGCTTAGATTGGATCCAATGACCAATCACATTTAGAGCATAGGAAATCATAGAAAGAGAGGCCAATCTTCGGATTGGGCAGTTTGAGAGCCTAACACCTTCTTAGACTATAACATGACACTTACCTTTTCTCTAAAGAGACCAAAAGCCTAATCCATATGAGTTGCAAGTCATTAGTGTCTCTCCAAGTGAAAGACAACATTTTTAGATCAAAGACCTTAACTAGGTGGCGACTCCCAGATTTTACCATCCATTGGCGTGGATGGATAAGATCACAAGGCTAAAGCCTATGGTCTATCACTTAGGAACACACCCTCCTTTTTCTACAAAATTATTTCATTTACAGTTTTACCCAAGAGAGGTGATGGAGAAAAACCTATGTCCTCATAAGTAACCTTTCAATACTTCGAATATAGTAGTTACCTCAATAAGAGATCAACTAATACCCATAACGGAGCTAACAGATAGCCAATTAATTAAGCAGGGAAAACCTAAATCTTTTCTTTGCTTTATAAATATTCTCAAGCCATCATACAGTGGTTATCATGACCTAATAGCAATTCATCACAAAATTGCACAGTTCTAATGATCCTGTCCGATTCCTTAATGCACATTGGGTCAATGGCCAAACTGACCTGGCCAGCTGATGGATGGAATGGTCTGGCTTTCAAGACACTGGTTTGCAGAAATACTTTGTCAAACCATAAAAAAAGTCCTAAAGAAAAAGATAGGGCGACTAAGACCATCCAACTCACTGACTGCAAGGGGTCCCCTTGCTTTATTTTAACAATAGCAATTGATACCTTTCAATTTCTTATTAAATTTCTACTTGCATGGGTGGTCCACTTTTACCCAAAAATGAAATGGTGGTGACTCCTAGCTCCCAAAAGCATAGTAGCCACAGACAATATATACCTACCTCATAGTAATCATCCTCCTACAAAGAACTGAATGCATTATATCTAACTACAAATACCTCACATCAAAAGATTGTAAACTAATAAACCTCAGAAAAATAAGAGAACAAGTTATAAAGAGGAGGCAGACCAGTATTCGTTTAATATTTGTTTAAGCCTCATTTCCAGCCGAACAAATAAAGATGATCTTTCAAAATCCTGCTTGTCATGTGCTGGTTCAATAAAATTTGCTTCAAGAACCCCTGGCAATGTATTAGGTGGAGAAATAAATACAGGCATTTCTTGGAAATATTTGACAACAGAACTCTAGAAGCTAGCACATACCAATAACACCCTGTACGAAACCACCATCGGCAGTTACTCTCCAGAAGGGCTGACAGTACAGAAAATTACAACATTACTATAGTTGTTTGAACAACATGCCAAAAGTTTGAAAGATTGCTGACATCCATCAAGTAAGATAGCACTAAACAAAACCAGTGGAAAGATAATTAAAAAAATATCAGAAGTTTACTCATAATGGGGCATACCCTGATGAGTCGATTTTTGTGGTAGACATTGAATCCAGATATCGGTTGGGGAGCCTCTTTTATAAATCCAATAGTTGTCTCCACTAAAACCTAAAGCCCACATGACATTAGACTTTGTACTGTGTAGAAATATAAAGGAAAGTGAGCAGAAAGGGACAAAAATAAATTAACAAAGTGAACCCCAGCCCTCAGAAAAGGCAAAGCAACTTTCATATATGGAGAATGCAACTTCAAAAGAACGGAACCAGGCATCAAATTGTAAAGTTCACCAATAAATGGTTCAACATTTCAACTATCCAGTTTCAGCTTCTAATCATGAAACATGACTGTTGGGAATAGTCCCACATTGGTCTAGAACATTGGTCCTTTATATACTTGAGAGTCCCTCCATTCATCTGATCGGCAGAGAAGACATTCCAGAACTAGCAGAGAATAGAGAACAAAAGCAGAAGTAGCAGAGGCAGCAATGGTGGCTGCACACCAGAATGAGAACAATGTGGGACTATTTCCAACAAGGACAACTATTTTAAAAACCACGCTCAGTTTTAAATTGAGTCAACAATAGTTCCTATGGTTAGCATGATTGTAAATGGAGCCACACACAATTGGTCTGATTCAATGGCTCCAGTATTCAAAACACTGATACAAGCAGATATACTCAAACATATAAAAAGGGGAAAAAGAAACACAGATTTGGGTGTCTAGGGGGAGAAAAAGACATTCCAACCACAATAGAACTCCTCAGGAACTTTATAAAGCTGCGAAAACAAAATACCCAATATATCCTAATATAGCCAAGAGTACAATAGTTCAAACATCAAGCTGATCACATGCATTTCATCAAACATAATGAAGTAGCACAGGTAAGGCAAAACAGTCTGATAATTGGATTAGGACTTCCCACAACTTACTTGACAAGAGTCAAGATATTCCAATTTATTTTTATTTTTTTATTGATAATGATTATATTCATGAAGCCTAAACAATTACAAGAGAAAGCCCTCCCAGGGGAGAGAAGCCTACAAAAGGTGACAAACATGGACCAGCCCGAAGGGGGGACTGCCAAGGAACTTCCATTGTGGTTGAGAACAATTGGGGGATTCCAAAGGAGATTATGTGCCTACATTTGGAAGAATCGATGCAGTGAGTCAGCAGCACCAGTTTTGCTCGAATATCGAAGGACATTGAGTCCCAAATTTGTTGGAACTGTCTGGATTTTGAAGTCCCATCTTCTAATGTTCCTTTCCATCCAAATGTGGTAGATGGTGGCACAGAAAGCCAGTTTCCCCAGCCTATCGAATAAGCTCTTTCCTCCAAATTCCTCTCCGCCCATCTCCATTCTCTCTCCAAGGAGCGAGGCTGCATCTTGTAGGCCAACATTGGTTAAGAATATGATCCCATATATGAAAGGAGAAGGAGCATTGAAAGAAGATATGATCCAGGTCCTCAGTTCCATTCCAGTAGAGGCAGCAGGAGGAAGTAGCAACGATGTCCTTTTGAAGAAGGAAAGGTTGTGTGGGGCGCGAACAGGAGAGGCCTCTCCACACAATGAAGGTATGGCGAGGAATGTGCCCTCCGAACCACACCATGTCATGCCAAGCAACCATCTCAACTCGCAAACCCACCAAATCCCAAGTTACCAAAGAAGAGAATCTCCCAAAGAGAAGACTCTCCCAAAGGGAGAGGTTGTCCAGGTAACTAGCGCCCACTCCCAGAGGGTCTCCTTGCTAAAATTGAAATAGAAACCCAAGCTTCCATCAAGAAGGGCACAGAGAAGGGCTCAGTTTGCCGGACCCCCTCCCTAAGGATTGAGGATAGTTGCCACTCTATCCAAGCTTGATGCGGTTCCCATAAGTGTTCAAGTCTTTTGGGATGCCAGTTGTCAAGCCAGAGAAGGGTGGATATTCCATCATCAATTTTGTGCCTAATAGAGTCAGATACTATGTCTCTTATTTCAGAATTTTCCTCCATGTCCAAGAGGCATCTGGAGCACAACAAACAGTCCAAATGGAGTCTCTTTTGCGATAGCATTGGTAAATCTAGTCCACCCAGATGCTATTTTTCCTCTCCACTAGCTTCCATACAAGTTTGATTAATTCGACTTTATTGAAGTCCTCCATTCTTCAAAGCCTGGGGCCTCCTTCCCTTTTAGGGAGGCAGATTGTGCTTTAACAGATGGCATGGAGAAATTTGTTCTCGTCTCCCCCCTTTCCAGAGAAAATAACTCATCAAAGATTCAGCCTTGTGGATAATAAATTGAAGAAGCCCAAAAATGTATGTCCAATAAATGTAGGTGTTTTGTGTAACTGATTGGATTAGCGTCAGGTGATCAGCATAAGAGAGCAATCTGGCTTTCCACAATTGGAGTTTCTTCCTCAATGAGTCAAGGATTGAGGTGCAATGGTGGGGTGCTTGTCTAGAAGAAAAAAGGGGGAGCCAAGATACTTGATAGGAAAGAGCCCAATAGAAAATCCAGATATGCTCCTCAAGGTCTCCCTAGAATCTTCCAATATGCCTATGAGGAAAATAGAGGACTGCTGTCTATTAATTCCCAAGCCGGACATGAAGTGACAAGATTCCAAGGTATCCAACAAAGCCACTAGGGAGGAGGGATTAGCTCTGACAAGGATCATAAGGTCGTTTGTGAATGCACGGTGAGACAACCGAAAAGCCTTGCACTTAGGCAAGAGGTCAATGACATTCTGATCCACTTTGGATTGAAGACTTCAGGACAACACTTCCATAGCGAGTGTAAAGAGATAGGGGACATTGGGTAGCCTTGCCTAATGCCCATAGTGCTTCAAAAGTAACCTACAGGGCTACCATTTGTCAGAATGGAAAACTTGGCTGATGAGATGCATTGAAGCATAGATTAAAATCTCGACGAGATCTCGAATTTCTCAAACTTCTCAACTTGGTCGAGACGAGACTGAGTACAAGACAAGATCTCGGCCAGTTCTCGACCAATCTCGACCAATTCTCGACTGGTCTCAACATTTTCAACCATTTCTCGATATTTTCGACCATTTCTCGACATTTTTGACCATTTCTTGACATTTTCGACTAATTCTCGACTGGTCTCGACATAATGTATGAATTATTATAGTATGGTTTACTTGACTACTTTGGTTTTTTTACTATGACAGTTAACTAATTAAGTGCTATTATATTTATTTTTCTCCTAAAATATAATTTTACTGGCTCATTTGGTCTTCTTTGATCTTCTACTAGTGTAACATTATGTAAAATAGTCAATATTACCCTAGGTTTACATCTAAACTTCAAACCGACACTGCCAAACATAGGTGTAAACCCAAGGAACCACAATGTGTGATAAGTTTTTCAATTTTATGGTTTAAATGTGTTTATAGAAGTTAAAATAGTGTTTCCCCGGAGCATCAAGCCTTAAAATCGTCGTTTAAGGCTCGAAATACTCTTTTCTAGCCTTCGCAGCTTTTCAACATGTTTTCACCGAGATCCCAATCGAGATCTTGAAAATCTCAGTTTGACTCAAGGTCGAGACGACCTTGAGACTCGAGATTTTAATCCTTGCATTGAAGAACCCAAAGAGCGAACCTGCAAAGAGGGGGGAGGGGGGAAGCATTAAATCCATGGTTTCCTTGATGAAGTTCCATCTCAAGGAATCATAAGCCTTGTAAATGTCAATCTTCAGAAGGTAGTGGGAGAATGAGATTTCCTGTCAAAACCTCTAACCAGATCATTACACAATAGAATATTATTAGAGATACTCCCCTCTGGATGAAGGTAGATTGGTTAATGCTTACTAGACCACCCACCACCCTCGAGTTTGTTAGCTAAGATTTTGGATACAAACTTGTACAATAAGTTGCAGAGGGCGAAGGATCTTAAATCCTTTGTAGAAGCAACTTCTTCAGATTTGGGAATAAGGCAAACAAAAGTTTGATTGACCTCCTTGATTTGACTTTGATCTGAGAAGAAGCTCTTCACAGCACAGAGATGGTCCCCTTTGATGATGTCCCACGACAAGAGAAAGAAACCAGCACTAAACCCATTGGGGCCAGGAGCTTTGTTGGGCTTAGACCCTTGAATACAAGAAGAATTTCCACTGCAGAAGGGGGGTCCAACCAGCATTTGTCCTCCTCAAGGATGACATTGATACACTGACAATGTGGCTAAACATCAGTGAAGTAATCCACAACAACCTTCTTGATGTCATCTACCTTCAAAACCCATTCACCATTGGAGTCCTTCAATCTAGAGATGGAATTGTGGCTGCTCTAGGCCTTAACTGAATTGTGGAAGTAGTTGGTATTTGCATCCCCAAATTGAAGCCTCTTGATTCTAGACTTCTGTTTGTAGAAACTTTCTTCTTGGTACAGGAGAGAGCAAAGCTTGTAGGATAACTCTTTTTCCTCATTAATCAGTGAAAGGTCATGGCCTGGCTTCATTATTTTCATTGGACCTCACCGGGGATTGATCTACAATCTTGGGAATGCCCGAAGTAGATGAATTGATGAATTCAAAAAATAATGGGGCTATAATCAGACACACTCCCGGGGTCTCAAACACCGCCTTAGAGGATCCAAAAGAGGATAACCATGGAACATTTACTAGGCATCTATCAAGTTTGCAAGCAATGCGTGAGGGTGAGCCTTGGTGTGACAGTAAGGTTGTCATATTATAACCTGGTGGTCACGAGTTCGAAACACGGAAACAGCCTCTCCATATTGTGGCGGTAAAGCTGCATACATTCTACCCTTCCCCAAACCTTGCAGTAGCGGGAGCTTCGTGCACTGGGACGCCAAGTAAGTCTCATCCCTGACCATTTAAGATCTGAAACACCAATGCCGTCTGTTAGGAAAATAAATAAAATAACAAACAAACCAGCAAGAGAGTAGGAGAGATGTGAGAACAGAAAAAGAGAGCAAAATCGGTAGGTGCTCCTCCTTGTAGTTGTTATATTTATATAATCTAGCAAAAGCGAGCTTGACCAGCATGTCACCAAGACTCTTTCCTTTAAATTTCTTGAGGATCCATTTACACTCTTGATCGAAAGGCCTAATTTTCCTATAGGAGGGCCAGCATTTTCCGAGGATTGTTTCCCAGATTTTGGAGGCAAAAGGGCACCAAAAAAACAGGTGGTGGACATCTTCTTCCAAAGCCCAGCAAAGATCACAGCTTGAATTTTGGATAATGCCTCAATTGAAGAGAAGAGATCCCGTTGGGATGGATTGGGTGAGGGCTCTCCATAGGATGAAGCTATGATGAGGAGAGTGACCCTGAAACCACACAATATCATACCAGGCAACCTTGGAGCATCGAGATCTGACAATCTCCCAGGCAAGGTTTAAAATCTCGAGTTTCGGAGGAGTCTCGGCCTCCTCCGAAACCGAGATCTCGGCGAGATCTCGCCGAGATCTCGCCGAGACTATGCATTTTGTCCGAAACAGCTTAAAAAGGCTGTCCCGGTGGCCAAAATGCCTTTTTTAGGTCTCCAACTTTTGGGGAACCTTATTTTTTACATACATAAACACATTTAGAGTATAAAATTGTAAAAATAATGACCATTTGTGGTTGTTTGGGTTTACACCCATGTTTTTCACCAATCGTCTGAAGTCTGTTGTTAATTTAGGTTAATATTAGCTATTATATTCAATCAAATATGGCAAATGAGACAATAACATAATGCATTAGGGGAAAGAGAAACAAAATTACACTTCATTATAAATCATTACATAATTTACATCATAGTTCAAAATTCAAATATTCAACATTGAATGATCCCATAGTCCCCATGTGCCTATAGTCCACAATTCCACAATCCTTATACGGATACAATGTCTAGTAATACGTAGAGTGTCGTGGATGATCCATCCTACTATCATCATACATCCGGGAAAGTTATCGACGCAAATTGTCTTCCAATTGAGCAACATAATCTTCCCATGACATTCTTGATGCAAAGTAGTTCCGGTAGTCTTGCACATGATTCATAAATATAACATCGGTAGCTGTCCGAAGGATACCAATCTTTGGGAAGAATGGAAAAACTTCTGAGTAGTACTGCGGTGCGTAGAATCTTGCGAAGTTCGATGGAATGGAATAGAAGTTGGTTGATCCACTATGACTCCGTGTATGTGCTCCCGCATCCGAACCATCGTCGAAAGAAGAACCATATGCGTCGTAGTGGGATGGGGGACGAAGTTGATATCAACATAATCATTTGAGGTGTATGTTGAACCGGGTGCTATATCCGGGGAAAGTTCCATTGCTCATGTCCCTTTGCAGTAATTGCTATTCTCCTCCACACTCAATCCTCGTAAGCCACTAGAGAGGCTATCAACATCGGCGTCCATCGTGCTACTACAATCAGCATCTTCATCATGTTGAGAATGGGAATGATGTCGAGGCCTACGCGAATACGAAGTTGGTCTACGTGATGAGGATGGCGCACGTGCACCATGGTCATCATCCGTGTTGTATGAGTGTCTTGGCTCTCCCGGTGTATCTAACAGGTGATGCTCGTGGCTCTGGATCAGCCCCAATATTGACAAAAGTGGCTCGACCCCCACCCCCATGATCACCACTAGCTCCACTACACTCCAACTCCACTCGGGATCTTCCGTATCGGTGCCGGCGGGAGGGTCAAATGGCACGGGTGACCGTGTATGGACTCGACCCTCTTCCGGGGCTAAAAACTTCGTCGACATCGGTATCCAAATGGCTGGCCAAATGGGAGTCGGGCATCCCCCCGGGCTCGTCCATCACGGGTACTCCCCGTCCCGCACCCACTCTACTAATGGATCTTCCTCTTCGAGTCAAGTTTGGAAGATGTTGGCGAGCTCGGCGGGGTATCATCCTCCTTATCAAAGAACATGTTTTGCACCCTCGGCCTCATTTTTGTAATGCACAAAGACCAAGTCATTTAGCCGTTGGGGAGCCAAGTCGATTCCGCCTCTTTGAATGAATGAGGTTGAAAGTACTCCCAGTTTCGCTCACAACCGGATGCGAGCATGTTTGAGCTAACACTCTACTTGCTATCTTCTTGAGCGGGTGCATCTTTACCATACAACACCCACCATTCGTTTGCATAAGAACAATAGCATATTTTAATTTCGTATGTCATTTAAATGTAATACATAAAACATAAGATAATTTAATTTCGTCGTCAATTAAACGTAATACATACACGGATCACTTTTGTCACGTCCGGCCCTTTGCGGCGGGGAACCCAAAACTCCACGGGCTTCCCTAAAGGTTTTAATCTACACACAATCGAAAACTTATAAATATTTGCAATTACAATATATAGTTGAAGCACATATTTCCGATGAATGAAGCACACAACTCACCTCTAGGTTTGCCAATGCCCGTGTTGGGGATCCGGCTCCAACTTTGCAACCACTAGCTTACCGCCTCAATGAGTTCTGCGTTCGTCCCAAGTACATGCGTATCTCGGTACTTGGGGTTCAAATAGTATGCTGAAATATTTGACGGTGGACACATGGTTAAAACAAATAAAAATTATATTGGTACATAAGTAACACTAAAGTAAATACATCATCAAATTTACTCACCAGCCTTATGCAATGGATGCATGAGTTGGCTTTCCCATCGGTCATTGATGATCTTTATATAATTCTTATAGCCACGTGGTATCAAAGCTTTAACACGTACTTTCAATGCGTCCACAACAGCATAAAGAAGTGGCATGGTTGGTTTTCTGCCAAAATTCGTGCGGGCGATGGTACTGCGTGCTTCCACTCCCCGGGGTGTAGCCGATTGTCTCCACGAAAACCAATCCTCGGATGCAAACATCGATCCGAGTCCGGCCATCTTCGCCTCAAAGCTCTTCAATGCTATGAAGTTCGTAGCGAATCCGGTGATGCCCGGTCCGACCAAGTCCCCCCACATCTCTCCCCGAGCATGTTCAAGGAATAACCATGGTTGTAGATGAAAGTGGTTACTTGTCTTGCTTGCTCAACCACTTTCTTGACTTTACTTATCTTGCCCATGTCCTTAACATCAAATCAATACAATGGGCAGCACATGGAGTCCGAAGAGATTGTAGTCGGGATTGTTCATTAACATCTCCCCGCCTTCTTAAAATTGCTTTGCCGTTGTCCGTCGCAATCCGGACAACATTCCGAGCTCCCACCTCAACCACCACCTCTTGCAACAGCCCATAAATATAATCTGCATCTTTTACTTCAGTGATGCATCAACGGACCTAAGGAACACCGTCCTCCCATCACAATAAACCATGAAGTTGATGATGGACTTTACGGTAGAACCAGTCCAACCATCACACATAATAGTTACTCCGAAATCTTCCCAATGCCTCTTTCGGCTAGAATCCGAGTCTTGTAATTCCTTCTTATGTTGAGGCAAATAATGAGTCATTAACTCATATTGATTTGGCCCTCTAACCCCTGTACTGCCTCAGAATCGCATCTAGCATGCTCGAAAAGAAAGGGCCTGTGGTGGCGTTTCTTTGGGATGCCATGATAAAACGACCACTTAGAGTAAGAATACCCTCTCGACTCCCTATTTTTTCCCCCAAACATTGCCTTTATTTTTTTTGCTTACTACCTTGCTCGTAAAGACTGCGGGATCTTGCTCTAGAACTTGAACATAATCATCCCGTCCCCGTGGCCGAGGTTCTTCCCTTCTACGCCGTGATCTAGAAAACCGGGGAACCAATCCCTTTGCTCCGTCTGCGTGGCTCGGGCTCAACAAATCCACTACCGCGCCACTGCTCCGGATGTACCGCTCCCGTCCGTCTCCTCTTCGCATCCGATCTAAGGGGTTTCTCTACTAGCCATTGCCGCATGGCGCATCTGTCTTGCCTTGCCTCTGTCATATCTTCTACATCCCATCCCTCAACCTCATGTTCCTCATTTGGATTACGGTACGGTGCCTCGAATTGCCTCTTCAAATTGTTGTTTTTCTCTTTCCATTGCTGCCCTCCTGCGCCTCCCTCCCTCAACCGTTCACCTATGGCCCCGGATATCTCCGGGACACTGCGGGCATTTGGAAACATCTTTGCCCAATCCACTCAAGTGTTGCTTCGGTCTTGTGATGCCGCCGGGCGAAGCTTCTTCCCACAAAAAATTACACCGGGTCTTCTTCCTATCACCCGAAGGGCGGTCGCATCTTGCCATGCGGGGTCGGTTCGGGAACCGGTACCGTCGCCCCCATCGCCTCCCCCGAACTTGGTCCCGACATAATTTCCAAGCACTGTTTCATAGAAAACACAAACTTCGATAACCTTACAAACTTGAACACAGTAGAAATTACATTTCAAAATTTTTCTCATATTTTAAATGCGATCGGAACATTTTTCCTTATTTTTTCCGATTTTATAGCATTTTTTAATCAATTTTAAATTAATTTTTAATTGCTGAAAATTATTTTTTTAATATAAATAATTCAAAAAAAAACATACAACAACCGAAATCGAAATCTGAAATCGTAGGACGGTAAATCGCCAACGGTGATTAACATATAAATAGGTCATCATCATCAAATGAGTAATAATAATTAATATTTTAAATTTTAATTGCTGAAAATTCATTTTTAAATGCAAATAATTGAAAAAAATACCTACAACAATCAAAATCGAACCGAAACCGTGAGCTTGTAGATCGGGCTCACGTAACTAACATATAAAAATTTCATCACATTCTAAAAAAAAAATTTCTCCCTTTTTGTAGTCTCATGTAAAAATTTCATTTTTCGGGCAAGAAACTTACCTTAACGTTGATATGAAGCTCTTACAGCAATCCCCGCAGTCCGAAGCACCACTCGTAGCAATTTAGAAGTCCAAACAAAAAAAAATGGGGAAGAAATGAAGAAATGAAGAAATGCAAAAAATTTAAGAGGGGATCTGTTCTCGGTCGAGTTCTCGACCGAGAAACATTCTCTGCTCTGTTTATAAAAAAAAAAAAAAAGCAAAAGCAAAATCTCGCAAGATCTCGCCCTGGCGAGATCTCGCGAGATAGCGAAAAATAGCGAGATCTCGGCGAGAATAGGTAAATGCCGAGACGAAAATGGTTATCGCCTCTGTTTTCGTCTCGGCTAGTGTCGAAACCAGCGAAATCGGCGAGATCTCGGCGAGATCTCGCCGAGATTTTAATCCATGCTCCCAGGTCGATGCTACCGAAAACATCCTGTTCGAGTTAGCAGTCCATATGATCAAGTCATCACTCCCAATGGGTCAGCGATTGATTGAAACCAACGCATCCCATATCTGCTCAAGGCGAGATGATGAAGCTCTACCTGTGCACCAATCCCTATCAAAAATGATAGATGAGACGGTAGCTTGCCTATTGCGACCATACTTAAGATAGATCCTTTCTCCATATGTCTGCACCAAAATACCGTGGGGATGCCAATTGTCCAAACAAAGCAGCGACGAGGTACCATCATCGATCCTAGATTGAATATGGGGGAGGGCAAGGTGTCTGCTCAGCATAATACTCCTCCAAATCCAAGATGAATCATAGCCAAGAGAAACTGTCCATATGGAATCTTTCCTTAGATACCTATTGTAGATCCAGTTCACCCATATGCAGTCCTTCTCCACCACCCGCCAAATCAGTTTGATGATGCAAGCCGAATTTACCACCTTGACTCTTCAAAGATCCAAGCCCCCTCTTCTTTCGGTAAACAGACCTTAGACCACCCAATAATGGGAAAATTTTGTTGTTGTCTGTCCCTTTCCATAGGAATGCACTCATAAGACTTTCAATCTTTTGAATAATCAAACTAGGAAGGCCAAAAACCCCTGTCCAGTAGAAATAGCAGCTTTGCATAACTATCCTCACTAATTCCAGTCTCCATGCAAAGGAAAGGAATCTAGTTTTCCATAACTAGAGCCTTTTCCTTAATCTCTCAAGGTTAGGGAAACAATGGTGGACAAACAATCTCGAGGATATCAACGGCAGTCCGAGATAAGTAACTGGAAATCTTCCCAAGGGGAAATCCACAAGTCTCCTCAAATTTTCACAGGTCAGACTATTAGCCCCAGCTAAAAAGATGAGGGACTTTTCCTTTGGTGGGCACTAATCTGTAAAGATCTGGATAAGCCTTCCAGGACAAGAATGAACAAAAGAGGTGACATAGGACATCCCTGCCCAATGCCCTTCCTGGCATTAAAGAATCCCACCGGACTCCCATTAACCAACACTAAGAATCTGGCCAAAGAGATACATTGCATGATCCATTGGGAAAAGCGCCTAGGAAAGTGCATGCTGGTGAGAGTTTCCATAAGGTGCTCCCATCTCTCACACTATCATAAGCTTTATGAAGGTCAATCTTTAAAATAGCTGCTAGAGGGTGATTTTTCCTTTCAAAACCTCGAGCGAGGTCATTGCATATCATGATGTTATCCACAATATTCCTCCCTTGAATGAAAGCCGATTGGCTTGGGCTAACCAGGTCATTAACTACTACTTTCAATCTGAGGGCAAGAACCTTTGGAATGATCTTATAGATTGTATTGCATAGAGCAATAGGTCTAAATCAGCAATAGAAGATGCCCCTTCCTTCTTAGGAATAAGGCAAAGAAAGCTTTGGTTAACTTCTTTCAACTAACCCGGGCAAGAGAAAAAACTGCTCACGGCTAAAAAGACATCTGCTTTAATAACTTCCCAAGCAGCAATGAAAAAAACCCATGCTATATCCATCAGGGCCAGGCACCTTTAGAGTTTTCCTGGATTTGATTGCAACAAAGATCTCCTCCTCCGATGGAAAACCATCCAGTCATACAATTTGGGTAGGAGATAAAACTTTATTGAACAGACCCACATGCAATCTCTAAATGGGAGGAAAATCTGTCGGGCTATATAAGTGAGCAAAGTAATCATCAGTTGTTTGTTTAATCCCTGTCACATCAGAAAAGATTCGCCCTTCCTCATTCTGCAAAGAGGAAATGTGGTTCTGATTTTGTCTAGCTTTGACCAACTTGTGGAAGAAACCAGTGTTCCTATCACCCAACTTCAGCCAATTAATCCTGGATTTCTGTTTAAAGAAGTTTTCTTCTTGAGACACCAAAGCTGCCAGATTAGATGAGGAGTTCTTTTCAGACTTAATTAGATCACTATCATCCCCAAGATCTTGCAACGGGGTCTGAATATCGGAGAAAGCCGCCCTACAGTCCTGGACTGCCATTGAAAAGTTTCCAAAACCGCATTTGTTCCAAGGGAAAAGCACACGCTTGACCCCTCTTAATTTTTGTGCAAATCTGATAAGCGGTTGTTGCGATCCTAAAGACATTCTGTCTCAGGCATTTTTCACAACCATCTGAAAATCCTCATGATCCACCCACATATCAAAAAATCTAAATGGCTTAGGACCAAAGGAAATGTAAGGAGAAATAGTAAGAATGATAGGGCAATGGTCAGAAACTCCTGAAGATTCAAAAGAAGCCTCCGAAGCGCAGAACATAGAATGCCACCTGTCATTGACTAGTGCTCTGTCCAAATTACAGGACACTCTTTGATCACCCAATCTCCTGTTGTTCCATGTAAATTGTATCCCAATCCATTTAAGATCAGTCATTCCAATCATGTCCAGACATGTTGCAAATTCTCCCACAGCAATGTCATCAGAATGACCTCCCCTCTTCTCACTGCAAATACGACCACATTGAAGTCTCCCATGATTCCCCAGGGACCATCTCCCAAATATGAATTGATCAAACATAAATCCTCCCACAATCTCCTACGCTGAGTAGAGGAGTTGGAGGCATACACAGCAGTGATATGGTATTCATTGGAAGATAAGCAATCATAACTTTAAAATGAAGGAATTGATCAGATGAGCATACCATGGAGAAGGATATCTTCAAACTATCCCACAGACACCAAAGCTGACCGTTACAATGACTAGAGTGGTTGAAGACCATTTGTGAGCCAAGAAGCATAGATTTTGCAATGTCCGTCGCCTGATCCACTTTCACTCTGGTTTCTCCAATAAAGCAAAAAAGAAAGCTGAAATTTCTTAATGCACCTTCTAACTTCAGCTTGCTTGGCAGAGGAGTTCAAGCCTCTAATGTATCAATACATGCCTTTAATCATGGCTAACATTATCCACAGAGAAGCCAAGCTTGGAAAGCCCACTAAGGGTCGATCAGGGCCTCCTGGGCCCAAAAGATTGCGAAGGGGATGCTTGGATGTCCTCAACAATCGCATGGCTTTTTTCCAGCTTCCGGAACTCACAAGGGTACCCTCAGTCTGAGCCACTGTCAGTGTAGCTGTTGCAGTGGTATGCACTCCTTGTTTCCCAAGCATCAAAGGGCTGGAGATGGAAATATCACAAAGGGAGGCTGAGGGATCGATTTGAGGCGATCCAGAGACTGCTTCTGGCAAAGGTTGAGTAGGAGAGAAGGCGGGAGTAGTGGGGTTAGGACGACACTGATTTGGGTTCTTAGGTTCGGGTGTGGGTTTGGGGGACTGGACGCAATGGGTCTAGTTAGGTTGGGGGTTGGTTTGGTCAATTAGGCTTAGGGTGGGGATTGGTTTCAAATCAGACCGGGGATAGGTGTCAACTAGGACTAAACCAGAGGGCCGGTTCGAGGAGCATTTCCTCGATTTATAGGTCTCGACTGGTTTAGATTACGCAAAAGATCTTGCAGAGGGATCTCACAGCAGCAAAGGAACAGGGGCCAGAGGTATAGGAAGGTTTCCTTCCCCAAAAGGCAAATCGGCAGGGGGGGTTTCAAGGGAAGCTGAAGAAGGTAAGGAACAGGCCTAGTCAAGACGACAGTCGTAGCAAAGGTAGGGTTTTCACCAAGTGGGAAGTCTTCGCTGTCCTCCCCAAGCGACACATCATCTTCAATGTCAATTTCTCCTAGGGCGGAGAACCAATAGGCGGTAGGTAGCATTTCGGGAGCTGAGCCGACTGCTGGTTGCTAACAGAGCTATCTACAGGTAAGTCCTTCTGATTTGCTACCTCAACTACTTCTTCTTCCGGTTGAGTTCCCTGTTCTGCAACCTTATCTCCCGTGGTCTGCACCGAGGGTCTCTGCCCCCACTTAGACCTTGATTTGGGAGGCTTTTGCCATTTAGAGGGGGCCTCCTGGTTAGTCACCGAAGGAACACAAGAGCCAGTATCATGACCAAAAACCTTGTATAAAGTGCACAGAGAAGGCTTCCACTCATACTTGACCTGCTATTGCCAGTAATGGCAATCGTTTGAACGAATGGTAACGAAGTCAGGCAGAGGGACGTCGGCTAGCACTTCCACACAAATACTAGGAAAAGCAAGTCCAGACTGCACTTTAGTGCATCGGTCAAAAAAAAGAGGGGTCTCAATTGTTAAGATTACAATCTTTAATCTTTCCTTTCTTTGTCTTATGATGACTAGGTCTTAGGTGTGTCTTAATGGTGCATTGGTTGTATATGGACAGCTATATATGGACTGTACATGGATAGAAGTACATTGGCTGTATATGAACAGTTGTATATAAACTGTACATGGACAGCAGTATATTGACTGTATATATAGCTGTATATGGACTGTCGATAGTTGTACATGGGCTGCCTAATTGATTATAAATAGTAGAGGGATAGGGGGAGATAAACACAATCAATCTCTCCCCCTCTCCACCATTTCTCTCCTTTCTATTGGTCTCTTTCTTTGCTTTTTTTCTCTTTTACAGTATTACACCAATGATCGATCCTATTGAGCTTAGTGCTTCCTCACACTAAAGGTGGAATGGAAGACCTGGTAGAGGGACCCAGAAAGGAAGGGACTGAATATTCATATTGTCGAATCTAAGAAATTCATCCCACTGCCTAACGACAATAGGCTTCCAAGCCACATACCAAATACCCATCTCCAGCACTCCGATTTTATCGTCTTCATCATCAAATTGAAACACATAAGTTCCACTGTCCGCTAGGAAGATCTCTACTCCTTGAACTAGCTTCCATTGACAAGTCAGGGACTTCTCAACTAGTTGAAAAGGCAATCGTCTACCCACAAACTAGCCAACCAACGTATTTGACCATATTCACTTGACAGATAGGGCACTATCCAGGCAAGAGGCCACTAGAACTTATCCTCCATCGTTTATGCGTTAAACCAAGGGGTAGACCTTCACCAAGGGACAAGGGGGGTTGAATCAAAAAGGGCATTGCATTTACCTTTGACGCCAAAAGTGTCAAGGGCTGTTTGGTTCACAAGGTTCTCTCCCACTTCAAGAACAGAAACAGTTTGAGAGGGGGGGATGGCCACCGGGGAGGAAGATGGAGAAGGGGAGCCCATGGCCGGGAGAGTCCGGCCAAGCAGGCAGAGGACAGCCAACAAGGAAGCTGGGGGGGATAGAGCCAATAAAATTATTGATGCAATCTGCTGGAAGTTACTTGGTCCCTTTCAAACACTGCAATATCAATAATGAATAAATTAAAAACTAAGATAATAAATAATAACAGCTAGTGTAATCTGCTAATCTCGATTACGCTAACATCCCCCCTCAAGCTGGAGCATAGGGGATGTAAATGCTAAAGTTTGAAAATAGTTAAGCCCTCCACCAATCTTCACTTTGGTCTGGAGGCACGGCAAGGGCTAAGGAAGCATTGGAAGAAGAACCGGCTTGCTCAAGTAGTTGAATGCGGCAAAGTAACTGGTCAAACTCACTAGATGGAGTGCTTGAAATCGATGCTAATGATGCAGGTGTAGGAGCTGGAATAGGTGCAGATAGTGTGTCAGTAGGTGCCGGATCAGGATCAGCAGAGTAAAAATGAGCGGAGGCAACCAAGGAATCAGCCCATTCAAGGTGCCCATGTTTGGCCCAACAAGTATCAACAAAATGATTAGTCTTCCCATAAAAGGTGCAATAGCGAGAAGACTTGTCAGTAGAGGAACTACGAGAGCCACGACAACGTCCTTGGCCATAGCCCCGACCTCTACCAGAAGGGGAGCCGCGGCTATAGCCAACATAGAGAGCAGATGAACCATTGGAAGCAGCAAAAGTGTCACCTTTAGAAGTAGGAACCAAGCATTGAAGGCAGGAAAAATTCTCTGGAAGAGTAGGAACCTCTTCCCTTGTCAGAACTTGGCCTTTAACATAGTGGGGTTAGGATGTAGGCCAGTCATAAATTTAGCAACAAAGAACACCCTTGGAGATCTTCTCATACACCCTTAGTGGTGCTATGGAACATAACATTGGATGCAATAATAGAATCAACACAATTCCACGACCAAATTTGGAGAATGGAAGATTCCGCATCCATTCACCATGGGCAGCAATATCAGCAGATGACTTGGAATCAGTACAGAGAGGATCCTCAATGAGAGATTTTAATTTACTCTGAGAGCAAACAAAGGCTTTGACAGCTTGAGCCCATAAGAGGTGAAACACCGTGTAGTTTGATGGTAGTAATCTGAACTGCAGTATGAGTATGAGTACCTTGGATAGGTGAGGATGTAGGAGCAGCCATTGA
Source organism: Protea cynaroides (assembly GCA_028583415.1). Taxonomy (NCBI): domain Eukaryota; kingdom Viridiplantae; phylum Streptophyta; class Magnoliopsida; order Proteales; family Proteaceae; genus Protea; species Protea cynaroides. Next base: position 36,453,848 of record CM053272.1, on the reverse strand, counting down.
TTAAAAAAAAAAAAATTTAAGGGACAGCAATAGTAGCAGTAGAAGAGGCATAGTAGTAGCAATAGGTAGGAGTTAAAGGGTAGCAGTAGTAGTAGTAATAGTAGGAGTAGTAGTATTAGTAGTTAGCAGTAAAAATAAATAAATAAATAAAATAAAAAATAAAAAAAACCAAGCCAAAAAAATTGATATAAAAAAAAAATTGGAATTAGATTCAGATGGAGGCAGCAGAAAAAAAAATTTGAAATTTTGAGAGCAGAAAAAAAAAATTTCGGTAGTGGTGTTAGGAGCAATACCTTAATAGTAGAAATAGATTATAGTATCAATAGGCAGCATAGATTGCAGCAACCAGTTAGAGGAGTTCTTTAAAAGACTATCAAAACCAGAAAAAGAGGTTAATCGGCCTAACGGGAATGAGCAACGACGAAATGACAAGATGAGGTGGAAGAAGGGGAAGGAGCCCTCGACCCGCAACAGATAGAGGAGGATTTATTCAATCACATAGTTGGTGCTGCCGCGCATGCAGCCATTTTTATGGTAAGAGACTACTCTAATACAATGTTGGGATAATAAACTAAATAACAAACAAACCAGCAAGACAGTAGGAGAGATGCACAGAAGAGAGAGAGAGAGAGACAGAGAGAGCAAATTGGTAGGTGCTCCTCCTTGTAGTGTTATATTTATAGAATCTAGCAAATAACTACTAGGTAGGATCTAGGACTCTACGGCACTATTTGATAGAACTTTTGTTCTGGATTCTGAATTCTGGTTTAAAATTTGGATTCTACTTCATGCTACTCCAGGATTATTTGGGAGTAAAAACATGTTTGATAACGCATTTCTGGAATGGATTCCAGAATATCCTTGGAACAAAAACATGTTTGATAAAAATATCCCCCCAATCAAAGTCTAGAAAAGTGGTGGTGATAGTGGTGGGTGGTGGGTGGTGGGTGGTGGGTGGTGGGAAGTGGTGGTGGGTGGTGGCGGTGGTGGTTGTGGTGGTGGGTGGTGGTGGCGGTCGTGATTGTGGTGGTAGTGGTGGCGTTGGTGGTCAAGTGAGAGTCAGACTCTTTTTCTTCTCCCAAAAACTAGCTCCAAAAAAAAAAAAAAAAAAAAAAGCAATTTACTCCAAAAATTTGGATTTTAAAGCCAATTTGAATCCGGTTCACTTCGTGGGAACTCGAATCCAACAGGGCTTACCAAATGCGCTTCTACTCCAAAATGGCTCCTTGGAGTCAGAATCCATAGAATCCAGAATCTGGAGTATTATCAAACAGGCCCTACAAGCCAGAGTCCTAGCTGAATAAAACAATAAACAATAAAGTAAACTACTAGGCTAAATAGAAGTCCAAATATTCATAGGAGTCTTAATCCTAGAAACTAGCCCACACTGTTTTGACTAAGTCAAAGTAGTGTGGGTTACAAATAAAACACTGCAATAGCGATAATGAATAAATTAAAAACTAAATAAATAAATAAAAATAGCTAGTGTAATCCATTAATCTTGATTACGCGAATACCGTCCAAGCAAGAATTGAACTCTTCAATAGCTGTGTCGTCAATGGGATCCCTCATATTCCTTGTCTAAAGAGCTGCGGGCCTGCGAACGATATTAAAGCCTCCTATAATGCCCAAAGGGTGATTGCTTACGGAAGCAGCAATATGTCTCAGCTCAGACCAAAATGTGATTCTCTCGCTGGCTGTGTTGTTCCAATGGAACAAGCAATGGAGGTGGCTCTGTCTTCCTTGACACAAGAATGCAGAAACATGCCTTTGACTAGGAGAGAAGTGCCTCGGACTCTGCTTGTTCGTGCTGGGAATTAAGACCTCAGACATTCTAAAGGAGGCAATTATGCATTGTAAACAGAAAAATTTAAGGAGTCACCACCCTCTATGCTAGGGAGAACATGCTGGGATTGTACAGTCATCCTATTGCTCCCATTTCATTTTGAGAAGAAGGGCTGTTATTGGCCCTGCTTGACAACTCCGACACCCTATTCCCATGCATACCAGCAACAGGCCCCCCGAAACCAGAGATAGTCACTGCCTTCAGTCCAAGGTTCAAAATCTCGCCAAGACATGGCAAGAAATTGGTTTTTTACTTTTTGTAAGAGGTATAAAAGGGGCAAGACCCCTATTCTCGGTCGAGAAATCGACTGAGAACAGGTTTCTTCCTCTTTTCTTCTTATTTTTCTCAAAAAACTTCAAATCTTCAAGTTTTTTGTTACTTTTTCATACGAAATTGCTGCCAGTGGTGCTTTGGAGTGCAGAGATTGCTGTGGGAGCTCCGTATCAATCGTTAAAGGTAAGATTCTTTGACAAAAATGGGATTTTTACACGAGAGAAAAAAACTAAAGTTTGTAGAATGTGATTCCATTTTTATATGTTAGACATGTGACTCCATTTTTATATGCAGAGTCTCGGCGAGATCTCGGTTTTCCCAGGGGCTGAGACGACCCCGAGATCCAAGATTTTAAACCTTGCTTCAATCTACCTTGGCCAGCAGGGGAAATCCACTTTGAGAATGCAGTCAGGAGCTGGCAAATCAAGGTATAAACAATTGGAGCAAAGGCCGAAGGGAGCGAAGAGCATCAGGCACATTCCGGAAGCGGGAGCTAGCACTGGGCATACCAATTATGGAATAAAATCTCAGCCGAGATCTCGCCAATTTCGCTGGTTTCGTAACTAGCCGAGACGAAAATAGGGTCGATAACCCTTTTCGTCTCGGCAGTTACATGTTCTCGCCGAGATCTCGGTAGTTTTCGGTAGTTCTCGCGAGATCTCGCGAGATCTCGGCGAGAAATTGCTTTTAGCTTTTTTTTTTCTCTTTATAAAAGAGAGAAGGGCCTGTTCTCGGTCGAGAACTCGACCGAAACTGCTCCTTCCTCTTTCTTCTTAGTTTTTTCAAGTTTTTTTCATTCCCCCATTCTTTCTTTGTTTGGACTTTTAACTTGCTACGGGTGGTACTTCGGACTGCGGGGATTGCTGTAACATATCAACTGTTGAAGGTAAGTTTCTTGCCGAAAAATGAGATTTTTACATGAGACTATGAGGGAGAAATTTTTTTTCTAGAATGTGATGAAATTTTTATATGTTAGATACGTGAGCCCGATCTACAAGCTCACGGTTTCAGATTTCGATTTTGATTGTTGTAGGTATTTTTTTCAATTATTTGCATTTAAAAATGAATTTCCAGCAATTAAAATTTAAAATAATTATTATTATTACTCATTTGATGATGATGACCTATTTATATGTTAATCACCGTTGGCCGATCTACTGTTCTACGATTTCAGATTTCGATTTCGGTTGTTGTATGTTTTTTTTTAAATTATTTATAGGAAAATTTTCATATACACACCATTAAGGATTGGAAACCTCATCTACCTCCACAAGATTACAAAAACTTCATCTAGTACCCAAAAACTTTGCTCCGTTAATCAACGAAGTCCACTCCGTTACAAAAATTCCGTTAGTTGTTGACGTCAGATGCGTTGAACATTTTAATGGACGATAATACCCTTTTAGGCTTGTTAAATGATGAAAATACCCTTTATTCATTTGTTACTCAGTTCATTCAAGAAATTTATACTATTTCAACGGTCTTGATTGATGGTAAATAAAATAATATGATAATATGGTAATCATGAAACCCTAGATCTTTCTCAAACATACCCAGTTTAGAAAACTCATTAGAAAGTCTTCTGTAATTCTTGGAGGCCTCAGAAACAGGTGCGTTGTTGGAGATGCGCAGAGGTGGAAGGGATGGAGGGATGGAGGCCAGCTTGTAGAGGAATGGTAGAATGTAGGAGGAAGATGCGTTGGCATCATAACGTGAAGAGCTTGGAAAGGAAGAAGAAGCTGGGCTTGCATGGTAGGAAGGAACAGAGCTTGGGAATGAAGAAGATGTTGGGCTCAGTTGATGCGAAGAACATGGACTGATGTAGGTTGAAGTGCCTGTAGCTTCAGTTTTTGGTGGCTTGCATCCCTGTTCAAGAAGCACAAAACAGAAATCTAATCAATGTTTGTGAAATGGGTTGAATCAAGGATTGAATGTGGATTTCTTCAAATGGGTTCTGTTCCTCCTTTCTTAAATCCCAAAATCCTGTCAACTTTGGAAGGAAAAATCAAGCAGAGGAAAAGAACCAGAGATCAGAGATCACAAACTTCCAATTCCAGCCAAGATAGATCCCAAAACAGAAAACAAAAAAGGGAAAAAAATCATCGAAAATTCTTGCAAAATAGGGTTTTAGTTTCTAAATGACCTTCAAGAACCAAAATGAACAAGATCTCATGAAAACCAAGAAAGTTTCCTAGCAATTTCCAAAACACTTCTCTGTTCATGAAGATCCGATTTTCTTTGTTCGTGAACTCTTAATTTTTTTTTTTTCGGATTTCAGATCTGTCTTTGTTTGGTTCCAGATCTGAAACTTCTCGATTTTTCCAATTTCAGATCTTGAGATGTCTATTGAGTGATATTTCTGCTATTTCACCTCACAATTTCTTTTACACAACTAGTGATTTTTTGGTTTCTTGAACGTTTCTGAAACATTCATTATCGTAAGGTTTTGATTCTTATCGCAAGGTTTTTCTTCAACATTTTCTCTTTTTCTTCTTCGAATTCTTGGGAATAGGAGGCCGGAGATGGGTGTCGCCGTGGACGACAACGCAGAGGGGGTTAAGATTTGGGTTAGAGCGAAAAGGAGAAAAACACAGTTCTATTACAATGGTCAAATTAGTCATTCAATATATTTTTTTCATTTTTCAATTTTTAATATTAAGGGTAAAATTGTATTTCAATCATTCCGTCAGTTAATTCGATGTGGTTGAGGTTCTTGCAATCTTGTGGAGATAGATGATGTTTCCAATCCTTAATGGTGTGTATATGAAGATTTTCCTAATATTAAAAAAATAATTTTCAGCAATTAAAAACTAATTTAAAATTGATTAAAAATGCTATAAAATCGGAAAAAATAAGGAAAAATGTTCTGATCGCATTTAAAATATGAGAAAATTTTTGAAATGTAATTTCTACTGTGTTCAAGTTTGTAAGGTTATTGAAGTTTGTGTTTTCTATGAAACAGTGCTTGGAAATTATGTCAAGACCAAGTTCTGGGGCAGGCGATGGGGGCGACGGTACCGGTTCCCGAACTGACCCGCATGGCAGTATGCGACTGCACTTCAGGGTGATAGGAAAAAGACCCAGTGTAATTTTTGTGGGAAGAAGCTTCAGTCTGGCGGCATCACAAGACTGAAGCAACACTTGAGTGAATTGGGCAAAGATGTTTCCAAATGCCCGCAGTGTCTTGTGGAGATATCCAGGGCCATAGGTGAACATTTGAGGGGAGGGAGGCAGAGGAGGGCAGCAATGGAAAGAGAAAAACAACAATTTGAGGAGGCAATTCGAGGCACCGTACTAGAATCCAGTGAGGAACATGAGGCTGAGGGATGGGATGTAGAAGATATGACAGAGGCAGAGGCAAGAAAGATGCATCATGCAGCAATGGCTAGTAGAGAAACCCTTAGATCAGATGCAGAGAGGAGACGAACAGGAGCAGGTACATCCGGAGCAGTGGCGGTGGTAGTGGATTTGCTGAGCCTGAGCTACAGAGACGGAGCAAAGGGATTGGTTCTTGGTTTTCTAGATCACGAAGTAGAAGGGAAGAACCTGTGCCTCAGCCACGGGGACGGGATGATTATGTTCAAGTTCAACAGCAAGATCCCGTAGTCTTTACGAAGCAAGGTAGTAAGCAAAAAAAAATAAAGGCAATGTTTGGGGAGGGGTTAGAGGGCCAAATCAATATGAGTTAATGACTCATTATTTGCCTCAACATAAGAAGGAACTACAAGACTGGATTCTAGGCCAAAAGAAGAATTTGGAAGATTTAGGAGTAACTATTATGTGTGATGGTTGGACTAGTCCTACCAGAAAGTTCATCATCAACTTCATGGTTTACTGTGATGGGAGGACAGTGTTCCTTAGGTCTGTTAATGCATCAGCTGAAGTAAAAGATGCAGATTATATTTATGGGTTGTTGCAAGAGGTGGTGGTTTAGGTGGGAGCTCAGAACGTTGTCCAGATTGTGACGGACAACGGCAGCAATTTTAAGAAGGCAGGGGAGATGTTAATGAACAATGCCGACTACAATCTCTTCTGGACTCCATGCGCTGCCCATTGTATTGATTTGATGTTGAAGGACATGGGCAAGATAAGTAAAGTCAAGAGAGTGGTTGAGCAAGCAAGACAAGTAACCACCTTCATCTACAACCATGGTTATTCCTTGAACATGCTCAGGGAGAAATGTGGAGGGGACTTAATCAGACCAGGCATCACCAGATTCGCTACGAACTTCATAGCATTGAAGAGTTTTGAGGCGAAGATGGTCGGACTTAGATCGATGTTTGCATCTGAGGATTGGTTTTCGTGGAGACAATCAGCTACCCCCCAGGGAGTGGAAGCACAGAGTACCATCGCTTCAAACGAATTTTGGCAAAATGTGAAGGTGGTAGTCAGGGTGTTGCATCCCCGTAGTACAGGTGTTGAGATTGGTAGATACTGAGCGAAAACCTACCATGCCACTTCTTTATACTGCTGTGGACGCATTGAAAGTACGTGTTAAAGCTTTGATACCACGTGGCTACAAGAATTATATAAAGATCATCAATGACCGATGGGAGAGCCAACTCATGCATCCAGTGCATAAGGCTGGTGAGTAAATTTGATGATGTATTTACTTTAGTGTTACTTATGTACCAATATAATTTTTATTTGCTTTAACCATGTGTCCACTGTCAAATATTTCAGCATACTATTTGAACCCCAAGTACCAGTATACGCATGTAGTTGGGACGAACGCAGAACTCATTGAGGCAGTGAAGCTAGTGGTTGCAAAGTTGGAGCCAGATCCCCAAGCACAGGCATTGGCAAACCTAGAGGTGAGTTGTGTGCTTCAATTACTGAAAATATGATCGCCGTGACACTAATTGTACTGGTTACTGCTATTGCTAGTGCGGCAAAGCTATATATTGTAATTGCAAATATTTATAAGTTTTCGATTGTGTGTAGAATAAAACCTTCAGGGAAGCCCGTGGGAGTTTTGGGTTTCCCGCTGCAATGGCTGGACGTGACAAAAGTGATCCGTGTATGTATTACGTTTAAATGACATACGAAATTAAATTATCTTATGTTTTATGTATTACGTTTAAATGACATACGAAATTAAAATATGTTATTGTTCTTATGCAATTTGAATGATGGGTGTTGTATGGTAAAGATGCACCTGCTCCGAAGAAGATAGCAAGTAGAGTGTTAGCTCGGACATGCTCTGCGCCTAGCCGTAAGTTTAAAACTGGAGTACTTTCAACCTCATTCATTCAAAGAGGCGGAATCGACTTGACTCCCAACGGCTAAATGACTTGGTCTTTGTGCATTACAACATGAGGCTGAGGGTGCAAGACATGTTCCATGATAAGGAGGATGATACCCCGCTCGAGCTCGCCAACATCTTCTAGCTTGACTCTGAAGAGGAAGATCCATTAGTAGAGTGGGTGCGGGACAGGGGAGTACCTGTGATGGACGAGCCCGGGGGGATGCCTGACTCCCATTTGGCCAACCATTTGGATACTGATGTCGACGAGTTTTTAGCCTCGGAAGAGGGTCGAGTCCATACATGGTCACCCGTGCCATTTGACCCTTCCGCTTGGTTCTTCCTTCGACGATGGTTCGGATGCGAGGAGTACGTTTACACGGAGTCAGAGTGGATCAACCAACTTCTATTCCGTTCCATCAGTACTTCCACAAGAGTCTACGCACCAGAGTACTACTTCATAAGTTTTTCCATGATAGTGTTAAAGCTTCCCAATGATAGGTATCCTTCGGACAGCTACTGATGTTATATTTATGAATCATGTGCAAGACTACCATTACTATTTTGCATCAAGAATGTCATGGGAAGATTATGTTGCTCAATTGGAAGACAATTTGGGTCGACAACTTTCCCAGATGTATGATGATAGTAGGATGGATCATCCACGACACTCTACGTATTACTAGACATTGTATCTGTATAAGGATTGTGGAATTGTGGACTATGGGCACAGGGGGACTATGGGATCATTCAATGTTAAATATTTGAACTATGATGTAATGATTTATAATGAAGTGTTATTTTATTTCTCTTTCCCCTAATGCATTATGTTATTGTCTCATTTGTCATATTTGATTGAATATAATAGCTAATATTAATCTAAATTTACAACAGACTTCAGCGTTGACTGTCAAAACATGGGTGTAAACCCAAACAACCACAAATGGTCATTATTTTTATAATTTTATACTCTAAATGTGTTTATATATGTAAAAATGAGGTTCCCCTGAAGTTGGAGACCTAAAAAATACATTTTGGCCACCGAGACTCGGACAAAATACACTGTCTTGGCGAGATCTCGCCGAGATCTTGGTTTCGGAGGAGGCCGAGACTCCTCCGAAACCCGAAATTTTAAACCTTGATACCAATCCACAAAGCACCCGAGATGAAGGCCGGATTGGAACCAGACGAAGGGAGAATGTCGTTGGTGGACAGAGAAGTAGACATAGGACAATCACAGCCTCTGATGTCTTTGAGTGTGATGCGAGGAAGAAGAAGAATGTCGGGAGGGGACAAGCTAACAGTCTAAGGGCGGTCCCGAATGGACCAATCAGATTAAAAGGGTTGCTAACCTCGGTCTGAACAAGTGGAGATTGAAGTGGGCCAGAGCCAGGGTTATCTTCAGTGGAAGAATAAAGAATTAAAGATTCGGCCCACAAGTGGAAGGATAGTGAGCCAGGAGGGAGGCTGATTTCTCGATTTGGGCCCAATAAGGGTCAAAGGATAACCCCACGGAAGGCTCACCATCAGCAAGAACAAAAAACAAAGGGAGGACCATTCGATGAGAGTTGAATGAAGGGTCAAATTGGCAGATAAGGTTTAGGGCTAAGGGGCATCACTTTTTCTTTCTTGAATTGCGCTTCTTCTGGCCTCTTCACAAATAAGTTAATGAGGGAAGCAGAGGGAGTGCAGTCGAAGGCAAATTGGTGGTCTGTCATGGCAAAACCCAGATCCGTGAAAGATCTCTCTATCGAAGGGGCTACAATCTCAAAAGGGACGACAGCAAGGCTAGGAGGCGTGCAAACCCCAAACAAAAGAGAGCAGAGTTGTTCAAGAAAACTCCGGTCGACCTCCTGATCACTTGGAGAGGCGTGTCCACAACCTGAGTCAGTACCCAATTGCTGATCTATTCTTCGTCTGACAAATAGGTATCAATCCCAAGTCAACGCAAGTCTCCAAGGTGGAGAAACTATTAGATCTTGGCACAAAAGCCATCGGTCAAAGATGTGTCAGCTGTGGGATTGGCGGAGGTCTCTGCCAGTAGAGGGTCTTCCAACCACCTGGCTAGGACCCCACTCCACTGCAAGAACCAGGGAGGGAGAGTTATCATCTCCATCTCTAGTGCCAGAAGCTGGCTACTTATGCTGTGGTTTCAGATTACCCTGGAGATGAGTTTGTTTGGGCTTCCAATATCCATAGAAATTTGCACCACGAGGGCAGCAAGCCTACTCAAAATAACAGCCTCGGAGGGGGAGCACTGCACCAAGGAATGCCCAAACACACGGCAATGTTCTCACCTGGAGGGTAGCCAGTCAAACATGACTTCCTGGTCAAAGAGGATGCCATCCTTCGTAGATATTGAAATACAATGGGAGTTTCTTTCTCATCATTCAGCTCACACAGATGGCATAAAGGCCACTCCCTCCTGCATCCTGGTGCTCGTTTCTGAGAAGAGTGGTTAGCCAACAGCACTGCCTATGATACTTACAGAATAGGCGAACCACAAATGGAGAGGCAAATTTGGTAGAGTGATCCAAAACGGGACTGTAGAGAGGTCCATTTTCTTGTAGGCAGTGTAAGGCGACCAGGCTCGTAGAATCAACGACATCTTGTTGACATACCTAGGGCCTTTCTCCAAAACTGAGAATTTGTCCTCCTCAATGATGGAGCATAAAATGAACATGCCATTTTCCAAAAGATTTAGATACAAGGTACCTGCTATCTTCCACTGCCGGGACATCAAGTTATAATAGTTTCAGAAGGGGGTCGCTACCAATGAAGCCTACAACTGCATTCTTCTAGAGATCAATACTTGCCTGCAAGACTTCAGTAGTGCAATTTACACTACAAGAACCCTCAGCCAGGGTAGCTTCACAATATGAAGGGTCAAGCCTTCCCCCAAAGGAGTCTGAAAAGAGCGAGGACCAAGGTACTCCCCTAGGCCCAGAGGCATCAACTTCCACCGGCCTGAAGAGAGAGGACCTAGTAGGCTAACTACAAGAAGTTGGCGATAGAGCAGAGACCGAGAGATGGTGATCACAGGCTCGCAGCTACTACCATGGAGAGGAAGGAACTCGCAGGAGACACTGCCAACAGCAAAGGATGGGTTGGAAGCTGCTAAAGCTCACAAGTCATAACAATAAACCTTTCTCCTTCCTCCTGCTCTGGAGGGGAAGCAGCTAGGCAAGGACCAAGAGTGCAAGGGGTAAGGGAGGACGGGAAGAGGAAAGGGATCTCTGGGAGCGTCGGGACCCATAGACAGAGGCCTGCAGGCCATGAAAAAGAGGGTTGACCACGGCTGATGTTAGCTAGACTCTTTTTTTTGGTGGGGGGGGAGGGGGGAGGGGGGGTAATTGGTCTTACTTTTTTTCAAGTTTGTATTATTTAATAGGCAAATGGTCAGCTTCAAAGAAGGAAATTATAGCGGTTTCAACACCAAGATTCATAGATGATTGGCATACTTCCAATCAGGAGCCTCAATTTCTTTACTTTTTATTTTTCATTGGTTTTTCTGGACATTCCATACTTTCTTTCACAAGATTTCATAATTTTATTCAGCGTATTTAAAATTAAAAAAAAAAAAATTGGTTGCTTTTGCCAATACAACAGCAACAATAGAGCCTTATCCCAACTAAATGGGGTCAGCTATGTGAATTCTTGCACTCCAATCAGCGGTTGCTTTTGCCTATCCTACCCCAAAAAACAAAATTTTGGGGAAAGACTACCCAAGAACAGATTAAGACCAAAAGCTATGATCTCAAAAATATAAACATAGAAAATTTGTGCCAACAAGAACAATGAAATTATTTTCCTAGGTAAGTTATGAAAATGTTTTTTTTTTTTTCCTTTCTTTTTTTCTTTTTTTTTTTTCTTTTTTTTTGGTTGGGAACAGAAAAGCTTCACATGGTCCTCAAAAACAATTTAAATAAAAGGAAAACCAGAAACGATATAAGAAGAAGAAGCGGGGGGAGAGGAGATCGAATCTGCACAGAAAGGGGGCAGATTCATTAGCGCATCTCCTTCCCCTCAAGTTTATTATATAAGCAAGATGTCCCAATTACAATAGAAGTCCATGAGTCCCTACGCTAACTAGAATAACTCCAACATGTTCTGATTAGTATCCTAATCAGAATATACAACTTGACTACAGTTTGACTAAATTAGAGTAGTAGACAAGCAAGGACTCTAGTCTTCTAATCTGAATAAGAAGCCAAGTAAGGTATAACTATAGAACAAATAGGACTGTTGAGTCCTTCTCCAACGCAGCTAACAGATTGTAGATCAGCTAGGACTGTAGAGCCCTTATTCCAGTAACCAGTCCAACCCGATAAGGACAGCTCTATCAAACACGATAGAGCTGATCATAATCGTGTATACTTCAACCTTACGCAGGTTAACAACCCCCCTCAAGCTGGAGCATACAAATCTCCCATGCCCAGCTTGGAACAATTCAAACGAAACGTTGGCCAAAATAAAGCCTTTGTAAAGATATTAGCCAACTGGTTGCTTCTTAATAACAGCATCACAAACAAAGTGACAATCAACTTCAATATGTTTGGTCCGTTCATGAAACACAAGATTACTCGCAATGTAGATAGCAACTTGATTGTCACAGAACATAGCAAGTGGTCGAGTTAATGGAAATCTTAACTCACGAAGGAGATTCTTTAACCATATAAGTTCGGCAGTAGTCTGAGCCATGGCACGATACTCAGCCTCAACACTGGACTTAGACACAATAGTCTGTTTCTTGCTCTTCTAGGTAACAAGGTTACCACCAACAAATGTACAATAGCCAATTGTAGAACGTTTGTGACCATCAGCACCAATCCAATCAGCATTAGAATATTCCACAACATCAAAATGGTGGTGACGACGATAAATAAGTCATTTCCCAAGAGACTTTCAAATATCTCACAATACAACAAGCGGCATCCATCGAGACACCCTCGAGACTCGAAATTTTGAACCATGGTACAGGTGTGTGTGTAGTAGTTGGATCCATCATAACCCCAATGTGCCTCAAATCAAAATGCTTGATTCCAATGGATGCTAGGATAGATCTGATATGGATCCTATTCCCATACTAGTGTCATGTCTTGTCATCCAAGAAAAGGGTTTTTTCGGGAGAATTGCAACTCATGGGGAACGAGAGGGAAACAAATGAATTATTCAAGAAAACTTAGGAGTGACACCAATAAGTTACAAGATGAGGGAAGGTCGATTAAGCTGGTATGGAGATATATTACATACCAGAAAATGCAAACGTAATAGTAAAGAATGATATGGTGCCAACTGAGGGTGGCAAAAGGGCATGAGCAAGGCACTTATCTAGAAAAGAGAAGAATGGAAACAAAGAAGGGTGAAGATGAGCATGGTAAAATCGGTGAGGAAGGACGTAGGTGCTTATTAGTTTTTTTTGGGCAAATAGGTGCTTATTAGTTAGCTGCTCATATGGCATTAAAGAGAGTGCAATGGTGAAACACGGTTCATCTGACCGACCACATTTAGTGGGATAAAGATTTAGTTGAGTAGCAAATGGAAATTGCAAACTTCTATGGCTGAAGATCATTTTGAAGGAATTTGGTTTTCTCATGCAAGGTACTACGAGCTTCATTGTGATAGCAAAGCAAAGTAATAGACTATAACATCATCCACAAATAGTCATAGACTCATAGTTGTCAACGTGACAAGGTGACCCCAGGCGTGGGAGGCTGTCCTAGGCGCCCGCCTAGGCGACCAAAGCGTTCCTGGTGTTTTTTTTTACCTAAAATATCAATGCTATATTTATGTTTATATATTATATGCAATAATGCAATATGCTACATCAAGAATCAATATTTAAGGCATAACCTAATATGAGAAAATAATCAAATAGTGATTTAAGTATAAAATGTAAAAACTAAATATAATCATTCAGCAATCAGCAGGAAAAACAAAATAAACAAATGAAATATGGAGAAGAAAATCTAAAATAGGTTGGCACTGTGATTGCTGCCCAAAAATAATACAGGTAATGAAATATTCATTCCTACAACTTTCTATAACAACTAAATACCGAAAACATGGAGAAGAAAATCTAAAACAAATCAACTTATTAAACAATGGCAACCCCTACTTAATCCACTACTATGTCTGGCCACTCATTCATACTTCAGTTCTTGACAATACCATCTAATGCAAGCAGTGATTGTAAACCAAACAGCCTGGTGTAAGGAGCTTCTAAGCAAGAGAGAAGGGGTACATAACATATTCATCGAGTCAAAATCAACATTCGAAAAGAAAAAAAAAAGTTGGCGTTGCAGAGAAACAGGAAGAAAAAAAAAATTTGCGGACCTATAGCAGGAAGAAGGAGAAAAATCGAGTCAAAATTGACATTTGAAAAAAAAAAAAAAAACTCTTGTGTTGCAGAGAAACAAGAAGAAAAAAAATTTGCGGACCTACAGCAGAGAAGAAGAAGAAGAATCGAGTTTTTAGTCAACATTCGAAAACAAAAAGAAAAAAAAATTTACGAACCTACAATAGAGAAGAAGAAGAAGAAGATTCATGAAGACTCGCAGAGAAGAAGTCTACATTACAGAGAAAAGGAGAAAACCCAAAAAAAAAATCAGACACGACACAAAATCGCAGAGAGGAGGAAGAAGAAGAAGAAGAACTGAACAACATTAACCTACCAAAATAAATCTACATACTAAGTTACTAACATCCTGAATCACTGGGAAGCCGCCCGCCAAAAGAGGAAGAGGTCCAAAGGAAGCAAGCTGCAGCCTTAATCGCAAATCGGTAGGTTTGAGTCTCTACTTTTTTTCAAACCAAAGATGTTTGCCTCCATGGCTCCATATACTTTATAAACGATGATTCCATTTATTTTTTACAATACATTATTGTACACAAAGCCAATCTAAAGGTTAGTTTTAGAATCTAATTAAAAAATACAACTAATAAATATAATAATATAATAAATCTACCACTTTTAAACATCCCCAAGGCGCCTAAACGCCTAGCACAAAAATTACCGCCCTGACACCTAGGCGTCACCTTGACAACTATGCAAATAGCATGACGAAACAAATAGAAATCGACCACCTCTCCATGAGTTGATTTTTGGGCTTGTCTTCACTCCTTACATTAAGATTAGAATAGCTAAGTAGTCAATATATCTCAAAAGATGAATCACGTGCCAATCCATAAACAGCAGATTTAATTGGGCCATGAAATGAAATTGCTGAGTTGAAAAGGCTCAGTGGGGCCAAATCCTATCAGTTCATCTGGAAGCCCACAACATCCCACTCTTTCTTGTTCATATCTCGCTATGATGTTGTAAAGCCCTATAACCACTTTGAGACATGGAGCTCTTTGGTAATGATCTTCAGCTACCCACATGCTCTTGTTCATACAGTGGTTCATTCCGCTATGCGTGGGCATTATTAACTCAAGAGTCAAGATAAAACCTTTGTGTTCTTCTTTTTCTTTTCTTTTTTTTTTGGGGGGGAGGGGGGGGGACAAGGGAAATATACAATATACATCAGTTTTGAACGGGTATTACCTAAAACATGTATATGCAGTTTCTGTCAAAGGCATGCCGAGGAGAATCATTTGCTCTTCTGGTGCCCTTTACCCAAAGATCTGTCAGTATATTCATAAAAACTCTCAAATCTACAGAGGCATAAAGAGTGGATGGGATCAAGAGGTCCAGGGAGTTAGCAGAAAACATCTAAGGGAATGGAGGTCTGTGCTCACTGCTCAACCATCCAGCATGTTTGGGTGGAAAGGAACAGAAGAAGATTTTGGAATTGCCTCATGTCCACTGGCAAAAGAATTATATTTCTTTTACTCATCACACAAGTATAGATTTCAAAGATTCGCCTCACAACATTCAAGATGATCCAAGGAAAAGGGAGCTCTTATGTAGCTGGAATACTCAGGTCCACATTGCACAGATTGTAGCTGCACAAGAATCACTTTCTAGCAGTTCTGCCAGGTCTGCTCAGAGACTCTACTAGATCCACCCCATCCAATGCATTGCAGTTGGAACTGTTACTGATACAATCCTTCGTGAGTTTGACAAGGTCGTATGGAGCAAGGAACTAAATCTTGGTTTCAAGGCCAGTTTCAGGAAGGCCCGAACCAAGACATGCGGGGATCTCGTTTCGAGGTTTCAACACTGGGTTTCGACCCTATGCCTCTCTGGGATGAAACAAAGTTTCGAAACCTGGGTTTCGACCTGGTGTTTCGTTTCGACGAGGCCCGAAACCGAGACAAACAGAGATTTCAGTCAGTTTCAACCGAACCTAGAACCATGGTATGGAGAGTACAAAAAGGGATGGAACAAGCGCAATTTCTTCTATAGGTTCTTACAGATTCCATGAATGCAATTGACTCCCTCTTGAAGTGCAATTAAGAAGAGTAGAAAGAACTGTAGACGAACAAGATAGGATAGAGACCTCCCTCTCTTCACAGAGAAATAAACAGATTACAGAAGGCAGATTTTTTTTGTTAGGAATGCCACCATTGTAAATGATGTAGTCATGATCACATGATCTCCCTGGTAACACTGTGTTATCCACTGGGATACTAGGGGATGTCGATGCTTCCACTTGTAAGCATGGTGGACGTGGGGTTATACAGATACATGCACCAACATGTGGAGGTATTTCAGGTATTATATCACCTTTTCTACCCTAGATGGTTTCTAGATCTAAGGGCATTTTTTACTCTCTTTCATCAGCATAGAAATATCACTTTTGAGAATGAGAAGCCAATTCTCTATCTCGTTATCTTCTTTTCTTCTTCTGCTGTCTGCCCTTCATTTCATTTTCATCTTTTCTACAAAACCCAAACCGACAGAATGAAGTTTCTCAATTAAAGCAACTACTCATGCACGTAGTAGGAATACAATGAACATTTTCTAATGCAAGATGTGATGGCAGAGCAGAAGATGGACTGATGGAGTTTCTTTGTTTCATTTTACTTCTTTACCTCCTTCGATGTAATCCCAAGTTGTGGTCTGTACTTTACCACCTTCGGAAACTTCAACTCATCTGCAATATTAAACTGCTGAACAGGCTTCCCCCTTAAAATAATATGGAAATTTGATAATCTTCTGAGATACAAAATGGAAGCATATGCCTGAAAAAAAGTAAATTATTTTATCACTTTCATTAGGATGCATCACAAGTATAAGTCGGACCTCATGGAGACCAAATAAAAATTAAAAACTCACCCTTACTGAATAGCGAATGCGGTTGGATATGTGGGACTTAATTATTCTACTTTTCTTAATTGATCTTACTGAACTTCCACAGATAGCTTCATCTCTCAAACGTATATCCTGTAGGTAGAAATTAGAGCAAAAACAGGGCTAAAATTAGTAAGATGGTATGTTTGACATAATTTATTAAAACCACATTATGTAGATCAGTGGATCAAACCAGAAAGTAAATTTTAAAATTTAAAGATACCATTTCATCTCTAATCAAAATGTATAATTGCAGAACCATCCACATGATGCTCAACTCACACTTTAGACATGGCACTCATGGTTCTCAATTTTGGCAAAATTTATGAAAATTTTCAGTTTACGTGTAGGCCAACACGAGATGATACTTGACCTACCAAAACAACAATATTTCGGTTGATTTCGGCATTTAGCTGAAATTTCGGCCATGTCTTTTCTGTTCCACTGATACACTATGAATGGGGTATATAAAGTACCCAATTCCAACGATTTCAACCCATCTCTCCTTTTTTGGTACTTTCACCTAGTTATTTGTTCACCACCTCATTCTCTGTTCTAGTGTGACTAAAGTTATAAACCATATACTCCATCTTCGTTCTACTTATTGATCTACATAATTCAAACTTGACATTAATCTCTACCTTTGTCTCACCCCCCAAAACAATATTATAACAAAATAGAAAAGAAAGACTATCCAAGCATAGGAAACCGTGAGAGAGAGAGAGAGAGAGAAGAAAGGAGGGAGAGTGTGTTTTTATCCCTCCTTCTACAGCTGTATATATAGAAAGCAAAAGAGAGCAAAATCAGGACTTAGGACTCTCTCCTAGTTACAATCCAACTAGGTGGAAAGACCTAGTCAACAAGACCAACTCCTAGCCTACTTAAGACACAATGGTAATGGGCCTTTATAATTATGCCCATTACGAACATAATAAAAATAAAGCCAAAAGTAATGGGCCTACTAATCAGGCCCTTACTTACATTATTTATTATCACTCAAAGGAGGGGATGGGCCTAAGTTAAGTGGACCCACTCCCTTACAATAAACAACATTTATATCTTAACATCCCCCCCCTCTCTCAAGCTGGAGCACGGGAGAATGTAAGAGCTTCAACTTGAAACAATGTAACAACAGAAGCAGCATCAATAGTGAGAGCTTCAGCTTGAAACAATGTATCATCAAAAGCAGCAACAACAGCAGCAGTAGTAAAGCAGCATAGTATAGGTCATTGTGAACCAAACAGCAACAGCAGCACAAGCTTCACCTTAAACCAATGTATCAAAGGAAGCAACAACAGCATCAATAGTAGTAAAGCAGCACAATATAGGTTACTAAAACCAAGTAGCAACTGTGGCACAGTATAGGTCACCATGAACCAAGTAGCAATAGCATCAGTAATAGCAGGAGCAGCAATACTGGTGGCTCCAACACAAGCAAAAGTAGTAGGTTGCATCACGTGCAACAAGTAGGCATCAAACGGTAATAGCAATAAGTAACATCTCGAAGGATGTACAACACAAGAAATTCCATAAGCAAGAGTAGCCGCAAATAAAATCTAAATTTGAAGTCGATCCGACAGTTGGATCCAAAGTTATGAGATATGCAAAACGATTTATGACATATTGGAAAGGCAAGCCGACCCTTAGAAAGGGGAATTCAGGAAACAAGATGAAAAAAGGGCTAAACAAACAGACCCTTATGCAAAAATGAAATAATCAAATAAGGGACTAAACAAACAGACCCTTAAGAGAAAATAATGTAATAAGGGACTGAACATATAGACCCTTAAGAAAATAGACCTGCCTTCTTCAGTTCTTCAGCAAACCACGATAAAACAAAAGCTAGCGGAGACCAGTTCTGATTTCAGATAACAGAACTTGATCAAAAGGGACCCATTCAAGCTGAAATTTAGGAGCAGAATCACAAGTCACAACCCTCTTGAATCCAACCCATATCAAGCCAAACAATCGACCATAAGGGGTGGTAAAATAACCTGAAACAGACCAGGGTGGTAAACAGGGCTTGGCTAGCTCTTACTATTGGTTGGCTACTTTTGATAGCACCTAACCTATGCCGATTTTGGCGGACCGTGCTCAAATAACCGGTGAACGGTTCGGGGCCGGGGGGGGGGGGGGGGGGGGGGACAGACCAAGGTGGGTGGCCCGCCCCGCGTAAAGCATTTGCTGGGCTACGCTGTCCCCCTCAGCTCACCCAGCCCGGGCGTCTCCAAGGCTTTGGTGTAGGAGAAGCTCTCAGTTTGAATCGTGCACAATAGAGAAGAAATTATGGAGTGAGATTCCAGGCCAAGTATAAGAATCGATGGCCCCAATCTCAAGGTAAAAGAACTGATATGAATATAGATCGGGCTGGAAGTATAGGCAGCAGGTACTGCCCACAGCAAGGGATAAAATATATAAAACAATATGACGACAGTAAGAAACCAGGATAGTGACAACCGGACCCAAAGATACGATAAAAAGAAACAAAAAAAAAAAGGATGGATCGATGGGAATAATAGTAGGGGATTAAAAACAAAACCAAACTATGGTATTGCATGAACAGAACAGCAGAGACTGCTTACCAGATCTGCATAGTATAGGAAACTAAGGCAGAAGCAATAGAGGCAGCAATGGTGGCTGCACACAAGAACGAGAACCTTAAACGATTCTCAAAACGGAAACTTGTTCTGATACCATGTAACAAAATAGAAAGAAAGAGAGGAGAGAATGGAGAAGAGGGAGAAAGAATCAATGTGTCTACTCTCCCTACTGCCATCTATTTATTAACAATGAAAGCAAGTAATTACAACCTAGTACGACTCTAGAAAGCAATTACAATGAGAGTCTAATTACTCTAACCAAAGTAACTAAAGCATAAAGGAAAACTAATGACAATGTGACATCTCATGATAAGTCCAAAGTCCAAACACAATAGGAAATTCAAGTCCTTGACCCCCCACAGTTCTTGCACTGGTCAATAATACATATCCTTGACTAGTCACATATTTACTTGAAACACTTCTCTTCTCTAATATTTGCCAGATTAAATCTCTAGCGATTCTACTACAAGCTTTTTCTAGGTACCATATGGAGACCTTCCTGCAATCTCAAAATCTTTCCATGAGTCTCCCAAGCAAGTAAATGGCTTCTGTCGTGAATCTTTCTTCTTCTTGGCATAAAAACAAATTGGTTTTTTGTAATAATAGTTTCTTGTCCCAAGCGAGTTTCAGTAATGGAAGCTAAATATGGTAATGACATAATGTACAGCACAAACGAGAGTTGGAGTCTTCAAATTTAGAAGCTCCAAATCTGCAGCACTGCCTTTGCTCAATCCCAAGGACTGGATTGAGAAGCTTTTGAAGGAACTTACTCCTGGACTGAGAGCAGTAACCGACCAGATTAACAGAGGGGAAATGTGAAGGATTTGATCACCGTCACAGTCCTCTTTGACTTTTTTTCTTTTTTGGGGGGGTGGGGGGATAAGTAAAATGGAAATGTCCTCTTTGACGTATCTTGTCAAAACCAAAGAAAAGCCAAGGGGTAGAAAGCAAAGAGCAGCTGTTCTACAATTTCTATTAATGATCGGGAAAGAACAACTGATTACAAGAGAAAACAGCAAATGTTATAATAAGCTCAACAACCATAATCCTCTACCTTGAATTACAAATAATCTCTCTCTTCTATGGGTAATATCCGGTCTTCTTCCTTCTGTTTTTGTCAAATAGGCATTCCAAAATGGTGTAACTCCTCGAGGGAAAATACCGGAAGAAAAAATCATAACATTGTGAATCAGGGGTATTATTGAGCAAAACAAAAAGAAAAAAAGTATTGGAGCTAGAAAGGACTGTAGACGTGTACAGTACCTAAGTGTATTAGAACGCTGCCTAATTCACTCTTCCAACATCATTTCTGACTTTCTTCTCTCCCTCACTTCGTCACATCAAAAGGACATTAGAAAGACAAATCTTTGACTAGCAGAGAGAAAATAGAGAAGGAAAACTCCATTGTATGTGCTGCTACAGTTTAGGCCTAAATCTCCCATCAGAATCTTTGAACTCTGTGGCCTCATTTTTCCCATTGATGTGGCCTGCAACAGCTCTATTTTAATTGACATCAAAGCCCTCCTCATATATCCAGATCTGCTCCAAAAATCTCTGCAGAATTCCAGATTTCTATCCTACATCACAGATTTCCTCTTCAAGGGGTTATTGTGCATGGCAGGCCAGAATTTGGTTTCATGCTAGAGGCAAAATATATTCAGATCTGCAACAAAAATCTCTGCAGAATGGTGCTAGAGGCAAATGAGTGCATTGGTTATAGAAAGAGGACCAAGGAGTTCGAAGTAGTGTGTGAAAAGGTATAAAATAATTTCAATTGATTTTGAATCTTTGATACTGTAACAATTTCCACAAAATATGAACAGCAAGCTTACAAACCAGAAAACAAAGAGAGAAAAAGGTTGAAGAGAAAGAAGAAGAGAAGGAGAGAGATGTCGGCTACAGCAGTGTGCTATGGCCAAAATCAGATGGGAGCCTCTCCCCTCCATAACTTACATTTATAGAGAATTAAAATACCTATTACAAGCAATCTCCAAAATAAGAGAAGTCATAAAAAGGAAATACAATCAAAACAGAATTGGAGACAAACTAAAACCAAAAAGAGAAACAACCCAATAATCCATATCGCTGGGCGGTAATTACTGCCAGCGATATGGGCCTATTGAGCCGATATCGTAACACCCTCCCCCAAGCTAGAGTGTACAAATCACCCAATCCAAGCTTGTAACAATTTAACTGATACGCTGGTCCAAACAAGGGCTTTGTAAGAATGTCTGTAAACTGATTTGAAGAAGATACAAAAGGAGTGACAATTAGCTTCTTCATAATAGCATCTCGAACAAAATGGCAATCCACCTCTATATGTTTAGTACGCTCATGGAACACTGGATTGCTAGCAATGTAGATAGAAGGTTGATTATCACACATTAAGGATATAGGTTGAGAGACAGGAAATCCAAGTTCTTGCAAAAGATTTCTGATCCATAATAATTCAGCAGTAGTCTGTGCCATAGAACAGCACTCAGCTTCAGCACTGGATTTGGATATAGTAGTTTGCTTCTTACTTCGCCATCTAATGAGATTACCTCCAACAAAGATACAGTATCCAGTAGTTGAACGCCTTTCACCATCAGCTCCTGCTTAATCAGCATCAAAAAAACCAATAATATCAAGGTGGCAATGTTGATGATAAATAAGACTAATACCAGGAGACTTCTTGAGATATCGCAATATTCGACAGGCAGCTTCCCAGTGGGCAACCTTATGAGCATGCATAAATTGGCTAACCACTCCAACAGCAAAGGAAAGGTCAGGCCGAGTTACAATAAGATAGATCAGCTTTCCAACCAAGCGTATGTATTTATGAATATCAGAATATTCAGGACTATCACATGTTTCAAGCTTCTGATGTGGATCCGTTGGTGTATCAGCTGGTTTGACTCCAAGAAGTCCTGTTTCAGAAAACAGATCAAGTACATACTTCCTCTAAAGAAAGGCTAATACTCTTGCTACTTCGAACCACTTCAATCCCGAAAAAATAGTAAAGTAGTCCTAGGTCTTTCATCTAAAACTATGTGTTCAAATAAGACTTGATTTCAGCAATACCAGACTTGTCATTCCCAGTAATAATAATATCATCAACACACACAGCAATAATAGTGACAGTAGAGGACAACATCTCACAAAGATAGAATTAATGTCCAAACTTGTCTTCAACTTCTTTCCTACTGATGTTCTTCCTCAGCAATTGCCTATCAATGGAAATAAAACCCAAAAGCAAGTACAAGTACGAGAGATTACTAGTTCCACAACAGTTGCCAGTTCCACCATCTAATCCATCCTCTGCCCAGTATGAAGCTCTTCTTCATAGGATTCAACAACTAGAGACTACTAGTTCTGCTTCTGCTGCTACCCTGGCCCATACAGGTACATCTGCTCTACTTTCTCATGCCTCTCTTCATCCTTGGATCATTGATTCTGGTGCCACCGGTCATATGACTGGTGAGTCCTCTATCTTTTCCTCCCTTAATACCACCAACAAGCTTGTTATTATTTACCTTGTTGATGGCTCCTCCACTACATCTACTCAGCATGGTAATGTTTCCCTTACTCCTTCTATATCTTTACCCTCTGTTTTGCATGTCCCTAATTTACCTCTTAATTTGTTATCTATTAGTCAACTAACTAAATCTCTGAATTGTGTTGCTACCTTTTTCCCTTCTCATTGTATTTTTCAGGATCTCAGGACCAAGGAGATGATTGGTGACGGACATGAGCATGCTGCTCTATACTACTTTGAGCACACTGATCAAGTTCCTACCGTTGCAACTGTCTCTACTACTACCCGTCTTCAATGGCACAACCGGCTTGGTCACTTGTCTTTGTCTAAGATGAAAGCTCTTATCCCTAGTTGCAAGTTTCTTTCTACTCTACAATGTGAGGCTTGTAAATTAAGGAAACATCACCGTTCTTCTTTTCCTACTAGTACTACACCTAGGAGTTCTACCCCTTTTTCTTTAGTCCATTCTGATATTTGGGGTTCTTGTAGTATCCCTAATAAGCTAGGGCTTTCTTATTTTGTAACCTTTGTGGATGATTTTTCCAAATTAAATGGAAAAAACCAAATTAAAAGTTTATTCCTCCTGCACTTTTTGCAGCAAGCTTTTCATTCTTCCCAAGTTTCATCTGAGAATCAATATCCAGGCTTGTCTTCAACTTCCTTCCTACCGATGTTCTTCCTCAACAGTTGCCTGTCAATGGAAATAAGACCCAAAGGCAGGTTGTTACCCAAAAAGTAGTACCTTATGGAGGAACCATTAACAACAACTTCTTCCCCAATGATTTGCTTCCACCTCCTAAGTTGCCTGTGAGTGGAGATGTCATGCTGATACCGTAATGAAGCAGCCCCTGCACAGGAAAAAACTGTCAAGTTCAAAGGCGCAGCAGGAGATGCATCATCAATAGTAACAGTATTGACACAATTTCCACCCATTCAGGACGGCCAAACTTTTCCCAACAGGTATCAGCGGTATGGTTGGTCTTGTGACAATGAGTACAATCGCGGGCAGATTTATCAGATGGTATTCATCTAGAACCACGGCCACAATTACGGGTTGAGCCACGACCCCTAGGGGATGATCCCCGGCTAGCAAATAAGGCAGATGTATCTTTGGGAGTAGAGTCATTTTGGGGAACCAGTCGTTAGAGACGAAAGAAGGTCTCACTAAAGGTAGGTATGGATGCACCGGCAAGAAAATGACTCTTCACAGCCTGATACTCAGTGGAGAATCCAGCCAAAAATTTTGCCACATAAAACTCAGATTGTTGGACCTTTATCTTATTGATGTCAGTGGTAAGAAGCTGCACAGCCTATATTTCCTCAATAAGACCTTTGAAACCACCATAGTAGTCAGTCAGGGATTTGTCACCAATAAAGTAGGTAACATCCTCTTATAAAGGTCATAAATACAAGAAACATTCTAAACCTGGCCATAGGTTTCTTGTAAATCAACCCAGATGGCCTTGGCAGTATGATGAAACATCACAGTATGTAAGATGGAGGGCTCAATACTATTCCACAAACAAGTTTGAACCAAACAGTTGTCACGAAGCCAGGTATTATACATCTTAACAAACTCAGGATCCATAGAATCACAAGCAGGAGCATCATCAGTTAGCAACTGTACTTTATCCTTAGACAGGATGTAAGCCTTGATGGCTTGAGCCCAAAGAAGATAGTTTGAAACCCCTTTCAATTTAATGGAAATGATTTGAACCTCTGTAGGCTTGGGATCAGTCATCTTAGAACAAAATAACAATCACCACAACCAAGTAATATAAAATTGTTCTTCTTTGACTCGGTTCCGCCAACCGAGAGGCCCAAGGATATAAGGCCCAAAGTGAAGGAAGGGTTGGTGGTTATAGGGTAGAACAATAAAAAAAAAATAACAATAATCCAAAATCTCGGTTCCGCCAACCGAGTGGCCAAGGAATGAAGGGCTCAAAGGGGGTGGTGGTAGGGTAGTAGGTAGTAAAAAAAAAATTAATTATATCTCAACTCATTAACGATAAGAAAGTGATCGAGAAGTTAGGAAAAGAACCAAACCATTGGCGGCATAGTAGTAATAAAAATAGATATCGATCACCAACACAAGTAGTACATAGTTAGAGCAAAAATATCAAAGGCCTATCAAACCGAAGCTTTGATGAATGATAGCCAAGGATCTAGTGCTCTGATACCATGTAACAATTTCCACAAAAGATGAATAGCAAGCTCATAAACCAGAAAACAAAGAGAGAAGAAAGTTGAAGAGAAAGAAGAAGAGAAGAGAGAGATGTCGGCTACAGCAGTGTGCTATGGCCGAAATCAGATGGGAGCCTCTCCTCTCCATAACTTGCATTTATAGAGAAGTCATAAAAAGGAAATACAATCAAAACAGAATTGGAAACAAACTAAAACCAATAAGAGAAACAACCCAATAGTCCATATCGCTGGGCGGTAATTACTGCCAGCGATATGGACCTATTGGGCCTATACCATAATAGATACTAACCTAGGGCCATTTACATCTTTTGTTCAATTGGTACAGATTACTTTAAGTCTTTAATAAGTTGATTTATGTTTGTCCCAGTTTTCACTTAGTCGTGGTGTTTGTGATGATTTTTATTCATCTAAAGGGAAGATGAAGACAGATATACTATTGGAGATGGAAAATTGGATGTTTATCCCTTTCTTATGTTATACAACCATACATAGTAAAATCATGTTGCCTCCAAAAAATAAAAATAAAAAAACACATTGATATACCTCCTCATCCTCATCAAATTCCAGCTCAAGTATCCCATCATCATCAAGCCAGAGATTGAATATTATTATCTTGGTTCCATGAGGTCCAATATCCTCAAACTGAAAAGTGCAAAACAAATCAGTTAACAGAAGATTAGGCACATTGACCAAGATCAGAAAGAAAAAAAAAATTATCCAACGGTAATCAAAATCGGATATGAAAAAATAAGGCACTATAATCATACCCCAAAAAAAAAAAAATTTGGGGGGGGGGGGCACAGAAACCAAAAGACACAAAATTGAGAAATCACATTCTGTATGGCCTGTCAAAAGAAACTGTCTATAAGCTCCTCATAGCAATTAGTGGGGTCTGGGAATCCTTGTCTTCTTTCATCTCCTCTTTCTCCCTATTCCCAAGAAAGAAAGAAAAAAAAACCATTTTTTTATCAAGCAAAAGAAAGGGTAAACTTGGACACTAGGTTAGAGATCCAATGGTAGTCAAAAGACCAGTGGGAAGTTCACACAACTATAATATAAAACTGAATACCTTGTTGTTTTTCATTGTGTATGGATTACACATTTCTTTAAACTACTTCAATTACTCAAGATCAAGAACCTGTCATCCCCCTGAAGGATATTTGCTCAGAAGGAGACTGTAACAACCAATATCTTAGATCCTATTTCTAATAATATTCCCCTTTCATGGTTCTCAGTGCAGAGCTAGATAATATAGTTAGACACCAAACAGAATCGAACTCACTAAGTTTTATGACTATTTCCAACTATTTGGGGTTGGCTACAAAGGTTCTGCTCCAATATTCTCTCGAGTAATTTCTACACTTCTACCTGGAGTGAAATTTCATCTTGGGACCACAGAATGAACTGGTAGAAAAAGACATGTCATAGATATAATCTCAAGAAGGTGGTAGTTTTTTTATCAAGGAGGCAAAGCAAGACAGACTAAACCCAAAATTAGACCTGCAAAGGCTGGGAATCCCTATGGAAGTGAGTAGATGCAACAAGAAAAATATAGAACATTAAACTTGTCACACCAAAGTAGTGATGCTTAGGCTTCAATCTAGTTTGCCATTTGATCTGGCAAAACCCAAACTTATAAGAGCAAATGTTATGGCAGCCATGGTTGTCAAGGCGACAAGGCAACCCAAGTCGTTTGTAAACAAAGATTTGTAAACGACTCTCAAAACGGCACCTGCTCTGATACCATGTAACAGTTTGGAAAATAAAAGAAAATCAGAAAACCAAAAGAGAGAGAGAGAGAGAGAGAGAGAGAAACAAATAGAAGAAGTAAGGATCGATTCTCCAAAAAAGGGGAAGAGCCGAATGGATACCTCCTCCTCCTATGGTTCCTTTATTTATAATCAAAGAGGAGAAACAATAGTTTAAGAAACTTCCCTAATTACAATCATAAGCTAATTAGGAAAGTAAATCTAGACAACTTAGGGAATAAATCCTAACTTAAAGGGAACCTATAATAACCAATCTAAATAAACCATAAATAACAAAGTGGGACCAGTGGGACCCATGTGCTCATAGCAGCACATGGTATCGCTAGCGCTAACAACGGTCATGCAAAGTTTACTTGTACTGGACCGGGGTATTTGGTCTTCCCAGTTCAATTATCCAGAAGATCGAAGGGCTTATGAGTGCTTTTTTATGGAAAGGAGTAGATAAAAATAACTTTTTTCACTCTATTGGCTGGGCTAAAGTTTGCTTGCCTAAAGAGGAAGGAAGTTTGAGGCTTCGGAGAGTCAAGGAGGTTAACACGGCTTGTATTATCAAAACTGATATGGTAGGTGGCTGAGAAAAAGGATTGCATTTGGGATTTATAGTAGATATCTAAGAAAAGAATCAATTTAGACAATCTTTGAAGGACATGACTCTTCTTGGGTATGGAGAAATATCCTTCATCATAGGCAGCTGGTCCTTCCCCTTTCCTTCATCAAATCCATATTCGGTGATGGATCATCGACTCTGTTACGGTTAGATAATTGGCACCCTCATGGCATTTTGGTACTAGCTTATGGAGAAAGGATTCGGCTTCAGTATGGGTGTGATAGATGTGCTATCCCTCATCATCTCAAATGGGACCCAGTGTACTAGTAGAGCCTCCTCGTCTAGACTTGTGCAGGTTTGGGATGCCCTTGAATCTATTACCCACAGACCCACCGTGAGCGGTGATATTATCAGATGGACTGCTTCTTCGAACAGGATGTTCTCGACTTCTTCGGCTTGGAAGATTGTCCGATCTCGAACACTTAAGATTGCTTAGTATGATGCAATGTGGTTCCATGGGCATTCTCCTTGACACAGTTTCATCCTTTGGAGAGCCTTCACTCAGTCCCTCCCAATGAGCTCTTCAGAGTGACTGGGGCATTATTCCAAGCTCTGGATGTATCTTTGCTGGGCATTGAGAGAAGATGTTCAACATCTTTTTTTCGAGTGTCCTTTCTCCTCTAGAGTCTGGGAAAAGATCCTTCAAGAGTGCTGGCCTACCACAAGAAGAATTCATCCTTCTGATCAAGAATGGAAGTGGAAAATCAAGAAATTTATAAGAAAGACTCCGTGCGACACCCTTGCCAAGCTTGCTTTTACAGTGACTGTGTACCATATCTGGTTTGAGAGAAGTGGACGGCTAAAGCTAGATCATTTATCAATCTGAGATGCTACCACTTTGATGTGCATGGAATCATGAGACCCTTATCTTCTCCCTTTCAGAATACGGATAAAACTAGGTTTATTCTGTCTTGTTGGAATCTGACCACCGTGTGATATGGTTTGTAATTTTGTTCTTCTTTTGCTTCAGGCCTCTACCCCAGTCATTAAGGAGCCTGGCTTTATCCCTTGGATACCTAGGTTTGTTATCCCTTTTTTGAGGTGCTGTTAATATACTATATATTCACCCAAAAAAAACCTGATTGTTGATCTGTGGGCAAAATACCACTATGTGAGATTATTTTTGTAATTTCATGGCTCATCTATAGTTATGTAGGCTAAAATAAGGTTTTCTTAGAGTATCATGCCTTAAAATGAACATTTGAGCCCCAAGACACCTAGTCGAAATTTTCGGTAAAAAATTACAAGTTCTTGTGAGATTCTTGCCTCTCGACCTAAGGTCGAGAAGCGAATTTTCAATCCCTGGTTAGAAACCACTGGTGCATGGACAGAGATTAGACAAATTTTATATTTAAAAAATAATAATAAGTTTACTATTTTTGGGAAGTCAATATTGTGGCTGATGGATTGGCAAAGCATGCTACTCAGAATCAGATTTTGTCTATTTGGATTAGTTGTCTAGGTTTTGTTGCTAGGGATGTCGTTTGGGACGCTTCTAAGGGTCCTCATTTTCGCTTCTGTTAGTTTTGTTTTCTGTTAGTGGTCAATACCCTTCCTACTGATGGCTATGCCGAAGGTCGGATTGGTCCCTCCCGGGTCTATGTAATTCTTTATTCTTTATATTTTCTAATAAAATTTTCTAATCTTCAGCGGAAAAAAAAAAAAAAAAAAAGACATTGATGCAACCTAAGTTCAAAAGCCTAATTTGAGTCCCTATGGGCCTACCCGAGTAATAGAAAGTAAAATTTCAGAACAGTTTAGGACCATTTAAAGAGGTGAACAGGAACTGGACTAAACGAGAAATACAATTTCACGGGAAGGACCAATCTGGAATTTTAAAAGTAGAACGGGAAAAAACTGAAATAAATTCCGAACAGAGGGGCTTTTGGATAACTTTATAAGAATCTGCCCTTTTTTATAATTAACAGGACATCCCCTTACTTCTCGACAAACCAGTGGTAACCGATAAGGATTTCAGTTGAGACTTGAGAGAACTCAGTCGATTCAGCACTAATCGACTCGAAACTTCAGGCATAGATTGCTAACCCACAGCCCTATGAATCCCAAAAAACAGTTGCTTGATTTCGCAGCTTGAAAATTAATAGAAATTTGCTGAAACAGGACCTGGCAGAACCGCAGAAGACAAGGAACCAGTCCTAGTTGCAGGACAATATCTCTTAGCAGAATGGAGCTTAGGAGCTGAGGACTTGTAATGTAGGAGCATAATCACCACTATTGGATATGGCTGTTGAACTATGATGGCAACTGGGAAAGAGGGTCAACCAGCATGGCTTAAGAACCGATCTCAAACCCAACTTGCTCATTTCCTCAACTAACTCGTTGGTCTTCTACTGCTCAAAGCTCAACTAACACATTGACCTCTCAACTGATCTCAGTCTCAGGCACACAACCCCACAACCATACACGTACGGCTATCACCATCCACACATCGTAAAACCCATCCTCCACAAACTATCCTCCAGCAGATAATATAATAATGTAATACACAAGCACACACCACAAGACAGGAGATAGGTGGTTCAGCAGCACCTACTGCCTACATCCACAGTGCAAATGGTCACTGGGCTATAATCCAAATCTAACCTTGGTATGATACACAACATAGTCATTCAGAAGCACCCATTGCTAGAAGCACCAACTAAGGTGCCAAGGCAAACCAAGGCATTGGAGGCCTGGAGAATGCCCAAGGCACCCAAGGCACCCACCTAGGCGATCAGGACGGCCTATTTTCCAAGGGCCACCAAGGTGCCTGAATGCCTAGGTGACACCTTGACAACTATGGCACCAACCCCCAAATTATGTGGAACCCACGTCAAAGGAGCTATAACCCCTATGCTCAATCCGCACCAGCGGAGAGAACACAATCAAAAAACAATGGGCATATATAGAATGCCCCAAATGAAAACTCATACAATGCTCAAATCCCACCCAAATACATATAAGTACTCACTTAGGCAATACAACAAACACCTAGCCCACAGTATAATACAATCTATGGGGATTTGTCAGTTGGGTTACCTATTTTTCCGGGCTGGAGATGCCGAAGATTGAATGTCTTCAATCAATGATGCACTCCCCTAATCACTTCTTCTTCCTTCTCCTTTCTTCTCTTCTTTCTCCTCTCTTCTTCTCTTTCTCTTCTTCCTTCCCTCTTGGAGTTCTCTTTCTTAGAGCTCTCTATTTTGCTCAAGAAGACTCAACAAATTTGTGCTAGAAAAGATTCCTCAAAAGCCCTATCCAAAATGCCCATCAAACGGCTGAAAATGCATCATGTCCGCCGATTCTGGCCAACCACTAATTATCCAGTGGTCGACCACTTAGCATCGTCCACAATCTGTGATCAACCATTTTGCAACATCCACTTTTCAGAAAATTTCAGGGGAAGCATTGTCCACAAAATATTGTCGACCACTTTGCATTCCACTTTTCTCAGGGCCTCTCAGGAAGCATCATCCACAAATTCTGATCAACCATTTTGCATCGTCCATTATCTGCACACAGCAGGGAAAATCACCATAACTGTCTCCCGACATTGGATTGACCTGATTCTTGATGCGTAGGAAAGAGGACACGAAGGACTATAACTTTCATGTTTACACCTTCAACTCAGGTTGTTGGCAAGGATCCCAAACCGAACTTGAATCTGATGTATGTGCAAAACAATCTTGATCTCAGCTCTGTAATCTTTCTCTTTGCTTGGGTTCTCCAATAGGCTCTTCATCTTGCTGAATGTCTTCACATACTTGTGTTGCTTGGCCCAAGACATACCAACTAAGGTGTTGACAACACTAGCAACTCATGCTCAACAATGGCTTGATCCTCTAATTTGGACCTTTGATTTGTATGTTCTATCTTGGTTGTATTGTAATAATATAGGCTAGATACACAAGATTTATACTAAGTTGGATTGGGCTTTTATTTTTTGGTTTATACTTTGTAATGGGATTAATTATAAGGCCCCAGAGTGGGGTCTAAAGGGGTGCACGAAAATTATTATTTTATTCTAGTGGACCCCATGCTCTAGTAAATAAGATTAGTTAGAATCTTACACATGGGAAATATTTCCTTTTTCCCCCATTAGCTATTAATTAGGAAGTTTATCTTATTATAAGATAGATAGCTTTTAGAAGCTTTTAGAAGTCTTGTATCTCTTTTAGTATTATTTTTTATTATTATTGGATTATCATTTTAAGAAGTTAAGATTGATTAGAATTTTGTACGACCTCGAACATACGAAATTGGAGGGCAAGAACCCATGAACCGACCCCATTTAGTTGGGATAAGGCTTTGTTGTTGTTGTTCTTGTTGCTGTAGATTGATTAAAATTCTGGTTTCTTATTCTATTTAAAGGCTATAATCTTCCCCTTCCCCCTCACGATTTGAAGTAATGAATTAATTTAGTATTTAAAATCGAGGTTGAAGCCTCCCTCGTTTCTCTCCCCCTCTCTCTCTCTCTCTCTCTCTCTCTCTTCTTCTCTCCCAATTACTATTCCCAGGTACTGTTCATGGTCCCTGAACATCCCCCCCCTACCCAATTCTCTTATTTCTTCCCTTATCCTCTCTCTTAACCCACCACCAGCAGATCCCATCCCTTGATCTGCATCAACTCAGAGTTTGGGTTGCCCATGGAGGGGTAACCTTCACCTAAAATACGGATGGCGTGTCTTTAGGAATCCCAGGACCCACCAGTGAAGTTGGACCACATAGACATAATGTTTCTAGGCACATGCACTAATACATTGTCAGAGATTCTCATACTGAATGATAGTCTGAAGATACATAGAGATCTATAACAATTTTGTCCTTGAGGATAAATTTCATTCTTTACATATACCTCATTCAGGGCAAACATTCAGCCCCCCTGAACCATATGGCATCACTGGAGGAAACTAAGAAACTGATTAATTAACCCAGAGCTTGGCACACTCAAATTTACAGCAAAGAGAATTGGGTGATTGACAGCCTTCACTAACTGCCTTACGTGAAATCTCTCAGAGGGAAATTTTTCTCACATTGGACCAGTTGCAATGGGAAATCAAGCTTGCACTATTTGACAATGTTGGCTTACTAAGGCTCTATTTGCTATGTATTGTAGAATTAATTATATAATACATTATGACATACGTAGTTGTTTGGTATGATT
This sequence comes from Protea cynaroides, assembly GCA_028583415.1. Classification (NCBI taxonomy): domain Eukaryota; kingdom Viridiplantae; phylum Streptophyta; class Magnoliopsida; order Proteales; family Proteaceae; genus Protea; species Protea cynaroides. The sequence goes on along the minus strand of CM053272.1, from coordinate 36,421,384 downwards.
TATGGTACTTATTTATATTTAAAATAATTTGATATAATCTAAAATCTACAAAAGTACAAATATTATTACTTCTTTATGTCCAGTGGTATTAAACGGTTATTATCTATGACTCATAATTTATTCTCATAAATGATTTGTCATAAATAACTCATAAACATAAATATAAACTATACCAAAGAGAGCCTAAGTCAATGATATTCCAGTTTGCTAGATAATTGGCTTTGCTCTTTGATTTATTTTTCTTTGGCTTAGGAGTAAGGTTTCCTGTTTCTTTTCAAGTTATTGCATTGAGAGGATCTTTTATTCCATACTCTTATCAGTAGTGGAGTTAAGCCCACCTCTGACATTTAGGTTACCACTTTCCCAATTTGTGGAATTAAATTTTGAGGCATCCCAAGGTCATGAAGTTCAGGATTGATAGCGAAAACAAAAACCCAACACATAACAATTCCAAAAGGCAAAAACCTAAACAAAACTAAGGCAGCATACAATCACCAGTTAAACACCAGGAAATAAATCATCCAAACGAATGATGTTAAGACTCCACGAAGAATCAAATTTTGGGTTATAACAAGAAAACAGTAACTATCACAGGAGAAAACAGAAACCATCCACAAGCATATATGGGAGAAACAGGAAGGATCACATTCTGAGCTAGTTTGAGAATAAAGAAACTAATCTTAGAAAGCATGACAGCAACAAGCAAATGATCCTAAAGATCAAAAATACTGGAAAAAAACTATAAATTATACAATTTAAGAAGCACAAGTGGGGACCAGACGACACAAGCACTGTGAAATTTGTCCTTTATTCACCCCAAAAAAAATTACCAAAGAAACTGAGAGTTTCAGAATGTAACAGAAAAAAAGTTAATAGACACAAATATCAGCTAGAAGTAAGGCTCCAAGTCCTCCAAGGTACCTGCAGCATAAGCTCCTCCTTTGATGCAAATGGAGACCACCCAAGAATAATTTTTAAGTCAGTATCCCAGTCATCTTGTGAGGTGTAAATTATTGGTTCCATGCACTTCTCAGATAGTTCAAAATCGACCTGCATTACAAGTAGATAAACTAGTATGAAGTTAAACAAATAAATATATATATATATATATATATATATATATATATATATATATATATATATGTAGTAAGACTCATATATATAAATGAACAACATCCAAAAGGTATGTGTGTGTGTGTGTGTGTGTGTGTGTGTGTGTGTGCGTGCACGGTAAGACTCAAACGGGATACTCAAATTAAGAAGATAAGTACCATGGGAACAATCACATCATCCTGTCCAGTTCTCGTCAAAAAGGTATACGAGAGAAGACCAACGCTTTGTGTTGTATGGCTAGGGCAAAAGATTATCACAGGGAAGTTAGAGACCATTGAAAACTTCAATAACATTTTCTACTCTATCAATCAAAACGAAAATGAGAATTTTGAAGAAAGCTCATCAGTAGCTAATAGACATCGAGTCATCCAAAATTAGGGAAGATGAAAGAGACAGCCATAATTGTGAACATAGTTGTCAAGGTGTGAATGCAAGTCAAGGCAATGCTTAGGCAAGAATTATTGGTCAAGGCGTGCATGAGATAAGGTTCACTCTAGAACCTTTCAGCTTATGTCAGAACTTTTACTAATACCCAGACCAAGTTATGTCTAGTCTACTGACTAGTAAATCAAATGAAAACTAAATAGGAGACATCAGGCATTCACCAATCAATCAATGATCATTCAACATTCATCAAAACAAGCAACAGACGATGAAAGAAAGTATTCGTTTAGCGAATTAACACAATTTTAGGGCTTAGATATATTATTTTTTGCCAATTTTAACCCCTTGTATTATTGTTTTTTTCCAATTTTAACCCTCTTGAAGATATGATGAATTGCAACAAAATGCATCATAAAATAATACAACTATATATGAATTTTGTACAACAATAAAACACACAAATAGCATCCCCAGGGTCAAAAACTGGCCAATGCGACCAAGGTTACACCTAGACGAAGCCTTAGCACCGAACGTGAGGGACAAATTGTAAAAAACTAGGCAAGTGCAGGCCTTGCCCATTCCGAAGGGCCTAGGTGTATTTTATTAGTTGCAAATGAAGAATAATAGGCCACCATTGCACCTTGAACTTGTTTGGTTGCAAATAGGCACAGGCACACAAAAGAATCCAATAATGAGTCATATGACATGTGGACCAAACAAAAATGCAGCAGCACTAACATCAACCTCTTTCATTGGACAGATGAAAGAGACTAAAATTTCCAGCAACCAGCCTAAAATCATATACATCATGTTGACCCAAACTGGTGGAAAGGATTTCAAGCTATTTTCCCTATAATGGGTTGGATAGGGTATTATTAGTTCTGGTATATTAGTTTTCAGGGGGATGCTTGTTGTTGGAGCGCACTGAGCTGTTGAAAATTGATAACGTGGTTGGAAGGGGGAGCATGTTACTGATATAATTAGAGCTTTTCTCCATGCGGTGCAACACACACCACTTCTACACAAGGCCAAATATTCCATAATAATCTCCATAGATCATAGCTACCTTCCCTAACAGAGTTACTTTCACCATCTTTTCTCTCCAGATCCCAATACCACCAAACTTTTATGCTTGACACCCATAGACCACTTCATTCAATCCTTTTCTTTTCGCTGCCCAAAGATAGTATGTATCTTCTTCAGCTTCACATATTGTCTAGTTTTGAGGAAGATTATCTAAGTTAACATAGTACCAACGCAACACAATTTAGAACTCCAGACTTCACCATCCTTATTAAGGAAGATTATCTAAGCTATTTGTGGCCTAGCCAATCGCTGGGATTGCAATACTGTCAACAGAACCATGGAACTAGGCACTGGATAATAATGCAAACAACAATCATCCTGTATAAAATACCAGGTTCGAGGTGGATCAGGTTTTGGTGTCAGGAAATTCCAAAAAAATATCAGTTTACAGATGTGTTCATCGTTCAATTTAGCCAGCAACAAGCACACTTCGATGGCAGAAATTTGGAGATTGGATAATGATATTAGGTCCTCATCCACTACCCACTCAAGAAATCTCAATGAAAGGGAAGTGGATCATTTGTTTTTCTGTTGAACATTCTTGGTAGGCTGCAGTGAACTAGTTACGAGGATAGAAGAGCTGGGGTGCTGGAAGGTTCAAGGTCTTTTCTTTGTAAAATCCCAATTTGATGCTCTTCCAGCTTGGACAGGGCCGGATTTTTGTCAGAAATTTATTAAAAAAATGGTGCATTAGGTACCCAAAGTTTACAACAACATGGAGAAAGATATCAGCTATAATGAAAATAAACAATGGAATCTCCCACAAACAGAATTGGAAATCTGGTCTTTTATAACAAATCTCAATCAGAATATACACCCACCTTATGCCTAGGAACTCAGGTCTAACTTAAACCCAGAAATGGGCTCAAATCTGCTATTACCAGAGTATCAACTTCTACTTTCTCTATTTTCTTTTTTCTGAAAATTCCGGAATTCTCTGTCCTTCTATAACACATCAACACACAACAAATAACACCAGAAATGACCTGCAAAAAGTTTTTCCTCCCACAACTGCTCCCTACACCTTCAGCCTAGAAGAAGATGAGGCCAAATTGGGACCCCAGACGAGTCAGCTACGCCAAGTTTTTTGGTGAAGTGCTCCTTCGCTTATGAAGTGAAGATGGAATTTTTTAGGGAATTAAATCTTTGAGTGGTTTTTTTCCCATAGAACACATCCATTATGAAATCCATGGACACCACAAATATCCACTATTTGGCAGGTCAGATGAGGCTGACAATTTGTGGACAGACAGGTCCCCAAGGTCCCTTTCTCCTGGCTCACACATCAACTTTCAGCAGAAATGGAGTTGGCCGAGTGGCAAAATAAAATTCTGAAAATCCAGTGGAAAAAAATTATACTGAAAGAAAAAGAATGGATCAATAAAAATACAACGGGAACATGACAATCCATGGGAGGGTATAAAATTGAATTTGAGTCTGAAAATAAACACACAGAAAATCCAAACAAGTTTCTAGATATGCAATGGTCGGACTTGCCACATCGGCCTTCTACGTGGCACAACTAGGCATGCAGTCAAGAGACACCCTCTTTGCAATGCAATCCAAAGAAACTTTATTGGAAAGGGAGGCAGGTAGTGGAAGAGGCAATTTCTTAAGGAACCCTATTCCTGGTACTGTGCCATGGAACCTATGGAAAGAAAGAACTAGAAAGGCTTTCAATGGATTCAACGAGCCCACTTACTAGGCTGCTAAAAGAGCCAAGATATTTGGTTTTATGGTGCACAGCAGCTAGTAACAAGTTTAAGGGGCATAAGCTTACTTTATCCAAAGAAAAGGGAAGCCATATTTTGTTTAGTGGTTGCTTCAAATGTATAATTTTCTGGGTCTGACCCTTTACAATATAGGAGGGTCTCTTCCATTGTACTAATAAAATCATTGCCTTGTCATCTTCAAGAACTGAGAGTCTAAACTTTTTTTTTTGTTTGGGGGGGGGGGGGGGTGTTTTTGATTCAATAAGCCAAAGGATACAAAGGGAAAGACTGAGGAGGGGGAGCTAGAAACAAAAGAAAAATACATAGGAGAGGAGGAAAAGGCTGAAAAACTCTCAATGGGGACATCGGGGAGTCCTACACACAAACCGGATGGGTAAATCCCACGAACAAGCTATGTGTCTATTCCTCGCTGATTCCAGACAGTTTCTCAATGGGAGTGAGCTAAGCTTGCATTTCAGCTATGCAATCCAAGATCTGAGCAATAGTTCTCGAACTTCTGGTCCATCTCCTTAGATTCCTCTCTCCAAGGTGGTTAACGGCACCGTCGAAAGAAAGCCTTCCAACGGTGCCACAAGTAGTTTTTCCCTTGAAGGCTTTTAGGACCCAATTCCACTCCATGGTGAAGCCGAGAATCCTTCTACCAGCAGGCCAGCACCTAAAGATAATTCTCTCTCAAAGATGGGAGGAGAAGAGGCACACAAAGAAGAGTTGAAGGATATCCTCCTGGCCGTTCCAGCAAAAACAGCAAGAAGTGGTCAATGAGATGGTCTTTTGTTGGACGAGAAAGTGATGAAGAGATAGAGTGAGGACTCTCCAGCCAAAGAAGTTGTGGCAAGGGATAGCGCCATGGAACCAAATTAGATTGTGCCAGGGAAACTTGGGGCATTTTGACCGGACTAGATCTCAGACTGCAGAGGAAAAAATCTGATCCAATTAGAAACAGTCCACATCACCAGATTGCTGCTTCCAAGAGACCGCACTGAAACCCCTAAAAGGGCATTGCAGATGCCTTTCAAGAGAAGGGGAAGAAGATGGTTGGGGCCTTCAAGCCCCATCCCGAAGATAGATGAAACTTTGGCCATCCTACCAAGGCCAGACCCACGCTATAGACAGTCTCCATAGGTGTTTGGGTAGGACGCCATGAGGATGCCAGTTGTCAAGCAACAGTAAGGTAGAGTCCAAACTTTTGCTCATACTAAAGTATTAAAGTGTGTTATTAGGATGCAACTGTGGATGTCAGAGTCCAACAAAGACATGATGAAGTGTTGGACTCAACAATCCCAAAATATAGGACTCGGAAACTTGGTGCTACATATATCTTTTAGCATTTTAAAAACACTATTAGCCATTTAAATATTTAGAAATAATTTTATAAGCATTATCACATAAATCAAATTAAATATATAATTGCAAAAGTGAGGCATCTTCCCATCTAACAAATGATTTATTATTAGGAAGAACCAAAATAGGGTTTTATAATAAATAAGTTGGACGGAGAGAGAGTGCGAGAATCTCAATGGCAGAACAGGTTTGCCTCCCTTCATTTCCTCCCGTTCTCTCCTTCCTCCTCTTTCTTCTCCTTCTCTCAGGATTGTCGCCTTCTTCCACCTCCTCTCCCTTTCTTCTTTCTCCTTTGACTTCTTCTTATGTTACTGTCTTCTTTCTTTCTTTCTTTTATCCCCCCTCCCTTTTCCCTTTCCTCTCTTAAAATAGATAGATTAGGGACGATTTTGAAGAGGGCCGTGTCGGTCATCCACCCATGACCAAATCCATGTCCAAACATATGGACACATGATTTGACAGGGAAACAGTCAAATCCAGGTAATATAGGTATGACAAAAATTAATTAAAAAAAGTATAAAATATTTTTATTTATTTATGACTTAGTTCTGTATTCATACGAACTTAACAATTTTTTATCAGATTACGGGAAGTTTAAATTTGGAAAAATTATATTTTGACACTTCAAAATTCCAGTTCATTTAAAACTAGAGCATGGCATCTCAAGCGTATGAATCAATAACTTTATTGTATATCACTGGTTACAACTTTTCACGAAAGCTTCTGAGGTCAAAATTATAAATCTTTCCCACAAATTCCACGACAATCATGTAAGTATATACTCACGAAAAGCACCCAGAAATGATGGTAACTCTCCAAAAAATAATAGTAATACTCCGTTTGTTCCTTAACAATTGTTCACTATGCGATTTAGTTATTCCAGAATGTTAAAACTCACAAGAATTTAAAACATGAATTTTTGTTGTTTTCATATTTTACCCTCATCACACTAATTTAATTTGGAATCTACATTGACAATGAGGACAAACTTGGAAAAAGATTCAAAGAAAGTGGGAAGTTGGACTATTAATTAAAACTCCTTAACTTAAAATGTATGTTTTTTTCATGGATGAATTTATGAAACAGATTGAACATTTGGTAAAGCTTTTCTGCCATTTTGCTCAAACTTCGAACACATGTTTCCAAAGGTTTAATATTACCTTGCACGAGAGGCACGAGTAAAAACAATAACATCAGCACCCAATCGCATGGTACTTGTCTTGAATCCATTACCATCTGAAAAAGGAAACACACTAAGGTCACGAAAAACACAATTAAGAAACAAAAGAAGATCTCTAAGGAGCAAGAAGAATATGCAGAGCACTAAACATATTTTTGAAAAATAACAAGACATTCAGCAAACATGGGCCAACACCTCACAGAAATAATTTAAGATAAAAATTTCTTCATGTAGAGAACATGGCTATCAAATATTAGAAAAGAGGGACAAAAGGAAAACTGTAACAAAACCACACAATCACAAGTACTAAACCAGAAAACCAAAAGAAGAAGAAGGAAGCAGATCACGAAAATCCAGCAACGAGCTGGTGTCAAGATCAGTACCTCTCCCTCTCTCAGTTATCCCTCTTATTTATAAGCAAAAGGTAACCAATTACATAGAGAAAGTCTCCATAAACAAAAGGAGACAAAATAAGAAAGAAATAACAAGAAAAAGGAAACCAAATAAAGAGAGAAAAAGGAAGTTAGAGCCAGCTAGTGTCGCTGGCGCTAATCACTGCCAACGACACAATGCTGGGCCCTATGGGCCTCGTCGTCTGTATGGGCTATCTTAACACCCTCTCTCAAGCTTGGAGTATACATATCACCCAATTCGTAAGAATATCAGCAAGTTGATTCGAAGAAGATACAAACAGAGTAACAACTATCTTCTTCATGACGGCATCTCGAACAAAATGACAATCAACCTCTATATATTTGGTACGCTCATGGAAGACTGGATTACTAGCAATATAAATTGCAGCTTGATTGCCACACATCAAAGATATAGGTCAAGAGACAGGGAATCTAAGTTCTTGTAGAAGATTTTTCAACCATAACAACTCAGTAGTAGTATGTGTCATAGCACGATATTCAGCTTCAGCACTGGACTTGGATATAGTAGTTTGCTTTTTACTTCGCCAAGTAACAAGATTACCCCCAATAAAGGTATAGTATCTAGTGGTGAAGAGCCTATCACCATCAGCTTCTGCCCAATCAGAATCAGAATAACCAACAATGTCAAGATGCCGATGTCGATGCCGATGATAAATAAGACCAGTTCCAGGGGATTTCTTAGGGTACCGCAATATGCGACAGGCAACCTCCCAATGAGAAATTTTAGAAGCATGTATAAACTGACTAACAACTCCAACAGCAAAGGAAATATCAGGCCGAGTTACAGTTAGATAAATCAATTTCTCAACTAAGCGTCTGTATTCAAGAATATCAGAATATTCAAGACTATCACATGTTTCAAGCTTCTGATGCGAGTTCATTAGTGTATCAGCTGGTTTGGCTCCAAGGACTCCTAATTCAGAAAGTAAATCAAGCACATACTTTCTTTGAGACAGACTAATACTTTTACTACTGCGAACCACTTCAATCCCCCAAAAGTAGGGCTGCAACAGGGCCGGGTTGGGACGGGTTTTTCAAAACCCTAACCCTAACCCTGGCTATTTAAACTTAACCCTAGCCCAACCCTATCAGGGTCAAAAAATATACAACCCTAACCCTGACCCTGGCAAGGTTGGGCCTAACCTACCCTGACAGGGCCGGGTTGGGCTACACACACACACATACAACCCTAACCCTAACCCTGACCCACACACACAAACACACACACACACACACACACACACACACAGATATATATATATATATATAGGGTCGGGCTGGCTGGGTTGGGCTCAACCCAGGGGTCAACCCTAACCCAACCCAACCTTGCCAGGGTTGATCAAAATTTGAGCCCTAACCCAACCCTATCAGGGTTTGGGTCGGGTTCAACCCTATCAGGGTTCAGGGCGGGTTTGGACGGGTTCGGATCGTCAGGGTAAAACTTGCACCCCTACCCAAAAGTAGTGAAGAAGACATAAGTCTTTCATTTGGAAGTAAATATTCAAATAAGATTTAATTTCAGCAATGTCTGTATTATCATTCCCTGTAATAATAATATCATCGACGTACACGGCAATAATAGTGACATGAGAGGAACAGCGTCGCACAAAAATGGAATGATCATAGTAACATGTAATGAAACCAAAATCTATAATAAAAGTGCTGAACTTATCAAACCATGCACGAGGAGATTGTTTAAAGCCATAAATAGCTTTAAGCAATTCGCATACCTTAGTCGAATTCCCTCCCTGAGCCACATACCCTGGAGGTTGGTGCATATAAACTTCCTCGTGTAGGTCCCCATATAGGAAGGCATTCTTAACATCCATCTGATAAAGAGGCCAATCAAGATTTACAGCCAAAGAAATAAGAACACGAACAGAGTTGAGACGAGCAACAGGGGAAAACGTTTCAAAATAATCTACCCCATAGGTCTGAGTGAACCCTTTGGCAACAAATCTAGCCTTTAGTCTTCCAATAGAACCATCAGAATTATGTTTGACAGTATAAACCCACCTGCAACAAACCAATGAATGACCCTATGGTAAATCGGCAAGAGTCCATGTTTGGCGAGCCATTAAAATCTCAGCATCTATAGCTGCCTTCCACCTTGGATGGGATAAGGCTTGAGAAAGAGAAGTAGGAACAATGGTAGTAGATAATGAGTGAACCAAATTTTTGTGACAACAAGGGAGATGGTCAGAAGAAACAAAATTTTCAATAGAATAAGCAACCAAAGAACGCTGAGTACAAGTACGAGTACCTTTACGAAGACCAATAGGGAGGTAAAGAGAGACCTTAGGATCAGGAGAATTAGTAGTTGTCGGTGGAGCACCTGGTGCAGTAGTAGGTGGAGCCACTTTAGAACGTCGTTGATAAACCTGTAGGGGTGGTAGGGGGTTAGATGGAGATGAATCATCAGAAGTAGGGGAGAAATCGTCAGATGGGACTGAAGAGATAGGTGGGTCAGATGGAGGTGAAGGAGGCAGCACCGAAACTTGATAATATGGCTTGTCTTCGAAGAAGGTAACATCAGGACTGACATAGCGACGTTTAGTAGTAGGATCGAAACACCGATACCCCTTCTGAGTACAGTAATAACCAAGAAAGATACACTTGAAAGAACAAGGTGAAAGCTTTCCTAATGTAGGATGCATAATGTGAACAAAGCAAGTACTACCAAAAACTTTAGGATACACAGGAAACAAAGGGGTGTCTGGATAAAGAAGACGAAATGGAATTTTGTTGTATAGAACAGAAGATGACATACGATTTATGAGAAAAACAAGCTGTCAAGATGGCATCCCACCTTTGGGACATTCATAAGAAACATTAGGGACCTGGCAATATCCAAAAGATGTCTATTTTTGCCTTCAGTAACCCCATTTTGTTGAGAGGTATAGACACAACTAGTATGATGGATTATACCATTAGCAAAACATAAATCAAAAACAGCATGTTGACATATTCAAGAGCATTATATGTACATAACACTTTAATTGGAACACCAAACTGAGTAAGAATTTTGTTATGAAATCTTAACAATCTTTTATTAAATAAGTCAGATCATCTTGGAAAAATATCCACGAAGGTTACAAAATAAGATAAACCTAATCTATTGGGTACATGACAAGGGCCCCAAAGATCAAAAGTACTAAAGAAAAGGGAGTAGAATTCCTAAGAGTAGAATTAGCAGGGAAAGACGAACGATGATGTTTTCCTAACTCACAGGCCTCACATTGTAGTGTAGTAAGAGGCTTGCAACTATGAATAAGAACCTTCATCTTAGACAAAGACAAATGACCAAGTCGTTGGTGCCATTTAAGAGGGTTAGTAGTAGTAGTGGTAGTTGCAGCAATAGGTAAACGTTCAGTGGGCTCCAAGTAGTACAGACCAGCATGCTCACGTCCGCCACCAATCATCTCCTTGGTCCTGAGATCCTGAAAGATACTATGGGAGGAGTAAAAGGTAGCAACACAATTAAGAGATTTAATTAGTTGACTAATAGATAAAAGATTAAGAGAAAAATTAGGTACATATAGGACTGAGGGTAAGGACATAGACTGGTTAAGGGAGACATGACCATGCTGAGAGGCAGTAGTAGAACATCCATCAACAAGGTAAATAGTAATGGGTTTGTTGGTTTCATGAAGAGACGAAAAGACAGAGGACTCACCCATCATGTGACAAGTGGCACCCGAATCAATGATCCATGGGTGAGGGGATGTGTAGGAAAGGAGGACAGATGTACTTGTAAGAACCAAAGTGGCAGAAAAAGAAGGACCAGTAGTCTCAAGGTTCTGAACCCTTCGAAGAGCAGGCGTAGATGGTGGAACTAGGTCAGCCTGAGATGCATTATTGATGGTAACAGTATTCACCAAATTATCCGCTCATTCAGGACAATCAAATTTATCCCAATAGGTATCAGCAGTGTGGTTGGGTTTGTTGCAATGAGTACAGAAGCGAGTAGACTTATCAACTTGATGACGGCCAAAACCACGACCACGGCCATGACCACTGTTGGAGCCACGACCCCTAGAGGTGGAACCTCGACCACGGCCAGCAAACAATACAGTTGTATTTTCTGGGGAAGTGTCAGTCTAGAGAACCAAAAGTTGAAGACGAAAGAAGGTCTCACTTAAGGTAGGTATGGAAGCACCGGCAAGGAGCTGAATCTTCACAGCTTGATACTCAGGAGAGAAGCCAGCCAAAAACTTCGCCACATAAAATTCAGATTGTTGGGTTTTTATCTTATTGATATCAATGGAAAAGGGCTGCACAGCCTCGATTGCTTCAATAAGGCCTTTGAAGTCTCCATAGTAGTCAATCAGAGATTTGTCACCAATAGAATACGTGAACACCTCTCATTGAGGTCGATAAATCCTAGAAACATTTTTATCATAGGTCTCTTTTAGACCATCTCATATGGCCTTGACAGTATTGTGAAACATTACCGTAGGCAAGATGGAAACTTCAATACTGTTCCATAACCAAGTTTGAACTAAGGAAATATCACGAAGCCAAGTATCATAAACTTTGACAGACTCTGGATCTTTAACATCACTAACAGGAGCATCTTCAGAAAGAATCTTAATTTTGTCTTTAGACTTGATGTAGGCCTTGATAGCCTGAGCCCATGAAAGGTAGTTTGAAACCCCTTTCAATTTCACAGTGATGATCTGAACCTCCGAAGGCTTGTAATTAGTCATCTTGAATTGTAATAACAACACAACTAAGCAATGTACAAAAAAATTGTTCTTTTTTCACCCGGTTCCGCCAACCAAGAGGCCAAGGAGGTAAAGCTCAAAGAGAAGCAGAGGATGATGGAGGTAGTGGGGTTACACAATATATTTTTACACAAATAAAAATAATCTCGGTTCAGCCAACCGAGTGGCCAAAGGAATGATGGCTCAAGAAGGGTGGCGGTAGGATGATAGGTAATAAAAAAAAAAAAATTTAATTAATGTTTACCATATTGACAGTAAGAAGATGATCAAGAAGTTATCAATCATACATAAACAGCATAGTAGTAAGCACAGCAAGTTTTGATCATCTAGTAGCACCAAGGAGAATTAGTACATAGTTAGAGCAAAAATATCAAGGGCCTATCAAACCAAGTTTTGATGATAACCAAGATCTAATGCTCTAATACCATGTAACAAAACGACACAATCACAATTACTAAACCAGAAAACCAAAAGAAGAAGAAGGAAGCAGACACGAAAAACCAGCAAAGAGCTGATGTCAAGATCAGTACCTCCCTCTCTCAGTTATCACTCTTATTTATAAGCAAAAGGCAACCAATTACATAGAGAAAGTCTCGATAAACAAAAGGAGACAAAATAAGAAAGAAATAACAAGAAAAAGAAAACCAAACAAAGAGAGAAAAAGGAAGTTAGAGCCAGTTAGTGTCGCTGGCGCTAATCACCACCAGAGACACTATGCTGGGCCCTATGGGCCTCGTCGTCTGTATGGGCTATGTTAACAAAAATAAAAAGAAAAATTAAAAACAAAGCTTCGATTAGTTAATTCTTCATTGAATTCTTTTTCAAATCAATTTCACCTCCAAGTCAGATTGTAGCTGTAGAATATTGAAGGATTCTAATACCACAAATTACACCTCTAACTGCTTCAGATCTTTGATTCTTCCTTTATCTAAGCTAGTGTAATTTTTGCCTCTAGAAAGGTCCTGATATGGTTTTGAAGGGAAAGGAATTGTTTTGAGTTGATTCAAGACTACTCCTATCAGCAGTAGGAATAACATCAGCTGAATATAAGACTTTATGTTTCTATTTCTTTTCTTTTCTTTTTTCTTTTCTTTTTTTTTTTGGGGGGGGGCTTTATAGGCCAAAACACCAAAGAGAATCATACATCACATATGACATTTACAAAGATATCGAAGAGGCACAACGAAGAAACTCTCATTACAATTAGATACAGCCCCACTACATGTCACATCTCTCTCAACCCCTTCACGAGCTAGAGCATCTGCTAAGGAGTTTGCATTTCTAGGTTGCCAAGAAAATGGGATGTTTTCCAGGTGCATAGCACTTGAGCGGCTGAGCCTCCAAATCAGACAAGCTACCTTCTAAGGAAAGTTGCACTCAGTGGCCATCCACCTTATCAAAAGACCTGAGTCCCCTTCAATGATAAGATGAATCCAAGGCTGTTAGTGGCAAAAATTGACAGCCCTCGTGTAAGAGCTGTGAGTTCCACAGTATTATAACTCCTCCAATACCAGATGGCCCTGAATTTCCCAAGCTGCTCCCATCAAAGTTCAGATTAATTGTGGTATCTGGAGGAGCCCTCCATTCAGGACTGGGCCTCTCTCTATGGAGATTGGAAAAATAAATGGAATGCCTTTAAATATGTCCTGACTTGAGGCCCAATGTGCTGCCCTTACCTTTATTGCCTCACACACCTTACTTTCTGACTTCCATCCCTAAAAAACCAATCGTTCTGTTCCTCCCGAAGACTCCAAAAGACTTCAATGATCACATACCTCCACATGATCTTCCCTCTATGACCAAAAAAAGATGTCTAGTGGAGCTTTCCAGCAAACATCAAATAACCCCAAGAAATGATGCTGTATTTCCTTCACAAAATTACAATGAACAAATAGGTGAATCACAGATTCCTCATTGTCAAAGCACTGAAGACATTTCTGAGGCAGAAGGGACCTATTTGGTCACCTTCTCTGTAAAAGATCACCTGTATTCACCTCAATCTACCACCTCAGGACCTTATATTTTAGTTCATTTTTTTAAGATGCTATTAATTTCCTTTTCAAGGGTTATGCATGTGCAATGACTTTGAGATGTCTACTTTATTTTTAAAAGTAGAAATTGAGCCTAGGAACTATTTCCATCACTTTACACCAACTTATATATGTCAAAACTTGCCCATTTTACAGTAATTCAGTGTTAATTTGGACTGACAGTTTTTATGAATATGATTGAAATTATACTAATCTAACCTGCCAATGAGAATAAGATCTTGGAATCCAAATTAATTTGGTAAAGTTATAACCAAAATACTAGCAGGTATCACTGTGACGGGATTTTTAATTCGGAATCATGGTTTACTCAAAAGTCCAAGAGTCCATAAACACCCCCTGTGGTAAGGTGACCTTTTCAGCCTCTATCCTTGTATAAGGTTGCATCTTTCGCATATTTAATTGGACAGCTCAGCAATGAATTTTTAAAGAATAACCATTTGGATTTATTTATGCAGTGAACCAGCTATTCAATCTACAAAAAACATGACTTCGAGGGTAAAAGCACCATCCAACAAAATTGTTCAATGAACATTAAGCTGACTAGCTAATAACATGAAATGCCCATGAAATTTTACATTGTCCAATTGTTGTAGCCTTCTTTGAGGAGTAGCCCAGGCTCATACATTTCCGCATACCCTCAGGATCCATTCCCCCTCCATCATCTGCAAGGGACATTCCAAATAGCTACTGTTATTGACAACTATTACACACCATATATCATGATTCCAATAAAGGAAATAACCGTATGATACCCTGGAAAAGTAAAGCTGGAGTATTATCCTTCATGTTATATATTTTATCCACCTTCACAAAAGTTGCACCATTACAGATCTGGAAAATCATGGAATCAACGAAAGGTTAGTGTCAACAGCCAAGTTCTTATTATTCACATCCAGTCACACATCATTTTGATGTAGTTGAATTCTTCAAGGACTCACCAGGGTAACTAATCAATGCAAGAAAATTAACATAGAACTCATTGATTAATTACGAGATGAATTTTTGTTTAATTTAAAAAAAAAATGCAAGTGCAGTTAGGAAAATGACTTTTTCTGCAAGAGCTGGAGCTGCTTATCTCACCACCATGTTGCATCAAAAGAAAATGCTATACAGCCCATAATAACTAACGGCACATAAATTAAGTAGGAACTATGCTGTTTACCTCATCAACCGCATTATCCAGAAGCTCTGCAATTGCTGTATGAAACAGAAAACAATCATGTATAACCAGACAATATGATTCATGAGAAAAACCAATCAAAAATTAATACCATTAAAATAATTTACACGTCATTAGGTCAGATTAGACTGAAAATTAACACGAGTAGAGAATGATGTTGACAATATGTCCATAAAAATAGAGTGGAAACAAAAATGCCTTATGGCAGGTATAGTCAACAGTACAAAATGGCTCCAGTTGCTCGGTGCTGAAATCCCAACACCAGAGTAGCAGTTCTTAAACTTATTAAATATTAAAGTTAAGATTATTGATTGCATCAACATTTTATACTCCACTGCATGGTTTCAGCCACTTGTGCTTCACATAACGATATCGTGTCATTGGATTGACTCCCAATGATTAAAGGATACCTTCAATGAAGTTCAAGGACTACTTAAATACACATGATTGGGTGGGTATGGATATATTCTTAAAGCTTTTTGGCTTTGAGCAAATGGGTGACTTTTAAGGGTGTAAAAGAAGAAAAAAAGCCTTTACCATTACCATGCCGAATAAGAATATGGTACCAAAACTTAAACCATTACCATACTAGCTCGGTATGGTTTTGGTATGGTTTTTAGCTGATATGGTATATGATTTTTATACGGTATGAAAATGATTTCGGATTTGGTATGAGCTTTAGTTTCTAATTCAGTACGAAATATGTACCTAATTCGGTACAAAATATGGTTCTACTTCGATGCCATCTTGAACACTTGTCATCTTCTTCTTCTTTTTTTATACTGTATATTATAAAATATATATATATATATATATATATATATATATATATATATATATATATATATATATAATGTAGCACTGGAAAACTTGTCATCTTAAATATTTTAATTTTTAGTCGGTATACGGTATATAAATCGATATAAAAATTGGTATATAAATGGTATTAATACCGGCACAGTATGGTGTTGTACTGAATAGGAATATGATACCAAAACTTGAACCATTACCGTACCAGACAGAAAATTGTACACCAGTATCAGTATAAACTGTAGGGTTCAGCATCAAATTGACACCCTTAGTGACTTCACTCTCCATGATATTCTAGCATCACCAATATTACATAGGTGATTTCGCATTAAAGTTAGACCATCTAAACAAAGAGAATTACAGGGGACGAACAGATGTTGTATTTACCAGAAGGAAGAGACCCTAACCTGCTTATTTCTCCTCTTTGAGACAGTATGAGTAATTGGGCATACAATTTACGGATTTTATGCCCTTGAAATGTGCATCAAGTGAATCTAGAGACAAATGAACAAAATTTACGAGCTGGTATGGAGTGTAGTGACCTAATCATATAACACTCGTAAAACTTCTTTTAAATTCAAGTGGAGACAAGTTTAATGGAAAGATTTAATTAAAACTTCCTTTACAAGTTCCTGCATTTTGAATGTATGGGGAGAAATTACAAAAAGATAAAGCACCTGGTAAATATGAGGATTAATTGGGAATCCCTGTAATATTGAAACAAACTCTTTTCTTTGCTGTTGAACGAAGGAAAATACAATAAGTGGATGAGAATGATTGAGCACATAAGCACATATGAGAATATACAAACTAAAACCTAGTATATGACACCAACTGGAAACTTGAAATCAAGGCAAGATAATTAACCTCCAAAGGCCCATTTGTGTGATGTCGCATTGGAATGAAGAAATTTTGGGTGAACACGTGCATGTTCTAGCTGACCTAATAACAAGACATGCCGACAAATTCAGTACTGGAAGGGCAATAAATAAAATACTTTCAGCTAGAGGAAGGGGTGGGGGTACCTCGAGCGGGAGCACATTCCGAATGTCCAACAGCATAACCACCGGCTTTCCAGAAACAACGTGACTCCAACATCTGGTCCGTCTCACTGTAACTACTAGACTGAGGAATTGCTACCAAAGTCTGCACTTGCGCTGCTACTCCTGTGTGTGACTGCTGATCAACTGATGCATCGTACTTCTTCGTTTCCATCACGATACCATCTTCGTCGTCGCTACTACAAATTTCAACGACATTGGCAATCTCCATTTCTTGTTCCTAAACTTAGGGCTTGGAAGTTTTTATTCTTCACTGCATGAATCCAGGATACGGAACAACGCTTCCACTAATCACGAGCACAGAGACACAGTGGGCCGGGATATAGCCAACCAACCGGAAAAGAAAAACAAGAAAAGACGTTATTACGAGCGTGCAGTTTCATCCTTCAACAGATTTTTTTTTTTTTTTTTTTTTTTGGTAATTGAGACATACCACCCCTTTACTTTAATCCGATTCCAGTTACTTTAATAGTTTTCTGAACCGAACGACTACCACCCTTTAACTTACATCAGGTTCACGAACCAGTCCAGGCTTAAATTTTAACCTATTTATTCTCTTTAATATGGCCAAAATACCCTTTAGAGTGAGTTGAAAAGTCTAAAATACCATTTTTTTACCTTTACCTTTACTTTGCCTTTTCTTCAATCTCATTGTTCCTCATTTTTGCTCCTTGCTGAAAGCTAGGGTTTCCAATCGCGTTGTTCCAGAGTGAAAGTGAAGCAGTTTACAGATAAGAGTTTCCAATCGTTTTGCTCCCTAAGCTAGGGTGTTTCTTCTTCTTTCTCATTCTGTTTTGCAGGCTTCGACCATCTATTCCCGCAACTACAAGGTTAGTTCCCTCTCTTACTCCTCTCATCCATCTCTTTCTTCATACTCTGGTAATCTTGTTCCCTTCCGCCTTCTCCTTCTTTCGAAATCTGGTTTTTTTCTTTGCGATTTGGTTTGTCCCAATTCTGATCCGATGGTAAGAAAAAGGCAGGCACACGATAATCAACTCTGCTGCCTGGTGCGATGTATCAAACTACTCTTTTGAAGAAAAATGAAAATGGATTCTGATCTTCTATGGCTTTCTTCTCTCCCACGGTTCTGCAGAATTTTTTGTATGCTCTTGAGCCGCCTCATTTTCCCCCCTAAATCGATCATAAGCTTCGATTGCCACCGTTGCTACTGCCACCCCTCTTGCCATTGACAAAATCCCATCTTTCCAAGCTGAATCTTAGTAATCGTCTCAACTGCAAATCCCGGGGGGAGAGTTGCTTCACTTTCACTCTGAGGTTATTTTGGTCTTTTGGAATAAGTTGTAATGGTGTTAGAGAGGGTAAATATATATATATATATATATATATATATATTTACCCACTTTGTTTACAAATGGTTGAACCAGGAGGTAACTCGTCCGGTTCAGAAAACTATTAAGGTAATTGGAATCGGGTTAAAGTACAGGGATAGTATGTGTCAATTACCCTTTTTTTTTATATTCCTCTGGTACTGTACTCGGGGTCGGGCCGTTCAGATCTTATGCCACATTAATCGGCCGTTCAGGGAAAAAACATTGTATCATAATTGACACCTGACAAGTCAAGTGGGAATGTGGGATCCACATTTTTTCCAAATAGATCAAATGAATTTTGGCCCTTGGATAATCGAGGAACCGCTCAACTTGAAACAAGCTCCTTCCATTCTAGAAGATACTTACATTGTACATGTTGATGTTATTAGACATGGAGCACACCACCACCACAACACCCCCCCAATGGTGTAGCCTTCACCCGAATTTTTGAATAAAAAAATCATTTACAATTTTGATTTTTTGCTTAGATTAGTTGGTTATTGAGTTGTAACTTGATTCTATGCTTCGAGTAGGAATTTTCTCCTCAAATCAGAGAGTATTTTCCAAAACTTACTTAGAAGAGTACACATGGTTCTATTATGAATGGAAAAAAACAATTACTTTTGCCTATATATGGACTAGGCCAGTATTGTACATATGTCAAAAATATCTTCAACATCCTATTGGTTGCACCGCTTATTGACACTTGTAACTTTGAATTTGAACTAGCTCGTAACTTGACAAGGTATTAGACTATTAGTATTTTTTTTTTTTTTTATTCTGTAGAAATTAGACTATTAGTATGATGTAAGAGACACTATTCATCTTCATGTTGCTTATTGTAAGGGTTTTGTTTATTTATTTATTTATTTAATACTTTATAATTGTGTTTTGCATGTTCTTTAGTCATTATCGTACATATCTTGCCCTCTATCATAGTATCCAATTGTATCTACTGTATCTACAATATGATACGCTACATTCTTAAAATTGTCTAACTAATACGTTATGATACCCGATACTTAAAACATTGACTTTACCTCTACTATTTAAATCAAATTCCTATAATAATAATAATAAAAAAAAAGTTCCCCACACTAGCATAGTACAATACATTATCTCATATGAGTTTTTTATTATTAAGGAAAATTACTCATACCACCCTTTGACTTTGATCCAAATACACCTAGTACCCTAAAGTTGATGACAACTATTTTCCCTAAATACCAAACATGATTACACAGAGGCTCACTCTGTTAGTTTTTTTTTTTTCCATTAATTGCTTATATCAACACGATTTTACTTTTTTAAGGTAAAAAAATACCCTTATGAGTATTATAAAAAGACCATAATAGTATAAAATGAGAGAACAATAGTATTTCTTTTATATAAAGGTTTTGGAGGATACTTTGGTCATTTCATCATTTCATATTTATAGAGGATTAAAAAGTCATTTGACCTATTTTGTTTGTAAATGCAATAAGGATAAAACTGTCTTTAAAATTTTTTATTTAACATTGTTAGAATTTAGGATGCGGTTGTAATTATTGTCAACTTTAGGATAGTATACGTAGTTGGACCAAAGTACAGGGGTGGTAGGAGTAATGTTCCCTTATTATTATTTTATTTATTTCCTGTGAGTTTCATGTGAATAATACATTTTTCCATACCATAATTGGTATAACATGTATGATTCCTTCCACGTGGTTGCATGGGAAATCCTCTTCCTAATAACAATAATAATATAAAAAATATTTTATAATGTCTTATTTTCTTGTGGAAAAGTGATGTGACAATTTTGACCATGGGAACCCTAGAAAAGTAAGTGGATTGGCCACATCAAGATTCTGACCAAGATTCAATATTTATTATCTAATGTATTGGCACTCTTCAGTGGTCCTTTATTTATTTTTATTTTTTTTATGAGACAAGTCCTTGATTTTTTTTCAATATGTTGTTTTGCCACTCACCAAACTCAAATTAAGTTGAAACTTGACATGAAATATATGTCGTTAGAATAGATCTGTACACAAAATTTCAGTTACATCTGAACTGCTACAAAGCAATTATTGCATTGAATGCAGCATACCTATTTTTGGGTGAGGGCCGTGAGGGTAACATAAACGATATAAAATCACCACCTCCTTTTTTTTTTTGGTTTCGTGACATGGAACCCCATAGATCAACTTCTTAACCTTATTTCAAAAGAATTTATGCATAAACCTAAAACGGCAACCATAACTGAACCAATTGCCCTAATTTTCTTATGTGTTGAAAAGAGTTGGTGCCTGTATCCCCAGCCCTTCTGAAATAGTGAGCAATTTTGCTGTAAAGTTCTTGTGCATTGTGCCTACAAATCCACAATAATGAATAAATAAAACAACCAAATTTTTTGCTGGAATGGTGGAGTTCTGTGCATGCTATGTAGCTCATTGCCTAGGATCCCCTAGTCCTGTTGGCCTGTACACTTCATGCATTAGATCATGCGTCTCTCGGCATATGCATTTAAGGTAAGAACAGTAATAATGACAAGTACACACAACAAATCCACAGAAGCAATGGGAAATAACATCAATAATCCCAATTCATAGGGAAATCCATGAGTACAACTTTTATAACAAATAGGTTCATGGACCTTTTAGGCCAGATAATCCTATGAAACCATGTCCTGATATACGAAATAACACTTCTACATACAGAAAGGGACCCACCATCTAATCAAGAATCTACTCTTGAGAAATGTGGGCAGCGGCCACAGTTGAGACCATGGAGTCCACCCCACAGATATTGTGACCCCTACAGATTTTGTAGTAACCATTCTCTCCCCAGCTTTCGCCCCAAGAGTTCTTTATGATCCAGTATGGTTTGTTCTTCAAGCGAATAGGAGCATAACCTTCGGCACCATAACCCACCAGAAGCACCCCATGATCCAATCGCCTCATGCATATATATGGGCATGAAACTCCCCCTACATAAGTCTGCATGTAAACTGCGTTGATCCCCACTGCAACAGTACAGACCAGAAAAGATTATGATTATTGATAACTAATCACATCCATCATTTTATTATAAAAACAAAATGAAATGTGGCTTTGATGAAATCCCAAAATTTGAAGGACCTCACCTGCAAGTGGACCATTTTTCACAAGATTTGCTGCAATCTGATCTTCGTCAAGGGATACAACACTGAAATTAGAAACTTTAGCAGCGACCTTGGTATTGTCGAATTTGCAGGTACCATCAGTGCCAGTGTACGGGTAATCTTCCTCCCGCACAAGCCCTCCAGCTTTCAGTGTGTATTCAAAGGCACTGGTCATTAGCCCCCCATTGCAGCCAGAGTCACATGAACCTGCCTCCTCAGGGTCACACTGCCAAAGATAACCTTTCAGTACAGTACAATAGTGCTTACTTAAGGACCTTAACAGTAGTTTCTATTCCCTTAAATGCTCTGAGGTGATGGTTACAAGTCTGTAACCAGACCACCTATGTTAAAGGTTGTCATTGAAGCCAAAGAAACAAACATTTACGAATGATCCGTGTCATACAGTGAACATCCAGAAGCCTAGCAGGGTTACTTGATACCTACATTACTCCTGATGCATAACGCACATGAAAAGCAAACACCTTTAGAAGTATAAAAATATAATCTGGAACCAGAACTAGCTCATGCACCATAGTTGCATGACCTTGCGGGACATTGTAATATTACCAAGAATTAAAATCCCTTCAAATAGGACTGAAGAATCAATCCTACCGTCCCATCAAAACTAGACAAAGCCATGGCTCATGAGAACTCCCATTCCACTCAACAACATGATGCTTCACTCGACAACTGTACTCCCAAAGACTAAGAATGCATAAATCTGAGCTAGACACAGCTCCACAGGTCTCAAGACCTCACTATCATCCAGTGTAGCAAATCTTAGCCCTGTAATCTCCTTACACTTGGGAAAATAATATTGTTTTTTTGGGAGGGGGCCCACCCAAACTTCACTGGCTCGTGTAAGCAACATAACTCATTCAGAATATAATTGCAAGTGCTGACTGATATAGGATCTTCTTTACATTTATTTAATTTTTATTAGAAAAGAACTAGAATATGCAAAATTTGGTGCATGTCAATATGCCATTGATGATGTTGAGATGGATGAGTGGTAATACTAACAAAATATAAAATAAGAAATGAACAAAGCCAGGGATAAATTAGGAAAAGCTAACTCCGATACATGATAGGTTGCAAGGAGATTTTTTGAGGTGGCATAGATGTGCAACGGAGGCCTGCGAATACTCCAATACGGAGGGGTAATTTGATTCAGATTGAAGGAACTCAACCAGGGATAGACCTAAAATGACTCTAGGAGAAGTGGTGAGGAAATACATGCATAGTTAGGACTAGAATTAAGTATGACTTTGAATAGTTGACTGGGGAAAAAAAGATCCATTTAGTGACAAGGGTTAGTTAAGATGGGTTGTATACTGCCCTTACTAGATCTAAAATGGTCAAGACACTAGTTAAAATAGGAAAAGGTCAGAAGTCAATAGTGATCTGGGCAACCAATGTCTGGCTAATTCAAGCAACAGAGTTTACCAATAGAAATCCATATACAGCAGTTCCACCACCAGCTCCACCACTCACTAAAAACAATGTCAGTAACAGTGATTGCAACTAATGATGTCCTTGAGTTTTAGCATTGCATTTAATTGTCAAGGCCTCGCCTAGGCGCCCAGGAGGCCTGGTGACGACTTGGTCGCCTAGGTGCTCTGCCAGGCCTCCAACGCCTTGGCGCCCAGGAGGCCTGGTGACGACTTGGTCGCCTAGGCGGGCGCCTTGGTCGCCTAGGTGCTCTGTCAGGCCTCCAACGCCTTGGCACCTTGACAACTATGGGTGTATATTAACTTGACCGAGGCTATTATTCATGCTCCCAACTTGGCTCAAGTATCTCAATTTAAATCCCAATCTTTTGAATTGGGAATAATCAACTTGGTTTGTGAATTTGGACCAGCTTCAAGTAAAATTCTATGCAAAGACCCAAGCAAATTCCGAAAACTGTTTAACGCCTTCAGGTTCAGAACGAAACCTGCTCTAGTTATAGCATAAACAATATCCCTCTTCTAGTATTAGAATATAACTTGCGAAAGACACATACTACCGCAACCTGAAAAGATACAGCATTATACTCCTGAAAAAGCCTTTTTAAGTTCCAGACCGTTTTACACCCCACCCATTAGTCATTACACATGAATAATGTACATCTTCAGCATGAAAAATTCTAAACAACATAAAAAGTCCACAGAAGTAAACTCCCTATCAACACCGATCCCAAGTTACATGTTGCAGTAGATTATATTTCTGAGTTTTTAAGTAAAGTGCAAAATGCTGAAATATGAGATTGAGCATCAGAAAAGGACATTTCACTTTCTCATTACAAGATATAATAAGGTCAATATGCACTTCCAATAACACCCGAGCTAAAAAGGAGAAGAATATGAAACTTCTCAATAACAATCAACATACAAGCACACTGAATACATAAATAGGTTATGGTAAAATCTCTGGTGCCTTGACAATGTGCAGAATAACCCTCTGCCCACCCTGTTAGTAAAGGATAGAATTTCATCAAATTTTCTCCCCAAATCCCAAGGAAACCAAATCTTCACTTGTCAAGAGAAAGAAAAGGGAAGGGGGGGGGGGGGGGGGCAGAGGGTTCAGAACACATATTCATACCTTTAGCGATATGTCAATATTTAATCAAATAACTGCAACCGAACAGATCAACTAACAGTAAACGAGCAGAAGATACTATACGTAGTTAATAAAAAGACAAAGGAATAAATATGGACAGAATAATTAAACGCAACGAAGTAGAAGACACAAACCTCATGATCGCAATCCACAAGCTGTTGTTCGCTGAGGCTAACAAGCTTTCCCGTAGCGAGAAAATTAGCCCCTTCCAAGGCTCCGGTGGTGCTGAAAGACCAGCATGACCCGCAGGAACCCTAATTTTTCAATAAGTGGAGGGAAACAACTGTCAAATAATCAATAATCGTATAAAATATATCGTTATCCAGAGATAAACAAAACAACATCGAATAATCATCCCGATTGAGTATTGACACGGAATAGAAATAACGGTACCTGGTTCTTAACGGCAGTAACGGCGCCCTTATCTCTCCAATCAAAATCGGCAGGAAGATCTTCGGTGGGGAGGATGGGAGCCTTGTGAGCATCGGCAGGTATCCTGAGAGGTTTCAAGCCGAGGTGATTCCGGCGGAACTCCCGCGGCGTCAGGTCGGAAAATTGAGTAACGCCGTGAACGGCGGTGGGGTCAAGCTTCTGGTGACGTCTTGCACGTCGCAAGTTAGCTTTGAAGACACCCAACCGGTAAGCGTGCTCTTCCTGAGTAGCGTAAGTCTTACGGAACCTCCTCTTGAAGCTGTCGAAGTGGTGCTCAGCTTCCAACAGAAGATCATCGACGTTAGGAACCACCTGACGGATCACCAGATCCTCGGATTTATCGTCTGCAGAAACATCAGAAACTGAAGCTGTTGCAGCGAAGAAGATGAGACAGGATACGACGAAGAAAAGAACGAACCGAGAAACAGGAGCCATGACCACTGGGAGAAAGGAAGAAAAAGTGAGTCTAAGCCAGAGACGAGGAGGTCCGAGATTGGATATTTGTGCTGCCACTCGGCCCACTCTGCACCTGCCAGTCGTCGAGCTTCACGGCATAAATAGTGCCCTCCAGGAATAGTAGGTGGGGACTGGCCAATACCGCGCCAACAAGTGTCCCGTTTCTTGCTTGTTTTGGTTTTTCCGCAAGTTGTACCCAAATGTCAACAAACCCAACATTGGACGGCGTGATTTTTTTATTTATTCTTTTTTTTTTTAAGATAAGTAGGCCCAATAAATTGGAACTCAATGGATTTAGCCACGTGGCTGATGACATGGAAATTTCTAACCATATCCAAATTTGGAGCTTGTAATTAGCTCGTATGGCGTGTTTTGTTTCATTATAAATATTTTATGCTTTTTCATATATATTATTTTTTTTATATATTTCATTGCATTTAATTTTAAAATAAATAACAAAAAAAATCCTATTTTTATGGAAATCTTTTTCTATCTCATCGTTTTATACTGAAACAAACAGAACTATACACTATCTTTATCATGGAATTTATATACCATGCACCTACTTGTCCTAAGTAATTGGATGATTCTACAATTTTGAACATTGAATATCTAAGAATGATATAAAATGACCCAAGAATATCTAAGAATGATATGAAATGACCCATGTATCAAATTTTATATTCAAATTTAATCTTTATCTTTTATCCTTTCATATATTTGGTTATACTATTTCAATAGCCCCTCCAATATTCTACATATATAATTTACTTGTTCCATGGTGGACATGTCCAAAAAATCATTTCAATTGATTAGGCAAAAGATTTTGTATACGATCGGGTATATACACGATCATACTTTCAACATTTAGATGAAGGTGTAATCTTAAAAGTATCTTTCTCATGAAGAGAAGAGCCAGTATCACGATTGTGTATGGGCAGCATAGGTCATTTCTTGTTAATTATTACTAAAATGAAAATTTGTGTTGCTTATCCAATTTTCAAGTTAGGACCACCAAGAGAGAGGCATTGACATTGACATTGGGAATCTTCTTTTGTGACTTTTTGAGGTTTTTTAAGGAACGGTTGGATGATGAAAGTTGTAACATATGGTGTTAGTTTGATTCCCATCTCGCAATCATAAGTGTCGTCAGCACCTACGTGTGTTATTTTACAGTCGTAATCTCTTCGTCAAATCAAAGCGTATGGGAAAGCTTTAACAAAGGATCTTCCAGTCTTTTTCATGAGATGCTATTGGACCATCTTATAAACCTCAATATATAAGAGATATTTTGGAATTACATATTTGCTATGGGAGGAAGATCCTCTCCAACCATCCAAACAAAATCCAATGGTCGAGGATCACTCGGCGCATACCCATAAATTAGTATGGGTGTCAGGCGCATACCCATAAATTAGTATGGGTGTCAGATGAACCTCAGCTAGATGGGTGGAGAGGATATTTTTCCCCAACTAAGGGACTCCATGGTTTGGGGTTTTCACTTTTCACCCCTCCCCCCACCCTCTCCCCCCCCCAAAAAAAAAAAAAAAAAAAAAAATGCACAAAGCCCTATACCTCTCTATAGGAAGTCCATCATTGTCATTGTCCCTCTTGGGTCTTTGCACCCTTGAATTTCTCCCATCTATAAACTAGACAACTTGCTTTTACTTTGTTCAAGGAGGGGATCTCCCCTGGACTATGGCCTAAATCCAATATTCTTTACCATACAGTTTCGAACAATTATGTGCACCACCCCTAATTTCCAAATCATGTTACAAAAAAACCCTAGTCGTAAGATGATTTTTATTAATTGATGACGTCATCTCATCCTTGAATTGTAAAGACAAAAATATCCTTCATGGGATAGTGAAGTGTCAATATTGCTCTTATTAAAACATGAAAAATCATCTTTGCCTTTGTTGATAATTCATCTTCTTATCATTTTCTTTTCATTTCGCAAATAAAATCAAATCCATAGATCACAAAGAGCACGAGTTGCTAGCAAGAACCAAGCTGGGGTATGTGGAGGTCGCAGCTGAGGATATTGGAGGACGCCTTTGCACAATGTTGCTAAGGAGAGAAGGAAGGCAACAATAATTTTTTTTATTGAGAATGGTGCCTTCTTGCCACTTGACATCAATGACTGTAGATTAAATCCCCCTCTCTATTATTGCCCCTGGTCTTGTATGGGTCTATGAGGAGATGAACTGCTCCACCATAAAAATAAAATAAGATAAAATAAAGGAAGAAGAAAAGAAAATGGAATCTCTCATTTGACCACGGGTTCCCCCCCCCGCGGGATGGTAGTGTTATTTCTGTCATATTGGGTATTATATAAAACACTGAAACAATTGGCTTGAAGAAATGAGGAAAACTAAGATGCTTCAAATATTGCCTAGATAGTTCAGTTCCATTAATGAATGAATTTATTATGTATTAGTTACATTTCTCTTTATGAATTATGAATCGGAGTAAGACTCCCCACTTTATAGCAAGAGTTTCAACAATTCGTTCGAAGTTATCAAACCTTGAACTAATGACATCAACAGCGTTGTCCAATCTCTTTGTCTCTAAAACGGTGACTGGCCCGTGTGCTGCCGTAACCAATCCCAACCATCTATCTCTTACCGTCCTCTAATCATTAAACCCTAAATTCTACAACTCTTACATCCCCCTCTACTTTCTTGTACTTGTAAACACTATGGCATCCAAACGCACTTGCCTCATCAAATAGAACTTCCATGGACTTCGGTCCAACCCTTCTCGTTTCATACGTTGAGACCCTCATCGGTATCCAGTCCTTCATAGCCAAGTCTCGAAGCAATTCGTTGATCCCTACCACGAAAGTATTGATATCATATTCTGTCGATCAATGATAAAGTAACATGTGTCCACATTATTGTGGGCATACATATCACAATACGTGTATAATACGTGGTGATAATCTAATGATATTGGTGATTACCCTAAATACAAGAGAATTATTCAATAGTTTGGACTTCTATCAATCACTTCCCTATAAACAATGAGAAACCTCAAGGGATATACACCCACAATCGCATCTATCATGATCGTAGGATCGTCATCAAACGGCTTATACAATTAATTGTTGAGGATTTCAGTTATCAATAATTATACAACTAACAAAAAAAAGCAAGGGACAATATCCTCTCAACTTATGTAGAACGCGTGACAAGCATCTATTCAAATAAGCAGTTTTCTATTCTCAGTGGGAAACCATTCCATGTTCGGCAATCATCATCCATGTTTAGTGGACCACTATTCTACCAGACTGCACCCACCAATCTCTCAAAGCAATCGTAAGATCTTCACCCTACGGTGAACTGCTAGGGGCACAGTTAATAACTACCCCCTCTCATTTGGATATTTTGGACCACTCCGGTCAGTTGCTATTCAGTCTATATATACTTCAGAATACAAAGGTATAAGGGATGAATGATGATATATCCAATCTCTCTCTCTCTCTCTCTCTCTCTCTCTCTCTCTCTCTCTAAACTCAAACCTTACTCCACTCTCAAATAAGTATTCATTTTATTTCATATTATTTGATCTGAAGACTAATTTAATCATCGGAGTGGCCACCAGACTATCCAGTCCACCCCTCTAGTTTTCTCTATCTTTTCCATGACTTATCCTTGAAGTCGGCCAAAATGTGTGAACTTGGCTATAACGTGGACAACTCGTTTATAACTAAATACAAGTCGTTTTATACAACTCATTTACATTAATGTCACTGTTACGGTCGTAAATCACCCATCGGTCTGCAATCCGAGCAACCTGCAATCACAGAGATGAGACAAGGGAGTTGGGCGACTAAGCTCCAGGTACACTTTGATGCCTAAGTCAGATTCCCAATGTAAACAGTCAAGAGATAGCAATAAGCTATCTCCAATTTAGAAAAAAGAGGGAAACGATGAGAGAGTTTGAGCGTACGAGATAATGGAGAATGAAAGAGATTGTAATTGTAAACGAATTTACCTTAAATGATCATCCTTTACTTATAGAGTTTGGGAAGAAACATGGAGGTACCGGGACTCAGGGAAGTAGATCGCCAATAGGACTGCCAAGTGTCGCTCTGAGGGATACCCAGGTCATAGACTCCGAGTAGGAGTGGGAGACTGTAGCCAAAGAAGCCAAGTCGATCAACAGTAAGAGTGGCTCGCGTCACCACACAGATAGCCGTATGACCGTGATGATCGGCATCGTATCGTACTAGGAGAAGGACTCCTCTGACGTGACATAGTTGCCTTAGGACTCTGACCTCCGACCAAGAAACGTAACTGAACAGGTCTATACCTCCGATCGACACCGTGTCCTAACAGAACTGAAACTCCGAGCGGTAGAAGCCGAGTGCACCACATCATTCATGGTTAGTTAAAAGGATAATGGATGCCACGTGTAAGTTATTTAGTGGATGATGTTTTTCCCACATAACAGTCACCAACTCGGTTACTTATCCACAACTTGTTTGACTTGATGTACAACTCAACTAGACCAGTTTCCAGCATCATTGGGCACAATATCCACCATCCATGTCCGGTCCCTAGAGTTTCAACCATGGATGCCGGTGTTGCCTTCGATGGCATTAAAATCCTAATTATGCTTTTTTTGGGTTCTTTCGTAGAGCATCGCAAGGAAACCTTTTGTTAGCAACTCAACATCCTTCCTAAAATCGGAGATTGTGGAGCCTTTGCTGATTGGGGTTAACAGGGGATTTTCGAGTTTAGTAAAGGATTCTACGAATATTATTGAGATTCCTAACTTGGAAGTGAATGCAATAGCGGAGAAATCCCCGACGATGGAGGATGCGAGAAGCAATGTTTTTTCTCTCTCTCTCTCTCTCTCTCTCTGTTGTACTGTTTTAACTAGTAAAGCAACGGCCACAAAAAGCAGGCTAAATGATCCAAAAAGATTGACAGGCTGAAAGCCTCTCATGAGTCACTAACTTACTTCTGCAAACCTGTGGTTGTGTAAATTGAGAAAGTGAAGGGAGGAGAAGAATGAATTAAACGATAAAGTTGTATTTTAAAATTATGGTTAACATTGTTAACTAAAAGAGTATGGTTGTATATATTTACCAAAAAAAAAAAAAAAAAAAAAGAGATGACCACATATGAATTAGACACCCAAATATAGGAAACAAATTTCCTCTTACCCAAATGGCAAGAAAGTTCATGCTCTTCCCAACGGATTCACAACTCCCATCCCATCCCAGTTTATGACATTTTTTTGAATACCCCTCCTAATAGAGCATGATTCTATAAGCGTGTACAAGAAACCAGACAGCACGAAAGTTCAAGCTATCCGGTAGCAGGAAAATTTTGTCCCCAAATATAACATGAAAAAAATTTGCTGTATGCACAACAAAATTTAAATCGTGATCTGAACTCTCGGTTTTGCCATAGGTATTTTTCCTTATACGCAAGAGCGCATACGTGGGAGCCGAATACGATTTGTTCCAAACGGTGGTAACCTGATTAATCCCCATTTTCCTGTGCCCAAGGACGCCGACAGTTTACTCTGGTGACCTGGTCCACGCTATGTCCCATCTCCGACCTCCCAGTTTTGGGAGGACAGTGGTAACTTCACTATGATGGTCGACACGTGATTCTTGATGAATTCAAAACTCATGTTCAAGTCGACAACCAGTTGACAAGCCAAGCCGACAGGGGGATCAGATAAAACATGAGTCTCGGATTCACCCAAGAGCCACGTGTCTGTCATCCCCAGTGAGATTGTTATGTCCTCCCAGTGGTTCTGAGAGGAGACGATGTGAATCCGTCCGATCTCCAAAGCGGAGAGGCAGATGACGAGGAGAGAGAGACCAGACCAGTGACCATAGATGCCCCTCTCGCTTGCATCGCTTGCATCGCTTGCACAGGACGCAAACGAGAGCGTGATTCCAGGCTTCGTATAATCTTGCAGCGTGACCCTTCGATATCATTCTTATCCAACGGTCGTTAAGGCAATCTGTTGACAACGCGATTTTAGATGTCGAAGTGGGGAGCTTTTCGCTTTTCGCTTTTCCGTCACTTCCGATTGTAGACTTGTAGTATACTAGTAGGGAAAGAAATTCCTCTTCGGCGGCCAGGCCACTGTGGGATGCAGAGAGAGATTCAAAATAGTTGTTGACTGGTGGTAGTATGGAGTCGGAAGAGCAGAGCAAGCAGGTGGAGACGGGGAGAGCGGAGAGATCGGTGTGGCTGATGAAATGCCCGCTGGTGGTGTCTAAATCATGGCAGGCCCATGCCTCTGACTCTCACCCTGTCGCCAAAGTCGTCCTTTCCGTCGATCCTCTCCATTCTGATGACCCCTCTTCCCTCCAGGTAATAAATCTCTCTCTCTCTCTCTCTCGTGGTTTATATGTTTGTTTGCTGTATTTGGACGTTGGAGGATGACTCCAACTTTCACTAATCGTTTTTATTTCCGCCCTTCACAAGTATTGGAATTTCGAACTGAATTACTGAGTACTGTGCTACCATGATTTGTTGCAAACTAATTTAGTGAATTACGTGATGGAATCGAGCAGTTCCTTTCTTTCCTTTGTACTAATTGCAACAAATTGCGGACCTGATAACCGTGATTGAGATTCTGAGGTAAGGGGAAGGATTCGAAGTTGATGTAGAGTAGAGTCATTTTCTGCTTACTATGGTAGACCAACTTGAATCTGTTTATTTTATGGTTGGCGGACCAGGACTAATAATAAAGAAGTTGATCGTTAAGAGTATATTTCTCAACCCCATCGTCCTATTGCTCGATGTGAGATCAATTGCATCTCAGTGATGTTTCAATTGTAAAAATCACAGAGTACTGCTAATGGTAAAAGATCGAGAAGTCTGTTCGGGAATTTGGTCATTAAGATCTCAAATATACTAGTTGGTATAGAATATAGGTTAAATTACACCAGAGGTACCCAATCGTTTTGAGAAATCATATAGCTACCTCATGTTTCAAAAATCATATTTTTGAGGTATTTCTTTTCATATTTCCAACATTAGCCCTATCATTACCTCCGCCTCCTCCAATGCTGATCTCGGGAGACAAGATCTTCATCATCATCTTCTGCAGCTCCCCTTCATGTGGATCCTCTCCCCTGCCCCTCAATCCCCAAACCCAACACCTCTCTCTGCTTTCCTCTAATGGCAACCTCTAGCACTGTCCTTTCCTTCAGACCTTTTGGTCATGGAAAACCTTCCCTTCCCTTCTTCTCCACTCCAAGCAATCATTTTACATTCCAAATCCTCAAGCCCAATGCCTCTCTCTGCTTTCCTCTAATGGCGACCTCTACCAGTGTCCTTTCCTTCTAACCTTTTGGTCATGGAAAACCTTCCATTCCCTTCTTCTCCACTCCAAGCAATCATTTTACATTCCAAATCCCCAAGCCCAATCCCTCTCGCTGCTTTCCTAGCAACCTCTCCACTCCAAGCAACCATTTAAAATACTCTGAATTTTCACCTTCTAGTTCAACCACCATTTGGTAGGTAAGAGCGAGAAGGAAGAAAGAATGCACAACAATCTGTCCATTCAAATGCATCTTAATGAAATGAGTGTTATGGAATCGAGAGTAGTCTCTAATAACACATTTGAATTCAAAGAGAGTCTATGTAGGTACACTCAAGAAGTTTTTATCTGTGATTTCATTTGGGGGATTCGGCAATAGCGTCCTAGTGCTTTGTGTCTAGGTTTCTCCTTTTCTTCTCCCCGTTCTTTCATTTTCTTCATATTTCTGTTTTTTCTCTTATGTTGGTTGCGCTGGGAGGAGCAGAAGAGAAGAAACTAGAAAAGGGGAAGGTAACTCTGATTCCCCAATCTTCCCTGCCAAAAGCCTTATAAGTCTAACTCCTTGGCGGTCACAAGTTGCAATTTTTATGGCTGGTTTATCACCATAGGAGGGGCTTCAACAGAAACGAAGTACACCAACCAAAGGAGAATATAAAAGGGGAGAAATAGCTGCTACTTCACAGGTTTTCATAGCACCAAAAAGACCAGATTCTGGTGGCCCAGAAGGTTCTTTGATCCCCCTTGTTCTTAACCATTTTCTTGTCCAATTCGATTCCACCCAAAAGACCAGTGGGATGAATTGGTGCGATGGGGTGGGTCGTAGGGAAGAAGGTGGGACAGGTGCAGGGAGAGTTATGCCAAATAGGGTTAAAATTTGAAATGTAAGCGTAACATGTATGAAACGTGAGGTATCTATGGTATGATTTCTCAAAACGTTAGGTACCTCCGGTGTAATTTACCATAGAATATATATATAATGATTGATATTAGGCTGGCATCTTCCAGCTTCCAAAGGGAAGATAAGACAAGGCAAACTGATGTACAAACCCAATTGTCACCTTCTCATATGAGTCAAACAAGACTAGGTTTCATTCAGTACACATGAACACACACATCAAAGGCCAAGGGGTTCATTGGGCATATTTTCTTCCCTGTTTGATCTTTCAGCCATTTTGCTTCAAATGGCATCTGGGGAACCAGGCTGAAAAGTTGGTTTGGTATGTAGATCTCTCTTGATCCTTTTTGTCGCTCTCTCTCCTCTTTCTTTCTCTGTTTTCTCTCTTCTCATCTTCTCTCTGCATTTCTGCCAGTGCTCTCTCTTTCCAACTGCTAGGTTGCCATCAGTTTCTATCACTGCATGTCACTCTCCACAATTGCTGTGCCACACCCTCTATAGGACCTCAGTGGGGCCCACACACACTATTTCTCTCCCACAGCCCTAAGCAAGTGTCTTAGACACAACCATGCCAACTGAGACTTTGCCTACTGTCCAGAATAACTCAGAATGTGTTGCCAACAATGACAATAAATCAACAACCTTGCCAAGGTCTCAACACCTTTGATGGCTAATGATAGACGGTGGCCCATACAGTTTCAACATGTGCCAATCAAGAGTCCCTTGCCCATCCAACTGCGGGAATGGATACAGAATCAAGGGCCTACGTAGCCATGCTTGGTTAAATGATTTGGGTAACTATACACTAATACATTCCCCCTGCCCCAACTAGTAAAAACGCCTGTATATTGCATGGATTGATATCTATTTAATTTTTCTAGTAATCAAAAGTAACTAGCTGAAACATATTTTCTTAAAAAACTATCAAATTAAAGGAAGGAGTTTTTCTAGTCTGGCAAGTCTGGAGGATTACCTCTAGACCAGCACAAATATCTAGGCAGATTAGATTGAGCTGAAATTTTGTGGCAAAATAAAACTTTAAAAATCTAGTAAAAAAAATTGAACTTTTCTAAAAGGAAATGGATAGTTGAAATTACAAAAGAATATGCCGGTACATGGGAGGGTACATGATTGAGTTTGAGTGTGAAATTTGATATGTAGACAATATAGACCATTTCCTGGATATTCATCAGTTGAAATCCCCACATCATCCTTTAATGTGGGCCATGTGGCAAAACTTAGTGCCAGTCTAGAGATACCCTAGATGTGCCAGTCTAGAAAAACTTTTGCCTAATTGAAAACACCAAACCATGGGATCCCTCATCCCTCAAAAGCAAACATAAACAAAAAATAGTTAAATAATAAGTGCTACATCTTGCACATACTATTGACAGTTGGAATAAATAAATTTAATTTGTAGCATAAAGAACATCAACATTTTTATGATATCAAATAATATTGTGTTTCCTACTTTCAATCTATAATACAGCCAAGGATCAAACAGTAAGTTGTAGAACTCATCATCATGCACACTAGTCATGGAGTACCCTATTATTTTTAGAAATTTCTGTTTAAACCATTGTATAGTAAGCTTAGACTTTGTATTTTTTGGGTCCTACTTGTGCAATCATTCATTTTCTTTTCCAGTTTTGAGTTTCACAACTTATCTATCATTTTGATATGTCCCAAAAAACATTTTAAGAGCTTTTGATGGCAATTTTACGAGTAATATTGAAGTTTTTAATATTGACACATTGTTTAGAGTTGATCTGATTGGATGGTTATGAATTATGTGCTTGAGATAATTTCTGAACCTTGTGAAATCTGATACAGGATGATTTGATGCATTTGATCTGAGATTATGTGTTCCATTTTGTGGAAACTCTACTTTATCATCTCATCTGATGAAAAGGAATACAGTTTTTACCTGACAAAACCTCAACTAATCATTTTCCGAACTAAATGGGGTTGGCTATTGATTTTCATTTTCTGGCTGCCAACTTGATCCACCAACCCCCTCCCTACCCTGGGCTTTGGAGTGCAGAAACACAGATGGAGTTATTTACTTGACAAAAACTACAAATTTAAATTCCTAAAAATGTTCTTCACTCTTGGAATAGGCTGCATTCTGTCCCGACATTTTGTTTGTTATCCCATTTTCAGTTTATCCAGATTGAATTTAAGATTTGGTGTTAAATTTTATTCTTGAGATTATTTCTCTTTGTGAATCATTTCTTCCGTTGTTTTACATATTTTTTAATTGATAATCAGTTCACAATGGAAATGACTGGCACCGAGGCTGCAAATATGCCAAGGGCTGCAA
Organism: Protea cynaroides; assembly: GCA_028583415.1. Classification (NCBI taxonomy): domain Eukaryota; kingdom Viridiplantae; phylum Streptophyta; class Magnoliopsida; order Proteales; family Proteaceae; genus Protea; species Protea cynaroides. The sequence continues at coordinate 36,385,802 of CM053272.1, read as the reverse complement.
ATATGCCAAAGAACTATTCCTTGAATATGTTTAAAGACTTTGTCCCAATGTGCGTTTTCTCTGAGACAACTCAAGGTGAGGATAATGGTTGTTCTTCTTAAACAAGTGATATTTTATATTCATTTTAGTGAATTAACAGTTGAACTTTTATTATTATATTTTCCTTTTCAGTCTACAGGTTATATCTTCTCTCATATTCCTTAGAAAATGTGATGATTCATTTTTCATTATGCGATACCTAAGGTTTGAAGTATTGACAAACATATTAAATATGTCATACTTTGTCTCGTATGTATATGCATAGTCTGACACGAATATGCATGGTTACTATTGATACACATAACTATGCACATATAATGATAAGTTTTGGAATTATACAAATCTGGACAAAGTTAATGAAATTATGTACAAAATGTTTTTTTTTCTTCTCTTTTTTAAGTTGTTACCTATCATGTATTTTATAGTTAATCTATGAGATCTTGGATCCCTTATGACTTTTTGATAAAATATCAATTATATTCAAATGATTTTAATTTTAGAAATTGGAATAATAAAGAAAAAAATGTATTTATATTTCATCTGCATGTGAAATGATTTATCATATTAAAAATCAGAAATGTCATTATATGTCTTATCCAAATGTTTTCTTTCCAGGCGGTGGCTTATACTAGTGCTGCCCAATGGATTTATAACAAAAGCATGGTAAATAAAAAATAGTGCCAATTATGTTTTCAAGTTCACTTAGATAAGTCTGATCTGGTATCAATGTTATATTTTATCCTGTAGGTACTTCTTGTACATGTTCACGGTGTTGGTAGTGATACACATTTATTTGAAGTCCTAGATTGTGGAATCAAGTCAATCAACTTTGTTGATATCTATTAACGGAGAACTGGGAGATGAATCAAATGAAACATATTTTAGCTCCCCCCCCCCCCCCCCCCCCCAAAAAAAAAGAACAAAAAGAAAGAAAAAAGAGTCAAATGAAACATGGCATAATCAGATATGATATATCTATGTTGTTAGTTGTAATCTGGTTCAGTATATTCAGTAGATTTCCTTTAACTACTGTGGAGTTTGGAATTAGCTTCCATGAGAATTGATAAATTATTCAACTGGGTTTACAGACAAGAAGTTAAGTGGCTTTCTTCCTTTGAAAGCTGGCCTTTTCAAATCTCATGGAGCACTCTTATATATGATTGATTTCATTTCTTATGATGTAATCACTGAACACTTTAAGTTTCAAAATAAAGGTTTAACATTGACATGGTGACTTGAATGGGTTTGACTCTGTTGAGATAGCAAAGTCGATATCCACTGTGTGGTGTCGATAGAGTCCTATTGTGTTTAGTTTTATTATGAGGTGTCCTTTTGTCATTAGAGTTATTAGAGTTTCATTATAATTACTTTAGGGGAGAGCTTTAGGGGAGAGAGGGGGGCTTCCTTGGTTCTCTCCATCCTTCTCCTTTCCTTCTCTCTTTCTTTCTATTTTGTTAATGGCATCAAAGTGGGTTGCCATTTTGAGAGTTGTTTAAAGATCTTTGTTATGGTGTGCTGCCACCATTGTTGCCTCAGTTGTTCCTGAAGAATTTTGGTAGGTTTCTTTTATTTTGTTCTTCCAGATTAGAAGTCTTCTTCTTTGATTTGATAGCTATTCCCTGGTTATTGCCCTCTTCAAGTTCTGATCTAATCTCTGATCTGAACTTAATCTGGTTCCTGTTATTTTGTGTTACTCAGCTTCAGATTAGAATCACTGATATTACATTCTCTGTCGAACTCAGTCCTTGCTTGAATCCTGGTTTTATTTCTCTGGTTTGGCATCAATGGAATCAATTTATTATTGAGATTTTAATTCCACCACTATTTCCTGTCATGTGTTCCTGACTGGGATGTCCTGGTTTAAAATACCTTTACATGAATGTGCAATTGAATTCTGGGTTGTGCTGACTGCCGAGCTTTTATGTTTTCCTTACTGGGATTTTATTGCCTATCGGTTTCACATTCAATTCTGGTTTTAATTCCTTGCCTATTATTGCTTATCAAAGTCCCTTACGTATTGCATATCAGCCCCAAATCAGATTAACATTAACTCTCGGTTTTCTATTCTTCCATGGAATTCGATTTCAGTTTTATTACATCCATATTGGTACAATATTCCATGGGTTGGTGGTTGAATTGCATTAATGAGTTGATTTGTTCATTAAATTTTGCAATCAATATGACTTGATAAGTTAAACTCTCCTTGTTTAACATCCAACCATGGGATCAAACAAGGCTGTACTGTTTTCTGTTATAAAGAGTTCTATCATCTTACGGACTTCTTGAAAAATCTCAAATCCATCATTGGAACAAGTCAAATTCTGGTATGATGTTACCCAATCCTATTATGCCACATCAACCTTTTCTGATCTGTCTTTACGATGTCACACCTTTGACTTTTCAATTATAGTAAAAAAAAAGAGAAAATTACTCAGACACCCCCTTGACAATTGGTTTACTACACAGAACTACCTTCATTTTACAAAAGTTACACAGACTACCCCTATAGCAATTGTTAATAACAGATTAATCCACACCGTTAGTTAAAAACTAATGGGAGAATGTCTAAATTTTTTTAAGACACTAATACCCTTAGTGAATGTACAATGATGTAAATAACCTCTGTAAGTTCTCCACCTTCATCTTCTTCATCCCCAACTTCATCTTCTTCTTCCCATCTTCTACTCTGGATATGACAGAGGCATCGATTTCTGCCACAACAGAGGCATCTACCACCATGATCTCAAGCTGGAGAATCTCCGTAGTTATGAGAGAAGGAGGAGGGTAGTTATGAGAGAAGTAGGAGGGCATTGGAAGAAGACATGTTTATTTAAATGACATTGTCACAGACTCATAGGATCGCAAAAAGAAACAACAGCAGCAACAAAGCCATCCAGAATGGCGTCTCAGACCTGTGGTTTTCCATACAGCGCAGGGCTTGCGGTTACGCAAGTCAGACTCCGGGAGCTGCAAGAAGACATCATATGGATTGAAAGTTTTCTTTCCAGAAGAGGAGACCTCAGCACTAGTACTTCTATCCAATTGTTGATTCGGATCTAGTTCAGATAGATGTGGATTTTTCTGTATATCACTTGAGGCTTCATCAACAGGTACGCTCTGTAAATTTCCTGTAACCTGTCCAGATTGAGGCTGACACTCGACCTTCAATGCTGGAGTATAAACAGCTACTTGAAACAGGCCCATGACCTGCTCAAGATGTGCACTACTGCGTAAGAACAGGGGCTGATTTAAGAGCTTCAGGAACGATATTAGAGGTATATTCCCTTTTGTAGAGGTTTTCCAGTTGGTTCAATGAATCCATTCCTTCCACAATTTTCTGTTTACCTTTTTCCTTGGCTTCTGAATCTGTGGGACTTGGAGATTTAGGAATCAATGAAGGATCAGAATAGAACAGAATATTTGCAACAGCAGAATGATTGTTTGCCAAATAAGTCAGAATCTCAAGAATTCGGCGCGATACAAGTGGTGGAAGACCATAGACAACATTCCACTAACAACCATACAGCCTCTGAGAAGTAGCTATTGTTGATCCACTGTCAAAACCTTCAGCCTCAGGTTTGATCATATCAAGCAGAAGGCGAAGTATAACTGCCCGCGTAACACTATGCGCACAAAGGTTCAACAAGAGCCTTTGGAGAAGACCTTTACCAAGGGGCTGTGCTAACCGTAAGAGCCGAATCAATGCTTTCAAAGCATTGGCATCCAAAAGAGGTGCACCTTCAACTTCCTTCACCTTCAAGCTGTCTATAATGGCTGAAATTGACTTCGTCCGATTGTAACTCCAACTCCCTTATCCATAATTATCGCCGAATTCGTACATGAGAAGAATTCGGGGAGATGGCTGAGTGTTCCACCCTGTGCGGAGCGTTACTGGGTGGGGCCACAGACGAAAGACTGAAGAATGAAAGTAAAAAAAAAATGTTACTTTTAAGTATTGTATTTTGAATGATATTTTTGTCTATTCAAGTTCCAATTTAACACTATTAGTAAAAAGGTAGTGGACTATAAGTCCAAACTACACAAGGTAGTTCTGTGTAGTAAACCAATTGTCAAGGGGGTGTCTGAGTAATTTTCCCAAAAAAAACACTTGCTTATGTTTACTAATCCAACAGTCCTAGGAATCTCCCATAATTCCTAATCTAACCGTTGGATCTTTTTGATATTGGGATATGTCACTTATTGTTATACTTGCTACTCTGTGTTAAAGTGTGGGTTTCACTCAATTCTTAGATCGGGATTTATTATGAGTATTATATTCTGGTTCTAACCAGTTCACTGCGATTCTGGCTATTTGGGAGTCCCTTCCTCATCAACATACTACCTCATACTACTGCATGTCTGCTCTATTAGTTCCATGCACCTTGTTGCTATCTACTGTTGCTGCTAGGTGTCTGCTATCTACTGATTGTCTACTACTCTCTGCCGCAAGCCTGTTCATATGTTGCTTCCTTGCACCTAATCTACCTATTGCTAGTACAATATGTTACTGTTTTTGCTCTATACTGCTGCCGCAAGCTACTCTAATTGCTATTGCCTTCTTTGTTCAGCTCAAGTTCGTGTCTACCGCCGTAATTTGTCCATGTGCGATGTTCCACATGAGGGGGAAGGAGGAGTATATATCTGTTCAAGTTTGTGTTTGCTCATTGAAAAGACCCTACTAAAGTCTACTATTGCCATTGCACGTTGTACGTGATGCAAACTATTACCTCTTAGCTCATGGAAGAGCCTACTACCACTACAGTTGCACGAGGTGCAACCCTGCATGTGGTGCAATTTATGTACCTTATGTTGTCTGATATACAACCACCTGATGCTGTCTAGTTCCAAGTTACATGATGCTGAATTATAGGGTCTCAAACAACTTGAAGCTACTACTTTGTACGCAGTGATCTATATTGTGTTGCTATCTGTTGGTACTACTACTTGGTTCACAGTGATTTATACTATGTTGCTATTTGTTACTACTATTGCTACCTACCTTACTTGGGAAGAACTTATGCTGATCAATGTTCGTGATTTGGTTTTGCTACCTGAAGTTCTCTCTATGCTCTTTGGATAGTTATATATTGAAGACTGGTGTTACAGTTCATATCTATTCTTCTTGTTTCAAACTGAAACTCCAGCTATAGGGGGAGTGTTAAGTTTGTTCGTATATTTCAAGCTAGAGCAATTCTAGCTTGAGGGGGAGTGTTGAGATAGCAAAGTCGCTATCCTTTATGTGGTGTTGATAGAGTCTTATTGTGTTTAGTCTTATACGAGGTGTCCTATTGCTATGAAAGTTATTAGAGTTTCATTATAATTACTTTTTTAGAGTTTTACTAAGTTGTAACTACTTGCTTTGATCATTAATAAATAGGTGGTAGTGGGGGAAGAAAAGAACACACAATTTCCTTTTCTCACTTTCTTGGTTCTCTCCATCCTTCTCTTCTCCTTTTCTCTTTCTTTCTATTTTGTTACAGATGCCTTAATCACCAGCTAGAATATTTAGGTGTAGATTATGAAACAAAGTCTTGATTCTATTGGAGTCTTCAATGGGACTTCTCCCTTGTGGCTCAAATAATTCGGTTTCAAAAATCACTTGGAGACTAGAAGAGAAAATGAAGAATGAGAGGGGATGTTCCAAAGATGTGAAGATAATGATGTTGGGTTTGGCATTGGAATCCTTGTAGTACACTTTAATTTTTCCTTTTCTTCCCAAATGTTAAGATAGCTTCTACTAATTGGTCTTTGTTTTAAAATACATTAAACCTTGTTTTGCTATCTACCTAGACCATATAGAATACAAAAACTAGCAACACATAGACCTAACGAGTATAGGACTACCAGAATAGAAGTATCAACCAAGACCAAAATTAGCTATCTCCCTGTTCAAACAGTAATCTCTACCTAATCATATGTAAGTAGTGAAACGGTGATAAAACATTTCCCTTCTTTTCCTGATATCGATATAGAAAAGATATAAATAAATGAATTTCTTCTCCCATAGTACCTCAATCCCAGGAACTGAAAGTGTTTGTTCTAGTTTCCTTCATTGGTGGGTGGTCTACTCTGATTGGGACATGCAAGCAATTGCCGAATTATTTTGTTGGCAGGAAAGTATGTTTGACCGATAAAGTGGTGGGCGAATACAATGCTTCTGATGATTTCTAAATATAGGCAAGCAAGGAGATCAAATAACAATGGCAGTCTCCTTAGTATTTCTCTATAGCTAAATATGTTAAATTTAATCTCAAAAAGTTATATATAAATAAAATTTTATCAGTTGTGGTGGAAAAAGATTATTTGATATTAATGTACAAAGCAGGCACAGACACTATGCACAAGTCCCATAATGTGAGTCCCATGCCTTTTCCACTACTTTCTCCTTAAAGGAGACTTAACACTATTTGCCATGAGAGGAAGATCTATAACAAGAACAATGCGGTCCTCAGTACAAACAACCCACTAAGGAGGCGTGACAAGATTTTTCACAACCTGAGACGATAATAATATCTCCAATTGAGCTCATGGCAATGGTGTCTTTTCATCTGTCTTCTTCTCCCCCTCTCTCTTTGTATCTCTTTTGAGCTTTCTACTCTCCCTTTTCATATGTTTTTTCTTTTTATAGTAGTAGCATGTAACCTCTTCCCTTTACTCTTTTTTTTTTTAAACTTCTATGATTTTCTATGAAAAGTGCTTTTTGTTGAGGCAAACCTAAGGATTTTCTTCTTGTCTCTTCATTCAGTAGACTTCCTTTTACCTGACTCGTTGTGACTAGCCCATTTGGTGCAGCATTATTGAGAGACACCACCAATGTCTTCCAACTATTAGGTAAAAAACTGAGAAGTAACAAGGCTTGCAACTCATTATCAAGCACCATCTTCATAGAGGAGAGCTAATTCATTATATTTTTCACATCATTTAAATGTTCTGCAACTAAGTTTCCTTATATGTACTTCAGGTTTATAAGCTTTTTGATCAAGAAAAGCTTTGTTTTTGGCATTCTTCCTTTCATACAGCCCTTCTAGTTTCTTCTATAGTGAATATGTTGGTCTCCTATGGATATGTGATGGAAAACTGTGTCAATTCAGAAATTGTCGGATAAACCCAATGGGTTTGTGATCTAAGGCCTTCTAATTGGCATTGGACACATTTTTTTGGTTTCCCTATATCACCTTGTGCAGATGCACATAGATACTTGCATTATAGTAAATCATCCATGTTGTGTCCTCACGATTACAATTTATAACACCCTCGCTCTGATACCACTTGTTGGAGAAAAACACACCATTTCCCGCTTGTGTGCAAATTAATGGCGAAACATGATGGGCCAAATATGTGCTGAAACAATAGCTGAAATAAACAAATCAAACAAACCACATAAGAAGACACCTATTTTAATGTGGAAAACCCTTCCAAGGTGAAAGGGAAAAACCACAGTACGTCGTCAGTAAAACTTCCACTATGATAAATAAAGAGGGTTACAATCCTCCCCAGTCAATCCTAGAGGTTACCAAAACATCAAGAATAATAAACCCTCTTAGTTTACAGAAGCAACCCACCAAAATGGGTGAATCCACAAGGATTAAACTGTACTTTCACTTTGAAACCATCATGAAAAATCCAGGGAGCTCCTTCCCTTCTTCCTTTGATGGAGAGAAGGCCGTCATGCTAAACACAACATGAGCACCTTCTCCTTCTCTCCACTCATGCTCACTGCCACTAAATGAAATAAGAGAGAAGGAAACACGCAAGCTCACAATGATGCACTCTCAGGTAGGATAGATCGTCCGTACTGCACCGCTTTTCTAATCTTCCTTTTATAAAAATAGAAGATGTGAGAAAGTGAGAAACTGGGACGAATCAGTTCTCTTCTCACTGTAACCATAAAGTGATAAAGGTAAGTGGGTCTGCTACTTAGTAAAGACATCCTCGGGAGGAGGAAACTCTAAATTTACAATACTGAGCACATGCATGCAACACACAATTTCCAGAAGAGAAATGAGTATAAGTTGAAGAGTTGAAAATACATAAGCGTCAAAACTGTTTAATAAGTCATGTCCAACATGAATTTTTATTTTTGCACTTTTGCTGGGTGATTTGGTGAACCATCTTATGTAGATCGTAAATCTGTCTGGATGCCAAGTAGTGTTCCACCGAATTGCGATTCATCTTTCCATGGGAGATTGGTCTGGAAAAGATACCATAGTTAGTTCATGCTTATCAAAATGGGCTCCAGTTTTTCTTAGTTCTTACTTTTAGCCTGAAACTTCAGACTATTCCACTGTTTCCAATTTTTAAACTCATATTCTCCCCTTGAGCCAGGTCCTTGTTTCTACACTAGATCTGGCCATCAATTTTTGCTTTGTTATCATTCAGGAGATTGCAGGAGTCATGTAGTATTATCTGTAGTCTGTACAGAGGATTTCCTAACAGTGTAGTGGAGATGCCCAAAATTTATAATAAAAATTTAAAATTCCTGTCAAGGATATGCACATTGTTCATTCAGCTTCGTGTATCATGCCAAAGGTGAATGTGGTGAATGTATATTTGTGGATGCACATTGTTAGACATCAATATGCACATAGGAAGCTGCATCTGGATGTAAACAGTGTCACCCAGCTATTTTATGATCTAATTGAGTACTACACTATTTCTTGGTATTTTCTTTGAAGATCCACTTCAGAACTTCTTGTTAAGCTAGTAAAGCTAGTGAAGCACTTTACAGGAGACTGATGACTTTTGTAGGAAGGGTTGCGGTTGAAGGAAAAGTGGAACATAAATTTGACATGAAGCCCCATGATGACAATATTGAGGAGTATGGAAAATTGTGTCGTGAAAGGACAAACAAATCCATGATTAAAACTAGACAAATACAGGTTTCTGTTTTACAATTTAATCTCCTCTCCTACATACCTGCAATCGAAGTTCATTGTTGCCTCTTTTTCCTTAATTAAACTCTTATCTCTATTTGGAAAGGTGATTGACAATGACCGTGGTGTACACATGAGGCCAATGCCTGGAATGGTTGGGTTGCCCAATTCTAAGGTACTTATTTGTACTTCTGCCTTTCTTCATTAGTTGTCATTTTGTCCACCTAATTGCCTCATATATAGCTTCTGTCCTTCCAAACTGTTGTTCTGTACTTGACCGTTAAGAGTTCATTGTTAAATTTTTAATTTTCTAAATTGAAGAAAGGAGACATGTTACCTATCCTTTGTAAATCAAAGAAATCAATTTAGTCCATCATAACCTAAATTGTGGAAGTGTATATGTCATCACTCATTGTTTACTGTAAAACATTTCTTTATATGAAGTTTTTTGCTGCAATTTCGTCAGGATAAGAAGAAGGCAGCACCTGTGAAAGGACCAGAAATGAAAAGAACAAGACGAGATCGTGGGGAACTGGAAGACATTATGTTCAAGCTCTTTGAGAGGCAACCAAACTGGGCATTAAAGCAGCTGGTCCAAGAGACTGACCAACCTGCGGTATGTTCTTCTATTGTTTCTCTTTTGCATGATTTTGCAAGAGCACTGAAATCATGACTCAATCTTGGGCAGCAAGGTTTGGCATGAGTGAGCTATATGCTTATTTCTTCACATGATGAAACCCATAGTACTGTAAGGAAAAAAAATTGTACTTGAGAAGAGAGACAATCTCGTATATGTGAAAAGTGATTTCAGAAAGAATTTCAATTTACCCTTCACTCCAAGGTTCTCTCTCTATCTCTCTACCTCTCTCTTTCACACACACACACACACACACACACCAACACCCACACCTCCCTACCCACTCACTCACTTCTGGGCACTGCAATTGTGAATGTAATTAAATAGATACAGTTTTTAGTCACTTATATGCACTGCAGTTCTTTCCTCCTCATCCCTATGATCAAATGTTATAATGTTCTGGTCCTTCCAAAGATGATAGGGGCTTGTGAGAATTTCTGTAATTAGATATTTCCTGGAACTTGCAACCTCTTTTAAGTTCTGAATTTCTCTTTCTTCGCAGCAATTCTTGAAAGAGATATTGAACGAGCTGTGTGTGTACAATAAGAGGGGAACAAATCAAGGAACTTATGAGCTCAAGCCAGAATATAAAAAAACCGCTGCGGATGTTGATGCTGAATAATATATTTATGGGTGGACTCGAACGATCAGCATGGCTTACTGTTTCAAGGAAGGACTCTACATACACTGAGATTTATAATGTAATAATGACCCAACTGAAGCAAAGGAAGAATCTAGAGTTAAAACAGGCCAACAAGGAATAAGAGGGGCGACAGAATGAATGTTACCAAGCTGTAGCATAGCCCATGGGTTACCCACATCATCCCAATGTAAGTTTTAAATTCATGATGGCCGGTGAAGGGTTAGTGAAGGCGAGTCCAACCCAGTTTATCAGATGTCTAGTTCTGGTTCAGCTTTATTCTAAACAAGGAGGATTCTAATGGACTTACTATTTTCGTGTTTAAGTTGCTAAAGTTATGTAGGCTTCACTAATTTATTTTTGTTTGGTTTTGGCCGAAAGGAAAAATTTATTAAGCAAAATCAGTGCTGGATAATCGCAGAGGATACAAGAATGTTTGGTGGTTTCATTCACCAAACCTAGACACTTAAAACCTAGGCGCATCCATTACCAAAAGATGGGCCTTGGGTTTGGAGTGTGAGGGATTAAAGTGAGAGACTGAAAAAAAGCGAAACAGAAAAGAATGAATGTCATCAAGTACAAAAGAAGGTGCCTAGAGAAGAGGACTACTTATTTATACTAGAGATCACCGATTTATAGTTAGAGAACAGTGCCAGGTTAGATATCGGTTCCTCCTTGCTATAAAGTGGCCTTGGGTTTCTTTGACGACAAACTTCCGACCACCAATTCTGGATTTCAACCTTCCAGACCTTCCAAACGCTATCTGAGAAAATGGAGAGCATGTTCGGATGGGAGTGCACCCGAGGTCATGGCAGTTTGGGAACCAGAGGAGGGCAGGCTGGCATCGAGCAGAGACCAAGATGACTGCTATCAACTAGGTGGGGAAAAGTGGCCATGGTTTGATGAAGATCAGGATCTACTGAGCAGAAAACCACCATGTTCTTATACTTCCAAATTTGCCATAACGAGGACCAAGCATGTTGAAATCAATAAGAGTTTTGGGAATTACCTGAAAACCGCTTTTCTAAATTGGCAAACCAATGCAGAATATTTGAGCATTGAAAAGATTAGTGTCAAAGTGGAAAGGAGATGCTCTCCGAACAGTAGCAGCAAAAGGGCATTCGAACAAACCATGTCCGAAGCTCTCCATGTAGTTGTATCACATTGCTGAATGACATGTAATTTCCAGCCGATGATAGGGGAGTGTACACTTCAAATCCAAAATCAACCATATAACCCCCTACTTAACCCCATGAATTTGCAAGCATTCCTGTTTTTGTGTGCACCCTCATCGTAGTTCATGTCTTGATTTATTTCTTGATATTCAGAATGTCAACTGGGTTAAAACTTGACATGTAAACAAGGGATTTAGGATTTACTTGTCTACAAAATTTAAGTCTAATTTGATCTGACACATGATAGATATTTTAGACCAATTAGATAAGCAAATTAGATTCTCTAGGTTTGAAACGTAAATATTTATCATTATTTAGTCTTTGCAGGCAATGTGTACTACTTTCACTACCATGGAAAAATGATCACATGTATATATAATCATACTATTATAAGGAAAGAAAAAAAAAAGTGGAAAAAAAGTAATTTTGGTATCACAATGACTTACTTTGGGTCAACCTTTACTAAAAAATATTCTCTTTGATAGTATTTTGTGACAGAAATTCTAAGCATCTCTAGAAAACTAGTATTGCTGATCATTACAAGACCATCCATCAGTGAGGAACTATAGACTCCACCAGTGGGATTCCAAAATTGGAGGCATTTTTCAAACTCCCATTACAGTACGAGACCCTACTTCATGGGATTGAGATAGTGAAAAGGGGTCACCTTGTTTAGTATTCTTTTCAAAGGTTCTATAATTCATCCTAAGAAGAGAAGGGAACTGGTTGGTTGCCATTGAAAAGATTCCATAACGTCAACATGTACCGTAGCTAGACATGTATGTCGGAGTCCCTTTCTTATGCGTAATGATTACTCGCACTCCGGCGACAAGTGCCGTGATCACTTCATCAGAATTACCAGATTCCCCCTGACCACCACACTATATACGTTGTATTTTATTCATCTTGTAGTCTCATCTGTGCATTTCATTACTTCCTAGGTTTGGGTTGGCATATTACCAGAATCTGATTAATACAGGTTTATATATATATATATATATATATATATATGTATAGATCCTCAATCTGAATTTGGCTTAAGCAAGCACTTTACAAAACATATCAAGGAGTCAGACCACCTGCACTGGATACACTCTCCCCGGAATTCCATCAAGATTCATGAGGTGTAGGACCCACCAGCAGAGTGTGGTACTCACTGGATATGATAGGTGAACAACTTGTTCTTTTTGAGGTGACTAAGAATATGTTACGAAACATACCCAACGATGAGTACCAGCCATTCATTTATGTGATTAATGTGAATGTAAACTGGGAGTGCCTTGACTAAACTCTCACCGAATAAGGATGGCCTCTTGAATTGTCACCCACTGATACATCAGTACTGCGCTGCTTGTCTGACGCGCAGGGAGAACGATGAAGATCTTGAAAATGACCTAGCTAGCTAGGTATCCATCTTAAGATTCCATTGTGCTATCTTCTTAAACTTAGCGTTTGGATCAACTTGACATGAACTTTATTTGGTGACAGTGGGCTCTGGTTCGTGCTTTTATGGGACCCTCTTCTCCATGGTGCATTTTAAAGGCAAAGCATAATTCATAATGGAGATAGTCAGTCCCATGACCCAGGATGTCAACGAGAGAGAGAGAGAGAGAGAGATGCAATATCTAGATATTTACGAAGTTGATAGGCATTTGAGGGGTAGAGAATAAAAGACTTGAGTTGGGAAGCATTGGGACTTCTAAGCTGGCTGAAGATCATGATAGGACCACAGTAGCACGTACTGACCCTAGCTTTCCTATCCCTTGGTTTGCAGACTAAAAAATTTCATTGTGAATTTGATGATCATAGCCATATGAACTAATGAGTACTTTGTCACTTACCCAAAAAAAACAAAAAAATGAGTACTTTGTCCAAGGGCAAATGAGAAAGGTTAGAACACTATTTATTATCAAAAGAATTAAGGGGGAAGGAAAAGCAGACCTACCAATTGTTATGGGGAAGTTTGACGTTATTTCAAATCTAGGAAGTGTTCTTCACTCTATAAAATATTTCGGCGGGAATTGAGGATAGTCTTATACTTTCGGGGTTTTGAGTTTCTCTTTATATAGAACTTTATCTTGTAATCAGAAGATTAAAGGTTTGTAATTTTTCATTGAAATAGTGGAAACTTTGACTGATCACTTTGCCATAGTAACACATATATCTTATGTGATTGTTGTGTTCTATTCTCTCTTTTGTTTTTCTTTTTCATATCATTCTTCTGTTGCATTATTAATTCTCAACACTAATATCCATCATACTTTCATTTGATCTGTATGTTGAAATTTTGGTTGACATTGGTTGATGAAAGCTTATGATTTTTTTTTTGCCTACCCAAGAAAAGAACCAAGAAAAGAAAAAAAAAAGAAAAAAAATGTAAAAAAAAAAATGTAAGGATAAAAAAAGCACCTGAAATATTATCACATACATCAATCAATCAATCAAACATAGTAATCAGTGTTTGATGCTTTCAGCCAACAGCCATGATGAAGATTGGAAGAAGATTTCCTAGTCCATCACTACAGGCCATTCAGTTCAATACGGAAATTAAATTATACTTGTCCAGTTCCATTCTAACGTTTATGTCACAGGAGGCTAAAAACAGTGTGGTCCAAACATAAAACATAAAAGCAAATTAATGGTGTGATATTTTCCTTTGCCTTTTTCTTTCTTTCTTTTCTCTCTCTTCGTCATTTACACATGCATCAATCAGTTCGAGTATCTGTTTTCTGTCAACTTTATATATCATCTAAAATGGCCAAACAAAAGCTCCTCACACATGGTAGTGCGTCTGTTCATCCTCTCTGCAATCCAAATGAGTCTAAGGAGGATACTCCAAAGAAAGTGGGGACCTTTGGTTTGCTTCTAAGCTTCCATCTCTCTCACCTCGAAATCACCATTGTTTGTTTTTCTTGGATAAGTAGAGATCACCATTGTTGCTTTGCTTAAAAGGGACAGCTATCCTGATTCCTGGTGAAGTGGAAGGAAAAACAACTGAAAGGGCCAAACCTACTCTACTTCTAGCCCTTATGGATTCATTCATTATTCCACACTAAATCTAGATTTTATTTCTTACTTATTGGTAAAAATATATTCCTTCCACTGCAACTCTTCAAGGCCCAAAAGAGGAAAGTTACTACTTTTCTAGAGGAAAGTTACTACTTTTCTTTTCTAGTGATTTTCATCCTCATCATCAAAATGGAAGAGCTCTAAGCATATATCAACTAGGAAGCTCAGATCCTCTGGAAATGAAAGGTGCTCACTCATAGTTCATACAATAGAAGGGAAAGAGCATCATATGGCAAGTCATGGTCAATTCCATTTTCTGGGTATTATTGTTCAAACTAAGTGGAAATATTTTTGCTTGTGATGGAGCAGTTAATGATGATTGGAGCAGGGTAGGAGAAGAGAGCATTGTTATTCCTACAAATGGAAACATCTTTATTTATCAAAAGGAAAGCTATATCACATCGGTCGATCTTTTTTCATGGGATGTCATTGGGCTACCATGTGCACCTCAATATAAAGAGGGTATATCACATCAGTTCGAGTATCTGTTTTTTCATGGGATGTCATTGGACTATCACATATACTTCAGTATACAATGGGTGTGAGCCCCACACTCTAAAAGTGGATCCCACATCTCATCCACGATTCCAATGAAATTGTTACCAGGTGGAAAGAGAATCTGTGTACCCTTTAGTAGAGAAAACTAATTCAATCTTATTAGTGCATGATACGTATTCTCTTTCCTCGCTTGGCCTTCAAACCATGTGGTTTGCTAATGCCCCCTTCACCAATCACCATTCATCTTCATCTTCTTTCTTTTAATATATTACAATCACCGTTGATCTGACGGGTGAGGGTGGGGTTTGGTCTTTTAGACCTCTGACTTTATAATAAAAACAGGGTTGAAGATGTCTGATTGGCACACTCATGATACCATAAATTATTTTTAGGAATGTTTTAATCAGATGGTCATAAGATTTTCATTTTTATACGAGATCGAAAATAAAAAAATTAAGAAATTATGATTAGTAAAGAAGTGCTGTTCACACAAATCTGTTTTATATAAAATAATAATTTCCTTTTTTTCTTAAATTTGTTGGCACTTCCTTTTTTCAATATTCTGGATAAGTACTTGCCATAGCCGGAGTGCTCAATGCCAGACTGGTTCTTTTTCCTCTTTGCGCCAATCAGATAATCGTGGGGATAAAAATGGAAGCCCACTATGCACCTTTGTCTTTGGACTCTTCTCTATGTCTTTTCCTACCATTTTAAATATATAAGATTTTTTTTTTTGGGTAAATTTCGAAATGTCTAAGATTCTAATTTTTTTTTTGTTAGAATATCTAAATACTGTTATCATAGTTAGTAAAAACATATATAATATTATGCGAATTTTTTTATTTATGATTTTATAAATGGGATTTATTCACGTATTTTGTATCAATCAATTCCGATCAACTCTGTTGGATGACAAAGAAAACAAAAAACAGTGAAGGTCTCGATATTTCAAGTTGATCAGAAAAAGGGATTGCAAGATTCGAGGCTTTAAAATTTCTACAACTTAAAGAAATCTTTCTTTCACTCTTAATTTCGCTCACCTCAATTGTTCTTTTCTAGCTGTCCAAACTTCGATCAGCCCCATTGGATGTCAATGACAACAAAAAAACAATAAGACCGCTCAAATTTTAGGTGGATTGAAAAAGAGGATTGCAAGATGTCAAGCCTTAAAAAATTCTGCAACTTAAAAAAAGTCGTTTCAGGTCTCTTTAGCTTGTTATAATATGTTATAAATAGATCATAAGTAATTAATAGGTAATAAGCAAAAACAAAAATGATACCAAAGAGGGCCTTAGTCTAGACATAAATTTTAGGATCAAGTGTTGTACCAATCCATGTATAACCATGTACGATAGTGAATATATACCCACAGTTTTACTTTTGGAGGAACCCGTACTATACATTTATTAAACATGTACGTAATAACACCCTATGCATTTTTTTACACCAGTTTTTTAGTCCCGGTATTGAAACTGTAAATACCCATACCAAAATTTACTATAACTGTGACACATTCTCTTCTATAAGAAATATAAATATTGTGACAAGGATTTTCTACACAAATAATGTGGTAGCTAATCCCCACAATATGAGCAAACTTTGCTATATTGAAGTATTAATTAATGTGCCCCAAATTTTGTGGACATACTATTTACGTCGCTACTCAATCATAGGTTAAATTTCTAACCAATTTGATTTCTCCATGCATCAATATAATGTTTTGAATATTTGCTTGAAAAATTAAATTTGTTTGAAAAATATAGGTCATTGGAATGAAAGAAAAAAAGATGTACATAATGGGCCATAGAGTTGAAAGAACCATGAGATTTGACATGTGGCTTCTTTAAAGATTCTACAATCCAATGGTTAATATTTATCCACGTGGAAAACAAGTTATTCTTATATCTGTGTAGGAAACAATTTTTCATAATGTATTTAGTGTTTGGTGTTCGTCTACAGTAATGCGTATAAGGTTATTCACGGTTAAAAAAAATCCATTATAACTTCTTCTACAGAGGCGTTATTTAAAACGCCGGAGATAAAGATATAACGGCGTTTATTCACCGTTGTGAATAGTAACTTAAGGTTTTTCTGTCGCTAAATATCTACAAGCGGCGCTCGAAACCAAACGCCGCTAGTAACCCTTATATATAACGGCGTTTTTATATCAACGCCGTGGTATAATCTTCAGGTTATAGAGGACAAAAGTCGGCATTATTGTTGTCACTTTTGCTTGTTCGACAACTGTAGTGACGCCGTGTACATAACTTTTTGTAAAATATGTATATGTTTTTTACATTAGTTTAATATTAAAAAATTGAAAGAAATAAGCAAAAGTAGAAATACAAAGACAAAAGTTCGGCCGCTGGCTCTGTAAAATAGTGGAAAAAGAAAACTTTTATGTAAAATATGATTTTCTGTTGTTTGTTTTAACCTAGAATACAAAGAAAGACATTAAAAATATAAGAAAAATTCCAACATAAAAGGTGTAAATTGTTATGTTCTTTATACTCATGGACTATCCTCCATCTTCTCACATGTTTTTTATTTATATATTGAAAAAAGGATCTATGAGCTAAAAATATATTGAAATTTTATACATTAACAACGACAAATTGAGAGGACAAGAATAACCGGTAATCAATCCCTTAAAGGAGGGAGAAAGAGAATCTAGCTTACAAGAACTGTTGTTTTCTTGAGGCATCATGCTTGCATTTCCAAAATATCCTCACTCCTCAAACTGCCTTCTTTTCTCGTAGTCTGATCAATAGAATCAAGGAATTAGGTGGGTTAGTCAGGTCGGGCTAGACGAGTTAGATTAGAATTCAGTCAATTCAAACAATTCAAAACCAAGACTGAAAAAGTGCTGTTCGATCAACCAAACTGAAACGCGTGGGATACAGATACGATCCAGAGAGTCTTTTCAATCCTGTCTGTCTGCCATGGAAAGAGCTAAGAAGCTGAACAACAGTGGATTACAAGGGAGAGAGATGCATGGGGAACATTAACAGTGAGCACTGGCCTATTGAAACCGGCCGGGTCGACTCTGGTCTCCTTGGAGCGTTCAAAAAAGAAAAGGGTAATCTGATAATGATGAAATGTTAGGTGGGAAAGAGAGAAAATTTTCTTTTATAACCTCTTTTAGAGAGAAAAACATGTTTCTTTTCTTACCTCTTTTACTGAGAAAAAAATCTTAAGAATGATGGTGTGGTTTCAATCGAGAGAGCAGCATGTCTCTTAAAGTTTAGTCGTTGGTACCAATTACCAAAACACGCCCACACTTGAGCAACTTTGGGAGTGGGGTTCATTAGTGCAAACGCTTCATTAGGTTCCTCATGTGGTGGACTTAATTATCCACTTAATTAAACTAGGTAAAACGCATGAAAGAACCACCTATATTACCTTAAGCAGTAAGTTAAGGGTTGAAGTTTTCTGTCCAGTTACGTAGATTTTGTGTCAATGTAAAATCCAATAAGAGGGTATACGGACGTATCCAAGAGAAGCGGTAGGAGTCATTTGAGAACACAGGGACATATCTCGTTGGTTTTACAGGAGAGATAAGATAGGAGAGATATAAATTAATGGATAAATTAAGGGAGATAGATTAAATGGAGTGGGAGAGATCAAGTGAGAGACAACATAAGGAAGGGATAATCGAATTCGAGATGGCTTTATAGAGGAAGCCTGACTCCGAGGTTTCTACAAGAGTCACATAGTTGAGAATTTCCGAGTCTCCTTCCTTCCTTCATTTCAAATCCATTAAATATACATAAAGACAGTTAAAATAACCAAATCTACATAAAGACAGTTAAGATAACCAAATCTTGAAAACTATTACCTTACTTACAGTTATCACCCACTAACAATAACTTTCCATGCAACACAAATAATTACATACCCACAACACACAATTACTCTACACTACTCAACAATGATTCAGCCACGTGGATTCCCATACAAGCACATAACAGTAGGGTTCCCACGGGGAGGGTGAACAAGGGAATAACAAATGCAAAGCATTCGGTTTGGGGGTGGGTGGGGAGGGAAGTGTCAGAACTAACGACCTCTCCCTAGACTTAGGCCAATGCTCACACATGGACTTTTTAAGAAATTCTCTCCTGCGGCAGTTTTGGTTGCCGAAGTGATCCAACAGTTGGATTTCATCCAATGCACATATGGATGTATTGGTATACACGCGGACTGAACTCCGGGTTGGATCAATCAAAAATTCCTGCTTCCATAGGAGAGGATTTGGATCCCTTCTTTCGGATCATGAATTTAGGAATCAAATCAGTACTAGTGGAATTAGCAGACTCCAATTCCGATTAATACAAATTAACTTATTTTGGAATTAGCTATGAATACTCTTGATCTTCATTTTTTAGATTTTTTTTTTCTTTTTCTCTTTTTTTAATCAATAAACTACAAGATCTCTTTTGAATAAAAAAATATAGATATGTGAAAGTATTTCTTAATCTCAATTATAATTTCTATGGTTCTGGTCGATTCCTAACCATTTCAGATCTCAATGAAGGCTGACCCATGTCCAACTCCTTAGTTGGAATCCCATTGGCATATGCACTATTTGTATGAGGGATAACCATAGTATTTATACACTAATATATAAGTAGATTAGAAAGTAGAAACCCTAGATTTTAGGAATAATATACATGAGAGATGGTTTCCCACAATACTTGTATGGGGAAAGTCTCTCATGCCACACCAATAGAGGTAAGGGAGATAGTATTCCATTAAGGCTCTACGATAGTCAGAGAGGAAAGAGAGTGCCAAAATATGAAACAACGCGAAAAGTGATCTGCACAATCCTCAGTCTGGATTTTTCCCTTAATACATATACGGTTTTGTATGAGTAGATAAAAAAGAAAAACCCATAATACGAGGACTACTTTAGAGTAAATAATGGTTTTGTGGACCTGGGTTACAACCAGATAAATCATAAGGTGTTTTTATGCATTGTAACAGATTTGGGTTACAGGACAAATCATATTTGTCAAGTGTATTCTCTAAGGATTCAATCACTGTCCATATTCAATGGATCCACATTCCATGAAAATACAGCTCAGCAACACCCTGTAGTTTGTAAGGTGGGAGTCGTGGGACCGGTCAGGTGTTGATGGGGACAGACGGACGCATGGCGTAGCCAACCCACTCGTGCGCGCTAAATATCAATGGCTGCTCTGGCCGCGCCTCAATTATCATCATTAATGGCATGCAGCCAAAACAGAACCTCTTGAGAACTCAGTGCAAGAGTGTTTGGTATTATTGTTACAGATCTATGATCTCTCTCTCTCTCCGTTTCACTCTATCTTACAGTGAAGGGGATATTTGTTTAACCATTAAAAAAGAAAGTCATTAATGGTTGTCTTCGTCAGCAAAGAGGAGAGGGAGTGGAACTGGGAAGAGAATGTGGAATTTTGAAGCGTAGCAACAGTTGACAAACTTCTTTTGAGGACCTCAGTGGGACATCCTTCCATTCTCTCTCTCTCTCCCCTTCCACTATATTTAGACCCCCACCCTACTCTTCCAGAAGTAGAACGCAAATTCACAGAAGCTTTCTCATCCCTTTTTCCCCCTCTGTGCTTCTGAGCCTCTCTGTTTTTCTCTCTGTCCTTAGCTCAAATCGATTGCTTAATCAGTTCAATGGCGGATAGTGGTTCAGCATCGACCAAGAGAATGTGTGTGGTGCCCGAACGAGCCAAGCTGCATTTGGCCATGCTGGCCTTGCAGTTTGGTTACGCCGGTTTTCATGTGGTATCCAGAGCAGCCCTTAATATGGGTATCAGCAAAATTGTCTTCCCTGTCTACAGGAACATCATCGCTTTGCTGCTTCTCATTCCATTCGCCTATTTTTTTGAGAAGAGACCAACGCTCACTCCTTCTTTTCTTCTTCAGTTCTTTCTCCTTGCCCTTATTGGGTATGGATTAAATCAAGTTTTCATAATTACATGATTTATATAGTTATATGGCGATCATCAACTATATCTTAATTGGATTTGTTTTGGGTTACCATCCACAGAATAACAGCAAATCAAGGGTTCTACTTGTTGGGATTAGACAACACTTCTCCTACCTTTGCCTCTGCTATACAAAACTCTGTGCCTGCAATAACCTTTCTCATGGCTGTCATACTCAGGCAAGCTCTTGCAACATTCACTTTTAGTATATTGTCAAGTTTTTGTTATGTGTTTCTCTTGAATTCTTGAGCCCATTTTGAATATTGACCTGATTCGATAAAATTTGATGATATGAAGTTTTGGATGTAGAGAGTGAGTTTTGGTGTGACAGTAAGGTTGTCATATTGCAATTTGAAGGTTACGGTTTCGAAACATAGAAACAGTCTCTCCATATTGTGGGGTTAAGGCTATGTATATTCTGTCTCTCCCCAGACCCTACGGTAACAGAAACCTCATGCATTGAAACGTCCAAATAATTTTTTGAGTGTTCTTGAGAGATCTTTACTATATTAATATCTCATTTTACATAGTAAATCATCTTTGTCTTCGCTTGTGGATGTAGTTAATGACTCTTGATGTTTTGTCTTTTTTTTTTCTCGTGTTTTTTGGTGTTTGCTTTTGATAATTGATGTGGGAGTAAACTCGTCTTCATGGGTTGGTAATTGGTTGTTGCAGGATAGAACACGTAAGGTTAAATAGAAGGGACGGTATAGCGAAGGTGGTGGGAACACTGTCGTGCGTAGCCGGAGCATCGGTCATAACACTGTACAAGGGGCCAACCATTTTTGGACCGGAGGCTCCTCACTTACAGTTACATGACACGAGTCTATTTTTAACCCAGCTGGGAGATGCAAAAGGGAAGAACTGGACCTTGGGCTGCGTCTACCTGATCGGTCACTGCCTGTCTTGGTCTGGTTGGCTAGTTTTGCAAGCTCCAGTGCTAAAGAAGTACCCAGCAAGGTTGTCTGTAACCTCATATACATGCTTCTTTGGAGTGCTACAGTTCCTCGCCATTGCTGCAGTGTTCGAGAGGGACTCCCAGGCCTGGCTCGTTCACTCCGGCGCCGAGCTCTTCAGTGTTTTCTATGCCGTACGTTCTTTATTTATATTGGGAACAGTATCGTATTGCAACTGAGATTGAAATATTAAGTTCTTATATATAGAAGAGTCCTTTACTGACTTAGTAGTTTGAACTTCTGAATTGAAAACTTTGACAATTTATTCCTCTTAATTATAAACAAATGGGTTCAAACTGATTCTGAATCATTAATGGTGTCCTTGTTGTTTGTTGTTGCAGGGAGTGGTAGCATCGGGAATCGCATTCGCCGTTCAAATCTGGTGTATTGACAGGGGTGGCCCTGTGTTTGTGGCAGTGTATCAGCCCGTGCAGACCTTAGTTGTTGCTATCATGGCTTCCATTACTTTGGGTGAACAGTTCTACTTGGGCGGGTATATATGTTCAACTCCCATTTCCATTTTAGCGACTTACAAGATTTACTTTCAGACCTTTTTTTTCTTAAAAAAAATCTCTATGAACAAAGCACCAATTTTTATCATGGGTTATAACCCTCTCTTTTCTTCTTTGGTGAGAAAGTACATGCTGGTGTATATTTTCCCCTCTCATCACTCCTTTCTTTACCTTTCTTGAAATCTTGTTTCTCTCTCCCTTTCTCTCTTCCAAGTGATCAGTTATTAGTCCTCCTAGTACTCTTACTTCCCGTTAGTATATAAAATTCCAATTGATATTAGAAATATCTCTCGTATAGTACAGGTAATTTCAATTTACCCCCAACCCCCAATTTTTTCCCTATAAAATGTATAGGAATGCCCTAACTTGTTTCAAGTCTAAAACCGGTTTGTTTCCCTTCATATTTTTTTGTTTAAAAAAATGGGACAATAATCTCCACACTGCCAGTAGTATCATGTGGACTGTCACATTCTCTCTCCTCCCTAACATGTCCCTAACGTACACATATTGTGTAGTGCCTCTTCTTATGCCCTCATTGGTTTGACATATATGATTCCATTTCACAGCAACAACTTGTACCCTGAATTTTTTTTATTTCTTTAAACACTCCACCCCAAAAAAAAAATCGCTCTTACTATTTGACCTTTAGAAGTCTTAAACTCATCAGCCAAGGGTGAAGACCCTGTTGATCAAACTTTAACACATCAATGGGATATGAGAGTGAGAACCCAAGTGGGCCATTTGATTCAATCATTACACGTATGTAGTATAATATATTTTGGTTTTAATGGGTTGGCAACTTATTAGGGGAATGTGATAAGGGACTTGGTTGGTGGTGGTGAGTAGAGCTAGCTTTAGTGTCGGTGGAGATGCTTTGGACTTTGGGCCCTCTTAAAAAAGGTTTAACTATTTACAGATAGTGATCGGCCCAGGACCAGATCAGGCCCAGGACCAGGCCCACAAGAGGGTCTGAACGATTATTGATTATTTAATTCCTTGGTAATTGATTAGTTATAAAGATTGTTTTAGCTTCTTTTGATGTACCACCACAAAGGAAAAAGTAAAACGTTATCGTATAGGGGAAAGGATGCGTTTCTGTCAGTCAGTTTCAGTGAGTTAGTGGTATGGTCAAAGGCATATGTTTTTTTTGACTATAATAATTGCTAATTATAAGAAAACAAGTTCGTCATAACATATAAGAAAAAAGTTTGGTTAATGTTCCTATTGATGACAATGTCGAAGGTAAGACATAGCCTATAAGGAGCGTTTGTAATTCTTTTTTTTTTTATTTATCAATAAAAAGAACTCTTAGCAAAAAAATAAATTGCCTAATGTGCCGTTCAATTAAAGAGGGTCATGGTCTCAAGGATCTCATCTTCAAAAAGGTATAAAGTCATCTGCTTTCTTATTTGAAGGTCTTATAATATTTTATCCCTTTATTATAAATCCATTAATAAAGATCAACCCATCAACTCTTTCTGATTCTTTTGAGAAGAAGCATTCGCTTTTGAAGGCCCTTTGGTCGGCTTTGAGAATATAAATTTAATCTAATGGATTTATGGTTATAGTCTAATAACACTGCCGAATATATTTTTTTTTTTAAATCAAAGTTATATTTCCTTTAGCTAAGCTATAGTAGTATTTGGCAGTGTTATTAAATTGTGGTACCCAAGTTACTCCCTCTCTATCATTTTTTGGGGTGGATGAACTAAGAGGTATAAAAAAAATTTACCAATAAACAAAAAAACAACTGCTTTTTTGGGAGATAAGATTTTATAAGGGAGAGAGTCCTATGAACCATCAATGAATGTGGGTAAGGAAGGAGAGAGATAGAAAATGTCGTATCAGTGTAGCCCCTACTCTATCATTTAGAAAATATTTTCTTTAAAGAAAGATGAGATAAAATGATGTTATCCATTTAAACTTTAAACCTTAAACCCTAAATCCAATTTTTTTATTGCACCAGGATCATAGGTGCGGTGCTGATCATCATCGGATTGTATCTGGTTTTATGGGGGAAGAGCGAGGAGAGAAACTTTGCCAAAGAGACGGCTGCGATCAATGCGATTACATCATCCCCTACTGGAGACCATCCACATGGGATCATCAACAACAGAGCAGGAAGCCATGTCAACAAGTCTTCCTCCCTCAGCCAGCCACTTCTTCCTTCTTCTACTACTGAAAACGTTTGATTAAAAGTTATAGTAGTGTTTGGATCTCGAGAAAGTAGTTTGTATTTTTTTTTCTTTCCTTTCGGTTAAAGGTTTGGTTATATTTAAGTCATGTTATACTTTTGAGGAAGCGAGGAAAAAGCTTGTGTGTTGTTTTACTTTTTAAAGATTTTGATTGATAGCCTGGTACTCGGCTGTTGTTATTTTTATACTTTCTTTTTCCAATGGAATATTTGACTTTATGAGGAGCAAAGCTCACAGTAATTAAGGCCCACCTAAGAGAATGATGATAATGATGAATAGAATGAATGTTCATTAATTATCCTTATTTAAGTGGGAGTATTGTTGGGGTTTCAATATTATTATAAAATTTGCTTTAGCTTTACACCTTTTAAAGGGGGAAACATGAAAAAGGGTTGTTTGCCATGTTTTTATGATTATGATTCCATTTGTGGAAGCCCATTTGTGGAAACTAAAACATGCCAATCATGAATAAAGATTCAATATCTAATGTTTCTACAAGATTTTTATCCAAAAATCTAATTATTAAATGGAGACACTAATATCAAAATCGTTGATGGCATATCTTATCCTCCAATTAAGAGGTGACGCGTGTTTCAAGGTCCGACACGTATCACTCATCAAGTAACTCCATCTCTCAGAAAAAACATGCCTGCCTCGCCACGTGTTAAGTCCTATAGTACTTAGCGTACGATTGCGATGACATTATTGATAAACAACCATTCCCTATATTCCGCCTAGGGTTAAGAGGGGAGTCTAGAGACATGATTGGGCCACTACCCCCACCATTAGCGACACTCGTTGGTCGCCTTGAGAATCGACAAAAATGCCAGCTCTAGGCCGCAAGATCATAATCCAACGATCAAAGATTGTAACTAACTGAAGTCTATAAGAGACAGTTAGTTTCACGATCTCAACTACCTAAGTGGCGTATCCAGCTCTCACACAACGTACAATGGTCTATATAATTACTCCACGGTTACAGGTAAAGGGCAGAGAATTACAATTCTAAGAATACTCAAACCTTACTTCATTCTTCAAAGAAGCGCACTCACGAATTCTCGTAGTTTCATTCTAATTGCTCTATTACTGACTGGATCATTGGAGTGACCATCAGATTACTCAATCCAACCTCCAGAGATCCTTTTTGTGTTTTAGGTATTGAACAACATCAGCTTACCAGTTTCAACAGTAACAAATGCAATAGCTGATTTCCTAGTCTCGAAGGTCTTGTCAGATTCATATTCATGTACGACATTATAGTTTATTTCCACAATGTCAGAACTGAACTTATGTAGTCTTTCATAATATAATTTTTTACAAAAAAAAAAAAAAAAAAAAGTAAAAAAAAAGTTGATGAGACCAATTGTAGTACATTAAGACACCTAACCTTCCAAACTTAATGGTTCTCATAGAAAAAAAAAATTGCAAATATGACATCAAAGCTTCCGACACATGTAACAAAGGATAAAGTTTCCCTTCACCAACCGTTAGGAATGTTAGTATATTGACCCCCCCTATGTGTTCAAGGTTGAAGTGCACGGAATCAAATAAAGGATCAATCTTGTTTTCCTAATATGCCTTACCTCGTTAGGAATATTGGCCTTTGCCAAATGTGTGGACAACAAAGTTAGTGCACAAGAGCAGCCTCCGGATGATCCTGATCTGGATCAAACAAGAAGATTGGTTGATTCTATCGAGTCCCTAAAACCCGGTTGCATGTTGAAAGTCTGAATTACTCTCAAAACTATCCCTCGATCCACATCAAATTAGGGAACCAAATCTTCTCCTCCACGACTCCCCGGCTCCCCCATCCAACCATTGGAGGGGGTTGGAGTTTGAGCCGGCCCTCCAACGATTGTATGGATGGGGTGGGAGCCGAGGAGCCGTGGAGGAGAGGATTTGAACGCTCAAATTAGTGAAGTAAAACCATTCAATATCTTCCTAAGGTTCTAAATCCAAATATCAAACATTGTATGAGTTATATCCAAAATTAATCTAATCCAAAATCAATGAAAAATTAACATGTGATTAATATTGTATATAATAATATTAAATAGAGAATTGAATTGAATCAAGATCCCTCCATTTAAAAATCAATACGAATCAACTGATCAAATACCTATATTTTTTTTATCCTAAGAAAATACCTATACCTAGAACCATGATCATTCCTACCCAACTTAAATTAAAATTTTGATATTACAGTTTTTCACTGCCGAAGAATGTGAAGCATGTCATCTTTACTGGGTCCCTTGCTTTCACATCATCACCTTATTTACTATGACTTCATTCACCGATCATGATTACCACTTCACTACTTTCACTCTCGATGAATTGATTTCCCATCAGTAGATGAGCACATAACATGATTGACTATGATTTGATGGGTCCCGTTGTGAAGATCTTATAGATTGAATCCCATCAAGATATGCTTCTCAAAATTCGAGCCTGACTCAGGAGTTTAAGACATGTTGCTAAATCTGCCTCCACT
Organism: Protea cynaroides; assembly: GCA_028583415.1. Taxonomy (NCBI): domain Eukaryota; kingdom Viridiplantae; phylum Streptophyta; class Magnoliopsida; order Proteales; family Proteaceae; genus Protea; species Protea cynaroides. Next base: position 36,358,742 of record CM053272.1, on the reverse strand, counting down.
GCTCCTCATTTTTGTTTGACAATCCACTCGCCACTCCACCTGGAGATTTTCAGACTTCAGACCCTGGTGGACCCCATGATGCATTGGATTCTATATATATATTCATGAGTCTAACAAGGACACATGTTATTGTGAAGATTAACATGGGATTAATTAGGATATCCCATTTCCCAATTTCATACTAATTTAGGAAGCCTATATTTCTATATGAATGACACCTGTATATCTTTAGATCAAGACACGTTCATTTAATTACCTCTTAATTTATTTTTAAAAGATTTTAAGGATAAAATATGATTTTCGTGTTTTGTATTAGTGTTGTTGCTATTAATGTCATTATCAATATGTTATATAGTTTTCGAATGAATATGTAAAATGATAAGAATTATCTACATTAATAAAAATAAATATATTATACTAAGAGGATAAAAATAAGGTGTCAAATAATTTAACACCTTAGAAAATGCCATTAAGAAAATCTCATTTATAAAAAGAAATAAGAGAGAGAGAGAGAGAGAGAGAGAGAGATAAGATTGTGAGAGAGACTACACTTATGGATCTCAAATAATCTGTTTCCTCTCCAATTATTTTTGTTCCTCCCCAATTATTTTTGTTTTGAAAATTTCGCATGTAAGAAGATAAAGAACTAATCCTCTATTGCGTAGGGAATCGATTTACCATCATGAAATTTAAGAACAAAGGAGTTTGAGAACAGAAAATAGGTAGATCTCACATCGCCTTGAGGCCAGCCACATGAAGGTGTTAAGTGATTTTTCTTTCCTGTTTGGGTGCAAATGGAATAGTTCTCATTCAACTCCTGAATGACTCAGTCCATGTGATTGTGACTTGTGAGATAGTATGATTCTTGATACTTGCCGTTAGCAAAAAAAAGTAAATTAATATTATAAAAAAAATCAAGGATTTACCTTATTACCCAAAGTTGTGTTTTCCCAGTTGAAAATTTTTTGCCAAAATTTAAATGATGAGTTACCTCCAAAATCATCTGCAAGGAAAATGCACTTTAATTACTTGCCTTTCTTTTATCTCTGTTTGCATTTGAAAAAATATTAACAAATAAATAATTTTTTTTACTTATCGTATTTATTTCATATGTGAATTTTCGTTTGATTCAGTTCTAATTTACAAGTAAATATTAAAAAAAAAAAAGATTCCAACGTTTTCTTGTAAGACATAAAATATGATGTAAAATATCTTTGTAATATTTTCAATGCTTGTTTGTCATTTATTTATAGGCGCAGGCTCTCTTTGGTATGTATTATATTATTAATTATATAATACATTATGACATATATAGCTGTTTAGTATGATTTATAGTTTTTATTTATATTTATAATAAATTAATATAATTTAAAATTTACAAATATATCTTAGGAGGTGTTTATCATTATTGTAATAATCTATTATTTTTTCTTTATGTCTAGTGGTACCGAACAGTTATTATTTATGACTTATAAATGATTTATTATAAATAGTTCATAAACACAAATATAAACTATACCAAAGAGAACCTTAGTTAAAATAATTACATAAAAATTATTATAATCAAATTTGAATTATACAATCCCTATCATATAGTTATGAGAATCATATACAAACAGAGGCCATATTTTAAGGTGGTTACCCTTAAGGTATTGTTGGGCATAATCATCAAACAGCTAATCAAATAGCAACACTTGGAATCTGTTTTCCTTATCAGCATTAATCACGAAATTAAAGGGTATTTTCAACATATTTAGTTTAAAGTCAAGGTGCATACGACATTTTAGAAGATCACTATTTGTTATAAATAGCTCAAGAATTTCAATTTTCAAGTAAGCTTCATTTAAGGTAAACATTCTATTTTTTGTTCTGACACCTTGGTGCAAGAATCCCTCTCTTACCCCATAAAATTATAAAATGACTGGTCGGATTACCGACATCATTGTCTGTTTATGTGATTTCTTACTTAAGCATCAGAGTGAACCCGGGGCCATAAACCCAACCTCTCCAGACTTGTTTTGTCATTTGTGAACTAAGTCTGTAATGAAGACCTTGATGCGGAATCCGAACACAACAGGTATAGAAAATTTAACAAAGAAAAAAAATCGAACTACGACAACTTAAATGGAGCCTTTATGTGGGTTTTACTTTAAAATAAATAATTTTATTTATATATATCTTATGCACTGGGAATCTAGACAGATGAACGTGGAGAAATTAGAAAAAGAAAAAAAATAAAAGTGCTTTAATGTTTTAAAGCCTGGAAAAGGTGATTGCCAAAGCTACCCACCATGAAAAGGACTAACCATTAAGAATTATTGGAATTATTGTGTGAGGGGGCGAATAAAAAGGGGAGAGGGGCCAAAATATAAAGTCATTGGTGTCCCATTTTTGTTTCCCACTTTATACCCATCTTATTTCTTTATTAAGATTAATGATTAACATCGCTAATGAGTCTTGTGGAAAAGAGAAAGAGAAATGGGTTTAAGAAGGCTAATGGGGATTGCATCCAACCAAGGTTTTAAATTCAGGTATTGAATGCAGTATTGGTCATGTCTAAAAGTAATATGATGGATAAGATTGGTGTATGTATAGATCCAATGGTAAAATGGCACGTGGTCTATATCTCATATATAAAAATATATCATATATAAAAATATTAAAAAGGATTGGATCAAGGATTGTTTTAAAATCAATACTAATATCTGACAATGATTACTTGAACCATGAATCCAAATGTCTATTCGCTCTTTCTTCTCTTGAGAGTCTTGATTAAAAATGGATAATTTTGAAAGTCACAAAAGGAGGATAGTTGAGATATCTCCCTTGGCCTTTCTAATCCACCTTCACATAATGACTATAAAAGATCGATTGTAGTGAGACCATTCCTGTAGTGAGGATCTCATTCATTCAAAGTGGATCGGCATATATCCCGATGCACTTTGACTGCTTTGGGATACATGCCGATCCACTTGGAGTGGATGAGATCTTGCACTACCAGGGTGGCCTCACTACAGAGGATTCCAATCCCATAATCGTAATTGTTCTTCATGATCATATGTGTGGTTGTTGAGAGAGAGAGAGAGAGAGAGAGAGAGAGAGAGAGAGGAGCTCAATTCCTACATATCTTTGGATGGAACCAAAGTCCTAGGTACCGGTAATTCACATATTATTGGTTGATGCCAAAATCAATATGAGATGGATCCGGATCGTTGGTACAAGCAATGAATGAACAACACATGGCGGATATGATTTAAAAAAATGAAATTAAAAATAGTATATGACTAGTATTGAGCTCAATCGAAACCGATATGCATCGATTGTATCAACCAATTTGATACCCATTACTAAAACCTTGGTGGAAACTGAGAGTGCAAGTTCAGCTTTGACAATCCAAGCCTTCCTGAGCCCAAACAGGGCTTGGGCTAAGATACATTGACCCTAAGGGTAGGTTAGGGTTGAAAATTTCTGGCCTTGAATTTGGGACGGGCCAAATTAAGACCAAGTCAAGAGATTTTATGGGTTTGGCTTTGGTCAGGCTGAGGTCCAGACAAGCCCAGGCTTGGGATAGCATGTCTATGCATAAGTTAGCCCATAATGACATACAAGTATCCTCTCCTCCCAGAGGTTCGGGAGGAGGGGGGACGGCCTGTTGGATGGCATCTGAGCTGACACCGAGTCGATAAACTGAGCTGGCAGGGGGTGTCGGCTCGGATTCACCCAATCCTCACGTGTCAGCCAACCAACGGGGACATCCCCCTCCTCCCGAACCTCTGGGAGGAGAGGATGTGGATTCCATACAAGTTAGGGCCAAGATGGAAAATGATCCAATGATCAGCAAAGAATGCTTCTATGATTATTCTAAATTTAATTCAATTAAGACTAATTATTTTAAGGGAGAAAATTTTAGTCGTGTTCTCCGGTGTTTTCGCAAATGGGCTGTGAAATGAATTATTTCTCTACCTCTTTTCTTGAATACTTGTGCCTGCACTCTATTGGTTAAGGGTGTTAGAATTGATGGTTCTATATAACTGGGAAGGTTCCTTATCTGTTTCTGTCCCAGGGAGGCCATTCCCAAAACTAAGCACCCGACCCATTACAGAAGGGTCTGGTTCCAGTTCCTTACAGTTCTAGCCGCTATATATGAAAGTAAGACTTTCATATTTATGAAAGAATAGACAACCATAAGCACAAGCTTCTCAAATATTGACCATAGAAGGTAAGGTTCAGTCATGTATTATCAAAGTTTTGATCGAGATGATGCAACAAGCCCAATCAACTTTAGTTGATAACCTAGTATAATAGACATATTGACAAGTTCATTGGAAAACTGGATTAAAAGTCTGAGCTTCCAGATCAAAGGGAATGAATTTATATTGGAATCAACTAGATCAATGAACTAATGCTCCCAATCCCCATCAGAGGTAAATCGAGTCCATCAATCTCTAATGGTAAATATGAAAGACATATAGGCAAGAAGGCATATCTATATACAAGACATATATGCAAATCAATACATATAGAGATAGTAAGTAGAGAAGATGGAAAATAGTTTATATATGCAAACCTAGGGATAGGTATTCTTTATTAGGCCATGGGTTCTGGACCTGTTAGGAAACCCATCCTAGAACCATTTCACAGGATATGGATCATCTGCACCGCGCCGTTGAGAGTGCATCTCGGCATGTGGAGGGGTTCCAATGCAATTGTAGCCATTGCCCGTTTCAAATGTGTACTATGAGACAATGACATTCTTGATAATGACTTAATCCATGGTACATTTTCAAATTATTTTAAAATATTTTTTTGACCTTTTAATTAAAGAACCTTAATAGATAAAGAGGAATCAAAAGATTTTTATACATTCTAGATACATCCACAGATATGTCGTCGATTTTGGGATGATGTTTTGTATTTTACCACTTGGACTTTTAATGGCCCTTTGGAAAAGGTCAACCCAGAACCTGATTCCTGGGCCTCAAGAGCCCACGTAACTAGTCTATGAGCCACCATATTTGACCATCTATTAGAAAAGCAGAAAACGCAAGAAACAAAGATGACAGCTTGGGTTGTCTTTCTTGGATCCAGAACGTCGGATTAGAATAATATTTTTGGTATCCATGATTAGTATTAGAAGGATTGTGAGTTTCGAAGTTCTAAATCCAGGTTTCGGCCAAGGTATCCTGTCATGTCCAAAAATGATTCGATTTATATCAATTGATGTACGGATCCAATGAGAAATTGATACGGGATTAATATGGTATATGATAATATAAGAATAGAATCAAAACTGGAATCGATCAGATCACCTCCTTGTTGGCATCTCAGGAGTAGGATATAAAATTGCGAACCAATGATTCTTCTTACACCTTACAGAGACAATACTCCTTAAATGGGGTTCGCAATTTCTCCTATAGTTGAAGGGACTGAACAACATGAGATGATCTTTTCCCCTCGAAATGACGAAGAGCCAACTTCAACCTACCTGAACCGACAGAAGGTTCCAAATAAAATTTGACTTTGACCACATGAAGTGACCCATAACCAGATGGGTGAAAACGATGGATTGAAGATATCTTTTTTAAATTTTGTTCATTGGAATTTTATTTTTTTCTTTTTAATTTCCATTGACTGAAGTTTTTCTAAACTGTGGGCTCTCGGCCCATCGTTTTCTGGGTTCTCCTCAGTCCATCAAAATGTATAGCCCACTGCCCACTTGTGATCCTGTCCTAATCTGCTTTTTTCCCTTCCGCATCCTCATCTCCTACTGGTTCGTGAATAAATCCGTGATTTATATAAATAAAACCTTAGGGGCTACGGTTAAATTGTGAAGATGGGCAACTTTCGGGGTTCTGCTATCTTTGTTGTTGTTGTTTGGAGTCTGTTCTTGAACTTGGCTCTGTTGTGTAATGGAGGAATCACCAGTACTTTTGTTAGGGTGGCTGAGAAATCCACTGATATGCCACTTGACAGTGATGTGTTTCGCGTCCCTTCTGGCTATAATGCTCCCCAGCAGGTATACTCTTCCTGTTTCATCTTCACTTGCTGATTCTCTATTATGGTAGATGAGAATCGTTATTTCAATTATTTTCATGCATTATCGATTTGGGAATGAACAACTTTTGAGCACTTTAAAAAATATATATATATATATATATATATTAATCTTCTTTTCCTTTCGTTTGTGAATTTTTTATTTTTTGGTTCCTGTGTGATTAATCCAACTCACATTTTCTCTTTTCTTTATTCTTCATCTCCTTATTTTTTACTTACCAATGACCAACTTTTTTTTTTAGGAGCTCTGTTTTTATATATTCTTTAGAAAAGGCATTGTTTTTTGTTTGAAAGAGGTTGAATTCTTGGATTAATGATTCGAGGGTGTTGTTTGTCAAGGTTCATATAACTCAAGGAGATCATGTAGGGAAGGGAGTTATCGTCTCTTGGATCACTCAGGATGCACCAGGTTCGAACACTGTGATGTACTGGAGTGAGAATAGCAAACGTAAGTTTAGCGCAGAGGGCATCGTTTTCACTTACAAGTTCTACAATTACACTTCGGGCTACATTCATCACTGCACTATCAAGAATTTGGAGGTGAGTTATCTGCTATTTTGATATTGATTCCTCTGTGCTCAGTATGATTGGTATGGTTTGGTTTGTGGATTCTATAGACTTCCAAACATACTGCTAGTTAGCTTAAACTAATAATAGGAAATAGAAAGAACTTGGTAATTGGAGATAGGTATGTTTCTCCTAACAGTTCTTGTTTTCGAATTCCTGCAGTTTGACACCAAATACTATTATGCCATTGGGAGGGGAAGCACCAAACGGAACTTTTGGTTTAGAACTCCTCCTAAAGTTGGTCGTGATGTTCCTTATACTTTTGGTCTCATAGGTAACTCTCTTGCATCAGATCATATTCTGTGATATCTACAAGTTGCTACATATATTTGTTGGGATAGGTCATGGTTTTTTATTGCCAGATTATCTAGATTCGTACTTCTCTGTTTTTGTATGTCTGTATCATTGGGTTAATGAGTACTTAGAGGCACATCTCTGTGTATGTGTGCTTGTGTTCTTTCTTTGTTCATCTTATTCTGCAGTACATTGTTCGCAGGGGATCTTGGTCAGAGCTATGATTCAAATAGGACACTCACCCATTACGAAATGAACCCATCAAAAGGACAGACAATATTGTTTGTTGGTGATCTCTCCTATGCAGATAACTATCCCTTCCATAACAATGTTAGGTGGGATACATGGGGTAGATTTGTTGAAAGAATCGCTGCTTATCAACCTTGGATATGGACTGCAGGGAATCACGAGCTTGATTTTGATCCGGATATCGTAAGCACTCAAACCTTTTCAAAATCCTAATGCATGAAAAAAAAAAAAAAAAATTTGTTGATCAATTAAAATCTAAGAAAACCCGGTTTATGTGATTTAATATTCTCTTTGACATTTGTTAGATTAGAAACTGGTACCATGCAAGTGTATAGAACATATTGAATCTTTTTAAATGACAATCTCAAGATGGAGCAGTTGAAACTCTAGGAAGTGTGCATAAATGACAAAACCACTAGAGCTTTTTAAGTAGGAATTCCTTTCTTCAATCCTATTCTGAATTTTATTTTCCTTTCTCCTTCTAGGAGGCAGTGCATTTTCTGGTTGAATCCTTTTTCTCTCCACTGGGTTTTGAATCTGTAAGATTCTCTATGGAGATTACTCATAAACCTTTAAAAGTTACCCCTACTCTGTTCCTTATTCATGATTCTAGGTGACACTTAAGTTTCATTTCAATCATAATAGTGATGTTACCGGGGCACAAAGAATGACGGGAATTTATGAAATAAGTTAGCTTTGTCAATCTTGTTGCAGGGTGAAACCGTACCTTTTAAGCCTTACAGACGACGTTATCATGTGCCATATAAAGCATCAAATAGTACATCTCCACTTTGGTACTCTATCAAGCGAGCTTCAGCATATATCATTGTCCTTTCTTCATACTCGGCATATGGTAAGAGTTAAAATAGAATTGTGGAATCTCATTACCACATATATCTATGAAACTTTTATATGCAACATAATTTATGTACATGTCTTTTTCTAGGAATTTTTTTAAGTGCTTACGATGGCCTTTTGTAAATAATAGAATTGATGTGATGTATAAACTATGATGGAAGATCAAAATTGTGTAGAAAATATATCTTGACTGTGTCTGTTCATCTTCTAACTTGTAGGCAAATATACTCCTCAGTACAAATGGCTTGAACAGGAGCTACCCAAAGTGAATAGGAGTGAGACACCATGGCTGATTGTCCTTATGCATGCACCATGGTATAACAGCTATAACCATCATTATATGGAAGGGGAAACCATGAGGGTAATGTATGAACCATGGTTTGTACAATACAAAGTTGATGTTGTATTTGCAGGCCATGTTCATGCCTATGAAAGATCTGTAAGTTTCCTTACTTCCTCTTTATATTATTTTCATTTTATCATGTTAGATATTAGATGTACTAGAGTCTTGGACTGCTTCAGCGACATTTTCGAAAGCTTAGATTCTTCTATGTAAACAACACTTGTTTCTTGCCATTATATTGGAACAACAAAAGTTTAGAAGATTAACTTGTGGAACAGTGTGTACTTTTCGTGAACTTTATTTCATGAAGAGCATACTTCAATAATCAAACAAGGTTTGTTCCACAGGAACACAAAATCACCTTTTTATACCCGTAATTTACTTGAATATAATAATAGTCCTATTCTTACAACTAATTTACATTAAAAATGGAGTCTGGATGTTAGCTGCAAAATATATTTTGTGACTTGGTCATAGTTGATGCCTTCTGTTCTTATGTTTGAATGAGAAACTCTGCATCTGTTTACTGCAAGATTGTGCATTGGCTCCATTTGGTTGCATGGTCTTCTTTTGTCAGAAAGAAAGGTAGTTTTCTCAATACTATTTTTGAAGTCTAAAATGCTATAATATAGCAGCAGTTATATTTTGTATAGACTAGAACAATATGAAATAGTAATGATAATCTAATTACTCAATATGAAATCATAGTCACATATGTATCAATAATATATAAGCATATAGTTAAATCTGAAACATACATATAATGAATGTAACAATGCGTACCTTATAAGCAGAAAATCGAAGCTTTAAAAGGAGGGTTGAGTTGTGTTGGTACACTCTCCTTAAGACAGTATTTGCCCTCTATTGGTGCAGTAGGTCTCCTGCAAATTTACCTCTAAGATAAAACAACCCCTATGTAGGATACCCACCCAGTGTGCATGCATTGTCAGGTATATACAGACCCGACGGCTAAGATCAACTCCTTTGGAAGAACGACTCTTGACTCTCCGATTAAACAGAATAGGGAGGGAGAGAGTTGGAGAGGAAGAGAGAGAGAAATCATAATGATTTCGAATGAATTTGAAGCATGGGGTTGGACTCTATTTATAGGGCCTAGGTACCACTTGAAAGTGTCTATTGGATGGGGTGTGACCCTCCAGATGGACCGTCCAGATTGATCCAGATCTCAGATCCTGATATCAATGGTCCGGATGACACCCTTTTATGTGCAGAGATCACATAAATCCTTTCCAAAAGGGTATTCGAGTAGGGGTGTGTCCGAATCCGAAAAAAACACCATACCTATACCCATAACCCATAACCCTCAACCCTTAACCCTCAAGCCACAACCCGCAACCCGCGTGACTATTTTGATACTTTCTCCCCTGTAGCTCGTATTGTAACCATAAGAACTTTATTTACTATTGTCTCTATTTATAACTTAGTAATTCATCAGATGAATATTAAAACAACATTTCTAAATGAGGATTTAGAGGAAGAAATTTATATTAAACAACCTGAAGGATGCATAATATCAAGACAAAAACATAAAATTTGTAAATAAATTAAATCTTTGTATGGTTTAAAACAAGCACCTAAACAATGGCATGAAAAACTTGATCATGTATTATTAAATAATGGTTTTATTATCAATAATTCTGATAGGTGTGTATATAGTAAATTTAATAATGGCAAGGGTGCAATAATTGCTCTCTATGTTGATGATATGCTGATAATGGGAACATATTTAAATATTGTGAATTTAACAAAGAAAATTCTAATGTCTAAAATTGATACAAAGGACATGGGAGAAGTTGATGTCATTTTAGGCATCAAAGTTACAAGAAAACCCAATGAGATAATATTATCTCAAGCACATTACGTGGAAAGCCTACTAAAGAAGTATGGATATTATGAGTGCTCTCCAATAAAGATACCTTTAGAGGTAGGGAGTCATCTTATAAAACACCAAGGTAAAACAGTCTCCCAAAAGGAGTATTCTCAGATTATAGATTCAGTGTCATACTTAATGAACTCAACGAGACCGGACATAGCCTTGGCAGTAGGGAAATTGAGTCAACATACTCATAACCCTGGGAAGGAGCATTGGGAAGCTCTAACAAGGTTATTAAGGTACTTAAAGGGAACAATAAACTATGGTTTACACTATAATGGAAATCCTTCAGTTCTTGAAGGATATTGTGATGCTAATTGGATATCTGATACAGAAGAATCCTTAGTTACAAGTGGTTACATATTTATTCTTAGTAGAGGAGCGATTTCATGAAAATCTGTTAAACAAACCTGTGGTACAGGTTCCACTATGGAGGTAGAATTTATAGCCTTAGAGAAAATTGGGGCAAAAGCTGAATGGCTTAAAAATTTGGTGGTAGAAATTCCGTTATGGCCTAAACCTATGCCCCCAATATCACTACACTGAAATAGTCAGCCAGCCATTGCTAAAGCATAAAGCAAGATATATAACGGAAAAAGAAGACATATACGTCTGAGACACAATCTTGTGAGGCAATATGTAAGTGAAGGAACGATAGCTATCGACTTTGTAAAATCAGAAAAGAATCTGGCCGATATATTTACAAAGCCTCAAACCACCAAGGTCATAATTGACACATCTAAAGGAATGAGCTTAAAGCCCGTGTCATACGTCATGTGATGGAAACTCAACCTATGTGATAGGAGATCCCTGAAATTAGGTTCAATGGGTAATAACGAAGTCATGCAGATGACTTGTTTAGTACTATCAAAACTTGCTCATTCTGATTAGATGGTAAGGTAGTACTCACCACAATGAACAGAGGATGAATCTCAAAGATTTTTAATCAAGCCAAGCTATCCCAGAAGAATGTGGGGGTGTGTTAACTGTGGTGCACACTATGGGCTGATCTTATTGAATGTAGGAAGTGGGGCTGCTTCCAATAAGAGTTTTAAGGGCGAGGTCTCATAAACATTCAAGAACCAAGATAGGGACAAGGCCGGTTTAAAATATATACACCTTTAAGGGATTTTTCGAGGGTCAGCCTATAAGAGGTGGCTGGTAGGTCAGTCGGCTACACTAATGAGGAAAGGTTCAATGAGCAAGCTTCACCTGTACTCTGTAGCGTGGCCTATTAGACCTAGTGTAGATTCAAGTCGACAGACATCTGCAACGACGTCGCTTACAGTTCTCATAAGATCAACTTCTTAATTCTGTTTTTACTCAATCTTTTTGAAACTTGTGGGGGATTGTTGTTTTTAATATCAAAAAACAAATAAAGTTTTAAAAATTAAATTTAAAGTTTTGTTTTTAATTTTGAGGGAAATTTAATTTGATTTTTGTTTTGATTTGGATATGGGTGTGGATACATAACTATTCAAGTGTATCCTTTTGAAAGGGTGATGACTTGTACCTTTTGGTATGAAGAGGTATACCCATATCCCTTGGTGGTGATCCTTGGAGAAGCTCTTGTCTTCTATAAATAAAGGATATTGCCTCATTCTAAAACACTCAAGATTTGAATACAAAAATTCATGTCTCTCCTCCTCCTTCCAACTCTCTCTCTCTCTCTCTCTCTCTCTCTCTCTCTCTCTCTCTCTCTCTCTCCTCTGTTTTATCGATAGAGTCTGTTCCATCCTTATTTTAATGGATTATTAACCTTAGTCGTCGGGTCTGCATACACCTAACAGTGAGTGCACACTGGGTGAGTGTCCTACTGAAGGGCTGTTTTATCTTGGAGATTGGTTTGCAGGGATCCGTTGCACCGTATAGAGGGCAAACACAATCTTAAGGAGAGTGAACCAACATGACTCAACCCTAGTTAATTACTTACTTTAGATTGTATAAGGTATGTGTCTATACTCCATTATGTTACATTATATTGATTGATTACATAATCACATGATTTGGTATAGATATTATTTTTAATATTATATATTTATTAAATAGCCTTAAACAATATATTTTTCCATGTGATGCAACTATTTCCTACAATTTTTGATACTGAAGGGTATCTCCATTACAGGAACGTATCTCAAACATTGCATACAACATAGTAAATGGTGTGTGTACACCAGTAAATGATCAATCCGCACCTGTATACATAACCATTGGCGATGGAGGAAATTCGGAAGGATTGGTGACCAAGTAAGATGAATAAATGTGCTCCTTCAAGCATCTATTTCTTACTTTTCCCTTGCAGTTAGCTGGTTATTTCCTTGTCATATGTGAAAAAGTACTTTGATCACCATTCTGTTGTAATTTTTTTTTTTGTAATGGTGTAGCATGACAGAGCCACAACCAAAGTATTCTGCTTATCGAGAAGCCAGTTTTGGTCATGCCATTTTTGATATTAAGAACCGGACCCATGCTTACTACAGTTGGCACCGTAATCAAGATGGATATGCTGTAGAAGCTGATTCTTTATGGTTTTACAACAGATATTGGAATCCAACGAACGAAACCACCAGTGTGCCATCAGGATGAAAGAGTCTACAACTTCCTTTGCATGATACAATTTGTCTCCTCTTCCTCTTCTCCTTTATTCTCACTTTTTAATGCTCCTCAACTTTCTCCATATAGTAATTTAGGAACAAAATAAATAAAATTTTTGAAATTAAACACTCATTCCTTTTCAACATGTAATGTCTTTTGCACATTCATGGCTCTATCCTAAAAGTCACATGTATCATTCCTTTCCAACATGTAATGTCTTTTGCACATTCATGGCTCTATCCTAAAAGTCACATATATCATTCCCTTTCAACATGTAATGTCTCTTTTATATTGGAATTCATTAGCTGGAGAAGGTGGTTTTTTTGGCTGCTTTTGGGGTAAGTCATTTTGGGACTAGATTGTAGATTCAGACATATTGGTTGACCATTTCCGTTGAGTTGAGATGGGTGGTAAAGTAATGGTGAACTACTTTTCCATTTGTCTTTGTTCATAATTCTGCATTGATAAAGATGGACCCGGAGTAGTTGAGTCAGAACCTTGTGGTCTTTGCTAATTTATTTTGGTAGACTTTTGAAGGGGTAATTTGGTGTTTGAATTCCAACTATTTTTCTTCAATAATAATAACAAAAGAGATGATCAATTGATATGCACGTGCATTGAAGATTGATTTCTCTTAGTTCTATTATTCGTGTTTTGTTCTGTTTACACTTTGACATATTTGCGCTTTTATTCGAGTCTTCCATAGTCCATCGGAGATCCTCTTTCTTTTCATTCCCTCTACGTATGAGAATAAAGAGAGGAATAATACAAGTTGGGTTATAGGAACTGTATTTATAATATTATCCTAAACCTTATATCAACTCACAATGGACCAAGTTAGTTTATCTTTGACCCATAAGAAACTATACTAAAACCGATCAAACCCATAATACAAACTCCTAATAAGCAATGGCCGATAATTAATCAAGTCGACTAAGATAAAATCTTACAACCTCCGTTGATATTTTTAGAATATGAAACGTTCATTTAATTACGCCGTTAAGTTATTCCTATACATTTTTTAGGTAAAATAGGATTTTCATATGTTGTATTAGTGTTGTTGCTATTAATGTCATTATCATTATATTGTGCAATTATCGAATGAATATGTGAAATGATAAGAATTATAAAAATGAAAACCAATGTAATATATTTTTTTTGATTGAAACAAATGTATTATAATAAGAGGGTGAAAAATAAGGTATCAAATAACTTAACATCTTAAAAAATGTCATTAAGAAAATCTCATTTATAAAAAAAATAAAATAAAGAGAGAGAGAGAGAGAGAGCACTCTGATTGTATGGAGACACTGCACATGCCAATCCCAAAAGGAGCTATATATATATATTAACATAAGAAAGGTTTGTTATTTTTCTAAACATAACAAGACACTAGTTATCCTCTTAAATTACATATAAAGATGCAATCAGAATTAAATATATAAGGATAATTTTATAAAATCATACATTGTTAGAAATAAATTGAAATAAATTGAAAATAGAATATATACTATAACCGACATATCCAACACATCGTGGAAAATTCGGTTCATAAGTTCCATGAACGTTGCCGGTGCATTAGTTAATCCGAAAGACATAACCAAAAATTCATAATGTCCGTATCTGGTCCTGAATGCTGTCTTTGAAATATCACATTCTTTAATCTTCAGTTGATGATAGCCGATCGAAGGTCGATCTTAGAAAATACTTTTGCTCATTGTAACTGATCGAACAAGTCATCGATCCTGGGTAGTGGATATCGATTCTTGATTGTCAGTTTGTTCAACTCCCGATAGTCGATACATAATCGAACACTACCATCCTTCTTTTTCACGAACAGTACCGGTGCCCCCCATGGAGATATACTGGGTCGAATATAACCCTTGTCCAGCAGTTCTTGTAATTGCACTTTTAATTCCTTCAGTTCAGTAGGAGCCATTCTATAAGGTGCTTTTGATACTGGTGCGGCTCTAGGTATTAGGTCTATTACAAACTCTGTGGCACGGTCGGGTGGTAATCCGGGTAGTTCCTCCGGAAATACGTCAGGGTAAATCAATGTCTTCCATTCGTAGTGCTTCCTTGGTTAGGTCGACCACTGATACTAGATACCCGACTATTTCCTTCTCAAGGCACTTCTTAACTGAATTTCATCGAAAAAAGATTAATTGTAATTGTGCACAACCCATCGTCTCTCCCTCTCTTTCTATCATCAATCCTTTTCCCATCGCCATTTCCCTCTCCTTCTATCAAGAAAGGGTGTACAATGGTTGTCCTCCGGATCAGTCAGATCTAGCCTCAAACAGACGTTATCTCCTTCCAGCGGACAGTTATCTCCTTCAAATTGATGGTTATCTCCTTCAAACAGACAGTTTTCTGCTTCAAACAATCGAATTGGAAAAAAATGACTAGTAAAAATGCAATTATCCTCTTAAAACTATTCGTTCCTCGCTCTCCTCGTTTCAAATGAAATAAAAGAGGGTTCTTTCAATTGTCTTGAGTGTTTATTAATGAGATTTGTTTTGTAGCGGTGACAATTTGATTTCTAATGTGAATGCGTTTTCTGCAGATTTTGATGGATCCAATGCTCTGAACCACTTGTTTTAATGTTACATTGCTGTTTTCTTTCCCTCTGGGTCTGAACTCTTGTATGTGAGAGAGAGTTTATCATTTTGTAAAGGGTTAATCTCTATGAAATTAATTAAAGCTTATGAGAGAGATGAAATGGCTTCATCCCTAATTGATCTGCACCATCGGAAAGCAGCATCCACCAGGAGTTTTACAAGTAAAATCACATGTAAATGAACAAATTACAAAGGCCAGGCTGTGATAATCTAAAGATTGAAAACAATTAATTACAAATGAAGAGCTTCATGAGTAGAGGTCAGATATACTTCAGAGTTTAGAAAATGCAAAAGCTGTGAGAAAGGTACAAATTAGGTCAAAAAGCTTTTGAAATTTCTCAAGGAGAAGGATTATTCTGGGGATCTTCAATACGCAAACCTATTGTTTTGAACATGAAAAGCTGCGACACACTCCAAGTAATTGGAATTTTCGAAGAACCATTCGAGATGATATGAGACTTCTGGTCAGAGAATGAGAAAAAGGCAGAAACAAAGACAAAGCGAGGAATCAAAGAATATTAAAACAAGAAATCTGGTTCCGCTCATCATATTATCAAGCAAATCCTGTAAATCATAAACTGAATAAAGAATTAAAGAAGCCAGAATGTGAAGAAGAAGAAGAGAGGGGAAATGCAGAAGGAGATTATCAGAAGATCCACATAGGGCTCGTCAATAGAATCTTAGGCAGAACTTTCTCATTAAATTAGATTATAGATTTTTAAAAAAATTCTAATATTGAGGGTAGTATTGTCCTAAATATATTGGTGATAATGAATTTCATCATCAAATTGAATGAAGAAAATATTTTCAAAAACATGGGAGGGGAGAAAAATTTTGTATCAAATTAAGGGGTGGTTTCCGTTTAGGTATTGTGCAAGGGAGGTGAGAGAAATTTTCCCATGATATTATGATTTGTTAATTTTGGTTTATATCAACCACCTATTTATAAAAGCTATTTACATTGTATAAACAATAACGTTACTTAGCCCTTGAAAGAATAATGTAACTATGTAAGACATGCCAAATATATGAAATTTGGCAGAAATTTAACTAATTCAAGCAAATTTAGGAAAAACAGCTATACTTCCACAAATAATCAAAGAAATCTTCGCAATGGATCAAAGGAATCAATTAAATTCTGAAAAAGGGAAATATTACACGAGGGAATCAATTAAATACTTCAGTGCCACATGGCTCGCATCCAATGGGCACTGAATTAAATATAAAAACTTAAATAGCTTTTAAATTAGAATTTATAATCTAACAAAGAGTTTTTATTAAACAAACTGAAAATGTCCACTTTGTCTTATCATTCCAACTTTCATTATTCAATTCTCATATTTTATTAATATTTTCACATTTTTATTATGTTTTTAAACTTAACAAACCCTTGTTAATTGCAATAATAGCATCCCCCTCTCTCTCTCTCTCTCTCTATATATATATATATATACACACACACACACACACACACATTGGGAATCCAGATAAATCAATGTAGAGAAATTAAAAAAGAAAAATAAAAGTGCTTTAGGCTATGTTTGGTAACGTTCTCGCTTGTTCTTGTTCTGAACCGGAAGAGATGGTTTTTTTCTGTTCTGTTTTGAAATAATGTTCTTTGGTTGTTCTTTTGGCCTTAAAATTGTTTGGCAAATATGTTCTAGAACTAGTTTGAAAACATTGTTCTAACTTGTTTGCTGTTTGGTAAAATTTGTTTTAGAACACTTTTTTTCAAAGGATTCAAATATTACAGAATTACCATTAAACCGATATCTTACTAAATTAATTAATATTAATGTCATTTAATCATAAATTGTACCTATGGGTTGATGGAGATAAGTTGATCAATTAAACAAGAAAATTTTTCAAAAAATAAAAATAAAATTCTATGCATCTAGAGCCGCCAATCTTTTTATTTTTTATTTTTTATTTGTAGTTATCATTTGGGTTCATGCCAAAAGAATTTAGAACACAAATAATTCATATCTGGAATTTGAAACAGAAAATAAAAAGAACAAAATAAAGTCAATACTGACGTTTTCAGTCGATATTTGATAAAGAATTAAGCACAGAAATAATAATCAGGAGTCCACTTGATTATCTTTTGGTGAGTGCAGCCAAATAGATGTGAATTTCACAGAACCAGCAAAGCATTAATTTCTTAAATCACGGAACCATCTACACATTAGTTTCAGATCCAAATCTGCAAACCCGATGTACTGATTCAGATAGAAATCCCCTGGTACCGTGTGAGAGAGGAAGAGGGAAAAGGAGAGGTGACCATCCCTAAAACAAAGAACAAGCAAGTTGCAGAGATGGAGACGAAACAGTAGTAGATTTACCTGCTCGAACAAGGAGTAGTTTCTACAAAAATGTTAAAAAAAAATTCAGACAAGAAAAATGGAGATGGAGAAGTAAAGACGAGAGAGAGAGAGAGAGAGAGAGAGAGAGAGAGACATGGAGAGAGATGAGGGAAAAATAACTGCTGTGCTTGCAGAGAACGAACAAGGAGGATGTGCTTCTTCGTGTATGGAAGTAGGTAGAAAGGGTGTCAGGTTTTATCGGGCACAACTTAGTTTTTTGTTCTTTTCAAAATTGTTCTAGAACGTAAAAACATGGTAAACCATGTTCTGAAATTTTCGTTCTTAGATGTTCTTTTCATCCGGTTCGTTCTGTGAGAACAGAAGAACAAACCAGATTTGCCAAACAGTTTTTAGCTGTTCTTGGCTGTTCTGAACAGTTTTTCTGATCTATCAGAACGGAAGAACAGAAGAACTGTTCTTTGGGAGAGTTACCAAACGCATTAATGTTTAAAGGCCAGAAAAGGTGATAGCCAAAGCTACATAGTAACCACCATGAAAAGGACTGACCATTAAGAATTATTGGAATAAAGGCCGGAAAAGGTGATCGTCAAAGCTACCTAGTAACCACCATGAAAAGGACTGACCATTAAGAATTATTGAAATTATCGTGTGAGGCGGCAAATAAAAAGGAGAAAGGGACTAAGAAATAAAGGGGTAAATTACATCCTAGGTACCTAACGTTTGCAGAAACTTCACCAAAGGTATTCAACGTTTCATAAATGACCTTTGGAGTACCTAAATAAAGATAAAGTTAACCCAAATTTATATAATTACAATTTTACCCATTAACATAAATTACATAAATTGACATTTATGTTATAATAGTTGAACAATGCCAAGAATATGAGTAACTGTCCTGTTACCAGAGTTTAACAAGAGAACCTGTAGGAATCCAACTGGAATTTTACCAACCTCATGAATCTATCGAACACATCCACCCATCCACTTCAACATAATACTCCTCTCTCTCTCTCGTAACCCCTCCACTGGCGGGCGCCCCCTCTCTCTGTCCCACCTTTCATGCCACTCATCTTTCTCTGGTTACCTTTCCATTGCTATTGTGACACCTCAATTCTGGTCTAACCAAATTAGTGTGATGAACTGTCAATAAATCAACAGTTCAATCAGGATCTCGTATAGATCGTATCCACCATATCAAACCACACACACATTCTACAGTAATAATCAGAGGTAATAAACAAATAAACAAAAATCTTACAGATAATGAACTGAATGTCTAATAATGATAATAAATAATTAACCTAGTTATTTTTAAATTACTCAAGACATAAAAGTAAATAATCCATTACATGTTCCAATAATCAAATATAACTAAACTAATCGAAGATGCATTGGTTGCACTTGCATGATGAATCATACGCATTTTTAATAGTTTCTACGTCCATAGCCTCAACGTGTCCATACATTGGCGCATTCACATAGTCTTAAATAGTAAGACCTGCATTATCAACTAAAAATATTCGACGTCTTAAGGGTGAGTACACATCACGGCTTAGTGAGCAAACAAAATAATGCAATAAATATATGCATGCATTCAATTCATATCTTTGGTCTGATTTATAAGTTTACAATGTGCTATAGAAAGGTTTGGTGATCCCCGCACTTCTATACACAAGTGTGTGAATCCGTCCAATGGATCAAACACCATTGTCGTCCCACATGCACCCACCATGGAATAGAGATAGAGTTAAAGTGTCCGAATCAAACACCGCCAACACTTCCCCTGATGCCCTACCCATATCAACACGTAAGCCCCTGCTGGCGAGGGCTTGCAAACTAGGCTCGCAACTAATCAATCCTAATGTCAAACAGTGTATCCAAGGCCTCACCCCAGCATCCTTCAATACATCCATAGAGAAAGAGCTAAGGCCCCCCGACAGAGTCAGAGACCATACGGTCTGAGACCATCGCCCCTGATTCCCTACGACGTAATAGTTATGCTAAGGTAATGGCGATACGACGATGTTAGTAGACAAGACTTGAATAAAGATAGAGCTAGAGTCTAGTGACGAGGCCAAAGACCACCATGCCACGTCCTCCCCCTAATGCTTTACCCGTAAAGCTCCACCCACATCCAACACACCGACCACATACATATAATCACATGTCTATTCCTAACATCATCATCATCATCATGTTATAAATAAATAGAATTAAATATGCATGAACAGTAATAGCAGAAATATTTGATGAATGTGAGATGCATATTACGAGCATACAGGTATAAAATCAATCATGGCATTGGACTCAATAAAAATAAAGCAGTTTGTTATTATCCAATTAGTTTAAGTTTTATTCCCTCACCTGTTAGCAATACTCGATCTCCTTCCAAGCCTTGCAATTCTCTTTCAAATAATTTAACAACCTAAAAGTTATATGAATTTAAGTTAGGGTTCATACGTAACATGTTGCAGTAGTCGAAAATCGAAACAGAGCACTGATAGGTGTCTGATTGGTCCTATGGTCTCATACTGTGTCAACCTTACTGCCTACAGTCGATACCCTACGGTCGCCTATAGTGCGACCGTAGCTGCGACCATATGATTCCTGAATCTTCCCGAATGCATATGGTCGATCCTCTAATCAGGCTGGTCATGCTATGGTTAACCGTAGCTGTGACCTTGAGATTTCTGGTCACAGACTACATGTAATTCGAGTTCTTCCTAGGTCAATTCCTTTGCTCTTCAATTGGTTATCTTAAGGTTAACCTATGACCATCATTAGTAGTTTCTTATCAACCTTAATCATCAAGCTCATCCCTCATGGTTATTCTTGGGATTTTCTCAAGGAATCACATAGATCATATTAGGTTGATATCTCTTAATCTCTATAGAAGTCTTATTTCTTAGAGTTTACATCTCCAGAGATTAGATTTATACATTTGCCTGTGGTAGAGAGCCAATATCTTCTTAGTAAAATCCTCTCCTTAGCATTTTCTTCTTCTCATTCTCTTCTTTCTCTTCTCTTATTATTCTCTAAAGTTTACTAATGTTCTAAAAGAGTGAAAAAGACTGAGGGATGTCCTTTATATAGAGGAAAACTCTCCATATATAGTCTTATTTCAATTAGGAAAGAAATCTCTTAGTTTAGGAAAGTTTCCATGAACTCGGAGTCTGATCTGGGGTCTCATGGTCAATGGCTAAGGTCGCAGAACCCGTCGACCGTAGGTTCATTGATCAGTGACCATTGTTTCTTTCCATATGGTTGACCGTACCTACCCAGGTATGCGACCATATGTATACAGTTTTAGGTGTTGAATTGATTTTTATACCTGGTTTGTAATCCATCTTCACACGCTCGATCCATTTGGTCCAAGAATGATGGGAATACCTGGCACGACACAGTTATACCAAGTTAGTGAAGTACAGGTCTTACAATTGGCCACCCCTTCTCCCAGCCCCACCTCCCTTTCCACTCCCTTTGAACAATAGGGATAATGAGTGAAGAATTAAAAAAAGATAAAATAAAGAAAGAATTAACTCACCATTTCTAGTGGTTTCTGGAACAAATCCCTAGCTCATTTATTATCCCAAAATTGACCCAAACTAATAAGAACCCTAATGAACATGGTTTGGTTTCTTCTCAAGTCAATTGTCTACCACGAATCTGTGGAACACTGTAGAGAACTTGTGGAATTTGGTGAGAAAACCAAGTAGAATCCAACCGGAATTTTTATCTGAGCCCTTCAATCTTTCCGATGTTGCGTCGTTGCTACACCCTCTGAACCCCTACCCTTTTCTCTACTGTTTGCTACTACAACCCACTACAATTGGTTCTCTCTCTTTCTATCCTTGTTGTCTCCCTTTTCCATGCATTTCCATTTCCTTAAGTTGTCTCCACCTTTTACGCTGAGATTGAGTAGCAGCAGCAAAAACAAGGTTACGATGTCATCAAAATCATAGTTGCAGAAATTTGTTTTGGGGAACTTGAATAGTCATTTATTTCAAAGGGACATGAGAGAGAGAGAGAGAGAGAGAGAGAGAGAGAGCTCCAATGTAGGAAACCCCAAATCATTTTTAGAGCTCTGTTTTGATGAACCTTAACAATCATTGATTTTAGAGGGAGGCAGTGGAGAGAACAACGGAGGAAGATCACAACCTAACTGTTGCAAATATGATTCCTTACTAGGAAGATCACAACCTAACCATTGCATTTATGATGCCCTCACTAGGAAGATCACAACCTATAACACATCACCGATTCCAAAGGGTAAAATTAGGGTAGAATAACTTTCTTTTACATTATACCTTTGAATCACGTTTGGTAGTATTCTTTCTGGCATCATCGATATCTGGTTTGGAACTTTTCCACCTCAGAAAACACATCACCGATTCTTCTCTACAAAGATGAGGAGTATTCAGTTGAGAGAGGGTGGACAACAGTGGATGGGCAAGGGAGTGGCAATAGAAATGGGGCAAGGAGATGGGGCGGCCAGCAATTGAGGGGTTAAGAGAGAGAGAGAGAGAGAGAGAGAGAGAGAGAGGAGTATTCTAACATAAATGCTAATGGATAAAATTGAAATTACACAAATTTAGGTTAACTTTATCCTTATTAAGATACCCAAAACATCATTTATGAAACGTTGTGTACCTTTGGTGAAGTTTCCTCAAACGTTAGGTACCTAGGGTGTATTTTACCCAAAATAAAGTCTTTTTTTTTTTTTTTTTGTAATACCCAAAATAAAGTCATTGGCGTCTAATATTTGTTTCCCACTTTATACCCATCATTTTTTTTGGGTAGAAACTTTATACCCATCATATTTCTTTATTAAGATTAATGATTAACATCTCTAATGAGTCTTGTGAAAAGAGAAAGAGAAATGGGTTTAAGAAGGCTAATGGAGATTTGATAGTTTTAAATTTAGGTATCAAATACAGTATTGGCCATATTTAAAAGTAATCTGACGGATTAGATTGGTGTATGTATGGATCCAACTGTAAGATGGCACGTGGTCAATATCATATATAAAAATATTAAAAAGGATTGGATCTGAGATTGATCAGTTTTAAAATCAATACTAATATCTGACAGTGATTACTTGAACCATGAATCAAAGTGTCGAATCGATCTTTCTTCTCGAGAGTCTTGATTAAAAATGGATAATTTTGAAAGTCACAAAAAGAGGAAAGTTGAGACATCTCCTCAGGCCTTTCCAGTCACCTCTCCACCTTCACATAATCTTTGTTGAGAGAGAGAGAGGAGCTCAATTCCTACATATCTTTGGATGGAACCAAGGTCCAAGGTACCGGTATTTGACATATTATTGGTTGATGTCAAAATCAATATGAGATGGATCCCGACCTTTGGTACAAGAAATGGATGAACAACATGTGACCGATATGATTTAAAAAAAATATATATATTTAAAAATACTATCTGATTAGTATTGGGCTCAGTTGAAACCGATATAGATCGATCTATCAGCCAAAGTCAGATACAGATCCTCTGTACCGCCAGCAGGTATTGAGGCATCCGACAGCTGGTAGTGCATCAGGACACATGTCCAATACATTCTATTATTGGATCCCTCACTACTTGACGGCAGCACCACAGAGGATCCTTACGCGAACAAATCAGCCCACGTAAAAGTAAATCTGTCCGTTGAAGTATGGGTTCTGTATGAAGATCAAGAATTTTTATGGGTTTGGCTCTGGTCAGGCTGAGGTCCAGACAAGCCCAGGCTTGAGATAGCTTGTCTACGCATAACCTAGCCCATAAATAGCCCATAATAAAATACAAGTCAGGACCAAGATGGAAATGGTCCATCGATCAGCCACAAAGGGAGAAAGTTTTTGTCTGGCTGTGTTTTCTCTCAAATGGACTGTGAAATGACTTTTCTATCTCTTTTCTTGGATACTTGTGCCTGTATTCTATTGGATAAGAGTGTTATATGTGACGGTTCTGAATAATTGGGAC
Source organism: Protea cynaroides (assembly GCA_028583415.1). Taxonomy (NCBI): domain Eukaryota; kingdom Viridiplantae; phylum Streptophyta; class Magnoliopsida; order Proteales; family Proteaceae; genus Protea; species Protea cynaroides. The sequence continues at coordinate 36,334,967 of CM053272.1, read as the reverse complement.
AATTCCTTACCGGTTTCTGTCTCAAGGAGACCATTCCCACTTCATGAGATCATTTATGTAACCTACCCATTCACACTTCATGAGATCATTTACATGTAAGAAGGCATATCCATATACAAGACATATGCGCAAATCAATACATATAGATATATGCATACCAATAAAACGGTATATTAAATTGATCCTTATTGGGCCATGGGTTCTGGACTTGTCGAGAAACCCGTCCCAAAACCATTTCATCCTATTTAGTACTCGGTCCAGAATCTAACTCTCAGAACGGTCCCATTCTTAAATGAGATAAGAAGGTTCCAGGACTTAGCGCGTTGGTTCTAGAACGGTTCCCAGTTCCAGACCCTGATTGACACCCTTACAATTTGCTCTCATGTTGGCATATGAGTCATGCAGCTAGACAGGAAACACTTACCCTTATTTTAATTAAATTGGATCGATCATATAGATCCTGTTCGCCATTCAACTCTATTGAATGAGGTAATTGTTGTCAACCCTAATCCATGCATATATTTTCTCACTACTTCCAAACATATCATAGTTCGTTGCCCTTGCTATTTTACCTCCTTCAATATATATCGTATGATTAATCTTTAGAAGTACATTAAATTTATTCGTTGCACGTGTCTATGCCGTGTACCTCAAACAATTTTCTCTCAACTTACCATGTAATTGGTTACAATGTGTTCGTTCATTATTTTTATCTTTTCTAGCTATTTTTATCACTTACTTATCACAAACACTATAATCCTTAATATACTAATATTTTTCAGGGAAGAGTTTCTCTGGTCAGCTGACCAGAGAAATCTACGGACACAGAGACAAGAGAGGATATTACCCACAATTCATAAATGGAAGGGTTTATGTGGATTGTGGGTGGATGTCGATAGACTACGGTGTCAGATACCTAAACCATGCAGCATAATTTTTTTTGCCTATTATTTATATGTTGTTTTTTAATTACCCAACATTATTTCATACATCATTGCAATGCTCTACAAGTAATCATCAATGGAATTTCACAGTTTGGAGTTTGGACCAGGCGAATTGAGAGGGGAAATCGTATAGGCCCGGCCCAACACCATCCAGATTATTAAATGGGCAGGGGTACATATATCATGCCCAAGGCCATATATAATAACTCAGCTCCAAGAGGCCCACTTAAATTATTAAAAGATATATTTATAATAAAAATCATTTTCTTATCGATGCCCAAATATGTAACCTTGTATTTTTACTTTTTTTTTATTTTTTATAATCGTGGAGGGACCATATATTATTATAGGAAGAAAAGGACTAAAAGGGTCAGAAGAAAAACTGGAAAAAGGTCGACCCAGAACCAGATTCCTGGGCCTGAAGAGAGCCCACGTAACTAATCTATGAGCCACCACATTTTGACCATCTACTAGTAAAGCAGAAAACGCAAGAAACGAAGATGACAGCTTGGGTTGTATTTCTTGGATCCAAAACGTCGGATTAGAATAATCTTTTGGTATCCATGATTAGTATTAGAAGGATTGAGAGTTTTGAAGTTCTAAATTCAGGTTTCGGACACGATATCGTTTCTATTTAAAATCGATTCCATCCATATCAAATTGATGTACGGATTCAATTAAAAATTGATACGTGTCGTATTTAATAATATTAAAACAGAATCAAAATTGGAATCGATCGATCACCACCTTGTTGGCATCCTCAGGATTAGGATATAAATTTGCAAACCATTGATTCTTCTTATAACTTACAAAGACGATATTCCTTAAATGGGATTCAGAGCTATGAGTGAACCCTAATCATTGGATCACAACTGAAGAAATTCTTTTTGCCTCGAAGAAGTGACAGAGACCCAACTTTAATCCTATCCAAAGGTGACAAAAGGTTAGGTTCCTAATCAATTTGACTTTGACCTCGTGAAGTGACCCATAACCACATAGTCGGGTGAAAAACCATGAAAACAATGGAGTTAAAAGATATCTTTTGGGAAAATTACTCGAACCTCCTTTGACATTTCATTTACTATATCAATCTCTCATGGCAATTATTGACTTACACGTATCTCTCTAAAACTATTAGTGTTAGCTTAAATTTTTTTATTAACCAAAATACTCTCTATTTAATGAGAATTCACATCTTATTTAATCAAAATTAGCTCATAAAGTCTATGTAACTCATTAAGAAGACCGAAGATTATGATATTGGTGAAGGAAAGGGCGTCATTTGAAAAAATCACCTTGAATTGTCTTAAACACTACTAGGGGTAAAAGGGTATTCAATAGAATAAGGGTATTTTAATATTTAAAAAAAAAGTATGTCTACATCAGCAATTGTCTTCTATTTCCTAACAGAGTGGTGTGTAAGTCAATAAGTGTCAGGGGAGTTCCATGTAGTAAACGAAATGCCGAAGAAGGTCCGAATAATTTTCCCATATCTTTTTTTGTCTTTTGTTCTTTGGAATTTTTTTTTCTTTTTAATTTCCACTGATTGATGTTTTTCTAAACAGTGGGCCCTCGGTTCATCTTTTTGTTGGGTTCGCCTGAGCCCATGCATAGCCCACTGCCCAATTGTGGTCCTGTCCTAATCTTATCTGCTTTTTCCTGGATATCATATATATGTCACAAGACGACTCACAACGAGTCACAAAGTCGTTTATTCCCGCCATCACAAAAGTCGTTTATTCCCGCCATCACAAAAGTCGTTGTCTACCGCCCGACGTAATCCTAGGCCTTAGGGCAAGTCAGAAGTCAACATTTTTTTATTGATTCAACTTTTAAGGTTTTTCCATGTATTACTTTTTTTCCATTTCCTTTTTAGTCTGAAAATCTCTACATTCTGCAGTACTAAATCGAGGGGTTTAAATTTGGTGAACGAATCTGTGAATTTGTGTAAATGCGCAGCAAAATAGTGGATATTCCAAGTGTTTGTCGAGTCGATCTTGTATTCCTGTGAATGAATCCGTGATTTATATAAAAAACCTTACGAGCTACAGTTAAATTGTCAAGATGGGCAAGTTTAGGGGTTCTGCTATCTTTGGTGTCGTTGTTTTGAGTCTGTTCTTGAACTCGGCTCTGTTGTGTAATGGAGGAATCACCAGTACTTTTGTTAGGGTGGCTGAGAAATCCACTGATATGCCACTTGACAGTGATGTGTTTCGCGTCCCTTCTGGCTATAATGCTCCCCAGCAGGTATACTCTTCCTGTTTTATCTTCACTTGCTGATTCTCTATTATGGTAGATGAGAATTGTTATTTCAATTATTTTCATGCATTATCGATTTGGGAATGAACAACTTTTGAGCACTTTTATTTTTATTTTTATTTTTTTAATATTTTAATCTTCTTGTCCTTTCGTTTGTGATTTTTTTTTTATTTTTGTTTCCTGTGTGATTAATCCAACCCACTTTTTATCTTCTCTTTATTCTTCATTTCCTTATTTTTTACTTACCAATGACCAACTTTTTTTTAGGAGCTCTGTTTTTTATATATTCTTTAGAAAAGGCATTGTTTTTTGTTTGGAAGAGGTTGAATTCTTGGATTTATGATTCGGGAGTGTTGTTTGTCAAGGTTCATATAACTCAAGGAGATCATGTAGGGAAGGGGGTTATCGTCTCTTGGATCACTCAGGATGAACCAGGTTCCAACACTGTGATGTACTGGAGTGAGAATAGCAAACGTCAATCCAGCGCAGAGGGCATCGTTGTCACTTACAAGTTCTACAATTACACTTCGGGCTACATTCATCACTGCACTATCAAGAATTTGGAGGTGAGTTTATTTGCTATTTTGATATTTATTCCTCTGTGCTCAGTATGATTGGTATGGTTTGTGGATTCCACAGACTTCCAAACATACTCATAGTTAGCCTTAACTAATAATAGGAAATATAAATAACTTGGTAATTGGAGATACGAATGTTTCTCCTAACAGTTCTTGTTTTCGAATTCCTGCAGTTTGACACCAAATACTATTATGCCATTGGGAGGGGAAGCACCAAACGGAACTTTTGGTTTAGAACTCCTCCTAAAGTTGGTCGTGATGTTCCTTATACTTTTGGTCTCATAGGTAACTCTCTTGCATCAGATCATATTCTGTGATATCTACAAGTTGCTACCTATATTTGTTGGGATAGGTCATGGTTTTTTATTGCCAGATTTAGCTAGATTCGTACTTCTATATTTTTGTATGTGTGTATCATTGGGTGATGAGTACTTAGAGGCACATCTCTGTGTATGTGCGCTTGTGTTCTTTGTTCATCTTATTCTGTAGTACATTGTTCGCAGGGGATCTTGGTCAGAGCTATGATTCAAATAAGACACTCACCCATTACGAAATGAACCCATCAAAAGGACAGACAATATTGTTTGTTGGTGATCTCTCCTATGCAGATAACTATCCCTTCCATAACAATGTTAGGTGGGATACATGGGGTAGATTTGTTGAAAGAATCGCTGCTTATCAACCTTGGATATGGACTGCAGGGAATCACGAGCTTGATTTTGATCCGGATATCGTAAGCACTCAAACCTTTTTAAAATCCTAATGCAAGAAAAAAAAAAAAAGAAGAACTTGTTGATCAATTAAAATCTAAGAAAACCCAATTTATGTGATTTGATATTCTCTTCGGCATTTGTTAGATTAGAAACTGGTACCATGCAAGTGTATAGAACATATTGAATCTTTTTAAATGACAATCTCAAGATGGAGCAGTTGAAACTCTAGGAACTGTGCACAAATGACAAAACCACTAGGAGCTTTAAGTAGGAATCCTTTTTCTCTCCATTGGGTTTTGAAGGTGTAAGATTCTCTACGGAGATTATTGATAAACCTTTAAAAGTTACCCATACTCTGTTCCTTATTCATGATTCTAGGTGACACTTAAGTTTCTTCAATCATAATATTGCTTACTTTTCACTGGGGCACAAAGCATGACGGGAATTTTGAAATAAGCTAGCTATGTCAATCTTGTTGCAGGGTGAAACTGTACCTTTTAAGCCTTACCGACGACGTTATCATGTGCCATATAGAGCATCAAATAGTACATCTCCACTTTGGTACTCTATCAAGCGAGCTTCCGCATATATCATTGTCCTTTCTTCGTACTCGGCATATGGTAAGAGTTAAAAATAGAATTGTGGAATCTCATTACCACATATATCTATACGCAACATAATTTATGTATGTCTCTTTCTAGTAATTTTTTTATTTTATTTTTTAAGTGTTTACTATGGCCTTTTGTAAATAATAGAATTGGCGTGATGTATAAATTATGATGGAAGATTCAATAGTGTAGAAATACATCATGACTGTGCCTATTCATCTTCTAACTCGTAGGCAAATACACTCCTCAGTACAAATGGCTTGAACAGGAGCTACCTAAAGTGAATAGGAATGAGACACCATGGTTGGTTGTCCTTGTGCATGCACCATGGTATAACAGCTATAACTATCACTATATGGAAGGGGAAACCATGAGGGTAATGTATGAACCATGGTTTGTACAATACAAAGTTGATGTCGTATTTGCTGGCCATGTTCATGCCTATGAAAGATCTGTAAGTGTCCTTACTTTTTTATATTATGTTCATTTCATCATGTTAGATATTAGATGTACTAGAGTCTTGGACTGCTTCAGGGATATTTTCTAAAGCTTAGATTCTTCTACCTAAACAACACTTGTATCTTGTCATTATATTGAAACAACAAAAGTTTAAATGATTAACTTGTGGAACAGTGTGTACTTTTCGTGAACTTTATTTCATGAAGAGAATGTTTGATAATCAAACAAGGTAGTTCCACAGGAACACAAATCACCTTTTCATACCCCTAATTTCCTTGAATATAATAAATAGTCATATCCTTAAAACTAATTTACATTAAAAATGGAGTCTGGATGTTAGCTGCAAAATATGTTTTGTGACTTGGTCATAGTTGATGCCTTCTGTTCTTATGTTTGAATGAGAAACTTTGCATCTGTTTACTGCAAGATTGTGCATTGGCTCCATTTGGCTCCATGGTCTTCTTTTGTCAGAAAGAAAGTTAGTTTTCTCAATACTATTTCTGATACTGAATGGTATCTCCATTACAGGAACGTGTCTCAAACATCGCATACAATGTAGTAAATGGTGTGTGTACACCAGTAAATGATCAATCCGCACCTGTATACATAACCATTGGCGATGGAGGAAATTTGGAAGGATTGGCGACCAAGTAAGATGAATAAATGTGCTCCTTTAAGCATCCACGATTTCTTACTTAGCTGGTTATTTCCTTGTCATATGTGAATAAGTACGTTGATCACCATTCTGTTGTAATTTTTTTTGTAATGGTGTAGCATGACAGAGCCACAGCCAAAGTATTCTGCTTACCGAGAAGCCAGTTTCGGTCATGCCATTTTTGATATTAAGAACCGGACCCATGCTTATTACAGCTGGCACCGTAATCAAGATGGATATGCTGTAGAAGCTGATTCTTTATGGTTTTACAACCGATATTGGAATCCAGTGGACGAAGCCACCAGTGCCCCATCATGATAAAAGAGTCTACAACTTCCTTTGCTTGATACAATTTGTCTCCTCTTCCCCTTCTCCTTTATTCTCAGATTTTTAATGCTCCTCAACTTTCTCCATAATTGTAATTGAGCAAAAAAATAAATAAAATCTTTGAAATTAAACATTCATTCCCTTTCGACATGTATTGTCTTTTGCACATTCATGGCTCTATCCTAAGAGTCCCATATATTTGATTTCTGTGAACATGAAAAAAAGATAGAAAGGATGCCATGCTTATGATTTGGTTGAGCTTGCAAGTCTACACTGATATTTTCCACTGCAAATCTTATGGATTATAGAGAAATAAATCAGGTATCTGAATCTGAAGTGTTTTTTAAATTTTCTAATTAGATCATATGGGTTCAAGCTAAAATCACTAATGCTTGCTTGGTGCAATTCAACTAAAAAATATTTATGATCGGGCATAGGAGCTTTTTGGCTTTTGTAGGAAAATCAGCAAATTCGTTTGTTGTTTTCAGATTTGGGATTTCTAATTATTTTCATAGCTGAAAGTTGGTATGTATTATTGGCAAAAAAAAAAGGTATTCAGATAAAAAGCTTTGTTATTTGTGTAAGAAATTGAGAAAAAAAAAAAAAAGCTTTACGGTAAATTGAAACCGGGAGAATTCCAGAACAGGCATCTCAGAAAAAAGGCTCTGCTTTGATAAGAATTGACTTCTTGCTTTTTGTCTGGAATTCATTAGCTGGAGAAGGTGGTTTTTGGCTGCTTTTGGGGTAAGTCATTCTGAGGCTGGATTGTAGAGTCAAGACATTTTGGTTGACCATTTCCGTTGAGGTGAGATGGGAGGTAAAGTAATGGTGAACTATTCCATTTGTCTGTGTTGATAATTCTGCATTGATAAAGATGGACTCTGGAGTAGTTGAGTCAGAACCTTGTGGTCTTTGCTAATCTATTTTCGGAGACTTTTGAAGGGGTTATTTGGTGTTTGAATTCCAACTATTTTTCTTCATTTAGTAATAAAGGACTGTAGCTAATCTTTCTTTCATTGAAGCTTTACTGTATACCACAAATTTGATCTTTGATTCACTGCAATCTTACCACTAATAATGCAAAAACTGGATACAGCTTCCAATATCTTTGCGCCTTATTCAACATTCGAAATTCCCTTGACTTTTGCCCCACGGAACCTGAACGAAGTGTATAATTTTCCGGATAATCCTTCATTGGATTTTTTTTCCAAATTTCCTTTTTTGTGATCTTCTTCTCCATCCCATAAGCGCAGGTTTGATGCATTCTGCATGCAACCAGAACTGGGTTCAACTCCATTGTTAGTGGAACTGTGCTGTTCCTCTGATTGATTGATTTGATTTCTGACTTGTCAGAGAAAGCAGAGAGATGTGCTTGTCAGGAGAAGTGGGTTTCGTTCTTTCCCGACATGCTCGTCCGCCAGACGACTATGGCCCGGATGATGACAATGAAGAACCCCAAATTCTTCTGGTATTCCGGATTGCGTGGATATTGTGATTTGTAGGTCGAATTCGGATAAGGAATAACTTAATGAAAAGATTTTTATTTAGTCAGAGCTCGAGTTTGACACAAACTCCGGAAATTAGGTGAATCTTAATTTCTTATAAATAGTTCACCGGAAGATTAGCGCAAGTTTTGTATTCTTATGAGACTTCTTCGGCGATCCAGTAGACCTTCTTGTTTAACTTAATTGTAGTAGGTTTCTTATTCTTTCTCCATTGCGATCCGATAGATCTTCATTCTTTGTCCATTCATACTGAAAGATTACTTTGGTAGTGGGTTTTTCATTCTTTTTCCATTCAAAGTGAAGACCGAAAGATTACTTTGGGAGATGGGCGAGTGGAGGGGCTTGACTATTTTTGTTCTTGTGGTTCTGTTCTTGAACACAGTTTTGTTGTGCAATGGAGGAATCACAAGCAGTTTCGTCCGTAATATTGAGAAATCTGTTGATATGCCACTCGACAGTGATGTTTTCCGTGTTCCAACTGGTTATAATGCTCCTCAACAGGTATTCTCTCTCGTTGTTTCTCTCGATCGGATTGATGACGATGATGATGCTCTATCTTTAAATCGAATGGGGCGATTTCAATCGCTCACATTCAGTTTTGTTTAACTTTGATATTTGTTTTCAAGCTTCAAAATAAATTTTTTTTTTTTATCCTTTTTAATTCTTATGCATCTGCTGTTTTTTCAAGGTTCATATAACTCAAGGAGATCAGGTAGGGAAGGCAGTAATTGTCTCTTGGGTCACTCAGGATGAACCGGGCTCCAATACAGTGTTATATTGGGAAAAGAACAGCAAGCATAAGTCTTCTGCAGAAGGCATTCTCGTCACCTACAAGTACTACAATTATACTTCGGGCTACATCCATCACTGCACCATCAAGAATTTGAAGGTTTGTTATAGACCTTACTGTGTTTCTTTCAATGAAATTCAACTAGTCTATAAAGAAGTTGGTAACTTAGATCATGATTATAACTCATTCATTCACTGTTTAATTTTGGCAGTTTCATACCAAATACTACTATGAGGTTGGGATTGGACACACTGTAAGGAAGTTTTGGTTTAGAACACCTCCCAGGGTTGGCCCGGATGTTCCTTATACTTTTGGTCTCATCGGTAACTGTTTTGTCTCACATCAATTTGTTTTGAACAGTGACTTCTACCTAATCAAGATTGAGCCAATAGGAGAAGCAGAATTGATGCCACTTGCAACTTGCAAGTTGTAACTTATAACAGAACTTTGGAAATGGCCTAAATCCTGGAATATATCTCCTCTACTAGGCTGATCTGCAAATTTTTTTTCCTTGCTGGTTTTCGCGTGCTTGGATTCACCCCTCTTTTTAATTTTATCTGCTCATTTGTTGCAGGGGATCTTGGTCAGACTTATGATTCAAATCAGACACTCACTCATTACGAATCAAACCCAGTGAAAGGACAGACAGTATTGTTTGTTGGTGATCTCTCTTATGCAGATAACTATCCATTTCATGACAATGTTAGGTGGGATACATGGGGCAGATTTGTTGAAAGAAGTGCTGCTTATCAACCTTGGATATGGACTGCTGGGAATCACGAGCTTGATTATGGTCCTGAGTTTGTAAGCACTTTAATCCTCTGTGTATCTCAAATAAATTAGAAATTCTCTCTTTTTGTTTAATGTTTGAGATAGTTTGCTTTAGAAATTCTTTCTTTTTTTATGCCATCTCATAATGACATATGTGGAGATTCTGTTGATTTATGGAGTGTCACGCTTTACCCGTATTACATGTCTTATACTTTTTCATATTACTGAGAGAACTTTTGTTATCGGAAAAAAAAAAAAAAAAAAAAAAAAAATCTTCCATTCCAATAAATTTTTTTTGTGGGTAAGAATTTCAATAATTCAATCACCATTAGTTTCTTTCATAAGAGCTATTTTTAAAACCAGGTTGTCTGATTTAATAAACTGTACACCTCTTTAGTTTGTTCAAATTAGGGCACTTCACAATGCATTATGCAAGGGTAGCAGAACCCTATCAATAAAGTCTCCTGTCTCAATCCAGAATCCAAAATTTTGAACCTGAAGATAACATGTCGAGAACCCTTGATGGTCCTAAAGTGGTACTGTGAACAAGGATTTAAATCTGGCCACTGAACCTGATCAATTCGGAGCAACGAATTCAGTGAGCAAAACCAATGTCGCCGGTGGATCAGGCAATTAAATATGTATAATTAGGTCTGATTAGTCTCATGATACAAATCCAGTTCAATGTCTGCAAATCCTTCAAACCATAATGAGGGTGGACATACACAGTTAACTATAGAACATACCATATCATGGTATTTAACTTATTATGAACTGATTCGTTACAACACTTCATTATGGAATGCAAGTGTGCAACTTATACCAGAGCTTCTGGAGGTTGAATGTTGTGTTTCTATGAAATCAAGGATTCCATTGCAATCTGAAATCCAGAACTCTGTTAACATGTGTACTTACAAAACAAGGAATTAAAGATGGGACAGCAAAAAAAACCAATTTCATCTAGTTATTTTTAGCCTCAAATTTGTATACTTATCACATTGTGACCTAATGGTCATTAGTTCAAATCTACCATCTCTCCATGAAGCGGGAGTAAGGAAGCCCCTCCACAGACCTTGAAGTGGCGAAGCCTTGTGCACTGGCTACACCCTTTTTATATGCATTTTGTCCCCTATTCAACGTAGCATAATCTTTGCTAACCACTGACTTAATATTAATACTTCTGTATATGTTCTTGTTCATGATCCTAATGTGCAATTCCCATCCATTCAAACATGTTATTATATTTGAAGCCAAGAACAGAGACAAAAAGCATTTTGAATATGCAAATATCGGTGATATTGATGCAGGGTGAAACCAAGCCTTTCAAGCCTTACACACGGCGTTATCATGTGCCATATAGAGCATCAAAAAGCACTACTCCATTTTGGTACTCTGTCAAGCGAGCTTCAGCACACATCATTGTTCTCTCTTCATACTCTGCATATGGTAAGTAAGATGGTTCAGTTATAGAAGTTCATTATGTGAATGGTGAGCTAAGGTCTTCCGTCAGCAAAAAGATGTGCATTTCCCTGTTTTAGCATTTTAGGTTAGTAGGTTTGTTTGAGAGAAATCTTGTGAGATACTTATGTATTAATCTTCTGTTTTTGTAGGCAAATACACTCCTCAATACAGTTGGCTAGAGGAGGAGTTACCCAAAGTGAACAGAACTGAGACTCCATGGTTGATTGTCCTTTTGCACTCCCCATGGTATAACAGCTACGCCTACCATTTTATGGAAGGGGAGACCATGAGAGTGATGTTTGAGCCTTGGTTCGTACAATATAAAGCAGATGTTGTATTTGCAGGACATGTTCATGCCTATGAAAGATCAGTAAGTGCCTATCCTTTCTCCACAATTTATTTTTTTTCACAAGTATTTCTAATATTTTAAGATCTCGTATTTGAGTTTATTAATCTATTTTTCGTTGTTTATTGGCCTATTTTCATTACTCTTCCTGTTATGTTTTCTTCTTTGTTTTTTTTTTTCCTTCAATGGGGGTGATGTCTTTTCCTCTTTTGATCTGTCTTCTCCCCCTCTTGTTTTATTTTGGGTAACAGAAGTTGCTTCTGGCTAGTTCTTAGGGTGAAGACAGGTTATGAAGCGAGGTCTGTGAAATTAACTTGCACACAGAAATCTAGTTTTAGTTGAAGACTTGATCTTCTTTTTAGCTTTATGTTTGATTTAGAAACTTCATGCTTTGGGTTGTGGTGTCTAGCAAATGTTGTCGATTGCCTCTATTTGCTTTCTTCGTTACATTTACTCTTCCTGTTATTTAATCCTAAAGGATATTATTCATCACAGGAACGTATATCAAATATTGCATACAACATAGTAAATGGCAAGTGCACTCCTATAAAAGACCAATCTGCACCTGTATACATAACCATTGGAGATGGAGGAAATATAGAAGGACTGGCAAACAAGTATGATTTGTATAACAATTTTTTTTTTCTTATAGAGACATGGTTTCTTATGTTAGTCATTCAGTAGTTTTCTTGTAATTTTGTATGTGGTTGATAATATTTTGCTTTCTTTTTTTACTGTACAGCATGACAGAACCACAACCAAACTATTCTGCATATCGTGAAGCCAGTTTTGGTCATGCCACTTTTGATATTAAGAACCGGACTCATGCTCACTACAGTTGGCACCGCAATCAAGATGGATATGCTGTTGAAGCTGATTCTTTGTGGTTTAACAACAGATACTGGAATCCTGTGGAAGAATCCACCACATGAGTGTCATGGTGAAAGAGTGTTTTTTTTCCCTAGAATAAACATCAAATATCCAATTGTAGCTGCTGTTAATTATCTTCTTGATTCATCCTCCATTTTGTCTCTCTAATGGAACATAATCTCTCTTGAACATAATATATTAGGTCATTGAATTTTTGTCTTAAAGTTAGTTGCTTCCTAGTTTATGCTAAGTTTTTCATTGATTAGTAAACCAAAATATCATCCTATCCCCCAACAAAGGGGGAAAAAAAAACATCCCAATGCCTGATTTGGGTGGATCCATGATATGTTTTAGTACATAACTCACATTCTCACCTTCACTAATTATTTAAACAAGTAAAGATGGGATTCTGAGCATCACTACTAATTTTACTATCAAGAATGAATCAATGAGATGAATAAAACTGAAGTATAAAAGAGGGATCAAATGGACAACATACCCGTATCAGATCCTCTCTTGTTGCGGTATTCATCTTCAAGTTCCCACGATTCAGACCTTCAAGCTTGAAGAAGCAACTTCATCTTCTTCCTCAAATCGTTGCTGAAACATCATTTCTAAGAAGCATTTCTTGCTGAAGAACGACTTCTTTATTCATAATATGAAGAAATTTTAACAGAAAAAATTTACAATTAGAGAATAGAGATCAAGAAGATCACTCGAAAGAAAGAAAGGGCTTAGATCTTATAAATTACAAATTTTACTCCCTTTCGATCCCCCTTTTCTCTCTCTCTCTCTCTCTCTCTCTCTCTCTCTCTGGGGAGCAGAGACAGAGGACTTGAAAGGGAAGGAGAAGAACAGAAACAGGAGCTTCACAAGCACCGCTGCAACTGAAAGGCATCCCAACTTATCCCATCGTCTCCCACAACTCGTTCACAGCTCGAAATCTATGAAGACCCATCGGTTGCCACCATGGGTAAATCCATCACCGTTGGCATCTCATCTAGGTCCCACGATGACAGAGCAGAGTCAGCTACCTCGAGTCAGCTACCTCTGCCCCTGGTAAACTCAAATTTATTTCCCCCCAAATTCATAGCTTTCCATCTTCTTCCCCGTTCCCATGTTCTGCTTCAACATTACTGGAACCCGATCCAGGCCCGCTCAAGTATGAGTATGACTCTGCACTGCTGCTCAAGCCCAGCTTTTCACTCTCAAGTCACTCCGTTGAGCATGCTGGTTTTGGTTCTGGTACCAGCTTTTATCTCTCCATGTTCCATCGTAGCTCCAAAGCTCTAGCCTTCTTATACGTACCAATAAACACAGAAAAGGTCTTTTAATGGCAGACGGATCGTGTCGTCGTTGTCTCTGGCAAAATATCCACTTGCCCTGACTGCAGACATCTTCTCTATCCTCTCTAGAGCGAATGTCAACGAACTCCACAGTACTTGTGGTAGCTGCGTTCGATCTCATTCTCATCATTTGAAATCAGCAGGTGTCACCGGCGCCGGGGAAGATAAACTCCAAAAACACGTAATCACAAAGCATCAAATGCTTGATACGTGGAGTGATTACAATTCCATTTTTATCATGGCGTGACACGTATATTTACACGTGTAATTTATTACTTTTGCGTATTTACCATATTACTCAGTGCTTTAGTTTTATTTATTAAAGTATCCACACATGAAATACCAAAATTATCCCATGATTCTATTTGTAACGAGTTGTTGTTACGTTTAGCCTTACAATTTATTCTAAAACTTCTTGGATTGTGGATCCAAGGGTGTCAAATTTAGGCTGGACTGGTAGCATGGATTGAGCTGGTCTGATATAATATGAACTCAACTTGGGCCAAGCCCTTAATGGATAAATTTTGGTTTAGGTTTGTAAAGCCTGATACTGTTTCAGTTTAGACCGAAATCTCATCCGACCGGATAGTTAAGAAGCCCGAGCTAGCTTGAACTGATTCTTTTTGCTGCTCAAATAATAATCAATTGACTAAGGATTTATGATTCGAACCAAATAAATGCAAATATGAAATCTATTATCTATGCTCAGATGCCTCTAAGATCAATCAAAATTCAACCGCTTACAATTGTATTAAATATGAACAATAAACGCCACAAAAAGATTATTGTTGTGATAATAGTACATGCAAAAACAGCTCGATAAGCCCAAAAAACCAGCTGGACCGAGCTGGTCAGAAATCAACTCAATAAATTCAACCTGATAATAAATCGACACAGGGCCAGTACGTTAATTATTGTGTCCAGTGCAGTCCACCCCAGCCCGAACCACCAATAGATAGGTTTCAGTCTGAGTTTGTAAAGCCCGACAACTTTTCAGCCCGGACCGAACCGGGATGGGCCGGCCCGTTAACACCCAATCACACTTCTTATAAATCGGACCTGGCAGTTATTTCACAGGTTCCGATCCCCATCACGGGTTCCCAGAATCGCAGCCAAAAATGATGAAACAGTAGATGCACATCTGCAGGAATCCATACTGATAAAAGCCATTTTTGCTGGTTGAAGAGTAGATTTGAAGTTTGATCCCGCGAAATGATCCCCTGATTAACAGTCTCATGCAATTAAACACTCATTGATGAAAGAAAACTCTGAAGATATTCCAGAACCAGAATGGGTGACGAGACTACGGAGAAGTGTTCTTCAGAAAGGAAGGATGAGAAAAAGAATATAGATCCGGAGTTCTTCAGCTGTCTACTCCAGCCTCCGGGTGAAGATGCCAATGCCGATCCCGATTACGTCGGAATTCGCCGGCTTATTATATACAGGAAGGGTGAGCCTGGCGTCGATCGGCGAAAGGTTTGCATTCTTCGCGCCATGTCTATCTTTTCCTTGAGTGTTACCTTTCTGTTTTTCATTTCACATTGTTTGCTAGATGCCAGTAGATTGATTGTTCAGTACATTTCTGATCATTTTTTGAAATGTTTCATTTGATCAACCGGTATCCGATGTCGTTAGATAAGAACGGGAAGTTGGATGATGCGTTGCTTTGTGTTGTGCTTAAGATACCGAGAAGTCGTTACTCATTATCGGATGGCGAAATGGGCTGCATTTAAAAAAATATGCATCGCAAATTCTTTTAGAGCTAGTTGTAGGCATGAGATGATGTCTCCCTTTTAAGCGTGTCAACCAGAAATTCCACGCATGCCATGGAAAGAAGGTAGATATGTGGATGAATACAGTAAGTTGGCAACAGAGTCAAAAGACAATGTGTATGGGTGTGAATAACTTTCACAATCATGGTTGTGTAACTATCATATTTTACTGTTCAAATCTGCGAATTTGGCTGAAAAGAGAAGCAATATTTTTGTAAGTTTTTTTAGTTAGTTTCAAATTTATTGTTGGTAATTATTAAGTAAGTTTTTATTTTAGTTTCATTTCCATTCTCTTCACTTCACTTCCAACTATTCAGAGCTGTAGTGTTATGGATACCCTTAAAGAGGAAAAACGCCAGATGTTTTAATGGTAGTGAAGGTTCATAATGGCATCAGGGGGATTAACATGTTCAGAATCATTAGGAAAAGCTTAATGACCCAATGTAACAAAATTGTTGTATTAGGGTTAGGAGTGGAGTTGTAGTGTGTTCCGGGTTGGTTCCCATATCTACCAGGAGAATTTTTGACCAATTGGATTTCATGGTTGTTTGCTAACGATCAACCCCAAGAAAGGAATATCTACTAGTTAGCAAATTCCAGTTCAAGTCCCAACATCTAGGGCCTTCTTACATTTTGGGTCATGTCTTCTTAATTAAGACCCAGTCCACAAAATGGTCTTAATATAAAATCTATGGGGTAGGAGCTTTTATTTCTAAGGTCCAAAAGTGAGGGTCTAAAGGGGTGTATGAAAATAGATATTTGATTAGTAATGGGATAGATATTTGTTGTTGTTGTTGTTGAATGGGCTTCCACTAGGTAATGTAGCTGGCTTTAGTTTAGTCATTAAAGGGCCATAATTTGACTAGTTGTCTGAGACCCTAGTTACCTAGAAGTTATTTTGAAGATTTAAGCTTCAACAATTCTAAACAGTTAGGTATTTTAGAGTCCTTGTTAGTTTTTTTTTTTTTTAATATTTTATATTTTTATTTGTTTTTTGATAGGTAAGCCCCAAGGAGATTTGAACTCATGACCTCTTTGAGATATTGGTCTTTACCAACTGAGCTACCCCCTTGTGGTTTTGTTAGTTAAGTTAGTTTATTTGAGTTTTAGATTTAGGATACTTTCTTTTGATTTCCTATAAATATATAACCACCTCACCACAATAATGATTGATAATAAAATTATATAAGATTTAGATTGTTTTAAGATTGAGAATGATTTCTCATCTCCTTCCTTTCTCTCCAAGTTATCATTCCCAGGCTCCAAGTTACTATTCTTAGGTACTATTCCTAGGTACCATTCACAGTCCCAGAACAACCCTTTATTTCCCCTTAGGTGAGGTTTTTGCACTAAGATAACCCACTACATTGCCTCTTCAGTATTGTAGCTAAGAATGATACATGTCCTCACTTGATTAGCATTTGGACCCCATCAACTGTTCTCATTGCCAAGGACTGGCTCGTGAAGATCAGGTTACCATTATTCTTGTTGTTGGGCTTGACCAACCTTTTGTATCCAAGGATGCTCGGAATGGGATTCATGCATGGTGCCTCTTTGTTGAGCCTAATCTAACAAACTGTCAAGATCGAGTTGCATGTTGAATTTTTGTGAAGAAAGAACACTGATGAAATCATAATATTGAAATTGAAAATGGTGTTCCTGAGGCCACAACAGCAGTCAACTGACTGCCTTCAATTGTAGAGGAAGGGGTTTTTCAGACAATATTGGATCATTGTGTGTAAGTCTAGTTTCAGATCTGACTTGACATGAGTGATACTTCACAGGTCATTGTAGGGTTACTTCCCTGAGCGTTGAAGGGATTCAATGCTTTGGGTTTTGTGTGTATGTGTATACGTGTTAAATAACATGTGATGCCAGCATTGTTGAAATTTGATATTATACGTCATTCAAGGGCTTTTGCTTAGGGATTGGGTACATTGATCTTGGGTGAGGACTTTTGGAGACCAAATGAGATGAATTGGACTGTGCTTCTGTAACACAGATGGGAATCAGGACCTCAGGAAGTAAATTTTTATGCCCAGGGAGGTTCTGGTAATTGTGAAAAGAGTAATGATGAAAGAATTTACTGGAAAATGAAGTCTGACATTATGGTCAACTATGAGTCAAATTCTGAAGCTATTGATGATGGAGTCAGAGATAGTTGGGGCTTGAGAATAAGAGGTTGGTTTGCTCTTCTTGCATTTGGTTGAGTAAGTGATATTACAATAATTTGAAACAGGAAAATTTTCTGGATGGATGACCAATCAATATCTTGGAGTCTTTTCTGTGTCCATCATACATTGGCTTCTGATTCTTTTTGTTGAGGCGGGTAATTATTGGTAGTTTCTGGTTTGATTTAGAAGGGGTAGACAATTGCATTGGGTAGTTCTGGGGAACTTGAATAAGATCAGATTTTTTACAGAAGGATGCTAACTGTGTAGAGTTTGAGGTTTCAAGGTATATTGAAGTGAATTAGCTATCTGCATTCAATTTTAGAGTTACATTGTTTACTTGGGTTCATTATATTGCTCTTTTGAGTCTTGCAGAGGACTGAAAGCCCTTTATCTTTGGTTGCTTACTAATAAAGTCATCTAGTTATAGAAGAAGATGGAAAGAAAAAAAGAAAATTAATATTAAGCATCCAAGTATTACTTTTGGATTAACCTCTTCCTTGTCTTATATTGGGATATATTTGAACCTTTAATTCCCACTGAATGAAACATCCTTGGAAAATGAGATTCTCTTGTGGAGTTGATTTTTATAATGTACTCATGAAACCCACCTTCATTTCATGTTGTAGGACTGGAAATGTAATGGGAAAGGCTACGTAGCCTACCGTAATTACATTCGCAGGCCAAGGAATTGGGAGAGTTTTCATATACCAAGCCATCCAAGCACACCCGGACAAAGGTTAGTGAAGTTGTAGTCAATGACCATTGGTATTGTGACACAAGTTCACCAATTATAGTTGATGTTACAGTGCTAAATATTTTTTTTATCTGTTTGGCAACTGCACGAATGAAATTACGCATGCAGGTTTATTTTTTGTCACAATTTCCACCATTATAATTGTGGTAACAGTGCTAAATATTTATTTATCTGTTTGGCAACTTCATGAATGAAATTATATATACAGGCCTATTTTGTTAATAACATGTTGAATAGAGAATGAGAAGAATGGAAGAGAATAATTATCCTCTCCCCACATACCTTTATTTATAGGGAAAAAGACGTTTACCTCCCCTGTAACTTACCTTAATGACAGTTGGACACCCAATGTTTAGGAAAAGACAGTTACCTCCCCTAAAAACACTATTAAAATACAAATAGACCCACGCCGTTAAGAATATTCCATTAGATGCTAACGGTGGGAGTCCAATATTTCTTTAATGACCAAATTACCCTTTATAAAGGTGACTGACTTAAAAAACGGTTTAAAAAACGATGGGAATCTGAAACTGGACTTCATGATCTATTCGAGAGCTTACGTTCTGGGCAAGTTGGTTAAACCGTTGTTCAACAGAAACATCGTCTCCTTCACTCCTTGGTTTTTTTTTTTTTTTTTAAGTCAATCACCTTTATAAAGGGTAATTTGGTCATTAAGGAAATATTGGACTCCCACTGTTAGCATCTAATGGAATATTCCTAACGGCGTGGGTCTATTTGTATTTTAATAGTGTTTTTAGGGGAGGTAACTGTCTTTTCCTAAACATTTGGTGTTCAACTGTCATTAAGGTAAATTATAGGGGAGGTAATTGTCTTTTTCCCTTATTTATAATGAACTAATAAAGGACAAGATTACAATAATAACCCTCACAATAATAAGTGAAAAATAAGATAAAAGATATAATCAACTAAATACCCAGACTACACTCAACGACACACCATTAGCGCTATAGCGCTAATTATATTGACTCGACAACACTCTCCCCTCAAGTTGGTGCATAGATGTCATGCATTCCCAACTTGGACAATATTATTTGAAATGGCTTTACTGGTAAACCTTTGGTGAAAATATCGGCCAGCTGATCCTTTGATCTGACATGCGGAATTTGAATCTGACCACTTTCTAGCTTCTCTTTGATAAAATGACGATCTATTTCAACATGTTTAGTTCAATCATGCTGAACTGGTTCGTTTGCTGATGGCGGCTTTATTATCACAAGAGAGAATCATGGGCTGAGAAAACTCTACTTTCAAGTCACTGAGTAGACCTTTCAATCATAGAAGTTCACATATTCCTTGAGCCATTGCTTGGAATTTTGCTTCTACACTGGAGCGAGCCGCAACGTTCTGTTTCTTACTTGCCAAGTGACTAACATTCCTCCGACAAAAGTACAATAACCAGAAATAGATTTCCGGTCTAGACTACCTGCCCAGTTAACATTAGTATAAGCTTCTACTTTAAAATCATCACGTGAGGAGAGTAAAATCCCTTTTCCTGGAGTTGCCTTTAGGTAATGAAGAATCCTATAGACAACCTCCAAATTTGTAGAATAGGGATTGTGTATAAATTGACTCACCAGACTGACTGCAAATGCAATATTTAATCTGGTATGGGATAAATAAATCAGCCTTCCAACCAGCCTTTGATATCTTCCTTTATCAGTTAGTGTTCCTTCTTTCTCCTTTAGCTTGGTATTTGGATCTAGTGGGGTAGCACACGGTTTGCAGCCTAGCAGGCCTGTCTTTGATAGATGATTAAGGATGTACTTCCTTTGAGAAAGAAAGATGCCTTTTGCAGAATGAGCAATTTCAATCCCAAGAAAGTACCTAAGCTTTCCTAGATCTTTAATTTCAAACTCCTCCCAAGAAACGCCTTAGAAACGCCTTGAGTTTCTTGATCTCTTTGTCACTATTTCTAGTGATAATATTATCATCCACATATACCAGAAGGGCAGTAAAGTTTCCAGCTGAGTGTTTGATAAACAAGGTATGGTTAGCATTGCTCTGTGCATAACCAAAAGCAATCATGGCTTTGTGAAATCTGCCAAACCACACTCTAGGGGACTGCTTGAGTCCATAAAGAGAACGCTTCAATCTACATACCTTTCCATGGGTGCTTCCGTCTATAAACCCAGGTGGACAATCCATATACACTTCCTCTTTAAGTTCACCATGGAAGAAGGTATTCTTTACATTAAGCTGTTGTAGATCCCAATTGTAGTGGACGGCACATGCTAAGAGGACCCCCACCGTTGTCATTTTCGCCACTAGTGCAAAATTTTATTGGTAATCAATACTATATGTTTGTATAAATCCATGAGCTACCAGTCTGGCTTTATACCGATCCACTGTGCCATCACTGTTCTGCTTGACTGTAAAAACCCATTTCCACCCTATTGGTTTCTTACCGGTGGGAGTTTGAAACAAGATCCCAAGTATGGTTTTTCTTCAAGGTTCTCATTTCCTCCATCATTGCAGCTTTCCACTTGATGCAGTCCGGGTTTATAGAAGAAGGGGCCGAAAGCAACAAGTTAGGCCAGGCCCAACCTAGTTAATCCAATTTTGGTTAGGCAACCAGCCCAATCAAATCCATCTAGTTAGAGTCGGCAGCAGTTGCTCTATTTGATTATTAGTCTTATTTCTTTCCTAAAATATAGGCTAGTTAGTTTAGAAGTCTTAGTTTCTTGGAGACTAAGAATTTCCTTGAATTTAGTTTCCTAAAAGTATTTAGAAACTTTCCTATTTTCCAGTTTTGGGAACTTTTTTATCTTTTGTTTTAGAAACTTCCTATTCTATAAAGGAAGTATAGTTTCAAATTTCAGTTGAGACTTTCCTATTTCTTTGTAATCTTTCAAATTATAAATAAGAGAAGAATGGCTGGAGGCAGAAGCTAGATTTTCCAGAAAAAAAGAAAAGAGTCAAAACTCTTATTTTTCTAGTTGAGTCTCCAAAGGTTGTGAGACTCAACCAAACTGTTTTCTCTTCGTGTGATCTTAATATTTGTTTTCTTGTTCTCCATTCTTCAAATCTGCCTGGGCGACATTGTCTGCTACCTAATTATTCATAAATTCTTGCTGTCCTAATACAAAGTAACTTCAGTTTTATCAAAAGCTCTTCCAACTTGGGCGGTACCTTGTACAGCAACCTTGCGGCATTTGTAGCTGAGTCAATTCTGTCTTGATCGATCTGAAATTCCTACTAGTGTTCATAATTGACGTTAAGAAGATCTCCTATCAATTTCAAGTGTGTTCAACGGCTGGATTCTAAGATATGTTGATTTTCCTTTTGATTACCAAATCTGTTTTGTGATTGGACTGTGTAAGATCCTGTAGTAAAGAGGGATTGTCAATTTGAGTTGTCTTGAACCCTCTTTCCCACCAATTGCGGGCACCCCCCATCAGTTTATAGCGAGTCAATTTCAGCTTTCGTGGCTCGGGAAGATCAAATCAATCGAAATAGTCATCTAGGGCATTCAGCCAATCATGAAAAGCTTGGGGGTCTTGTTTCTTATGAAACTCCTTGAGGTCCATCCGTACCTTATGGGTTTGGTAATGGAGGGGTTGATGGTCTCCATAATCTTCATAGGGTAGGTCTTGATATTCTTTTCTAAGGACTCTTTAGGGAGCCCTAACAATACGTCTTGGCACTAGGTTGGTCATAGGAGCTTCTCTTATAGGGGCTTCTATTCTAGCAGGCCTAGGGTTAATTCTTTCCTCCAAACTATTCATTCTTGTGTCCATATTATCTAGCTTTGCATCTATTTTGGCCAATCGTTGGATAACCAAATTAATAGGGTCATTGGGGTTATTGGATTGATTAGGAGAGTTAAAACTCTCCTTAGCCATGCTCTGATACCAAATTGGTGGCAAAGAGGGTTTAAGACAACTCAAATTGACAATTCGTCTTTGCTATGGGATCTTACACCGTCCAATCACGAAACAGATTTAGTAAGCAAAAGGAAAATCAACTTATCTTAGAATCCAGCCATTGAACACACTTGAAATTGATAGGAGATCTTCTTAACGTCAATTATGAACACTAGTAGGAATTTGAGATCGATCAAGACAGAATTGACTCAGCTACAGATGCCGCAAGGCTGCTATACAGGGTACCGCCCAAGTTGGAAGAGCTTCTGATAAAACTGAAGTTACTTTGTATTAGGATAGTAAGAATTTAGGAATACTTAGGTAGCAGACAATGTCGCCCAGACAATTTGAAGAATGGAGAACAAGAAAACAAATATTAAGATCACACGAAGAGAAAACAGTTTGGTTGAGTCTCACAACCTTGGAGACTCAACCAAAAAAATAGGAGTTTTGACTCTCTTCTTTTTTTTGGAAAATCTAGCTTCTGCCACCAGCCATTCTTCTCTTATTTATAATTTGAAAAATTACAAACAAATAGGAGAGTCTCAACTGAAATTTGAAACTAAACTTTTTTTATAGAATTGGAAGTTTCTAAAACAAAAGATAAGAAAGTTTCAAAAACTGGAAAATAGGAAAGTTTCTAAATACTTTTAGGAAACTAAATTCAAGGAAATTCCTAGTCTCCAAGTAACTAAGACTTCTAAACTAACTAGCCTATATTTTAAGAAAGAAATAAGACTAATAATCAAATAGAGCAACTGCTGCCAACTCTAACTAGATGGATCTGACTGGCGGTAATTGGATGGATCTAGTTGGGTTGGTTGCCTAACCAGAATTGGATCGACTAGGTTGGGCCTGGCCCAACTGGTTGCTTTCGGCCCCTTCTTCTATAAACCTGGACTGCATCACCAACACTCATCCAAAATCGCTTCCTACCATTTCTGAGGGATAGACTTAGAGCAAAGAGGGATAGACACAGAGGAAAGAGAAGACATAAAAACATGGAAGGAAGGAGATAAAGCATCATACTAAACAAAATTAGAGATTGGATGGAGGGTGCATGCCCTAATACCTTTACGAACAACAATAGGGAGATCAAAATCAGAATCAGAATTAGAAGAATTAGAGAGAGGAATGTCCTTACCAAGCGTTTGATCAGTCTTTGTTTCCTGAGCTGACGAAGGGACATGTGAAGTTGCATTGATGGTAGTGGTCTTTTCTTGCTTGCTTCTGGCATGGCTATAAACTTGCAGAAGCTTGGCAGCGGACATAGGTGCAGCAGTGGACATAGGTGTAGTTTAAGGTGAAGCTGACGGTATATCTATGGGATTAGGAATAGGAACAGCCGGAGCAGCCGACGGTATCTCTGTGCTTCTTACTTGGATTCTTTTTGTCTCCATCTCCATTGGTATAATCAAGGGCACATCTTCAAGATCAACTTCATCTGTCTCCCCCTGAAGATGTGACTGATAGTACATCATGTCTTCATGGAGGAGAACATCCTTGGTTACAAAGGTCCGTCGACTCGAGGGATGATAGCATTTATACCCTTTTTATGTAGCAGGGTAACCAAGGAAATTACAACGAACCCCCCGTGGATCAAACGTGCCAGAAGAATGGTGGTTACAAGCATAACATACACATCCAAACACCTTTGGAGGAAGAGCAAAGGAATGATCACCAAGTAAGAGAACTAAAGGCGCCCTGTTGTTGAGAACTCTCGATGGCAACCTGTTGATGAGAGAAGTTACTGTAAGAACCGCATCACTCCAAAATTTCGCTGGTACATTGCCTTCAAACATAAGGGCTCTCGATGTCTCTAGTAAATGGCGATTCTTTCTTTCGGCAACCCCAATTTGTGCTAGTATATCAACACAGATTGTCTGATGTAGAATCCCATGGTCAGAAAGATATCGCTGAAAATGGCCATCAAGGTATTCACGTCCATTGTCACTCCTAAGAACCTTTATTTGGGTCTGAAATTGAGTCTGTATCATCTTATGAAACTGGCTGAAAGTGAAACACTTAAAGATTTCACTTTTGTGGTGCATAAGATATACCCAAGTAGTCTTAGTATGACAATCAATAAAAGTGACAAACCATTTATGGCCAAATACAAAGGTTTTACTGGCAAATAATGTAGGACCAGTCCCCAACTCAACAAATTAGGAACTAGCCTCACAATAGGATCAATGAAAAGTAAATCATGGACAATACTTTCTCTCTTTTTGTGTATGTGTGTGTTTTTTTTTTATATAACAAGAAAAGGAAAAGAATCAATAGGTGGAGGGAAGAAGGGATGGAAGAAAGGTAGGGGGATATGACCTAAGGCATCTCACCTAAGGCCTGGGCAGCTTCTCACCACCAGAGGTCTCTCACCTCGTGAGTCTCTCACTCATCTGAAAACGGGACTGGTTTAGTTAGAGCTGGTCGATATGATTTTAATCTTTAATCCCACGAGCTTTCGTTGATCAAATCAGCACTTAATGGTATCGCAATTCAGTATGCAATAATAAGAATTTGAAGGAATTAACAGAAGGACAAGAAAACCATAAAACAGAATATTTCGGTTGAGTCTCACAACCTATGAGACTCAACCAGAAAATCAGGAGCTAAACTCTCTTCTTTTTTCTGGTCTAAATCTGCTGGCTCTCTTCTTCTTTATCTTATTTATAGACTTAAGAAAGATTACAAAATAAGGAAGGATTTAGTCCTTTTAAAAAAAAATATCCTAAGATAAATTAAAAGGGAAACTTGCCTTTATAGATTTAGGAAAGTTTCCAATCTAAAAAATATCCTTAAGATAAATTAAAAGGGAAACTTGCCTTTATAGATTTAGGAAAGTTTCCAAAAAAACAACTTACAAAATATCAATCCATAACTTAACTTTAGGAAACAAAATCTAAGAATAATTTAGGAAAGAAATAACAAAAGAAGAAAAATTTCTGCTGTTGGTACTGTTCACGTGAACAGTACCGTGAACACTGTTCACGTGAACAGTGTGGGTTGGTCTTTGGGTTGGTCCAATGGACCAATACCGACTGGTTCTTTGGACTGACCCATTATCGACTTGAGCTTGGGCCTTGGGCCTTCTTGGACTGCATCAGGACCCCAGACATCAGAATGAACCAAATCAAACATACTATTGCTTCTATTAAATGTAGGTAAATAAGTTGTACGAACCTACTTAGCAAGAATACATGCTTCGCATAATAACTCATTTTTATTACAATGCTTTGAAAGGGAAGGAAACAACTGGGATAAAATAGATGGGGAAGGTTGACCAAGACGATGATGCCACAGTTGTAATGTGCTCACAGCTGAATAGAGATGGTGTATAGTAGGTGGTGATGAAGGAGGGGGTGCTGAAAGACCATCTGCAAGCAAGTAGAGACCACCATGCAATCTACCATGTCTAATCGTCTTCCCACTCTCCAGATCCCTAATTACACACGAGGAAGAAAAGAAAGTTACTTTACAGTTAAGAGATCTAGTGAGACTACTAATTGAAAGTAAATTTGTAGAAAAACTAGGTACATGAAGAACTGATTGTAAAGTAAGAGTAGGGGAGCAGCAGATGGAGCCCTTTCCAGATATAGGAGAAAGGGACCCATCTGCAACTTGGACTGTATCTTTCCCAGAAGAGGGAGAGTACAGGAAGAACGAATTGGCTGACTCAGTCATGTGATCAGTTGCTCCAGTGTCCATAACCCATGGGCTTGAGACAGAAGAAGCACACAGATCCACATGAAAAGTACCTGATTGTACAAATTAAGAACCTGGAGTGGCAGATGGTGTTGGAGGAGTGGCTTGAATTGTATAAGAACATGGAGTGGCAAATGGTGTTGGAGGAGCGGCTTGAATTGTAGCAGATGGCCTTAATAGATTCTTGAGTGCCTAAAGTTCTTTAGTTGATAGTGTAGGTAGAGTTCCAGTAGGAGGACAAGTCTCTGTCTGATTGGCTTGTGGTGCTCAAAAGTTTTGGATCTCTGTAGGCTCTTCTCATGCCTCTTGGCTTCAAAATCAGCTGGTTTGCCATACAATTTCCAACAAATTTTTTTAGTATGACGCTCTTTCCCACAATGTTCACACCGAACAAGGCTGGGTTTGAAGAAGGGAGAGCCTCTTGGCTGAGTAGTCTGGAAAGCTGATCTCTCTGTTGGAAGAGGAGGCATCATGGATGTATGGCGCATATCCTCCGACTGGACCAAGGCATAAACCTGCTCAAGTGATGGTAATGACTCTCTACTGAGGATCTGAGCATGAATCTGATCGAACTCAATATTAAGGCCAGTTAGAAAATTATACACATGAAGTTTGTCTTTGGCACTTTTCATTGCTGCAGCATCAGTAGAACATGCAGCTGTAAATGTATCATAATAGTCCACAAACTACAGAGCTCAGAGTAATATTGGGAGACAGTAATATCCCGCTGCTTAGGAGCACCAATCTTCACATGGAGATCATAGATCAAAGAGTAATTTCCAACCTGGGAATAAGTCTCCTTGGTAGCCTTCCAAATCTCAGTAGCACTAGGTAGCAAAACATACCATCTCCCAATCTTGGGTTCCATAGATCCAATCAAATATGCCATTACAGTAGAATTCTCAGATGCCCATTTGTCACAAAGGTTATCAGTAAGTGCAGGTGCCTTATTTTTATCATTAATGTAACCCAATAGGCCTTTTGCAGAGATGACCATCTGTGCTGTTTTAGATCACATCAGATAGTTGGTCCCATCCAGCTTAACAAGGTTAAGGGGAATAGAGGAGAATTCAATTTTAGAGTACTCCATGTGAGGAGAAGCGACTTCAAAAGATTTAGCCATGGGAATGATCACAACTCAAGCACAATTCGACTAATATACTGAGGTAGAACAATGTCAAATACCTTGATAGAGAGGCCGTGTATCAATTTATGGGAACTAGAGACACATCTGCAGCAAGTTTCGATCTCTTCATACAATTAGGGAAGAATCGAGGTTGGCTATTCTTGTGATCTCTTCAAAAAACATTCCTTTAACAATGGATACACGGCTACGGATGCAAAAGAAAACTTGTGGAGAGGTTTAGTTCATAGGGAAGAAATTAGAGAAGATGAGGTGATGTTATGGGATACCCTTATAGGGCTAGGAGTGATGGTGGTAGTTTTAGGTTAACTTATATGGTTTCCGGTAAGATGGGAGAAGGTAATAGGGGTGGCGTAGGTTTAGAAGAGATTTTTAGGGATGATGAAGTGGGGCGGTAATGGTAGTAGGTGATGAAAGGAGAAAAACAGACGGCAGCAGCAGGTTTTAGAGAGAACAAAAGGAAAACAATGGCAGTAAGCTTTGGAAGGTGAAAGAGAACGTCGGCAGGGATGGAAAGGGCCAATACATGTATGTGGGACTGGCGGTAGGCTTTTTCAGGTTTATGGGAAGGCTGTATAGGACTGGCGGCAGGGTTTTAGGAGAGAAAAAAGAAGAGGAGAAGAAGAGAGAGCTAGGGCAGCTCTGATACCATGTTGAATAGCAAATGAGAAGAATGGAAGAGAATAATTATCCTCTCCCCACATACCTTTATTTATAATGAACTAATAAAGGACAAGATTACAATAATAGCCCTCACACTAATAAGTGAAAAATAAGATAAAAGATATAATCAACTAAATACCCAGACTACCCTCAACGACACACCATTAGAGCTATAGTGCTAATTACATAGACTCGACAACATAACATAATTATGTGAAAATCAAAACAATGAAAAAATAGGTGAAATGTTGTGAAGTGGTGCTATTTTCTTTAGGTTGGTAGGATTTTGACCAATCAATCTGACTGATTATGTCTGACCCAGTTAAAAGTATATCTGAACAAGAATAAGTTACTGGAATCCAAGATTAGGTCTGGTTCAGGTTTAACAATTCGACAAAGTTGATCTGCTTGTACAAATTTGATAATGGTGAGATATTGTAAATAATAGCTTTTCAGTTTAGACCTTGAAAACAGAAAATTTGTGCATGAATTATACTCTTAACTATAATCAACAACATACTTTGTGTGACAAATATGCATTCCAAGAAATTTTTTTGGATGAACTGGTGGATAAAGATAACCCAGATTAAAAGTAGGTTGGATGTTAACATACGACTTTGTCCAAATATGGGTTTGGACTGGGCCCATGTTGGCCAAATAGTGTTAGACACGGTATATTGTCCAACCTGGACCTGGAGTCAGATTTGTCTGAATTTTTGCCCCCACTAGTTTTCTTTGGATAGGTTGGGATATAGTTGCCTTAGGTATATTAATTAGAAAATAAAGTAATGCAGGAATATCATGAGGAACTGGAGAGCAGCAAGCACCAATAAGAAACAGAACATTAGATGATCTACCTGGGCTTCCCACCGCAAGGTGTCAACTGGATTGAACACCAGTCCCTAATCTTGATCATACACAAGGTTTGGAGGAAAGGCAACAACCAGTATTTCATTCATCAAATTCGTGCACAGGCTAGAAGCCCTTTACAAACCTATATAGAAAGTCCTAGAACTCTTTCAGACAATAACTTACCTTGGAGTTAGTTTATTTCTTATAGAACTCTACCTAAAATAAAGGAAAGTAACCTAAAATAGTTTTAAAAAAAAAGAGCAAAAAAGTCTTAGAATAGTAGAAGTCTTATCCAACTAGATAAAGATTATCCAACTAGATAAAAACTTATCTACCTAAACTTGGGATGATAAAACACTAACCCTGCACTCCTACTTTATGCCCATAGCTTAGGCCCATTAAAGTGGCCCATTCAATGAAAACACATGGGATCAAAGGTCCAACATGTATAGAACCCAATCCAAAGCTTATTTCCACTAAAAGAAGCTCATTTGCATGTTTTATTTGCATCACAGAGGGGAAACAAGTCTTACTATGTGATCAGTGAATTCAGTTCTTTCATCTGTTTCTTAATTCTTCGTTAGCTAAACCTCGTTCTTCTCCAAGTTCTTGAACAATTTTCCTTATCCATATTCTGTTGCCTAATATATTGTTGCTTTATGTCCTATGCTGTAAAAAGTTCTTATGACACATCCAGCTTCCTTGTTTATGAGTGTTCTGTAAATTTATGTTTCATGCAATTCTGACATCAGGGTAATTTACTGCTTGATGCATCAGTGGGCGGTGGGTTTCATCTCCAGGTCCACACTCTCTTTTGTTTGAGTTGGATAGCTGGAGTTCTAGCAGGGTAAGTATGACAATTAATGAAATTTAATTTCTTACTATTCACAATGTCTTCTTTATACTCAAACTGCATATTGTTTAGGGACATGGAGTGATGTCTCAGACCATCTAAAATCAATGTTAAATATGGACCCACATACTTGCAGATACCTGTCAGAAAAGAGGATGTCATCATCCCTTACAAGAATGTAATATGGCATTGGAATTTAATATCTATGAGATGTAGGGTGGTCCGGCACAGTGCAAATTCATTGATCAGTTGCTTGGCTATAATTGGCCCTTGACCTGGCCCCAAATCTACGTCTTTTAGTTTTGGCTGGACTGTGCCGACCTCAGCCTTGTCCAGGCCTGTGCAGTGCTCTTGTTTGTGACTCTTAATGTCAGCCATACACCTTAAGCTTGCCCTTACCATTTCCTTGCTCCTTGTTATCCCATATATATATTTTTTTTTGTTTCTCTTTACTTTCCTTGTTTCAAGTCCGTTGGTTGGACTCATATACAGACAAGTGGCTTAAGCGCCTAGTTCTTTGGTGTCCTTTTAAGTGCTTGGTCGTTCAGAAATGAGTTTGATGGTGCAAAGGATGTTAATCTAATGGAATGCCTCGTACAGAAAGGTGATAAGAAATTAATGACATGCTAATTTTCTTTTCGTATCATATGTTCCAGTTAACTGTCCTTGTGTTTGAAGTGGTTCGCTCTCTAGATTTGTGCTTGGCACCGGTGCAATTTGTATGCCTCAACTCTACCATTACAGGCTTGTCCCAAAATTATCAGTCATAGAGTATAGCTAGGGCGGGTACGGGTAGATGCCCAGGGACATGGTATACTCAAATTTGTTAACTATTGGATGCTGGTTTTGGGAAGGCCTGGTATGGAGTAAATGGAAACCGCTAGGGTACACCATGTCCCCAGGGCCAGCTTTCCATTGCTTTTGCCATTTTATTTAGTTGATCAGATGGTTATAATCATCAAGATTTGCTCTTTGCCGTTTTATATAGCAGATGAGATGGTTATAATCATCAAGAATTGGATTCAGAGGCATCCTAGGTATGATCCCCCGAATAATCATCCTTCCAGCTGCATGTCATAATCTGTAAGAGAAAAAAAAATGCATTTATGGACAAAGGAATTGATGTAGGAAAGCCTAGGATCTAGGTCTCCTACACTTACAACTAGCTTGGTATTAGGTTACCTAAGGTTTAGCTAGTTAGGACAGGCAGACAGCAGCATACATGACATGCAAATAGAGAGTTTAGAGCAGAATTTTACTAACCAATGTATACCTAGAAATAGTTTACCAATTCAGCAATGTTCAATAGGGTGACATAGGATTCAGAAATAATAAGGCAGCATTGATCAAGTTGTGCTGAATATTTCAATGCCCTTAAAATAGTGACAGCTAAATTCAGTACTTAGGAAAACCATTTGCATGTAAATACAACGACACTCCAATATAAGGAGCTAGGATACGTACTAGAATTGATGCTGAAACATAGACACCAACACAAGATTCTAAACAGAAGGTAAGGGCTGTTATCAAGAACAGAAGAACAGCTCAATACATATACGAGAACACATACTGTTATAGGAAATTAAAACAAAGAATAACAGGGCTTGAAATTGCAATGTAAATGACAGAAATTGCAGAAAAAATTACTAACAAAAAAAAAAAAAATTGATTGCTGTCTAATTCATACCGAAATCACAGCAACAGAAACTTAAGCATTGTAATGACAGTACTATTAGCAGTGATTTAATATATTTCACACTCAGAAAAAAAGGAGGAAATGAAACACTTTAGTGGACTGTAGGGTGTTTCAGAAGTACAGAAATAAGAAATTACAGGAAATAGAAGAAGTAAAGGAGGGGGAATAGGGAATCAGAAATAGTACAGAGGAAGGGGGAGGAAAGAGAATTTAAGAGGGGAGGAGAGAGAGATAGGAGACACTTACAGGAGAGAGAAATTTCTTCATAATCCATTTCATCCAAAAATAAGAGCGGAAAAAAAGAGGCCTCTTAAGGCTTACACAGTGAAATCCGGGGGGGTTGGGAGTAGGGTAACTGCTTATGGCAGTTACAAAAATCCAAATTAAAAGAAAACTGAAAAAAAGAAATAGGGGTGGGGGTATCCACGTGAATAGGGAGGGGTGGGGAAAATGCTACATGCTGTAAAATAAAAATTTTAAAAAGAAAAAAAGAAAAAAAATAAGACAACTTACAAGTCTTAACTACTAACAGAAAACTGAAATAACGGAATTAACTAAAGTAACTGAAATAACAGAAAATAAAATAAAAGAGACCTGCTGAACTGCTGCCCTAGCTGCTGCTCCTAGCCAAGTGGTAGCCTTGAAACTCATCGTCGAGCCATAGAATATTGGGGGGGGGGAATGCTGAAATGTAAGCCTCCTCCGCTGGTAAACTGTAAAGGGCTGGATCAGCCACTGATGTCCTCATCAGGAATTATCTATGACTCAGTATCCCCTATGTGATAAAGTGGTGTTGCATTTTTTTCTTCTGTATAATCTACGATAGGTTGGAGATTCAGGAAGTTATTCATTTTTTTTACAGAACCTACTACAAGGGTGCAATCGATCTTTAGGCCACCAAACAAGTTTCAGCTCCAGTACAAGTGATTCTAAACATGTACATTACAAGGTTGAACCTGCATATTCTTTTGTAGGAATCATCTATGACTCAGTTTCCCCTATGCGATTCAAGTGGTGTTGCATTTTTTCTTCTGTATAATCTACGATAGGTTGGAGATTCAGGAAGTGATTCATTTTTTTACAGAACCTACTACAAGGGTGCAATCGATCTTTAGGCCACCAAACAAGTTTCAGCTCCCGTACAAGTGATTCTAAACATGTACATTACAAGGTTGAACCTGCATATTCTTTTGTAGGAATGCATTGCATCTTTGATAATTGCAAAGCATCAGGTAATTTTCTAGATTGATTATTAGTTGAGATTTCATCTCTTTAGTTTGGTGGATTCTTCATTACTGGATGCTGAATTTATCTTGCAAAGTGGCTTATCTATTTAGTTTTTGTTTCCAGTGATGGTCTTAAAATTTGGGCACATGAGTTCTGATCTACTTGCATATGGAGCATCTGATGGAACCTTGACAGTTTGCACAGTATCTCAGTCACCTTCAATCATCAAGCAGTTGAGAGGGCATTCCAAAGAAGTTACAGGTTGGACTAAGTGGTTATGGTTCCACTCCTAATTCCCCTCTTAAATCTCTTATTCTGAAATATTAGCAGAAATAATCTTCCTCCACCTACTTTGTTACTGTTTTGAGTTATGAGTGTGTAATAAATCTTTCATTGGTTATTTTATTGTAATGCTAGTTTATTCATTCATATTAAGAAATCTGGCCATCTACATATGTATTTATAGCTTCTCAGTTCTTACAACTAACTATTCTAATCCAACAGGGAGAAGGAAATAGAAATTATTAACTTTACAGACTACTAGGATAGCCAAGCTTGTTATTATATGAAATTGTAGATATTTGCCTCTGATTCATAATATTTAATTGTTTTAAAGACAAATGTAAATGACCATGATACCGCTGGAGCTGGAAAAGTAAATGCTAAAGGAAAGTAATCTATAAAACCCTAACCACATTGAAACTATCAATCAGTTTGTAGACTAGCCCATGTGGCTGTCATGGTCTTCATGATCATTTTTTGTGATCTTTAAATCTAGTTCTTCACTAGCTTCATATCATTTACTTAGTTGTCTTGTCACACCCCAATTCTGGCCGAACCAGAAGGGTGAATGAACCGCTATCAAACTAATGGCTCACACCAGGATCTCAAAAAAACCGTGTCAACACACAAACCACGCATATAACCATAATCAGAATATATATAATATAACAACGGAACATTTTAATTAAATGAACTGAGGTCTACATGATAAAATAATAATTTATCCAAATTTATCTCAATATACCAAAACGTACTTAAATAATCTATTACAAGCCTTATAAACCAAACTCAAAGAAGTAAATAAAAAGTCTTAGAGATACATGCAAAAGTGGCACTCGCATGACGAATCATGTTCGTCCTCCACTGGCTGCACCTCCAATGAAGCAACGCCTCCATAAGCCGGAGTACCAACGTAGCCCTCAATAATGTATCATGCATCAACATCTAAAAAGAGTATATATACAAGGGTGAGTTCATAACTTAGTTCAGTAACGAAACAAGACAATGCAGTAGACAAATGCATGAGATAACATTCAAGGGTCTGGTATAACTTGCAAAGTGCAATGGTGAGGTCAAACTACAACCACACTACCTCCCTCCATGCACGAGAGTGTGAGAACACCTAATAGTCAGGCCATAATCCACACTGCTGTTGTTGCCCCGTATTACTCATTCCAGAGTAGAGATAGAGCTAAAGTCTGGCGGTTAGGCCACAATCCACACTACCGCGTCCTCCTCCTGATACCCTACCCTGTACCAATACGTACTCTCATATTGGCAAGGGATTGCAAGTGGGTTCCGTTACTAACCAATCCTACATGTCATCACAAGTATCCAAGGCCCTACCCCAGCGTAGCTCCTTACTGAATAGAGATAGAGCTAGAGTATGACAGCCAAGCCACAATCTACACTACCGCGTTCTCCCCTTGATACTCTACCCGTACGAAGCACGCTAAGATAGATGGCAATACGAAAGGTGTTAGTGTGGGGAAAGGTGCAGGACTCCAACCCCTTGCCCATTCCACACACCAACGAAAACATCACATGCCTAAAAATCACATCCTAGCATAAATAGTATGCATGAACAAGTAATAGCAATGAAATAGAGATGACATGTTATATGCGCAACCAACACACAACAATAACAAGCAAAACGGTTTACTGTGTTGATTAATTAGGTTTGGGGTCTTGTCCCTTACCTGACGCGTGATAGCAAATCCTCTCTGAGTCACAGAGTCCAACCTTGTTGTCCACAAGTCCTAAATAACAATAGGATTTGATTAGAATTAGGTTTGTAGGATTCCAGTTGATCGGACCCACATTT
Organism: Protea cynaroides; assembly: GCA_028583415.1. NCBI lineage: Eukaryota > Viridiplantae > Streptophyta > Magnoliopsida > Proteales > Proteaceae > Protea > Protea cynaroides. Next base: position 36,300,504 of record CM053272.1, on the reverse strand, counting down.
GGACTGATAGACAGTCCAAAACACACTGTCCGGTCTCACTTGTCTGGTCTCAAACTGTCAGACCGGACAGTTCTGAAGCTCTCTGTTAGCCTGTCTGGTTGGATGTTCGGTCATGCCACTGTAGGCATAAGTCCGACATGACAATTATTCGAGGCTTCCCAAACATGTCCGAGGGCTGGTCCGGTCGCACTTTATGTGCCACCGGACACTCCCACCAGACAAGGTCTGAGTGCCCTTCCGTTTGGCCTTCTTACCGTCAATTCAATGATTGGTTTTAGGGTTTTTCTCCTAAGCCATTCTAAGGTCAAACAATACGTTAAAGTCATTATCTTTAAACCATTCATTATCTTATATTCTTATAAACATCGATTCTAACAACCCCATATATGAATCTAGGGTTTTCACACGGATTAAGGTTTCAAATCCGTACCTAGCCGTTCAAGGTATTGATCCTAACCTAACGCCTTTCTAACAAAACCACAAAGATGGAGTACTTATCGTGGGTCCTTGAACGGCGATGCTCTTCTTCCTAATGGGGTTCTCCTCTTGTAGACCTTCCTCGGGCTCTTTTCTCCTCTTCAGATCCCTCTTCCAGACTCTAGGATTTGTGAGAGTCAACAAGAGGTCTAACTAGGAGGAAACATCTATTTATAGGGAGGAATAACCTTTTTGGAGACTCTTTCACGTATAGAAGGTCTCTAATTTGGGATTTAGAAGGTGTGTCCCACTAACGGTCTGCGCACAGCCTCAATACTTGACCGGTTGGACTGTTCATGAGACCGGACATGTCAGATCGGACAACTTAGAAATTATCCGTTTTCAACCGTTTTCATACCTGAATCCATAGTTTGTCATCTGACCGTTTCCTCTGGCCCGGTTATGATTGGAAGACCTATCACGACACGAAAACCTAAGTTAGATCGGGTTCGTGGGGTGCGGGTCTTACAACTTCCCCACCCTTAAAAGAAATTTTGTCCCCGAAATTTATACGTAGGGTCTCACAGTCTAGTTGTCTTCAACGGTTCAACCATAACATATCAATTGGACCAACATCTTAATTCAATTTTATGTGTTGATGACTGAGATTTCGAGGACTTCTGGCTATTCTTAGTCCAGTTCACCCAATCTAGACATGGGTTGGATGGACCAAACCAGTATGTAATACATAATGGACCAAACAGCAAGATCCAGTTTTTGCACAGTGGAAAGGGTTGGGGTTTGTTTTCATCTATCCATAATCCGATTCTGATGCAGTCCAAGGACCAGCCGTGAACTATCCAAGAACCAACATAAGGAACAACCGACATTGGTCCATGGAACCAGCCAAAAGCCAAGCTAAAACACTGTTCAGTACCAATAGAATCTTTTTACAATATTTTGTTTCTATCTTTTGTTATTTCTTTCCTAAAGCTAGTTTAGATTTTATTTCCTAAGTTGATTTACTTTATGAGTCAGCCTTAGTTGTTTCATTGTTTAGAAACTTTCCTATTTTCTGTTTTAAAAACTTTCCTATCCTCTATAAAGGAAGTTTCTGTTTCTGTTTTGGAAATTCTATGATTTTGTAATCTTTCAAAGTTTATAAATAAGAAGAAATAAAGTGCTGACAGCAAAGTTGGCCAGAGTTTAATATTAAATTCTGGTTGAGTCTCACTAGTTGTGAGACTCAACCGAAACTCTTATTTTGTTCATTCCAGTTTTCAAATAATAGTGATTTTTTGAAAATTCATAACTTCTTCATCCATGATTGGATCACCTTCAAATTTGGGCATGCTATCAAGCACATCCTAGAGTACTTCCCCTCCAAGTTTGAAGACCTTCTAACGGTTGAATCTCAAGATAAGTGAGTTTTTCCATAATCTTATAATTCTGGTTTGCTAAAATACTTATTTGAGACTTACGGGTAAGATTGGTTTCGATCCCATCCGTTGGATCAAGTTCATCTTCTGGGATATTATTCCTCATATCCTAAGGATCTAGGATCCCAATTTTTGAAGCATTTTTACAGACGGATTTGAAGTTGTAGAATTATTTGTTAAATTCAATCATTCTTACTTGTTATTAAAGTGTTAAATTTGGGTTGGGCTGATTGAAAGATCCTGCAGCAAAGAGGGGTAATTAATTTGAATGTGTTGAAACCCTCTTTGCCACCAGATTCTGATCCCTAAAGCTTTGAAAAATCCGATTCTGATTCCTCAATCCCTGGCTGCGATAGCCTGCATACAGGCAGCAATATGGCATTAAAAGGAGAGTGAAATACCGGCATTATAGTCATTGTGACAATCAACACTGAAGAATCTCCATTATCAGCATGTCTGTCATTATCCTAATCCTGATTCAGATGCATGGCTCCTGGGTTGCAATTCAAGTAGGGAGACAATTTGGTATTCAATTTCAGATTATTCTTTATAATTAGTGGTCATACATTTAGCTGTAGAATGATGTTGAGTAGAAAAGAAGGGATGTTCTTTGTGTTAGTCCCATTCCCATTCCCATTAGTGTTCTTGTTTTTTTTTTATCTCTATACGGAAAACTCATTTCCTGAGAAACTAGTTAATGAGTATTTTACCAGAGGAAAATGCAGTGTGGATTAAATATAGTCCTAATGTCCTAGCTGTGTTATCTTCATATGTTATGGCATACATATTTCGTCTGTATGTTTCTAAATTCCTTTTTTTTTTTTTTTTTTTGACAGATTTTGATTTCTCATCCAACAACCAGTACATTGCTTCATCGTCAATGGATAAAACTGTGAGAATTTGGGAGATATCTAAAGGCCATTGTATTCGAGTTATATATGGGATTTCTTCACAATTATGCATTTGCTTTCACCCAGTGAGTACTCATATTCACTACTTTATTCTTTGACCATCAGAAACCAATTTAATTTCATCTTGTGATGCTCGGCATACATTTCTTAACTACCATTGACTAGGTTCTTATATTTTAAGGCTGAGGCTTTCATTGTGTCAATTTTTTTTTCACTGCTCAGTGATGGCCCATTTTGGAAATTCAGAGCTGCTGTGGGCCAAGGGTGAAAGAACCTCTTGCAGTCTTGCTAGGTGGTGAAAAAAGTATGAACCTATGAGCTCTCAAGCATTTTGAGGGTCCCTGAACCTTTACTGTGTCCCTGTAATTTTTCTCCATATTTCAGTAAATGTCTAGTAGACCCAGTTCTCAATGCGTACACTGATGGCATTAGATGACCAGAATAGAGCTTGCTGTAAGTGGGGCTAGTTTCATGAATGTATGGAGTTTGTTATCTTACAGCTGGAATTTGAGGCAACAGTTTGTTGCTAGTGCCTACTGACACTTTTAACTAGTTTAGAATGATAATGCAACTCAAAACAGGGAACTAGTAATAAGTTCTTTCAACAATGTTCCAAATTTAAGATCTGTTAAAGGCACACTCTACGATGTTTCAAATTTAAGACATGGTAAAGATTCACACTACTGAGTTTGTACTTATAGAGTGAGAAGAGGATGTTGTCCATGTAAACTCTTGCATTCTAATTGATTAATTTTAGTCAGTTTAATCTAAAATCTCAATCTTTCCAAACTTCTCTTTGAAGTTACATCTCGTCTCAATAAACTAGAAATTCAATCCTCATCTGTTTCTTCTTTGTTTGGCCACAGGTGAACAACAACTTCCTTTCAGTTGGCAATGCAAACAGAGAAATCACGGTAGTTATTCCTTGCTTTAACTTCCCTCTTCATACTCAATGTGTATTTTTCTATAATTGAATATCGTTGTTGTTTTGGTGGTTTGTTATTTGCTTACTTTAGTGAGTGTTTTTGGAGGTCTCATCAAGTACTACTGGAAGTTGGAAGGTTGTTAATTTGCTTCATACGACACATGTGTTGTCAAGGTCAAACAAGTGTTTTATAGCAATATAACCAGCACCATCATCAATTTAAATTGACTCAACTTGCTGAATGGAATTATTCTACTTAGCTTAGGCTTTTTTCATGTTTATGAATACATTTTTTAACTGGAAGAAGGGGATCTATTTTGTACTTCCTCAAATAAACTAGGCTTAGTCATTTCAACTTGTTGAACTCTGTATATCTAAGGTTATTGGCTTTGTTTCCAAAAATTAAAGAAAAAAAGGAAGAAGTTACTGGCTTCTAATGGTCCCACCATCGGTCATGATTATTTGATCAAATTTAACTCCAGGTAATCAATTTCAGCACTGGGAGAATCATAAATAAAGCAGTCTTTGAGAATGAGGTTACAGCTATGAATCATGATCATACTGGAAATCTCATATTCTGTGGGGATGCTCAGGTATTCTTCGTGATTCTGTTTGGCTTTTAATGCTCAGGTGAAGGCATATCATACCTAAACATATATACCCAACTGGCTGAAATTTGCAGGGATGCATATACACCATAGGTATGAACTCTCATACCGGAGAATTATCCAGATCTCATCGCAACCAAAGTAGCTGTAAGCACAAGTCTCCGATAACAACTGTGCAATATCGGACATTTTCTCTGCTGGCGCGGGGGCCTGTACTGTTGGCATGTACTCAAGATGGAAGTCTTTCTTTCTTCAGGCATGGTTTACGTGGTCGCCTTTATACTTCTATCTTTCCCTGCACTGTTCCTGCCTTCCTTTTTTGATGGGGTTTTATTCTGAAAATAAGAACATTGTTTGTGACAGTGTTGCTTTGGAGATACGAGGGTATCTGACTCTTCGTTGCTCTCTCAAATTGGCTCCCCGAGTACACAGCATCCGTGCTTCCTTCTGCCCCCTGCTCTCTCTTGAGAAAGGTGAATTTATAGGTATGTATGCCACATGGGATAAAGGTTTTTCTGATTCTTCCTTTATGGTGAGTTCAAATATTCTTTTAGGTCGTGAGGGAACTTGTCCAAGGTAGATGGTTTTGGTGTTGACACAAAACTGTCATATCGGTATGGGGCAATCTTTTATAGCAATTTAAAGATGCATTTCAACACCTATTGTTAGGTTCCTGTAACAAAGCAAACCATTTCTATTCACCAAAGATTTATTAAAAACAAACACCACACACCCACACACATCCAGAGGGCATACTACAAAATTTTGCATGTGTACACAGACCATAGATACTTTATTAGTACGAGCCTCTGATGCACACCCAGGGTGTTTCTGACCCAACATCCACAGGGCCCACTTAGGGAATCTACTTATCTAAATATTGACCTGATTGGATGATTGCCACCACCCCTGTCTATTGATTTTTTTTTTATGGAGGCCAGATTCCAGGGTGAAGTCAATAGATGAGATGTGAGGATCGTTGTCCAATGGTTGATATGTAACCAATGATTGCTGGAAATCCATTCGTAGTTTTTGGGCCTATTTCCATGTGTACTTGTATAAGATGGATGCCTGTCTACTATATGTCCTGTCTTACCAAAGTATTATTCTTTGTCCTTGTTGCAACTTGTTTGTGATCTTTTGGAGGTCTATATCATCTCACTTATCTAATTTGTTTTGAACTTAAAGTTGCCGGAAGCGAAGATTCAAATGTGTATTTCTATGACTTGACTCGGCCAAGGCATACATGTGTGAACAAACTACAGGTCCATCTACTCACATTTCCATGCTCAATAATGCGGTTTGCCAAATATGCTCGTGTCTTGTTTCAACGACGTTGAATTTTTCCTGACTGCAGGGTCATGGTTCTCCGGCCATTGGTGTTGCTTGGAACCATGGGGAGAACCTGCTGGCATCATCTGATTCTGATGGGACCGTGATTGTATGGAAGCGGGCAAAGACAATTTAAAGCAATCTTATACGGGAAGGTAGGGATTCAAAACAGGTAGGGATTCAAAACAGATATAGTGAAGGAAGTTTACTGAATGCTGTTCACCGAAAAAAAGTTTACTGGAATGTCAACTCTGTTGATAATACATTCCTTTGTCAGTCTGCAGAAAAATGCAGAAGCTACCATAACTGAATGTATTTGATTCTTTTAACGTGTTCCATTTCATTACCACGATCAAACACTGGCTGGAATTGCAACATAAACATGATCAATGCAAATTTTGAATTTGGGTTAGTTTTCTTATTTAACCTCACATTATCAAGAATTTTATTTATTTTTTATTTTTTTTCATTTGCTTTCTTATTAGCAGTTTATTGAAGGTACCATATGACTCAAGCATATCATGAATAAAAGAAATGTTCTTGCGTGACCATTCCTGCCTTTGCGCGGCCTGCTTAATGACTCCTTTATTATACAATGGGTGGGCTTTGAATGCTACATATGGTATCATGGAGATAAGGAAATTGTACCTGGGGCTGTCTGACTGTTCAGAAATTTATGCTCTGTTTGGTTGTAAGTAAAGGGAACTAATGGGAAGTGAAATTAATTCAAAAAAAAAAAAAAAAAAACTAAAAACTAAAAACTTATTTTAATCGTGATTATGTTACTAAATATCTAATTAAATATGAGTAATTAAAATTTTTAAATGGAAATCTTTATTTTTCTATTGAAATCTAATGAATTTGGTTAAAAAAGTAATGATATACCAAAAAAAAAAAAAAAAAAACTGTTTTAATTCCATCTCACTTCCCTTCATTTCCAACTATTGTAGGTTCTGTTTGGTTGCAAAGAAAATTAGGGGAAGGGGAGGGAAATTCCAACCTTTTAAGGGTATTTTTGTAATTATAACATCACATGATTATGTAACTAGTTGCAAATAATTTCATATGTAGTTTTTATATTTCACTTTACTTTGCATTTAAATCCTTTAGGTCTTGTTTGGTTGCAAAGAAAATTAAGGGAAGGGGGAGGGAAATTTAAACCTTTTAAGGGTATTTTTGTAATTATAACATCACACGATTATGTAACTAGTTGCAAATAATTTCATATGTAGTTTTTATATTTCACTTTACTTTGCATTTGAATCCTTTAGACTTTGTTTGGTTGCAAGGGGAATTTAAAGGAAGGGAAGTGAAAATTTTAAACTTTAAATAAAATTACATTTAAAAAATATCATATGGTAAAAATTTTGAGTAATTTATATAACCATGTTAGGTAATAATTATAATGATTCTTTTTTTATGTTTAAAAATTATCACTTTTTTTCTTTTTAGTTTTCAAAGCAACCAAACAAATCCTTAGTAGTAGGATTTTCCAATGGTAAACACTAGAGGAAGTATGTTTGTGATGAAAAACTGATTTTGGCGCCCATCCGGGGTGGGTCATTGTGCATCAATTGTACAATTTATATAATTTATACAACAATAAAGTTGAATAATGATTATTGAGGTTTTTTTTTTTTTAATCAACTCCATTTAGTTGGGATAAGACTCCTGTTATTATAATAATAAAAGTTTTTATTTTTAGATTTGAAGAAGCTTAATTCCTAATTCATATGCTTTAATTTCCCCCGGCAACCAAAAAGAACTTACCTGTCTCCAAGTTAAAAAAATTTGCTATGCTGATTTACAAGGAAAATTTTATGTTACTGCATTTTTTTTCCCTTTTATTTATAGGTTATGATTTTTTTGAGTTTAAGGTCTAGAATTTTGGGGTTTATTTTTTTTTGGTGGGGTGGGGGTGTTTAGTTTTTGTTATTGTTCTTTTTTGAGGAAGATGGTTAGGGGTTGTTGAAAAAGTAGACTGAGAGGGAGAGTACTGATCTTAATGACCTTTTTGAAAAGCGTAGAATTACTAAGCTTCTAGGAAAAATTATGCGGACCCGTATTTTCCTCGTAACCTTGGTACATCCTAAGTTTTTCAAACAATTACAAAGGTTTCCCGTAAAATCAAACTGATTACAAGAAATCCTACTTCATTAGTCATTTTTAGCCAATTGATGATGTAGAGACAAAGTTTAACTTCTAATTCCCAAAATGCCCAAAACATAAAATGAAGGGATTATTTTACCCTTGCTAAAGAATGACTTTTACTATAGTTGAGAAAGAAAACATGTCTTTCTCATTTTGCTCACGGTCTCCAACTTTGAAATACCGAGATGATGAGCAAGAAGAAGTCCCATTTTAACTGCTTTGACTTCAAGGAAGCAAAGGGAGCTAACAGCCTAACATAATCAGTCGAGGAGGAAGCCGCGATAAAAGATCCATTAGAATCACGAATAAGGGCAGCAGTTGACACATGTCCAATACGGCGACTAAAATCTGCATCAGTATTAAGCTAGCTTGAATACCCCTGGAGGTGGCGGCACCCACGCTACAGAGCTTCTGGTAGAGTGTGTTGATGGAACAGCAACTAGTGGCATGGTAGTAGGATTAGCAGCTTCATACTCAGCCAAATGAAAGAGTGCCCTCCGAAGCACAAGCATAGCTAAAAAATCCTTACCTTCATATAGAAGGGAACTTCGAGACTTCCAAATTTCCCTACTGATGAAAGCCAAAAGTGATTCAAGATGGGCAGATTCGTGTGTAGATGAAGAGATGGCAGACCTATCATGGAGCCAAAAGGCAAAAAAGATATATGTAAAATGTAATCCACAAAATCAATTTTTTGATGGACAATATTATCCTTAGTGTAAGGGCAAAAGACCATTTTATCCTCCACCTTATTACCCTAGCCTTAAATCTAAAAAACATTGACTGAGAATGAGGAAGAAGGGAGAATCGCCAACGGCCACCGACTATGCTGGATTCTAAGAAGAAGCTAACGCCGGAACACCTTCGTTTTTTTTTTCATCAATCCTCAAATCATAGTGGAAAGCCTCCCATTCCTCTTCTCCCTTTCTACAATGTGATTCCCACTTGAATTTGTTTGATTTTAGAAAAGCCCAGTTGAGATTTGCATAGCTAGTGGAATTAGACTTGACAGAAAAATTAAAAAGCAGAGTTTGATGCCACTGACCAGTCCAGTTTAACCTGAAGGGCTAGTGCAACTAGACTGACAGAAAAAGCAGATGGGGGATAATGGGGTTCTTCAATCAATTAAGGGCTAGTGGAATTTGATTCTTCATTAAGGGGTTCTTTTTTCGATACATGGAGTTCTTCAATCAATTACTTTAATGTTCAATCCTGTCGTCGTTTGTTAATAGGGAGTTAAGATCTCAATCCACCGATGGAATGTAAGATTCGTACTTCGAAAATCCGGTTTAGCTTATGTTTTGCATCGTGATAGGTCTTCTAATTATAACTAGATCAAAAGATGAGGTCTGATGACGAACCACGACATTCAGATATGAGAAACGATATATTAAAACCAAGTCTTCACATACCGGTCTCAGTACCGGCTGCACTCTAAGTGAGACCAGTATGTGAAACCGATATTTATGCACAAGTGATTAAAGATTTCAATGGGTCCCACACTCTGAATCAGAGTTTAGGAAATCTTTTAGACGTAGGAGACCTTTCTAGAATAGTCTCTCACTCTATATATGCATCTTTTCTTCTCTTTAGATCTTTTCTATTGACTCTCAAACCCTAGAATCGTCTGAAAGAGATCTGAGGAGTAGAGAAGAAGGAAGCCGCTCGGGAAGGGATTTTCCATTGGAGGAGAGCACCGCCACTTAACAAACACTGGTAAGTGCTCTACCTCTGTAATAATGCTTGGGTTACGGATCAAAACCGTGAAATGGCGTATAGATCCAAAACCCTAAAACTATAAAACGCTAGTTCCTCGTCGAGATCCATTCCGATAATGATGGAGACGTCATTCTACAAGGTTAAACAATAAACAATCTAAACCTAACATGTATCTTGACCTTATAATGATTTAGGAGAAACCATGAAACCGAGCCAATGATCGACGGGAGAAGGAGGTCCGAAAAAGGACTCTCGGACCCTTATCGCCGGACATATCGACTAGACAAATAGGTCCTGCGGTATGCTATACCGCAAGGCATACCGGCTGGATAAAAAGTCCTGCGAAATGGTTCTGCGGTATATACCGCAGGCACATATCGGCTGCATTATAGTGAGACCAGTATGTTTGCTGAGTGAGACCGGTATGTCTTTCCGAAGCCTGTTGGTTGCCAGACTTGGTTCTGATCAACTGGAATCTTGTAAAAATCTAATTATAATTAATGAACAATGTTGTGTAGGACTTGTGGACTGTTTGAGTGGACTCTGTAACACATAAAAGACTTACAATAGCACATCAGGTAAAAGACAAGACCCAAACCCTAATTACTTAATAAACAGTAAACCGTTGTAATCATACTTGTATCTGTAACTGTTGATTTTGTCTATGCATTTACACATGTCATCCTGTTATTTAATTTTATTATCTATTCATGCATATTCGTATGTTAGGATGATGGTTGTTTAGGCATGTGATTGTTTTTGTTAGTATGCGGAATGGGAAGGGGAGTAGAACCTTAGATATATCCTCACATTGATACATTTTCGTATCGCCGTCTACCTTAGCGAGCTTGGTACTAATAGGGTATTAGGGGGAGGACGTTGGATTGTGGCTTCGCCTGCCCATCAGACTCGAGCTCTATCTCTATGTCATAGGGAATTGTGTTGGGATAGGACCATAGATACTGTGATGACATATATGACTGGTTAGAAATAGAACCCACTTGCAAACTCTTGCCAATAGGGGTTTAGGTATTGGTACGGTGTAGGGTATCAGGGAAAAGACATGACATGGTGGCTCTACCTGCTCACTAGACTCTAGCTCTATCTCTATATCGGAGTGAGTGATGTGGGGCAACAGCAGTAGTATAGTAGGTGTCTGACTGTTGGGAATTGCCACATTCTCGTGCATAGAGGTGTGGTGGCCGTCAAACCTTACCATAACATTTTACAAGTTATACCTGACTCAATTGTAATGTTATATCACGCATTTTGTATGTTGCATTGATCTTGTGCTTTAGTGAGCTAAGTTGTGAGCTCACCCGAATATATATATATAAATATATATAAATAAATAAATAAATATATATATATATATATATATATTATCTTTTCAGATGTTGATACAAATTACACTATATAGGATTTTATGACTGTTCCAGCGTACGGGACAGTGGCTGCTATAGATACACAGACAGTAGATGACGAGCATGATGTCTCATGCGAATGCTTTTACTGTGTGTTTCTTTAGGGTTATTTTATTTATTTTTTTTAATTGGATGTAATGGATGTAATAAATTATTATTTATGTTTTGGGATTTGAGAATAATTGGATAATTATTTATTTACAATTAAAAACTCAGTTCATTTATTATTAAATTCCGCTGCTATTTATATTTATTTAACTGTGGGTAGTTTGCTTGAATGGTTTGTTGACATGGTCTATTGAAATCCTGGTGTGAGTCGTGGCTTGGGACGGTTCACTCACACTTCTGGTTCAGCCGGAATTGGGGTGTGACATGAAAGATCCTTTATCTGTCGTGAACTTCTAAGTGAACAGAAGACCCTTCCTTATTTTCGCCGGTGACGTGAAGAGGAAAAGAGGATGGAGTGTAGTAAGACGGCGAAGCTTAGGGGGTCGAAAAACAGTGTACTCTCTGTATGTAGACCATCCACATCGACGGCGACTGAGACCGTCTCCACCAGCAACTCTTCCCAGGTTATCTCAAAACACTCCCCAATAGGAACCCTTTTCTTGATGTTGGAGTTGGGGTTAGGGTTCTGCTTCGTCGAATAAGATTTCTCAGATTCTAAATACTCTCTCTCTTCTTCTTCATTGCTAGACGATTTGCTTCATTTTCCTATTCTTTCTCTTTCCTTCATTTCATCGGTTTTGTTAAAATAGTTTAAGTTCCATAAATTTTAGTTTCTTAATTTTTTGGTTTGAAGAATTATTGTTGTTCATTGCCCATAGCCTCTATAACATTTGCTTTGGAGTTTTTCCTCTGTGTCAATATTTTCCTCATCACCATCAACTTGTTCTGTAACAAAAAACAGGCAGAGGTTTTGGTGGACAAAGAGCGAGATTCATTCGTTGTTAGAGAGAGAGAGAGAGAGGGAAGATCGGCCAAACTATTAATTTTAATTTAAAATAAAAAAAGGCATAAATCTCTTTCACCTTTTTAAGTTTTTATCGTCAGTTAAATGGGTGCGATTGATGATGTTAGAAACTTATGGGTGATAATTGATGTTATAGATATTTTTTGGTTAGTATATGAATTTTTTTGTAAAATTTTACATATAACATTTTATATAATTTTTTTTTTCACTTTTCCTTTTTAAAATTTGCGTTTGCATTACCTAACCAAACAAAGCCGTAATTTTACATTTTTTTTTTTTTGGTAAAAATAATTTTACATAATTTTACATCATTGCACAGTGCGCAGTTTCTAGGATACGTGACACGACGGACTATGGAATGAGAAAATGGAAATTGCCGTGTTCCCATAGATTGAAAGTAAGATTAATGCCCAACGCGGGAAGGTTACCACTAACAAACATTCAAACAATATTTTTCTCCCAAATATGCCCTTAGTGTTTCTTTTTCCCGTTTGTCGTAACGGAACTTTTTATTCTTACCATATTGAAAGGCCACCGCCACCGCCATCGCCACTGGAGATTTGTTGTTTACCGTGGGGAGATATTTGGGGCATTGGTATTGCAGGCCGAAGCGTCATGTTGATCTCGTCGAACCTATCGCCAGAGGATGGTTCGCACAAGCCGATGTCGTGGAAAAAGTAGGAAAATTATCTGCAAGTGCCATAATCACCTCCGGTTATATAGGTTTGATCGTATTGAAACAATTGATAAGCTATCTCTTACACAATGTTTGATTTTCAAGGAGATAGCAGCAAAGGAGGGAGCTGCGGGGGTTACCACCACATCCTCTCCCAATTCGAACGACGACCGATGGAGCAATAAACCGGTTTGAAATATTATTCTTCCTTTCTTATTTACTTCACATAGAAGACAATGTTTAAATTAAGTTTGGGGGGGGGTGATTGATTATTCTTATGCCTGTTTAACTGTTGGGTGTAATTTTTGAAAAAATAAAATAAAATACATATTTATTTTGGGAAAAATTATGCATCCTTAGCTAACCCTCGAACTATAAGTTTTTGTAAAAGAATAAGAAGAATGAACTTGTTATTTGGAGTCATGATTTACATTCGGGTTTCTTATCATGTTTAAGCATTAAAGTTTTAACTTAGAAATGGGCAATATCTTATAAAACGAGATTAAGCATGCTTGTTTTCTTTGAAAGATTATTGAAATACATGTTTTAGGCAAAGTTGTGTAAGTTGTGTGACTATGCATAAAATATGAGTGCACTTCTTTTTTTGTGAGTATTCCCTTTGATCTAGGCCTAAACATGGTTTAAGTAAATAGGGTGGTATTTTGAAAAAAAAAAAAAAAATTCAAGCTAATGGGAAAGCATGTGGTGGAATTGAGAAATGAATAATAAAATTTTTACTCAACCATAAACACATGTGTATAGTGGGAGAGCATAAAATGCAATCACTATACCGAACATTGCTTGAGGTGGGAGAGCATAAAATGCAACCACTACAAAAAAAAAAAAAAAAAAAAAAAAAAATACCGAACATTGCTTGAGGTGGGAGAGCATAAAATGCAACCACTACAACAAAAAAAAAAAAAAAAAAAAAAAAAAAAAGAAAAAAAAAAGAAAAGAAAAGAAGAGAGAGAGCCCTAGTCACCGAACATTACTTGAGGTGGGAGAGCATAAAATGCAACCACCATAATAAAAAAAAGAAAAAAAAAAGAAAAAAGAGAGAGAGAAAGCCCTAGTTTGCTACCATTGTTTGTAGTAGTGAGAAGGGATGATTGCAAGTTTAGTTGTACATGAATAGATTATGTTGGTTGCATGATAAGCATGATTAGTTTAGAATTATGTGTGGATATTTGAATTGGAGAACATGAGTATGCTTAGTTTTTCTTTATTTGCTATTGTTGTGTTAAAGTTGAAGATTTGATGTTTGCATGGTAGGAGTCTTGGATGTGAGGAGTGATTTTAAATATGCTTCGTGTCTTTTGTTCTAAATATGGTTTCTCTTTTGCTTGAGGACAAATAAATATTTAAGTTTGGGGGTGTTTGATACGTGAAATTATTTAGCACATTCTTGATCATATTTATACGTGTATTTGACGGCAATGATATTATATGTTGTTTAGGCCCTGTGTATTTGACGGTTTTAGCTTTCATTATCTGCTCCATAGGAACTTGGGTAAAAGTCGTCTCATTGAACCTGTTCCTGCAGAATTCGAAAATCTGGTAAGTTTCCAAATTTTTTGAGTTTGTTAAGATTGCTAATATCATTCCTTTTCTAGGTCTCTTAGCACATCAAAACAGCTTGTCATTTTATGTGTAATAAGTAATAACTACTTTGATTCAACTCTTTCAGTGATAATTCAACAAGCTTTTTCAGGTAGGGTTCCCAAAAGAGTTGGGTCAATTGCAGAATATTGTTGCCCTGTAAGCATATCCTTCATTAACTTTTAATGTAAATAATTAGTCTTAGGAATTTTAGAATCTTAAGGTAAGTTATCTGATATTTGAAGTTCTTGCAGTATTCTTAACAACAATAATATTCATGGTGGTATCACAGTCCAGTTAACTAATTGTTCTAGCCTTGTGACCTTGTAAGTCCCCTTCATTTTCTTGGTACAGTTAAATATGAGGAAGTAGGATATTAAAACACACACACATGGGTTTCAGGAACCTCTCTTACAACAACTTGTCGGGTGTTGTTCCTTGTACCAAAAACATTTCAAGGTTTCCACCAGAATGGAGAGCAATCAGCCTAACAGAATCTTTCCTGAATTTGGCACAATTCAGTAATAACTGCTTATCTTGTTTTGGTATGTTAATCAGCTTCTTTGGTAATTCTTTATCATATGCTAACTAGTCCAGATCATTGTGTGGGCCATATGAGCGAGTATACAAAGGTATATAGCCCAACATATGTAATGGCATTAGGATAAAGAATGCTTAGGCTATTTTGCATCCTTTATAGTTCACTTGACTGACCTTTCCATCTCTGGTACAGCTATTTCTCCCACACTGTAGCTGTCTATATTTCCTTGGGCTCTATTACACTGTTATTGATGATCATGGTTGCAATTTATAAATCCAACCATTAGAAGCAATACGAGAAAGGTTCCAACAAAGTGCTCTGTTAAACAATAGGTACAAGTTGTACTAATATTTGGTAATCTGAAATACAAGGCACTTTGGTCTTTACTGGTGCTCATTTTGGTTTTCTTTTGTAGGCTAGACTTCGCAAGGCCCCTATTCAGTCGGGGCACATTGTCAATCTTCATACACTGTAAGTGGTGCAATGCCTTTGATACTTTTTTTAGCAAACTATTTCAAGTAGTGTGTTCTATTATGATACATAACTAGGGATCTATTAAACAATGATTTCTTTGGGCATGTTCCTGCTTCTCTTGGTGCCCTGGTGCACCTTCTTACTCTGTAAGTAAGAAATTAATTTAGGATGGCAACATATTCAATGTTGTGTAGGCCGTGTGTATTTGATGGTTTTAGCTTTCATTATTTGCTCCATAGGAACTTGAGTAAAAGTTGTCTCATTGGACTTGTTCCTGTTGAATTCGAAATTCTGGGAAGTATCCAAATTATTTAGGTTTATTAAGATTGCTAATATCATTCCTTTCCCAGGTCTCTTAGCACACCAAAACCGCTTGTCATTTTTTGTGTAATAAGTAATAACTACTTTGATTTAACTCTATCAGTGATAATTCAACAAGCTTTGAGGAAGGATTCCCTATAGAGTTGGGTAAATTGTGGAATATTGTTGCCTTGTAAGCATATCCTTCATTAACTTTTAATGTAAATAATTATTCTTAGGAATTTTAGAATCTTAAGATAAGCTATCTGATACTTGAAGTTCTTGCAGTATTCTTAACAACAATAATATTCATGGTGGTATCCCAGTCCAGTTAACTAATTTTTTCCGCTTTGTGACCTTGTAAGTCCCCTTCATTTTCTTGGTACAGTTAAATATGTGGAAGTATAATACTAACAGGCACACACAGGGGTTTCAGGAACCTCTCTTACAACAACTTGTTGGGTGTTGTCCCTCCTACCAAAAACTTTTCAAGGTTTCCACCAGAATGGTGAGCAATCAGCCTAATAGAATCTTTCCTGAATTTGGCCAATTCAGTAATAACTGCTTATCTTGTTTTGGTATGTTAACCAGTTTCTTTGGTAATTCTTTATCATATGCTAACTGGTCTAGATCATATGAGTGAGTATCCAAAGGTATATACCCCCAACATATGTATTTCATTAGGATTAAGAATGCTTAGGCTATTTTGTGCGTCCTTATGGTTCACTTGACTGACCTTTCCATCTCTGGCACAACTATTATCTCCCACACTGTAGCTGTCTAAATTTCCTTGGGCTCTGTTACACTGTTATTGATGATCATGGTTGCAATTTATAAATCCAACCATTAGAAGCAATACGAGAAGTTCCAACAAAGTGCTTCAAGGTTTTGTTATGTCTTGAGATTTGTCTCAAAGTTTTATTTATTGTTGACCTTATATTCCCTTATGAGTTTCGTTTCATATCAGGTTCTCCATATGGACATGACGTTCACACCTTTGAAGAGATCATGAGGATTACTGAGAAGTTTATTTGATTATGTCTTCGTGCTCTGTTAAACAATAGGTACAAGTTGTACTAATATTTGGTAATCTGAAATACAAGGCACTTTGGTCTTTACTGGTGCTTATTTTGGTTTCCTTTTGTAGACTGGACTTTGCAAGACCCCTATTCAGTCGGGGCGCATTGTCAATCTTCATACACTGTAAGTGGTGCAATGCCTTTGATATTTTTTTTAGTAAACTATTTCAAGGTGTGTGTTCTAATATGAATCATGTGATACATAACTGGGGATCTATCAAACAATGATTTCTTTGGACATGTTCCTTCTCCTCTTGGTGCCCTGGAGCACCTTCTTACTCTATAAGTAAGAAATCAATTTGGGACGGGAACGATATTCATTGTTGTCTAGGCCCCGTGTATTTGTCGATCTTCATACACCGTAAGTGGTGCAATGCCTTTGATATTTTTTTAGTAAACTATTTGAAGGAGTTTGTTCTAATATGAATCATGTCATACATAACCAGAAATCTATCAAACAATGATTTCTTTGGACATGTTCCTTCTTCTCTTGGTGCCCTAAAGCACCTTCTTACTCTATAAGTAAGAAATCAATTTGAGACGGCAATGATATTCATTGTTGTCTAGGCCCCGTGTATTTGACGATTTTAGCTTTCATTATCTGCTTCATAAGAACCTGAGTAGAAGTCGTCTCAATGGACCTGTTCTTGCAGAACTCGAAATTCTGGGAAGTATCCAAATTATTTGATTTTGTTAAGATTGCTAATATCATTCCTTTCCTAGGTCTCTTAGCACACCAAAATCGATTGTCATTTTATGTGTAATAATTAATAACTACTTTTAGTCAACTCTTTCGGTGATAATTCAACAAACTTTCAGGCAGTGTTCCCAAAAGAGTTGGGTCAATTGCAGAATATTATCCCTGTAAGCATATCCTTCATTAACTTTTAATGTAAATAATTGTTTTCAGGAATTTTAGAATCTTTAGATAAGCTATCTGATACTTAAACTTCTTGCAGTATTCTTAACAACTATAATATTCATGGTGCTATCCCAGTCCAGTTAACTAATTGTTTCAGCCTTGTGACCTTGTAAGTCCCCTTCATTTTCTTGCTCTAGTTAAATATGAAGTAGGATACACACACACAGAGGTTTCAGGAACCTCTCTTACAACCACTGTTCGAGGTTTCGGTCGAAACTTCAAGTTTCGATCGAAATTTCAAGTTTCGATCGAAACAACTCGGTTTCGAGCCTGGGCGAGACGAAACCCAGGCTCGAAACTGGCCAGTACATGGTTTCGGTTCAAAACCATTGGGTTCGACCAGGTTTCAGTCGAAACCATGGTTTCGACCCATAACTTTAACCCCCATCCCCTTTCTAGAGTCGAAACCTACTCGAAATCAGTAGGTTTCGACTCCTTTCTCTGATTTTCTCCCCTCTTTGCTCTCCAACCTCATTTCTCTCCATTTTTCTTCCTAAAACTTAATGTCTTCAAGGGATCTCAACATTTGTCAAGATTATTCAAGGTTCTTCATCTCTTAACTCCTTTCTCTCTCTTCAAGGTAACTCATTCTCTCCATTTTGTGTGTTTTTCAATGAAATGGTATGCAAACATCATGGATGGCTTCTAATTTTTTATATGTTTGATTCTAACACCTGATCTATGAATCCATGGAAGTAGTTTATTTTTTTTTTGACAAATAATTTATTTATTAGATTTTCTGTTTGAAAAAAAAAGGTTTTCCTACAACTATTTTTTGAAAAAAGTATGTCTTTTAAATGTTGTATGGCATTGAATTAAATATATGTTAAACAAAATAGGGTGATCAAAATTTTGTATGGAGTAGAATTATTTTTCTGTTTTTATTTAATTATTTTAATTTTCAGATATTGAAAAATAATTAATTAAATTGAAAATAAATATAAATAAATGATAAAATATTTCTGTTTTCAATTTGAAAATCTTGATAAATAAAATTATTTTTAAAAGTATTGCTATTTTATGGTGGGTTGCTGTTTTATGTAATAAAAGTAATGTAAACTAATTATTTATGTTGATTTAAGGGCATTTTAATTACTGAAAAATTAATAAAATATTTTTAACTTATGGAAAAAATATAAATGCGTTAGAAATTTTAATATGTTGCTGTTTTATGTAATAATGCAATGTTAAAATGATAAACCTATGTAATTAATGTAATGTTGCTGTTTCGGCTGGTAGAAATAGGTATAAAATGGTTTCGCCGAGTTGTGCCCGGTTTCGAGCCTCGAAACCTGGTATTTTCTACCAGCTTTATTGACTCCATGGTTTCGAGGCTTAAAAATATTTTTTTTGGTCTGATTTTTTTTGTGTACCCTATTTAAACCATTTTACACCTATTTCTAATGTTAGTTTGCAAAAAAGACAGAGAAAATAGCTACATGTGGTGTGGACCAAAGTTTGGTAATGTACGCTGAAATAATGCACAAATGTCACAATGTAGTAATGTACTAAGCTACTAACTACTAAGCCATTAATTAACAACATTCATTAAAAATTAATACATTGATGATTGAACTTAGAAATTAGAAACCTCACCAATTAGTTCCATGTGGAGCTTCGTGGTACATTTAAACCACGTGCAACATACCATTGATGGTGGCGATTATGCTCCTCAGATTGTAGCACGTATGTATCCCAGGATATGTTATCACTCCAATTGTTCTGATAGTCTCCAACAGCCCACCAGTAGATAGAGTCATCAACATAATATAAGTACCCTTGTCGAGGGTAAGGCTGATCGAGTGTGTATGTGGGTGGAGCAGGAGTAGGCATGAACGTCGGAGGAGGAACATACTCAAATATGGAGTCGACGAACGATGATCCAACAGTGTCACTGCCAACACCTGAGGCTGAGTCATTTCTAAATTGATTGCTGGGGTAGGAACTAGAATAACCCCCGTACCCACCACCTCTAACCCCACCAGCCCCAGTAGTAGACCATCCAAATCCACCATGTGCCGTCGAACAGATACTCTCGCCACCACTCTCTTCAGGAATTGCCGGGCTCAAGGTCCGTGTGATCATGAATTCTGGTGCACACCAAGGCCCAGTCCCTCTAGTCTGAAAACTCTCCCCTAAATTCATCCCCTTCATGCTGCCACACATGGTCGATATATCCATGGGATCTGTTTCATCCATCTCCTCCTGTGGCATGAACCGCTGGCGTGATCCTCTAGTGTACACTCTACTACTACCACTAGGCTGGGCTCCGTGGTCAGTATCCTGTGTAACATGATCATACTGCGTCTCCCCTGTAAATCTCAAGGGAGGCAGTAATGGATCTAGCTACAGTGGTTGGTCATACTGATCGGGCTCATTGCATAAGGCAGCATATCTGTCATCACCACCACCATCATCATCATTATCCACAGTACTACGAGGTCCACTAGTACCAGTACCACCCTGGGTGGCGGAAGGTGACTGTGTTTCTCCAGAAGAAACCGGCCAATCACTCTCAGTCTCATCACTATCACCAGTTTGAAATGGACGTCTTGCCTGTGCGTGGACTCTACCCTCAGTAGCCCTAAACTAGCCCACATCAGCCTCCAAGGCTCTAGCAATAAGACGACTTGGTTGACCACCAGCCTCATCTAATTGAGGCTCACCACGATCTGTAACCCACTCCTTCAAAGGATCAACTTCCTCTCCCTCCAACTCAAAGATCTCACTCGACTCAATGGGGGTTTTAGCATCTTTGTCCTTGCTTAACCGTATGTGCTCTTCTTTCAGTCTCAAATTATAGTGTACATACACCAAGTCCTCAAGCTTTTTTGCACCTAACCGGTTTTGTCGCTTAGTATGTATAAGCGAAAATGTGCTCTAGTTTCATTCACATCCCGTGGCGGAGCATGTTTGTGATAGCACCTTTACTGCTATTGCACGAAAGTTGGGTGACTCCGATCCATATAGGACCCACCATTCAACTGCAAAATAGCATAGGAAACAAATATTAGATGATGAAAAAACCCACAATGGCATATTGGCATCCATAAAGTAAGTATATGTACTAGACGGTGTTAATTGTCGACCAGATTCAGCCGCTGCCCTACCAAAACTCCCAGTGGCATCTCTAAAGCTTTTGAGGTGAACCAATTTTGATGGGTAATAGTCTCAGTAAAAATAGAATTCTTATAAATTGTGTTGACAACAAAGTAAGTAAAAGTCTTACTTCTTGCAAAACAATAAACTATGCTCTTGCGTTTGGCTCAAGCTTTGCAACCACTTCTTGTACTGCATCTATCAATTCTTGATGCATTCCCAAGTTATCTTTGTATTGATACTTAGGATTCAAATAATATGCTAAAAATTGACAAATATTATAATTACGTCAATGCAAGTTGACGTAATTTTAATTAGTTGAGAAACTGAAGTACATCAAGTAAAGACTCACCAGCCTTGTGTAGTGGGTGCTTAAGCTGTCTTTCCCAACGATTTTGATTATGACAATATATTTTGAGTTCCCGCATCTGTAAGCTTTCTCTACTTGCATCTTCAATATATCTATGGCAGCCCACAAGTATGGTAAGGTGGCCTTCTTCTGTCCATCAATCATTCTCAGCACTCTCACAATGGGCTAATATCACCACAACTTTTTTGACATCATCCCAGAATTTATCGTTGGATATGGTTGCTTGTGCTGTTCTACCAGCTCGAGAACTAGACTGAGGCCACTCAAACCACTCCTCTGAAGCAAACATTGATCTCAAGTTGGACTTCTTCATGTCAAAACTCTTGAGGGCAATGTAGTTTATTGCAAAACGCGTTAACCTTGGCCTCACCAAGTCTCCACCACACTTGGTTCTCATCATCTATAAGGCATATCCATGGTTATAAACGAACGTGATTACTTGCCTTACATTTTCTATAGTCTCTTTCACCAGTTTTATTCCCCCATGTCCTTCAGCATCAAATCAATACAGTGGGCTGCACATGGTGTCTAAAAATGTCGGTATTTTTTATTATTCATCAACCTTTCCCCTGTTTTTTTGAAGTTACTACCATTATCAGTAACCACTTGTACCACATGATTTATCCCCACTTCTTTCACCACTTTCTTCAAGAGACCATAAATGTATTTGGAATCCTTGATATGATTGGATGCATCAACAAACTTCAGAAATGCTGTTCTAATATCATAATTCACCAAAAAGTTGATGAGGGATTTTTTGGTGGGTCCGGTCCACCCATTACACATCACACATCACAGTCACCCCATATCTTTCCCATTGTGTTTTCAAAGAAACCACATATTGTTTCATTTATTTCTTATGTCTGGGTAGGTAGGTGTTGTACAACTCCTAAGCTGTAGGTCCTTTAACTCCTGGACCTGCCCTAACTATTTCATCCAACATATTCTGATAGGTCCTGTGGTAGCATTTGCTGCAATGCCATGGTACATCATCCACTTGGAGATTTTATCTCCTACTCTCGTCTTGACATCAGTCCAAAAATGGGGCAACTTTTTTTGTTTATTATCTTGTCTGACAAATAGATCAAGATCCGTCCTCAGGATCTCAAGATCTGGGTCACGAAAAGGTGGTGGTGTCTGTGCAGTAGCTGGAGTCCTGACACTCTGAGTCCTCCTAAAAGGTATCTCAGGGGCACCCCTATTTCTCAGCCTCGGCCTCCTCCCCCTCATCCTGTTCTTGCCTCTCTAGATGACCCAACTCCTCTAGTCCTCTCAAACTGTCTTTGTCGATCTATCTCTCTTTGCTTTATACTTGCTATCTTCGCTCTCTTCAGCTGTCTCACCTCTGCCTTTGTCATTTCTTGGTCTACCTCATCACTGTCAAGGCTAATCTCATCTTCATTAATCCCTAGATTGCCCTCCAGACAAGCCTCTTCAAACTCCTGTTTATCTGCCTTCTTCTTATTTCTTTTATCAATATCACTGTTCATTAAGCTTGCCATAGCCATCTTCACTTCACTTGGTACGTTGGGACAACCCATAACATCCTTGTTACCACTAGCAAGATGCCACTTCAATCTAGTGACACCACCTTCTTTTATCTCCTTGCCACAATAATTACATTGTGACTGTTTCTTGTTGGCAATCAATGGTGTCCCATGCCTCCATCCAATGTCACCACTTGCAGTTGGTGCATCAGCCATTTCAAACACTTACACTGTTGAAACAAAAAGACAACAATTACTACAATTGAAACAAACTATGTTTTCATTTCTAACAACACTTTATTACATAATAATATCTTATAACTAAATAATACACCTTAAAATAAAAAAACAGCATAGGTTTATCATTTTAACATTGCATTATTACATAAAACAGCAACATATTATAATTTCTAACGCATTTATTTTTTTCTATAAGTTAAAAATATTTTATTAATTTTTCAGTAATTAAAATGCCCTTAAATCAACATAAATAATAGTTTACATTATTTTTATTACATAAAACAGCAACCCACCATAAAATAGCAATACTTTTAAAAATAATTTTATTTATCAAGATTTTCAAAGTGAAAATAGAAATATTTTATCATTTATTTATATTTATTTTTAATTTAATTAATTATTTTTCAATATCTGAAAATTAAAATAATTAAATAAAAACAGAAAAATAATTTTACTCCATACAAAATGTAGATCACCCTATTTTGTTTAACATATATTTAATTCAATGCCATACAACATTTAGAAGACATACTTTTTTTAAAAAATAGTTGTAGGAAAATCTTTTTTTTTTCAAACAGAAAATCTAATAAATAAATTATTTGTCAAAAAAAAAAATAAACTACTTCCATGGATTCATAGATCAGGTGTTAGAATCAAACATATAAAAAATTAGAAGCCATCCATGATGTTTGCATACCATTTCATTGAAAAATACACAAAATGGAGAAAATGAGTTACCTTGAAGAGAAAGAAAGGAGTTAAGAGATAAAGAACCTTGAATAATCTTGACAAACGTTGAGATCCCTTGAAGAAATTAAGTTTTAGGAAGAAAAATGGAGAGAAATGAGGTTGGAGAGCAAAGAGGGGAGAAAATCAGAGAAAGGAGTCGAAACCTACTGATTTCGAGTAGGTTTCGACTCTAGAAAGGGGATGGGGGTTAAAGTGTTGAGAATATTACGTATTTCATTTTTTTGTCTAGATTCATTGTACTACCTGTACTACCCTCATTGTACTACCTGTATTGTAGTACCTGTACTACCTCTTTCTTTCTTTGTATTCATTCTCACATTATAAATAAGAGGACCTCTGTCTATTACAGACAAGTCATTCCATCATTCAACATGGTATCAAAGCCAAGTTAGCTCTACCGCCAGATCCCTCCGCCGCCTCACCACCGCCGCCTCACCACCACCGCCGCCTCACCACCGCCGCTGCCAATCTACCACTGGCGACCACCGACTTTCCTTCTTTTCTTTTCTTTTTTTTCTCTCCCCACTAGGGGCAGCAACCAAAGAGGGAATTATACAATGATATAGGTACTGCCCTTCTTTCTATCCCTCATTACGGATCATTTTTTATTCTCTTTTTTGAAAATCAATTTTTTTTATCAGTCTGGATATTAATAATATGGTTCAGTCTGGTCGGATATCTATGAGTTTTGAGTTTACCCCAATAAACAAAAAAGTGGGTGCAAACCAGAATTGATTTTCATATATTATGTTGCACATGGGACAAGTTAGGATATCTGACAAGTGATATTTCTACTTTGATCTCCATATACTGTGGTATAACTAAACAGGGAGGCTGTTCATATTGTTTTTGGGTGTTTGTTCTTGAATACACAACTCAAGGATGACATCTGAAGTAACCTCTTATGGGATAGAGAGTTTTAAAATGGACAATCTCACTATTCCCATTAATACCACTAAACTTGATGGTGGTAATTACCTAATGTGGTCTCAGGCCACCCAACTCTCAATTACAACTCAGGGATTATCGGGATATCTCACCGGCACCAAGGAAAAACCTCTAACCAAGGACATTGTTTTGGAGAAATGACATGCTGAAAATTCATTGGTAATGCAATATCTCCTCAATTCCATGCAACCCATTATAGCCGAGGGCTATTTGTTATTGGATACTGTTGCACAAATATGAAAGTCTGCTAAGGATACCTATTCCCAAGTTGGAAATGCTGCTTTAATTTATGCCATTCAAAAAAGTGTTCATGAAACTATCCAAAAAGAATTGACTGTATCCCAATATTATACTAAATTGAAGAGCTATTGGCAAACAATTGCTTTTTATGATTTTATTCATGCTAAATGTGAAGAAGATGCTACCCTATTTCACAAAAGGGAAGAGAAATACAGGGTTTATACTTTTCTGGCAGGACTAAATATGGAGCTTGATCCTATTCGCTCACAGATTCTCAGCAGGGACCCTTTCCCCACCCTCGAATAGGCTTATTCCATGGTTCAGTTAGAGGATCAACGATGAATAACAATGTTGTCCCCTTCTGTTCCGGATAGGTCTGCTCTCCAGACAAATACTCATACATACAAGAGTCCTCCTGTTTCCCGTGATGATATCAAATGTGAGTATTGTAGCAAGCTTTGGCACACCAAAGACACATGCTGGAAACTTCATGGCAAACCGGCAGATTTTGAAGCAAAAAGCCGGGAAAAAGGTATGCACAAGGCAAAGTCCTCCCACGCATCTCAGGCACATCAAACTGAAGCAAGTCCTCCTACTGGTCCTCTGCCACAACTCTCTGCACAAGAACTTCAGACTCTTCGGCATCTCCTTCGACTACCTCCTGCGACTACAAATCAATCATCCACATCTGCATCTACCAATCCAGGTTCTTTTTTTGTTTAGTCAGGTATTTTCCATGATGGTCATTGTGCTTTCTCTGTCTCTAGCCCTTGGGTTATAGATACTGGAGCCACTGACCACATGACTGGTTCGTCTGAGTCCTTTTATTTATACTCTCCTTCTGGACATAATACTGTGAAGGTCGCTGATGGATCTCTCTTTCCTATATCTGGAATTGGATCCATCCACTGTTCTTCCTCCCTTGATTTGAATTCCGTTCTACATGTTCCTAATTTATCCATAAATTTACTCTCCATTAGTAGTTTTACAAAGTCTCTAAATTGAAAAGTAACATTTTTCCTACCTATTGTGTGATTCAGGATCTGGAGAACGGGAAGACGATTAGACATGGTAGTGTGCATGGTGGCCTGTACTTGCTTGACAATGGTCGTTCAACCTTCCTCCCATTCCGCAGTCAGTACCCTTCAGCAGTGGCACCGCCGTCTTGGGCATCCCTCTTCTGCTGTTCTATCTCATTTTTTTCCAAAATTATTTAAACAATGTAATAAAGACGAGTTATTATGTGAGGCTTGTGTTTTGGAGGCTTGTGTTTTGGCCAAACAGGCTCGTATTTCTTATTTACCTTCTGCTTCAAGAAGTCCTTGTATCTTTAATTTAGTCCATTATGATGTTTGGGGTCCAACACGGACTACCTCTATTTCTGGTCATAGGTGGTTTGTAACCTTTACTGATTGTCACACTTGTACTACATGGGTCTATCTGATGCGTCAAAAAAATGAGGTCTTTGCATGCTTCCGCCATTTCCACAATATGATCAAGACGCAGTTTCAAACTCAGTTGAAGATGTTCCGTAGTAACAATGGTAAGGAATATCTTGAAGGATTTTTTCAGCAATACTTGGCTGAAAACGGGATAATTCATCAGACAAGTTATGTGGACACTCCTGCTCAGAATGGAGTCACTGAAAGAAAGAACTGCCACTTACTCGAAACAGCTAGAGCACTAATGTTTGAGAGACATGTTCCCGCTCAATACTGGAGTGATGCTGTCCTCATTGCAGCATCCCTGATCAAACGCCTTCCTTCTCGAGTTTTAGACAACAAGGCTCCCATGGACATCTTACGTGGAAATTCTGATTTTTTTCTTCCTCCTAGAGTCTTTGGTTGTCTTTGTTATGCTCGTAACCATCGTTCCCCTGGCAAGCTTGATCCACGTGGATTAAAGTGCATATTTTTAGGGTATTCTGCAACACCGAAAGGTACAAGTGTTATCATCCTCCCTCTCGTCAGGTCCTTGTTAGTAGAGACGTCATTTTTCATGAGCATCTCTCCTATTATCAGGTTCCTCTTCAGGGGGAGACACAGACAGTTGAAGATGCCCCTGATATCCCTAATGTACTTATATCAGATATACCTGATGTACCAGAAATAGTCCATGAACAAGTGCTCGATACAACTGCACCATCCAAGCATCCAACCACCAAGCCACCTCTGCAAGTTTATAGCCGTGCCAAAGACAAGCAAGGAAAGGCCACTACCACTCCTGCACATGTCCCTTCGCTAGCCCTGGATCTAGAAACTGAGTCTACTGAGCCTTCTTCTGGTAAGGAACTTACTCCTTCTGATCTTGATCTTCCAATTGCACTTCGAAAAGGAACTAGGGTCTGCACCCTACATCCTATTTCCAATTATGTTTCCTATGACTCCCTTTCCCCTTCTTTCCGTGTTTTTGTGTCTTCGCTCTCTTCTGTGTCTGTTCTTAAAAAATGGCAGGATGCAATTATGGATGAAAGGTGGAAAGCTGCAATGGAGGAAGCAATGAGGGCTCTGAAGAAAAATGGTACATGGGATCTTGTTCCACTTCCTGCAGGATCAAGGTCAGTAGGATGCAAGTGGATCTTTACAGTGAAACAGAAACCAGATGGGACTATTGATCGGTACAAGGCTAGATTGGTTGCACGGGGATTTACTCAAACATATGGGATTGACTACCAAGAAACCTTCGCTCCAGTGGTCAAAATGACTACCATCAGGGTTTTACTATCTGTCCGTTGTACATCACAACTGGGACTTGCAACAGTTAGATGTAAAAAATGCATCCCTTCATGGAGAACTTACTGAAGATGTCTATATGGACTGCCCACCGGGTTTCACAGATGATAAAAGCCAAGGAAAAGTTTGCAAGTTGAAGCGATCTCTTTATGGTCTAAAACAATCCCCTAGAGTATGGTTTGGAAGATTTAATAAAGCTATGGTAGCATTTGGCTATGTTCAAAGCAATACTGACTATACTTTATTTATAAAACATTCCTCTAAAACTTTTACTGCCTTACTTGTATATGTAGATGATATCATCATTGCTGGCAATAACAATGATGAAATCACGAAACTAAAGGCATTTCTAGGGAAGGAGCTTGAGATCAAAGACCTTGGCAAACTTAGGTACTTTCTTGGGATTGAAGTTGCCAGATCTGCAAAAGGCATCTATCTGTCTCAAAGAAAGTATGTTCTTGATCTTCTCTCAGAAACAGGGTTACTTGGGGCTCGACCTTGTGATACTCCTCTCGATCCCAATACCAAACTAAGGGCAAAAGAAGGCACACCAGAAGACAAAGGAAGATATCAGAAACTTGTTGGCAGACTCATATATCTTGCCCGCACAGGGCCAGATATTGCATTCGCAGTTAGTTTGGTAAGCCAGTTTATGCACGACCCATACTCTACACATATGGAGGCTGTCTATCGGATACTGCACTACCTAAAGTTAGCCCATGGAAGAGGAATCCTGTTATCTCCTAATGACCCTCTGAAAATGGAAGCATATACCATTTCAGATTTACCAAATAAACAAATCCAGGTGGAGGCTTATACTGATGCAGATTGGCAGGAAGTCCTGATCGTAAGTCTATCTCTGGTTATTGTACATTCTTGGGTGGCAATCTGGTAACTTGGCGCAGCAAGAAGCAAAATGTGGTTGCCCGATCCAGTGCAGAAGCAGAATACAGAGCAATGGCGCATGGAATATGCGAACTACTATGGTTACAACGACTACTCAAAGATTTAAAGGTTATGTGTAACCAGTCCATGAAATTATTCTGTGATAATCAAGTAGCCATTAGCATTGCTAATATTCCGGTTCAGCATGATAGAACAAAACATGTTGAGATAGACCGTCACTTCATCAAAGAGAAACTAGAAATGGACAAATCGAGATTCCGTTTATTAGATCAGAGGACCAACTAGCAGACATTTTCACCAAAGGTCTGCCAGGGAAATCCTTCCATTTGATATTGTCCAAGTTGGGCATGCATGATATATATGCACCAACTTGAGGGGGAGTGTTGAGAATATTACGTATTTCATTTTTTATCTAGATTCATTGTACTACCTGTATTGTACAATTGTACTACCTGTACTACCCTCATTGTACTACCTGTATTGTACTACCTGTACTACCTCTTTCTTTCTTTGTATTCATTCTCACATTATAAATAAGAGGACCTCTGTCTATTACAGACAAGTCATTCCATCATTCAACATAAAGTTATGGGTCGAAACCATGGTTTCGACCGAAACCTGGTCGAACCCAATGGTTTCGAACCGAAACCATGTACTGGCCAGTTTCGAGCCTGGGTTTCGTCTCACCAGTTTCGAGCCTGGGTTTCAAGTTTCGACCGAAACCTCGAACAATGGATATGCTTACAATGTTTAACATCCCTCTTCTTCTGTCTATTGTACAGCAAAGGAGAAGGATATGCTTATAATGTTTTTTGAGTCAAATCCAAAAATATTAAAATGGAGGGAAATTTACTCGTACCACCCCTGGAGTTAGGTCCAAATACAACTTCTACCCTAAAATTCACAACAATTACAATTGCTACCCGTTGATTAAATGTGTTAAATATAAAAATTAAATGTTAACTTTACCCTTGTAGCATTTACAAGCAATTATGGATGAAATGATATTTCTGCCCGTGCCGGACCTGTTCAAGGACTCCGCCAACTGCACTTGGTTCTCCACCAACGCTACCGAACTGAGAGAGTTCAGTGGGGTTTTATTGCTTTGACATGAGTTAGGCTATGGATTCAGTGGAAGAGAGTTGTGCTCGTTAGGTTGAAAACCGTTGACTTGCTAGCTTTTAGATCATTCATGATTGAAGTTAAAACTAAAGAATTGCTCTAAAAATTTGTAAGGAGTTAGAATTCACTTTAGTGTAGTCTTGTCTTCTTATGAGGATATTGAAGGAACATGAATCACTTATAGAATTTCCTAGTAGGCTGCTAAGAATCTTCCTATGTACTTGGAGCCCAGGTGTAGAAATAGTGATGATAAGCAGCCTCGCCCCCACCCCCACGTTTCTGGGAACTACTTGCTTATATTTATGTTCTATCATCAAATCTACGGTCTTCCTGTATTTTCTAAAGATCTGAACAAGATGGTAGATATGATGGAGACTGTTGTGCACATGTGCAAACTTTTCCGATAAATGAAGTAGAGAACACCACATGGTAGATATGTGTACTTTTTTGTTGACTTTGAAAACTGGCCACCTCTTCTATATGGTTGGATGCTACAATAAGCAGGGAATATTTGTAAATTAATGTTTCATCACATTATTATGTCATTTTCCAAATTTCTTGTAGGTTTCCTTTTTTAGACACTTAAGGCTTCCATGGAGCATGCCTTCTAAAGATATGGGAGGTCTCCTTCAAGAGGTGTGGCGGATTGACAAGGATGAATTTACTACCTCATTTGCAATTATGAGGTATATTCTTGTCTGCAGCCTTCAGTATTCTTAGAAAAAACTGAACCAGCTAGGGTGATTCATTTTGGAACAAGGAGGAAAAAGAAAAGAAAAAATGGACACTAATGTGATGTTTAATTCTTGTTTATATGAAGAGTCAATCTTATGCATCTGTTTGTTCAAAGTGCCAAAGCTTATTGTCTTAGAAGGATCATTGTTGATCTTGAGGTAAATATCTTACTGACATGCAAATTCCTCAAAGCCATTGTTTAATGTAACTGAAAAAATGACTACTTACTTTTCTCTTCTTCTTGGCACCCAGGTGTGACAGTGCAGGAATATTCAGTTAAGATCCAGCAATTTTGCTCAGAGAAGAATTTAAACAAGGATCAGCACAGATCCATCCAAAAGTTGTGACAGTGCAGGTATATATTCAGTTAAGTCCAGTAATATCTTATGTCCACTCAGAGAATAATTTAAACAAGGATCCGCACAGATCCATCCAAAAGTTGTGACAGTGCAAGTATATATTCAGTGAAGATCCAGCAATATCTTATGTCCGCTCAGAAGAATTTAAACAAGGATCAGCCCAGGTCAATCCATAATGGGGTTATCAGTTTTAGCTCTTCATGCAGTGCGATGTCACTCCTTTTTTCCATTTCGCATGTTGATTAGTTTGTGTTTAGTGTCTGTTTGTCAACTCATCAGGTTTGTCAAACAATGTCTCACTTTATCACACAATTTTATCTGCAGATACTTACAACAAATGATTATGCCGTAATTCTAGGAATGCCTGGAACTGGGAAGACTTCCATTATGGTTTGTCCGGTTGTCTTTAACCCAAATGTATTTTTTAATATAAACTAATGAAGGATATCATGTTCAACAATTGTCTAAACTACTTTCTTCATTACCAGCAACCATAATTAATGATGCATTTTCTAGAAGGGCAATGATCTTCTAAATCATCACCACTAGTATCCCTAAGTTGACCTGGTATTGATCGGCGTGACTAATGGCTAATGGAATTTTGTTCACAAGTTTGGCTCTTCTTTCCCCTTCTGCGACTTGTATTAAATAGAATTAGAAGTTACAAGGATATAGGATAAAGTCCTAGTACGACTAGAAAGAAAAGACTCACCGGACTCTAAACTAAGAGTCCTAATCTAGTTACAATAGAAGATTAAAAAAAAAAAAAAAAAGAAATGAAAAAAAGAAGGGAATAAATAGATAAAACAGCCTATTCCAGGGTGACTATGCAAGATAAAATATGATAAGAAGAATGATGTGTCACCAATAGGAATGGACCCCCATGGTAATGGATCCATTCCCTATCGCTAACAGTAACTACCTTGGTGGACAAATTAATTAGGGAGTTCCTTTGGGAAACTGGGAGGGGAGAGATCACTTAGTTAACATTTAACAGTAGCAATGCCAAAAGTGAAAGCAGTGTGTAGAAACTGGGAATAAGGAGATCAAGAATTTATCCCTTTTAGCTAAGTGGATTTGGGTAGTTTCAGCCTTTTCAGGTGAACAGGATTCATTGTGGCAACAGGTAATTCTTCTATATATGGCATTTCCAATAATGGGAGGGATTCCAATGTGGTGAAGAGGGCACCTCCAAAAACATTGCAAAAGAGCATCAGGAAGGTATTTTGATGTCAAAGTGGTTGAGATATGATGTGGGAAATGGGAAGCGAATGAGGTTCTCGGAAGATCTTTGGTGTGTGAGTGCCCGCGGGGGGGAACCAACCAATTAGGGTTTCATTTCCTAAGCTTTCTTCCATATCAACGAGTTGTGGTCTTAGAGCCAGAGTGGGGTGGAGCTGGAACTAGGGTTTAAGGAGGGGTTTGAGAGAGGGAAAATGATATTTTTTCTGGTGCTGGACTACAAGGAAAGGTGGTTCTGAAAATCTAAAATCTGATTAGGATTTTGATAACTAGAAGAGATTAGGAAAGAATAAGAAATCACTAAATCAACTACAGTTACGGGACTGTGCACAGTACCCAAGAACTGTAACTTTCAAGAAATAAGAAGAAAAGAAAGAGGAGATGACATAGCACGAATAGACAAGTAACAAAAAAGCAAATAACAGCCACATTGGCAAGATATGTGGGCAGAAAACACCACAAAAGAAAACAGAAACTTTTTTTTATTTAATTACTTAGCTTGGACAGTACCTTGAAATTATATAGGCCACAATGCTTCGAACAAAACAGGAATCAGCAAAATAGATGCTTTCTATACTTTTCTAAATTAATTAAAACTAAACTTTAAGATTACTTTATAACTCTTTAAACTACTTTCTAATTTTGTGACTCATAACATTAACTGTTTAGACTCCAATTGCATATTTAACAACTCCATCGATTGTCCCCTAAGGATGGAAAATAGAGACTAAACTAGAACATCCTACTGATTTATTTCTAAAAACAGGATTCCCGTAGCACGATGATAACCTGTCAGCAACATTGCCATAACTTTACCAAAACAGATCCGATTTACATAATCTTAGGCTCGTTGGAAAGCTAACTGAATAAGCTTCCAAGCAGCTAAATCATGCCAATTGGACCAGTTTTGAATATTGAACCTCCAAAAACTGGTCCAAAGACAATGATAAAAATAAACCTAGATAATGGCTTGACATTTTTCAGACGCTTGAGATGCTCCCACATCAGTGAGGTTATTATGGTCCAAAATTTGTTACACTCTTTGCCGGATGTGTTGGTCTTTAGAGTCAAGACAGACCGGACATTTGGGTTTAACTTCTAATCACAATTTTACATCAGTCCTCTTCTTTCAAGACAGATGATTTCTCCTTTCTTTTTTCTTCTTTTCTCTTCTTTCTTCTTTCTGCAGTCCTCTTCTTTCTTCTTTCTTCTTCTTCTTTTTCTTCATTCTTTTTTCTTCTTCTTGTTATTCTTTTTATTCTTCTTCTTTCTCTTTCTTTTTCTTTCTTTCTTTCTTTATTTATTTATTTCTTTCTTCTTCTTCATCTTTTTTGTTCCTATATTCTTTTTTCTTTTTTCTTCCTCTTTCTTTCTTCTTTCTTCTTTTTCTTCTTCTTTCTTTTTCTTCTTCATTCTTCTTTATTCTTTCTTCAACTTTCTTCTTCTTTTTCTTCTTTTTCATCCTCTTTCTTCTTATTTCTTCTTGTTCTTCTTTCTTCCCATAGTTCGAAATCTCAGTTCTCGAGGGTGTCTCGACCCTTGAGAAAACCGAGATTACCGAGATCTCTCAGTATCTCGGCAAGAACCTGCCGAAACTCCCAGAGGGTAAAAATGGGAGTTTCGACAGGTTTTTTTTTTATGGTTTGAGCCATTTTTTGATGTTTTAAGTCCATTTTAGAGCCATTTTTTGGCTATATATTGCAGGAAAATACTTATTTAACATATATAAACACATTTGAAGCATAAAAAATAATCACATTATCGAAAAATCATACATTCATAAATCATAAATCCCACAAAATGACATAATTTACAAGTACTCATTATATGAAAGACTTAAATACTCAAAATGAAATAATACATTCTCATTAGTCCATCTCAATGTCTAATCATATGTAAAGTGGCGTGCAGGTTCCATCTGATCAGATTGACTTTGCTGAAGAAAATATCTCGGTCTGATAAATAAAATCCTGCCACGACATCCTTCGGCTATAGAAGGTCTGGTAGTCTTCCACATATTTCTCATACACATGATCCGGGAAGTTTCTAAAGATACCAACCTTGGATACAATTCACTATAATGTGGAGTAAAGTGAACATATATTGGCTGGTGTGGGGGCGTGGTTCTTTACAAATTTGGGACTGAAAAGAGACTGTCCACAAAGTTTAAGCCAGTCTGTGATGTAGCATTACTAGTATCAGCGGAATAATCATATGCACTTCCCATCATGCGGTCATCATCACCGGAATAAGAACAGTATGCCGAAGTGGTGCCAAATCTATGAGCACTCCACTGCCCCTGTTCCTGTCCACTGTTACCCTTAATGCTCAGTCTTCCAAAACTTGTGGACATACTATCAATTTCAACATTAGGCATAATATCAGGATCAGGAACGATGTCAAAGAAACGATCTTCTTCTTTTTCCACTGGTTGCAAAGGGCGTTCCTGTTGACGAGACCTACGTGTATACCCAGTCGTAGGCCGTGATGAAGATGCGCGTCCACCATGATCTGGATCCTGTGTAGCGTGTGTACACTGACTCTCACCGGTCCATATAATAATGGGTACAGTCGGTCTAGGATCACCACCACCACCCTCATCACCACCACTACCATCATCACCACTACTATCAGAAGTTGACCAGCCACTTTGATCAATTATATCATCATCGCCTTTTGAGTCACTACTAGTACCAGCTGGGGGGTCAAACAGTTTAGGCGATTGTGCGTGTACATGACCCTCATCCGAGGACATAAACTGCTCGAGATTAGAACCCATCGGATCAGACACAGTGGGGTCGGGCATCCCACTAGGCTCATCCATCACTGGAATTGCTCTGTCTCTCACCCATTCCACATAAAGATCCTCTTCATTTGAAGATAGTTGGAAGACGTCGGCTAGCTCGATCAGCTCTTGTTCATTTCTTTGTTCAAATTTCAAGCATTGTACCCTCAGTCTCATGTTGTAATGGGCGTAGACCAAGTCATTTAGCCGTTGAGAGCCCAATTTATTCCGCCTCTTTGAATGGATAAGGGAGAAAGTACTCCAATTTCGCTCATACCTAGATGCGGAACATGTCTGAGATAGGACTTTAATTGTTATTCTCCTCAACTCAGCTACATGCTCGCGATACAACAACTACCACTCAGCTGCACAAGATGAAGAACACATTTTAATACACATGTTAAATAAGATATATTACTTGAAAATTTCAATTTCCATTATTCCATACGAGGATCCGTCTTATCTCGTCCAGCCACTGCAGCGGGAGTTCCAAAACTCACAAGAGCATCTCTGAACGTTTTCATCTATATCCATTTCAAAATTTATAACCATTTGCCATTATAATATGTGGATATTCAAATAATTTAGCACTAAACCATACAACTCACCTCCAGATTGACTAGTGCTTGTACAGTATAATCTGACACCAATTTTGCCACAACATCTTTTACCGCACCGATAAGGTCAGAATTGAGCCCAAGCACATGTGAATATTGATACTTGGGGTTCAAATAGTATGCTGCAAAATATGAGTCGTCAGATTAAAATAGAGTACTAACTATTAAGTGGAACTAAATTAAAGACATTATTAAATATACTCACCAGCCTTATGCAATGGGTGCATCAGCTGACTCTCTCATCGATCTTTGATAATCTTCACAAAATGTTTGTTTCCACGAGGAAGCACAGTTTTTATACGGTCCTTCAACATATCCATGGCAACATATAAATGTGGCATGGTGGGCTGGAATGCTGTATCCACTAATCTCAGCACCTTCACCACTGGCTCCAGAATTTTGATTACATCCTTTAGTGTTCTCCAAAATTCTTCTGAAGCTATAGTAGTCTGTGCTTGAACCCCAGTAGGAGAGCTGGACTCCCTCCACCCAACCAGTAATTAGATGTAAACATCGATCTGAGGCATACCATCTTTGCCTGAAAGCTCTTTAGTGCTATGTAGTTGGTAGCAAATCTAGTAATGTCGGGTCTTACCAAGTCCCCTCTACATCTCTCCCTCAGCAAGTTCAAAGAATAGCCATGGTTGTATACAAATATTGTCACCTGGCATGCTTGTTCAACCACTTGCTTTATTTTTTGGATCTTACCCATGTCCTTCAACATCAAGTCAATGCAATAGGCAGCACATGGAGTCCAAAAAAGGTTATAGTTAGCCATCATCTTCTCTCCTGCCTTCTTGTAGTTGCTGCCATTGTCTGTCACAATTTACACCACATTTGTAGCACCAAATTCATCCACCACTGTCTGTAGCAATCCATAGATGTAGTTAGCATCTTTTGTGCATGCAGATGCATCCACAGACTTCAAGAATGATGTATTCCCATCACTGTAGACCATGAAGTTGATGATGAACTTTCTAGTGGGACCAGTCCAACCATCACACATTATAGTGACCCCATATGCACCCCAATTATTCTTTAACCCTTCTATCCATACTTTTAACTCTTTTTTAATTCTTGGGAGATATACATTCATCACTTCATATAGAGTGGGAGCTTTAACACCAGGACTAGCCTGAGCAACTGCATCAAAGAAAGACTGATAGTATGAGCCACCACTGGCATTTGCTGGGATACTATTATAGATGGACCACCTAGCAAAGGCATCCCCAATAAATTCTTTTGTACCCTTCCAGTTCCACATAC
Organism: Protea cynaroides; assembly: GCA_028583415.1. Taxonomy (NCBI): domain Eukaryota; kingdom Viridiplantae; phylum Streptophyta; class Magnoliopsida; order Proteales; family Proteaceae; genus Protea; species Protea cynaroides. Next base: position 36,264,116 of record CM053272.1, on the reverse strand, counting down.
TCTTCAATTTCTTCTGTTTGGCGCTAACCTTTCTAAAAACTGTTGGATCCTGCTGTAGAATCTCAACATAATCCTCATCCCTAGCAGTAGGTGGTAGTGCCTTGGGTTGTGCTCTCGTACTTTTTGATCTTCTAAACATAGAAGCCAACCCTCCCTTACTCCGTGTTTGTGGTTCTTCGGGTTGCTGAAATGATCTACTACTACCTGCTCCTAAGGCTCTTTGCCTCAACCTTTCCATTTCCATTTCATGGTTGACTTTACTAGCCATTGTTGCCCGTCTCAGATCTCTGGCTTCTTCTTCAGTCAAACCCTTGGTATCTAGACCATCATCATCTGAATATCATCATCTCAACCATGCACTGTACCTCGGATTGCTTCCTCAAATTGTTGTTTACTTTTTTCTTTTTCTGCCCTTCTCTGCTGGCCTCCCTTCATTTGTGCAGCTAGGGCCCTGGTAATCTCCACAGGAACTATAGCATACTTTGCCACGTTTATAGAAGTCCCACTCAAGTGTTGCTTAAGTCTGGTAATCCCACCAGACAAGTTTTTTTCTACAGAATTTGCATTGAGTCTTCTTTCTATCACCGTCAATGGCGGTACAATACTGCCAAGCCATGTCAGTACGACCAGCATCACTACCTCCCTCACGAGAACCCGAAGCAGCCATAATATTTAGAACGAGACACTGTTACATAAGATGATAAATAGAGAAATTTAAATCAATAGATTTACATTAATAAAACTTAAAATTGAAGAACATAAAAGCATCAAATATGCGAATACAACTCAAAACACATTGAAATTACTTTTCAAAATTTTAAAACTATGTTACAAGAAAACAGAATATTTTTCCTAATTTTCCATAATTATTTAGATATTATTAATAATTCTGGATATTAAATAAAAATAATTTATTTTTCGAAAAATATAATCCGACAACATGAAACCGTAGATTGGTCAATGATGTTCAACATATATTATTTTGAACACCAATAGATAAGTATATTTTTACTAATTTTTTATTGCTGAAAAATAGAATTTATTAATAAAAAATTCATAAAAATAAAATATGTACAGAAAAAAACTGAAACCTTGACCGCGTAGATCGGCCAATGATGTTCAACATATATTATTTTGAACACCAGTAGATAAGTATTAATATTTTTTTATTAATTTTTTATTGCTGGAAAATAGGATTTATTAATAAAAAATTCATAAAAATAAAAATATGTACAGAAAAAAAAAACTGAAACCGTGGCCGCGTAGATCGGCCAACGGTGTTCAACATATATTATTTTGAAAGTAAACCGATTAATATTTAAGAACTGTATTTTTTATTTTTTTAAACAAAAAATAAAATAAATATATATTTATATGTATATATATATATATATATATATATATATATATATATATATATATATATATATATATATATATATATTTATATGTATATATATATAGAAAAAAAATGAAACCGTGGCCGCGTAGATCGGCCAACGAAGTTCATCATATAGTATTTTCAAAAACCATCTAATTAATATTTATCATATTTTTTTAATTTTTAATTGCTGGAAAAAATATTTTTTTAACAGAAAATCAAAATAAAAAATATATATTCAAGAAAATAATTTCGAAAAGATGAGATTGTAGATCGGCCTAATGACTCTCACATATATTAATTTCATGATGAACCAACATGCATTGAACATATTCATGTAAAAAAGTAAGTTATAGGGAAAAAACCATACCTCAAACCTTAGAATTCGCAAAGAATATGTCAAAATGAGCCTCCAACAGCACTTCGATGGAGAGATTTGCAAAGAACTAAGGTTTTCGAACCTTAGATGCAAGGTTGGAGAAGAAGAAGAAAACAGAAGCAAAGTTAGAGAAAAAATGAGTCTCGGTCTAGATCTCGACTGAAACTCTTATTTATAACTTAAACCAGTTCAAAACTGGTCGAGACTGGTCGAGACCCAGTTTCGAACCAATTTCTCGTCTCAACCCTTTCGAGACTACCGGGAAGGGTTGAGATCGGTCGAGTTTTAAAACTATGTTTCTTCCCTAACCTTTTTTTTTATTATCCTACGTCCTACTATCTCGCATGATGATCGATCCTATGTTTCCTCATTGGAAGGCTCTAAACTCCTCTTCCCAGCCAGCAATTGATGATCGAATGACGGCTCAAGAGCGCCTGTATTTGTAGTTTCCTACTCTCGAGTCAATTCGTCAAAGACAAAGAAGCTTGGGCGATGAGACTACAGACGACGCCAAAATCGACACTATACTCTTTCTACGACAACCCTAAATAAAGCAGGATGAAAAGGGAGCACTCGTAAATATCATGGTCGTACCATAAAAAGAATAATGTTTTCTTCTTGTTTCATGCTTGTATTATACAGAGTAGACTCGGTAAAAAGATGAGATTCTCAGCCTCCAACAACTTTTGTCTCCTTTCTTTTAGTCTTTTAGTGAATGCCGCATCACTGGAGCTTACAGCACCTTGGTACCTTCAAAACTGGGTTCTATTTACCCAATTCTTTCTGTTTCTGTGAAGGCTGCCTTTTCCTGTAAAACATTTACCGAATCGTTGGCCTGTGCCTGTGGCAGGTCCACTTCAGCCAAAAAGTTTGGGGTGGCTGGAGGGGCGGTGGGAGTTGGTATGTGGTTTTTGAATTTAAACCACTTCCACGTCTTATTCCAATTCCAATGCATTTTGGTACTTCCAGTATCTATAGAATGAGCACTGTTAACTATCCGCTTCAAAAGGATAGTGAAAAGAAAATTAGAACATTACGGATACCTTCCTCATTAACATAGAAGTCTGGTTATCTTAAACTGCTGGAAAGGATCGTAGCCAACCGTTGTGACCGGCTTCGCGAGACCTTTTTGGTCTACACATGGCTAAGCTCTATGGCCCTTCTTCACTCACTCACAAAACTAGGCTTCTATACGATGATTGAATAAGTAATTCTTGTCTTGTAACTTAGTACACGGAACACTAATAGAATCTCGAAGTTTAATAGTCAACTTCTTGCAACTTCGGACCTTCATCCTTCGTTGATTCCCTCAAGACCTCTTCTAGCGCTCTTGCCTTCCCTTCGAGCTAGCCGGAATAAGAGAAGTCCTTTTAAGGAAGGGGAAGTTTTTTGCTTTCAATTTCCTTTGATTTATCCCGCTAGATCTCTCTCATACGAAGACTCAAATCAAAGGCTGAGCCTGGAATGATCTTCCCTCTTGTGGAAGAGAGGAAGGCACTAAGACCCGCTAGAAGGACTCTAAATGAGCAAGAAGAAAGGCGCCCCATCGGCTCACTTATATTAGTTAGCCGACGACTCCCCTATTTCTTTCTTTCTAAGTTCGCACCGGGGAAAGGGGGAATTTCGAAGTCTTTCTTCCATCGGTGCTGTTTCCCATTCTTCATTTCCTTCCCCATGGGATCAGCTGGACCTCTTGAAACTGATCTTACATTTCAGCCATTCGCCCCCGAGAGTGCGCACACTACCTCCTAAATATCTATTCCCTTGTTTGGTTGCATGATTGCGGCACACACCTTGCCCTTGTCGGTTCCCTAGTTCAATTTAGGCCTGGCTACTTCAAGAGTGCACATTGAAGTCAGCGTCTATTGATCTCGCGGTTCGCTAGCAATCCTATTTAGAACCACTACTCTAGCCCTTCTTGCCCTTGGCCGTTAGCTACTTGATGACCTTCCAAAGCTCCTACCAGTCATTCATCCGTTATTGATTCTCTGCAGCGCCTTTTGTCTGAGGAGAAGAACTCTCGAAAATGGTTCAGATGGGGAATTTTCCTATTTGTAGGGTCTAACGAGCGGTGGAAGTCATGATGCTTCTGGAGAGGTATCTCAACTCGTTGTAGCCCCCTTGTTGAGTACGGATCAAGCTTTCCTTTCTTTCGGGAACCGACAGAAGATCAAACGAAGTCGAGAGCGGTTAAGCCCCCTTTTAGCACTAGCACATATTGTCACTTCCTTCCTACAACCAGTGAACAAAATAGGTCTTACCCCGCAGCATCTCTAGCCATTCTCCCTTTCATCAGTCCGAGATTGAGTTCGGTCTCCGTCTTCAGCCCATCTCTGGATACTTTCCTTCTCTAATATCGAATAAATTTTGGATGGGAAATCCTACCAAGACAACTCACTTAAGGCTTGTGAAAGGCCACAAAAGGGATTCCCAAGATCTCTTTCCTAGTCGATCAGTTCCTATTGGCGGAATGCGCCCCAAAAGTCTACCGCGGGGGGCCCGGCTCTCTTTATATATCCAAATTTTATTTGTCATTAGGTGCTTTTGTTGTAATTGCTTTTAGCACTGGTCCACATAAGATCTCACTTGCCGGAAATCTACAACACCAATTCTGGAATGGAAAAGAAAAGGCTTTAATTTAAAGCACGAGAATGAGGTTGGATGACTATCAATGGAGAGTTGGTTAGAATGACTAGAAGTGAAGACATGTTTTATAAAAACCATTAAAGTAAAAAAGTCCTCGGGAAATCCCCTCATCTACAGATTGGAGACCAAGGGTCTTTCTAGGAGGCTCAGGTGAGAGGGGTGTGATGAATATAGATTTCCTACCAGCTGCTTCTCTTATCACTTTACTTCTGCAGGCGCTGGATCTTAAGGGAAATGCCCAGATCCATATTCTAGAAGATACGGATTTCAGGTAGTGAGAGAACCGAGCTGGGCCGAGCAAGTCCTCACTCGAAGAAGCAGACTGGCCGGCTTAAAGGCAAATTGAAGTCGAAAAGCCTTAGATGACTCTTTCGAGAAGGACTTATCGGATTCGGAAGTAGCAAACCGTCCCTCTATTCCAATTGCAAAGAAAGAAAAAGAAAAGAAAGAAGAGAAATTTGGGCCATGTTTCCTGAGAGAGGCCGCCTTCTCTCAAGCCAGCGGTCTTCTACTTCTAGTCGACTGCTCTATGACGGGCTTCCCTGTTCTTGGGCTCTGCTCGCTCGTCTACTCTCCGACCCAGCAAGTAATAATTGAAAATCCAAAATAGGAAGATTACAACTCTGAGACACCGAACAAATTCCCTAGGACTGCTATAACTCGCATGATATAGACCACGAAAATTATGAAGGTGAACCACAATGAGAAACATACTTAACCCTTGATCATGCCCATGCTAGGATCTCACTTTTGACTCCTTGCGCAAAAGCAAGTTCGTAATTCTCTCCCTTCTAAAAAAATCGAAAATTTGCTTCGTCTCTTTATAAAAGAAACTCTCGAATTTTTTGCTTCTATATCATGTTGAATCTTTTTCAAATTTCCCCCTCCATACTCTTCTTCCAAGATTTCGACAATTTGCTCTACTTGGAACCCCCCCCGGTTGGCGCATTTCTTCTATCCTTCTCAATTCAAGGATAGATTCAGGAATCTCAATATGGGCATGCAACATTTTTTTTGTTTCATTTAGCATGGTTTTTTGATCAAGTTCCTCATATAGGAGATCTTGATCTACACTTTGGATTTGACTATCCATACACAGTGCCACAGCTAAAGCTAGCGCCCTTATTTGGTTTAGTAAAGGGGGGTCGCTCTAAACGAGTAAGGCCGGATTTCATCTCCTGCGCCCTGATTTACAATCCGCTAGGGCGCTCATGGAGTTGATTCTTTGCTGGGGCCATCTGCAAAACCCAGCCAATGCAGGGGGTTTGGCTCCAGGCTCCAACTCGATCTTGTGGTAGACTGCCCTCCTAGGGGGCACTTGGCAACTAACTCGTGGGGCATGACATCCCCCAATTCCTCAAGTACTTGCTGCACTTCCTGAGAAAGAAGTCGTCTTGGTATTGGATCCGCTCTTCTGTTAGCATGAACATGAATTAGATTCTATTCGTCTTCTTAGAGAACCCCCCGCCCGAACCATTCTTAAGACCACCAAGCCCTCTCGAATTAGTTCTACGATAGAAGCTTTCAACGTACACCCGGGGACAAATCTTTCAGTCACTGAGAAGTGAAACCCTGTGACTATATCGTCCTGAAGACGGATGCGACGGAAGAAGTGGCATTTGGAAGTGTTGCTGACTTAACATTTAGGTTTTGGCGTTTTTTTTTTTTTTTTTTTTTTTTTTTTTAAATTTGCATAAACAAAGCTTGCACCGTCTTTTCACACTTAGGCGCACAGCGTGCCGTTGGTAATGATTCTACTACGGTGCCACAAATTCGCAAGCTGATCCTAAGTAATCGTTGTTGTTCATTGGATTCCGGAGGAACTACTTCGTTAGGATTGGGGAATTGCTGCGATTCTTCCTGAATAGCCTGGATTCTCCCGTCGAGAGTCACTTTTAAAGTCTTACCTAAACTCTTCCGACTGAATATGATAAAGCCTATAAAACGACGAGCTACTATCATTTCTTCATTATAGATTGAGATCTTCTTCGAACTTGATGCACAAATAGATGGAATAGCAGCAAATAGCATCTTTCTATCCTGCATATCCGTGGAACTCAATCTCATTTAGAAACGTTATAAGCATCTATCTTTCAGCAACTGAACGGGAAGTGGTTTAGGAAAGGCCCTGAAAGGGTCGGATGCGCTCGCCCAGCGAGAAAGGCCCTGCCCCTGCAAAGTCAAAAGAAAGAAGAGAACGAAAGGAGAACAGAACTTCGTATTTTGTAACTCTGACGGAGTCATGTTTAACCTTGAATGCTATTAATAGATTCTACAGCAATAGTCCCTCGGACTCGGAAAGTAATAACGAAAATGGCTGACCCAATAGCTGATTCCGCAGCTGCCACCGTTGGAACCAATGAAGCAAATGATTGACCCATCATATCATCCGAAGAAACTGAAAATACCAAAAAGTTCGAATTCACAGCTAATAACATTGATTCAATTGGCATTGACATAATAGGAATATTTCGTCTATTAAGGAGGATTCCCCGAATACCTGAAATAGAGATGATCATAGAAAATGTGAAATATTTGATAGGATCCATTTCGGGAACGTGGAATGTAAGAGAAATTCAAATGTTATAACTTTCGAAAGAAAGCAAATGTTTCATAAACATTTGATAGTGCACAGAAGCGAAACCCTCCATTTCCAAATCTTTGATTAACTTGGCAAAAAAATGATATAGAAGTTCAAGGGATATAGTCCGCAGAGGTTCCTGAGTTGCATTCAGCAGAAACTCCACGAACTGCTATATTAAATAATCTTAAAATCTTTCGGCCTCCTCCAACACGTTGGAGACCCCCGAATATATGATAATTAGGCCCTGGTCCGTTTCTTTGTTAAAAACGGAAACCAAGAGATTCGCCGCTCGCGCCCTATCGTCCAAAAAGAGGCGGTCATTGCTAAATCAAAATAGTAGGATTTGACCAAAAATGGAAGCCGTTAGACCGAACGACGGTCTCTTGGGGGTAGTTTCCCAACTATATTTGAAAATGGATTGGTTATCCATAAAGATAAAGAAAGCTTTCTTGTAGTTCCGCTTCATGCTCTAAAAATTCAGAAAGACTTGTCGGAAATCGCCGGTTGGGTTGGTCCGACTCCTCCGGAGCCTTACAAAAGAAAGGAAAATGCCAAAGATTTAAAATACCTTCAACACTCTACTAAGCTCTGTCTATTGAAAGATTCTCTGAAGCAGCAGCCTTGCGTTGTCACTTTAGTAACCCGCCCTGCTCTTAGACTTTACGTAGCGCCCAGCCGTACCACCTAGCTCGACAGCAGATAATGCAGATGGAAAGTCACTGGTGGACCAACCACTTCAGTCGTGGAGAATGAATAACCGGATGGCCCGAAAGGAACAAGCAACTCCAGAGCGAACAAGCAACGGATGAGCGCTAGCTGATCGTAGACCACCCTTGGAACTTGATTCAAGTAAGTGGAAGGAAGAATGCATGAACCACGGCAGAGGAGGAAGGACGGATCACCTGCCGATCTTTGATCCAACAAAACTATACCAGAAGAATGGGATACAGATTGACCGGCACAAAAGCCATCTCTATCAATCTACGCTCATGGAGGAGACGGCGACATAGAGAAGAAAGTATACCGACCGAAGATACATACGGTAGGTGGGATCGAGGATGGAATCGAATAGCGAATGCACTTGCGGTGTTGACAAGTCCTGCATCTCCTACCTAATGCAATTGACCGACCCGGCATCTCTTTCGTTCAATAATGCCTTCGCTTCAAGACGCTATTTACCAATAAGAATAGGAAAAAGACACTACCTTTTTGAATTGTTGAAGCCGAAGGGGTGAACGAGCGCTGCGGTAACGAGCCGTAAGAAAGATGAGCAGAGCATTCCTTCCGCCGGCCTTTATAGGAGTAGTGGAGCGTGGTGAGATAGATAGACGTCCAATCCTGCAGCAGCGTCTTGCTCGGTCTGTCTGATCTCACACTTCAATCAACCCCCCCTTGTACCGGCCACACCAACCCTTCGATCTAATCAATCGATCGATCAAGAGGCTAATCTCTTTTGTTTGGGCCGGTAGCTAAAAGAAAGTCCTCGCTTTCTCTTGAACAAGGGCATAGCATTAGCTTCAATTGAACAAGCTCAACCTTGAAAAAGAAAGGTGGTAGGCCCGCTTCCACTTGGCCACAGAAGAAGGCGGCGAGAGACTGGGCCAACTTACTGCTTACTGCCATGCCATGGTTGAAGCTTTAGGCTCCATAGACGGAACTATGTATTAGGTATTAGGGAGGGAGGACACCTCTCAGCACCTAAGGTGGGGTTCAATAACTAACAAAAGGCAACAAAAAGGCAGGCAAACGAAAGAGATGTGTGGCTGAGGGGAGGAGAGAAAGAACGCATGCATGGAGATTCTTTCTGTCGGAGGTTCAAGAATCTATGAAAGGACATCTAATGCTAAGGAAGAATTCAAGGAAGTCCATTACTGAGAGAAGTTGTGATCTCGGCTTGCTTGCTGGGAGAGAGGAAGCTTCCGGACCACCTTTTCCAGCCAGATAGCTAGCGATCACTCAGCAATGATACCGCCGGCCGGGAATGAGTACCTATCCCTTACGGGAATTGAACCCGTGTCTTCGACATGAAAAATCCCCCCCCAAGGTTCCCCCCCCCCCCCACCCAACACCCCCCTCCCCTTTTTCCCCCATTTTTTTTTTTTTTTTTTTTTTTCCCCCAAGGGGGCCTCCAACGATGTTTCAAACACCGGGGGGGAAGGGCCAAAAAAAATTTTTTAATTAAATTCCCGGGGGTGGGGGGTTGTTTTTTTTTTTTTTTTTTTTTAAATTTTATTTTTTTTTTTTTTTTTTTTTTCGGTTTTTGGGTTGTTGGGGGGGGTTTTTTTTTGTTTTTTTCTCTCCCCCCCCCCCCCCGCCCCCCCCCCCCCCCCCCCCCTCCTTTTTTCTTTTTTTTTCTTTCCTTTTTCTTTCTTTTTTCTCTTCTTTTTGGGGTAACGGATGAGCCCAATGGAGAGTAAGCTGATTGTAAATCAGCCTGATTTACAACCAGCCTGCGGTCGAGCTGATCGTAGACCACTCTCTCCCGGTGGTCGAGCTGATCGTAGACCACTCTCTCCCGGTGGTCGAGCTGATCTACGAGCACCGTTGCCTTGACTCTGTTAGGGGCGCAGTAGTTTGATTGCTGAGTGCGAGGTGACTCGTGCGATACGGCTTTGTTGTGAGCCGTATCTTTACAGCTTTCGGACCTGGCTTTCGGACAAGTGAACAGTAGTAATATAAACTCACTCTTCTTTTTTCTTATTTTTTCTTTTTCTTTCATCTTCGTTCTCTTTCTTTCGTTTTTCATCTTTCTCCTCTTGTTTTTATTCTATCTTTTTTTTTTTTTTTTTTTTGTGGTTATATTCTGTCGGAACTCAGAGTTAATGTAAAGGTCCAGCTGATGGACCATCTACTGCACATTCTGTGCAGCTAATGATCCATCATCCGCACAAGTGGTGCGGCTACCACACAGTGATGTCTAGGTTCAATGTATCCTCACCTACCGCACCTACTTTCTTTCTTTTTTTGTAATTTGTTCACTCTATAAATACAATGGACCTTTGTCTTTCATAGACAAGTCAAGCCATTATCAACATGGTATCAGAGCCTAAACCCTAGGTACCACCTCTCTCTCTCTCCACTTTTCTTTTTGATTTGAAGTTACTGCCCACTACCACTTCCTTCACTCCTACTCTCACCTCCTTTCACTTTCTCTACCACCAGAGTCTCTCAGTGGCCTAGCCAACCACTGTCGAGAGCTTTTTGTTTCTCTTAGTCATGATGTTCTCCATGTTGTGAGAACTGGTTGGTATATATATATTTTTTCCCTGTTACGATCATTGTGAAGAATTACTCTAGGGGTTCAACGACTACAGGGTGCTGGTTAATTTTCCTGGGCTTGTTTTAGCTAATCATTCCTATCTATTTGATTGATTAGTAAGGAACACACAGGTGGCCATTATCGAATTCTTCTTTGAGGATATGAAGATCGAAACTTGCTGATGCTGTGCTGATTCATTCATAGTTGATCAATTTTTTCCTTGCGGTACCTCTGGTTCCATGTATCTTTTTTTGGGCAATCAATTTGTTAGACTTCTATTACCATTTCTAAGTCTAACGAGGAGGTGTTTCCTCATACCGAAAACCCCAAAATTGAATTCACTGCCATTGTTCCTAATCCACTCAAGTTGGATGGGACTAATTACTTGATGGGTCCAAAATGGCTCACATGGCTATCTCTGCCAGAGGATTACTTGGCTATATTACCGGCCAGAAACAGGCCCCTGCCCTAGACGACCGATTGTATGAGAAGTGATCATCTGAAAATTTTATTGTGATGCGTTACTTGATTGGATCAATATAACTCAATATTGGTAGGGGTATGCTTTATTACCTGATGCTACGCACATTTGGACTGCAGCAAAAGAAACCTATTCACAGGTTGATAATTACTCTTTAATTTACGATATGTATGTAAAATTGAATGCTACCAAACAAAGAGATATCATTGTTTCCCAATATTACTCTAAGCTCAGAAGCCTGTGGCAAGAGTTGGACTATTATGATACATTGACAGTTGCCTGTGCTACTGATGTGATTGCCATGAAGCTCGTAAAGGACAAACTTAGGGTGTATAATTTTTTGGCTGGATTGAATGTTGAGTTCAACCAAATTAGGGCTCAGATCTACAGCCGTGAGCCACTGCCATCAGTAAAACAGGCCTATTCTCTTGTCTAATTTGAAGATGTGGGATGTACAGCCATGATGCCAGCATTACCCGCTGAGAGATCCACACTTCAGACTACTCAGCAGCTTTCCAAATCTTCCTCTTCTAGAGAACCTGTCCGTTGTGAACACTGTGGTAAAAACAGGCATACTAAAGACAACTGCTAGAAACTGCATGGGAAACATGTATTTTGAAGCCAAGCGCCTTGAAAGAGGGATGCCGAAGCCTAAGAACTTTCGAGTACCTCAGGCTCACTAAATAGAGACTTGTCCTCCTACTGGCCCTCTTCAACAACTCTCTGTCAAAGAACTTCAGACTCTTCGGAATCTCCTACGGCCGTCTACTGCAGCTCCCACCACTCTACCATCAGCATCTGCCAATCTAGGTTCATATTTTTTTAAGTTAGGTATTCCTCATGATAGTCATTGTGCTTTATCTGTCTCTTGCTCCTGGGTTATGAACACTGGAGCCACTAACCATGTGATTGGTTCTGCTAGTTCTTTTTATCTTTACTCTCCCTTTTCTGGGACTGATACAGTTAAGGTAGCTGATGGGACCCTTTCTCCTACTTTGGAACGGGCTTCATTCGTTGTTCGTCCTCTCAATTTGCATTCTGTTCTTCATATTCACAGTTTTTCCATAAATTTACTTTCAATTGGCAGTCTTACTAAGTCTCTTAATTGTAAAGTAACATTTTTCCTACCTTGTGTGTGATTCAGGATCTGGGGAGCGGGAGGGCAATTGGACATGGTAGTTTGCATGGTGGTTTCTACTTGCTTGATGTCTGTCCTTCAGGGCCTCCATTAAACCATACCCATACCCCACCTTCATCCCTTTCAACCTTGAGTACCCTTCAATAGTGGCATTGCCGTCTAGGGCATCCTTCTACAAATTTTTTATCTCATATTTTTTCTGCTTTAATCAAACATTGTAATAAAGACGAGCTGTTATGTGAGGCTTGCGTTTTGGCCAAACAGGCTCGCACTTCTTATTAACCTTCTCCTACTAAAAGTAATGGTATGTTTAATCTAGTCCATTATGATGTTTGGGGTCCCGCTAGGACTACCTATATTATTGGACATTGTTGGTTTGTGACTTTTATTGACTGTCACACTCGCACTACATGGGTTTACCTGGTGCATCATAAAAATGATGTCTTTTAATTCTTTCGTCACTTTCACAACATAATCAAGATGCAGTTCCAAACCCAACTGAAAGTGCTTCGCAGTGACAATGGTAAGGAATACGTTGAAAGTATTTTTCAACAATACTTGGCTGATAATGGGATTATCCATCAGACCAGTTGTATTGATACCCCTGCTCAAAATGGGGTTGCAAAGAGAAAGAACCGTTATCTCGTCGAGATTGCCAGAGCTTTAATGTTTGAGAGTCATGTTCCATCACAGTTCTATAGTGATGCAGTCCTCACTGCTACTTCTCTTATCAATCTCCTTTCATCCCAGATTCTGGACAACAGAGCTCCTTTGGACATATTGCTTGATCATTCAAACTTTGCCCTTCCACTGAAGATTTTTGGTTGTGTCTGCTATAGTCGTAACCATCGATCCCCTAGCAAGCTTGATCTAAGAGGGTTGAAGTGTATATTTGTCACACCCCAATTCTAAACTAATTAGAAGTGTGATGAATCGTCATAAGAACCAACGGTTCAAGCCAAGATCTCGTAAGACCGTGCCAATAATTCGAATAATATATTAAACCATAATCAGAGATAATAGATAATAAACAGAAGTCTGTATTAATGAATTGAGTGTCTAACATGGTAAGTAAATATTAAACCGATTATCTCCAAATAACCAAAACATAATTAATATCTATTACAAGTACCAAAAATACGGAAGTTAAATACTAAACGTAAACATAATTAAAACACTTGCATGACGAATCATATTCGTCCTCCACAGCTTGCACGTCCGTAGTTGCCAACAAATATATGCATGTAGTCAAATTCATATCTTTGGGTCTAGTATAAGTTTACAAATGTGCTATAAGGATAGAAGGCCACCACACCTCCATGCACGAGAGTGTGAGCACGCCCAACGGATTACACACCGCTGTCTCCCCACATCACCCATTACAGAATGGAGATAGAGCTAGAGATCCGAGATCAAACACCTCCAGAACTCCCGTTGATACTCTATCCGTACCAATACATATGCCCCTACTAGCGAGGGCTTACAAACAGGGTTTGTGACTAACCAATCCAAGATGTCATAAAAGGTTTGTATCTAAGGTCTTACCCTAGCATCCCTTAATACGCCCATATAAATAGAGCTAAGGCTCGTTGATAGAGCATACAGCTACACACCGCGTATACCTCCCATAATACCGCGTATACCTCCCATAATACCCTACGACGTACTAGTTTCGCTAAGGTAACAAAGATACGACGATGTCAATGCGAAGAACAGAATAAAATTGGGCTAGAGTCTAATGGATCACACACCGCTACACTCCCCCTGATACTCTACCTCAATCCAACACATCGATCATACACACAAGCACATGCCTATCCTCATCAACAATGTCACAACAAAAACATAAATAAATATGCATGAACATATATATAACAAATATTGGATGACACATGAGATGCACAAACAATCATACAAAGCATAACATCATCATAATAACAGGAAAATAAAAGAGAAGAGTAGTTTATTGTTATCTAATTAGTTTAAGTCTTGTTCCCTCACCTGTGAATGATATTTATTCCTCTTTTAAACCTTAGAACTTATCTTAGTTTAGCTGAAAACCGAAACAATTAATGAATTTAGATTAGGGGTTTATTTTTATCAAGTTATAGCAGTCACAATCCAAAACATGATCGCTGATTATTGACTGGTCGACTCAGTGGTCGGTGTAACCTGTCGGCCACACATTGTATGGTCGACTCTGTGGTTGTACATCATGCGACCACTAATGTGACCACACAACCCTGGGACACTTCCCGAATGTTTGTGGTTAATTCACTGGTCACACCATATAGTCGACCAGTGATCCGACCACATAAATTTCTAGTCAGGCTATCTTCCAGTCCGAGTTCCTTTTGAGTCCACTCCTTAACTCAACAATGGGGTCCATCCTAAGACTATTCTATGGTCACCATTTATTCAAATTACTCTTTAAATCATCCCTTCATTGACTTAGATTAATAGAGCATTTCTTCAAACCACGATTACCACAAATCAATCATTCGCAATCCTTAGATCTGATCTAACCATTGATATTCCACTCGACTTCTAACCTAGTCTATTGCAGAGACAAGGTACTTGCCATTGGCTCCTCTACATAGCTGGTTGGGATCCGACGGCAATTTCCCCTTCTGCAGAATCTTTTTCCCTTTTCCCAAGCTTTTTTCTTCTCCAAGTTTTCTTCTCCTTCTCCTCCTCTCTTTCTCTTAATTCTAGGGTTTGGGATTGATCCAAAAGAGTGAGAGAGAGAGTAGAGGGACGTCCTCTATAGAGAGAGAAAACCTCCATATAGAGTCCTCTCTCAATTAAGAGAGATACCTCTCTAAATTAGAAAAGTTTCCTAAACACGGAGTTGGATCTGGGATTGACCGGTTGACTCATCGGTCTCATAATCTGTCGACCACACAATCCAAAACAGTCGACCACACAAATCTAAATTTGACCGGTTAACCACACAAACTAAAACAGTTTACCACACAACTAAATTTGACTGGTTTTACTGTTTTGACTAGTCTGTTCACCTGGCTTTGTGGTTTCTTCATACGGCTGGTTTGCTTGAGCCGGTTATGATGGGAAGACCTGTCACGACACGAGAACGTAAGGTTAGACTGGAATCGTGGTGTGCGGATCTTACAATATTTTTGGATTATTCGGCAACACAAAAAGGATAGTGTTACCATCTTCCTACTCGATATACTTTTGTTAGCAGGGATGTTATTTTCCATGAACACCTTGCTTATTACCAGCTACATCTTTAGGGGGGAGAAGGATGCAGTTGAGGATGTACCTCTTTGTGTACCAAAAGAAGCAGAGAAAGTCCAAGTATGATCTATCCCTGAGTCGGACCAAAATGTTCCAGAAATAGATGTACCATCCGAGCCTTGTGAATCACCACCAGCTATTCCTATACCCATAACTAGTCCTAAAACTCTACAAGGAAAGAACACTACCATCAACACGACTTCACATGTTCCTTCACCAGCCCTGGATCCAGAGACTGAGTCTTCTCAAGGTAAGAAACTTCCTCCCTCTGATCTTGAACTGCCCATTGCTCTTCGAAAAGGGATTAGAGCTTGTACACTTCACTCTATTTCTAATTATGTTTCATATAACTCCCTTTTTCCTTTCTTTTATGCATTTGTATCCTCGCTTTCCTCTGTATCTGTTCCTCACACTTTTGGGGTAGCAAGTATTGCCTGAATAGGGTACCAAAATGAAACTACCACAAAAGCTTGACATACTTGAGGTGAATCTTATGTAACCTATAAAATCATTTTGAAGAAGATAAAAAAAAAGAAGATTAAGAAGAAACTCAGTAAAACCCTAAAATCTAAAATTTCATTTAATAAAAACATAATCCTAAAAAAGGGGCAAATCAGCCATGTTATCCCACGCCATATATATATATATATATATATATATATATAAAGAGAGAGAGAGAAAGAGAGAGAGAGAGAGAGAGACTATTACTGTAGTAACAGAGAGTGATACTGTTGATTTGAAGGTTCAGGAGAGTTTGTTTGTTTGAGAGTTCATTTTGATTGTTGTTGAACTTGTCTTGAAATTTCAAGAGAGTTTGTTTATTCATCGTTGAACTCGTCTTACCGATGCAAGAGAGTTTGGTTTGTTTGTTGTTGAGCTCGTCTTGAAGGTTTAATAAAGTTTTGTTTGATTTTGTCATTGTCTGACTCATCTTGCAGATGCAAGAATGTTCGTTTCTTTGTTGTTGAGTTCGTCTTGTAAGTGGGAGACAGTTCGTTTTGTTGAGTTTGGCTTGTCTTGATCAAAGTTACAAAACCTAATGAGGTTACTATTCAAGAGAGCTCGTTTTGTTTGTTGTCGGACTCGTCTTGAAGGTTTAATAGAGTTTGTTGGCTTATTGTTGAGCTTGTTTTGTTTGTTGTTAGTTACAAAACCTAATGAGGTTACTATTTAAGAGAGATCGTTTTGTTTGTTGTCGGACTTGCTGGAGGTTCAATAGAGTTTGTTGTCTTGATCAAAGTTACAAAACCTAATGAGGTTACTATTCAAGAGAGCTCGTTTTGTTTGTTGTCGGACTTGCTAGAGTAGGAGAGTTCGTTTTGTTCGTTGTCAAACTCCTCTTAAAAGTTTAAGAGAGTTTATTTGTTAGTTGTTGAATTGGTCTTGTAGATGCAAGAGAGTTCGTTTTCTTTGTTGTTGAACTCGTCGTGAAGGTTTAACAGAGTTCTTTTGTTCATTATTGAATTCATTTTGCAGATGCAAGAAAATTTATTTTGTTTGTTGCTGAGGTCTTAAAAGTTCAAGAGAGTTCGTTTGTTTGTTGTTGGGCTAGTCTTTTAAATGCAAGAGATTTCGTTTGTTTGTCTTTGAAATCATCTTGCCGATGCTAATGTTCTTTTTTCTTGTTGTTAAGCTCATTTGGAAGGTTCAAGAGAGTTCGTTTGTTTATTTGGCTCATCTGGAAAGTTACAGAACTCCATTTCTATTTTAGGGAGTTTGTTTGTTGTTGAACTTGTCTTACTGTTGCAAGAGAGTTCATTTTGTCCATTGTTGAACTCTTCTTGAAAGTTTAATAGAGTTCATTTGAGAGTTTCTTTTGTTTATTGTTGAACTCGTAGTGAAGGTTCATGAGAGTTCGTTTGTTCATTGTTGAACTTGTCTTGCAGATGCAAGATTGTTCGTTTTGTTTGTTGCTGAGTTCATATTGAAAGTTCAAAAGAATTCGTTTGTTCATTGTTGAACTCGTTTAGCCGATGCTAGAGTGTTTGTTTTGTTTGTTGTTGAACTCGACTTAAAGGTTCCAGAGAGTTTTTTGATTTTATTGTTGTTCGACTTGTCTTGCAGATGCAAGAGAGTTTGTTTCTTTGTTAAGCTCGTCTTGTAGGTGAGAGAGAATTCATTTTGTTTTGTTTGTCTCGTTTTAGAAGTTATAAAACCTAATGAGGTTGCTATTCAAGAGTGTTCGTTTTGTTTGTTGTTGGACTCGTCTTGAAGGTTCAAGAGAATTCGTTTTGTTTGTTGTTGAACTCCTCTTGAAAGTTTAAGAGAGTTCATCTGTTCGTTGTTGAACTCGCTTGCAAATACAAGAGATCGTTTTGTTTGTTGTTGAACTCGTTGTGAAGGTTCAAGAGAGTTCTTTTGTTCATTGTTAAACTCGTCTTGCAGATGCAATACAAGAAAGTTTGTTTTGTTTGTTGTTGTGCTTGTCTTGAAAGTTCAAGAGAGTTTGTTTGTTTATTGTTGGTTTAGTCTATTAAATGCAATAGATTTCGTTTGTTTGTCGTTGAATTTGTCTTGTCAATGCTAGATTATTTGTTGTTGAGCTCATGTTAAAGATTTAAGGGAGTTACTTCAATTTTGTTGTTTTTCGACTCGTCTTGCAGATGTGACAGAGTTCATTTCTTTGTTGTTGAGTTCGTCTTGCAGGTAGGAGGGAGTTTGTTTTGTTTAATTTGGTTCGTCTTGAAAGTTATAAAACCTAATAAGGTTTCTATTCAAGAGAGTTTGTTTTGTTGAGTTGTACTTATCTTAAAAGTTACAAAAATCTATAGAGGTTTCTTTGCAAAAATCTAAAGAGGTTTCTATTCAAGAGAGTTCGTTTTGTTGAGTTTGGCTTGTCTTGAAAGTTAAATAACTTAATGAGGTAAACCAAATGAGGATGTTATTCAAGAGAATGCGTTTTATTTATTGTCGGGCTTGTCTGGAAAGTCAAAGAGAGTTCGTTTTATTTGTTTACAGAATTGTCTAGAAATGTTCATGGGAGTTTGTTGGTTTGCTGTTGAGCTTGTCTTGATGTAGCAAGAGAGTTCGTTTTGTTTATTTTTGAACCCTTCTTGAAAGTTTCAGAGTTTTTGTTTGTTCGTTGTTGAACTCATCTTGCAGATGCAAGAGAGCCCGTTTTGTTTGTTGTTGAACTCGTCGTGAAGGTTCAAGAGAGTTCATTTGTTCATTGTTCAACTTTTCTTGCAGACGCAAGAAAGTTCATTTTGTTAGTGGTTGAGCTCATCTTGAATGATCAAGGGAGTTCGTATGTTTTTTGTCAGGATAGTTTTTTAAATGCAAAAGATTTTGTTTGTTCGTCATAGAACTCGTCTTACAGATGCCAGCGTGTTTCTTTGTTATTGGGCACTTCATGCAGGTTAAAGAGAATTCGTTTTGTAGTGTTTGGCTCATTTTCAAAGTTACAAAACCTAATGAGGTTGCTATTTAAGAGAATTTGTTTTGTTTGTTGTCAGACTCGTCTTGGAGGTTCAAGACATTCGTTTTATTTAAATACGGAATCATCATGAAAAAGTTTAAGGGAGTTCGTTGGTTTGCTGTTGAGCCTTTTTTGTTGGTGCCAAAGAGTTTGTTTTGTTTGTTGTTGAACTCTTCTTGAATGTTTAAGAGAGTTCATTTGTTCGTTGTTGAACTCGTCTTGCAGATGCAAGAAAATTCGTTTTGTTTGTTGTTAAACTTGTTGTGAAGGTTTAGGAGGGTTCGATTGTCATTGTTAAACTTATCTTGCAGATGCATTGCAAGAAAGTTCGTTTTGTTTGTTGCTAAGCTCATCTTGAAAGTTCAGGAGGGTTCGTTTGTTTATTGTCGAGCTAACCTTTTAAATGCAAGAGATTTCCTTTGTTTGTCTTAAACTCGTCTTGTCAATTCTAGAGTGTTCATTTTGTTTGTTGTTGAGCTCATCTTGAAGGTTCAATAGAGTTTGTTTGATTTTCTTGTTGTTTGACTAGTCTTCAGATGCAAAAGAGCTCGTTTCTTTGTTGTTGTGCTCGTCTTGTAAATGGGAGAGAGTTCATTTTGTTGAGTTTGACTCGTCTTCAAAATTACAAAACCTAATGAAGTTATTATTTAAGAGAGTTCATTTTGTTGAATTCGGCTTGTTTTGAAAGTTACAAAAATTTAAAGAGGCTTTTATTCAAGAGAGTTCGTTTTGTTGAGTTTGGCTCGTCTTGAAAAGTTAAATAACCTAATGAAGAAAACCAAATGAGGTTGTTATTCAAGAGAGTTCGTTTTGTTTGTTGTCGGGCTCGTCTTAAATGTTCAAGAGAGTTCGTTTTATTTCTCTACAGAATCATCTTGAAAAGTTAAGGGGAGTTTGTTGGTTTGCTGTTGAGCTTGTTCTGCTGGTGCGAAAGAGTTCGATTTGTTTATTGTTGAACTCCTCTTAAAGTTTTAGAGTTTTGTTTGTTCGTTGTTGAACTCATCTTGCAGATGCAAGAGAGTTCGTTTTGTTTGTTGTTAAACTCGTCGTAAAGGTTTAGGAGTATTCGTTTGTCCATTGTTGAACTTGTCTTGTAGATGCAAGAAAGTTCGTTTTGTTTATTGCTGAGCTCGTCTTGAAAGTTCAAGAGAGTTCCTTTATTTGTTGTCGGGCTAATCTTTTAAATGCAAGTGATTTCGTTTGTTCGTCATTGAACTCGTTTTGCGGATGGTAAAGTATTTGTTTTGCTTATTGTTGAGCTCATTTTGAAGGAGCAAGAGAGTTTGTTTGATTCTGTTGTTATTCGACTCATCTTGCAGATGTAAGAGAGTTTGTTTCTTTGTTGTTGAGCTCGTCTTGCAGGTGGGAGAGAGTTTGTTTTGTTGAGTTTGGCTCGTTTTGAAAGTTACTAAATCTACTGAGGTTGTTATTCTAGAGAGTTTGTTTTGTTGAGTTCGGCTTGTCTTAAATTTTACAAAAGTCTAAAGTGGTTTCTACTCAAGAGAGTTCGTTTTGTTGAGCTTAGCTCGTCTTGACGGTTACAAGACCTAATGAGATTGCTATTCAAGAGGGTTTTTTTGTTTATTGTCATTCTCGTCTTGAAGGTTCAAGAGTGTTCATTTTATTTGTCTACGGTATTGTCTTGAAATGTTCAAGGGAGTTCGTTGATTTATTGTTGAGCTTGTCTTATTAGTGCAAGAGAGTTCGTTTTCTTTGTTGTTGAACTCCTCTTGAAAGTTTAAGAGGGTTTTTTTTTTCCGTTGTTGAAGTCGTGTTGTAGATGTAAAAGTGTTTGTTTTGTTTATTGTTAAACTCGTCCTGAAGGTTTAGGAAAATTTGTTTATCGTTGTTGAAGTCGTCTTGCAGATGCATGAGTTCGTTTTGCTATTTGTTAGGGCCATCCTGAAGGTTCAAGAGAGTTTGTTTTGTTTGTTGTTGAATTCGTATTGAAATTTTAAGAGAGTTTGTTTGTTTGTTGTTGAACTTGTTTTGTTGATGCAAGAGAGTTCGTTTTGTTCGTTGTTAAACCCGTCATATAGGTTCAAGAGCGTGTTTTTGTTCATTGTTGAACTCGTTTTGCAGCTGCGAGAAAGTTTGTTTTGTTTACGGCTAAGCTTGTCTTGAAAGTTCAAGAGAGTTTGTTTGGTTGCTGTCTGGCTAGTTTTTTAGATGCAAGACATTTTGTTTTTTTGTCCTTGAACTCGCCTTGCCAATACTAGGGTATTCGTTTTGTTTGTTGTTGAGCTTGTCATGAAGGGTTAAGAGAGTTTGTTTGATTTTGTTTTTGTTTAACTCGTCTTGCAGATGCAAGAGAGTTCGTTTCTTTGTTGTTGAGCTCGTTTTGCAGGTGGGAATGACTTTGTTTTGTTGAGTTTGGCTCGTCTTGGAAGTTACAAAACCTAATGAGGTTGCTATTTAAGAGAGTTCGTTTTGTTGAGTTCAGCTTATCTTGAAAGTTACAAAATTCTAAAGAGGTTTCTATTCAAGAGAGTTTGTTTTATTTGTTATCAGATTCGTCTTGAAGGTTCAAGAGTGTTTCTTTTATTTATTTATAGAATCGTCTAGAAAAGTTTAAGGATGTTCGTTGGTTTATTGTTGAGGTTATCTTGCTGGTGCTAGAGAGTTTGTTTTGTTTGCTGTTGAACTCGTCTTGAAAGTTTAAGAGTTCGTTTGTTTGTTGTCGGGCTAGTCTTGTAGATGCAAGAGAGTTTGCTTATTCATCATTGAAACCGTCTTGCCGATGCAAGAGAGTTTGTTTTGTTTGTTGTTGAACTCATCATGAAGGTTCATGAGAGTTCGTTTGCTCATTATTGAACTTGTCTTGTAGATGCAAGAAAGTTCATTTTGTTTGTAGCTGAACTCGTCTTGAAACAAGAGAATTCAATTGTTTGTTGTCGGGCTAGTTTTTTCAATGCAAGAGATTTCGTTTATTCGTCGTTGAACTCGTCTTACCGATGCTACAGTGTTTGTTTTGCTTGTTATTGAGCTCATTTTGAAGGTTCAAGAGAGTTAGTTTGATTTTGTTGTTCGACTCGTCTTGCAGATTCAAGAGAGTTTGTTTCTTTGTTGTTGAGCTAGTCTTGAAGGGAGGGAGAGACTTCGTTTTGTTGAGTTTGGCTCGTCTTGGAAGTTACAAAACTTAATGAGGTTGCTATTCAAGGGAGTTTATTTTGTTTGTTGTCGGTGTCCGACTCATGTTTGTTTGTTGTCAGGCTCGTCTTGTAGATGCAAGATAGTTCGTTTGGTTCGTTGTTGAACTCATCTTGCCAATGCAAAAGAGTTCATTTTTTTTGTTGTTGAACTCGTCATGCAGGTTCAAGAGAGTTTGTTTATTCATTGTTGTAATCGTTTTGCAGATGCAAGAAAGTTCGTTTTGTTTGTTGCTAAGCTCGTCTTGAACGTTCAAGAGAGTTCGCTTATTTGTTGTTGGGCTAGTCTTAAATGCAAGTGATTTTGTTTGTTCGTAGTTGAACTCGTCTTGCCGATGCTACAATGTTCGTTTTGTTTGTTGTTGAGCTCATATTAAAGGTTCAAGAGAGTTAGTTTGATTTTGTTATTGTTCGACTCATCTTGTAGATGCAAGAGAGTTCATTTCTTTGTTGTTGAACTTGTTTTGCTAGTGGGAGAGAGTTTGTTTTGTTGGGTTTGGCTTGTCTTGGAAGTTATAAAACCTAATGTGGTTGCTATTCAAGAGAGTTTGTTTTGTTGAGTTTTGCTTGTCTTAAAAGTTTTACAAAATTTTAAAGTGGTTTTTATTCAAGAGAGTTCATTTTGTTTGTTGTCAGACTCGTCTTGAAGGTTTAAGGGAGTTTGTTTTATTTATAAGGAATCATCTTGAAAAGTTAAAGGGAGTTCGTTGGTTCGTTGTTGAGATTGTCTTGCTAGTGCAAGAGAGTTCGTTTTGTTTTTTGTTGAGCTTGTCTTGAAAGTTCAAGAAAGTTTCTTTATTTGTTGTTGGGCTTGTTTTGTAGATGTAAGAGAATTTGTTTGTTCATCGTTGAAATCGTCTTGTCGATGCAAGAAAGTTCATTTTGTTTGTTGCTGAGCTCGTCGGAGTTTGTTTGTGTTTTATCGGGCTAGTCTTTTAAATGCAAGTGATTTCGTTTGTTCGTCGTTGAACTCCTCTTGCCGATGCTAGATTGTTTGTTTTGTTTTTTGTTGAGCTCATCTTGAAGGTTCAAGAGAGTTAGTTTGATTTTGTTGTTGTTTGACTCGTCTTGCAGATGCAAGAGAGTTTGTTTCTTTGTTGTTGAGTGGTCTTGCAAGTGGGAGAGAGTTTGTTTTGTTGAGTTTGGCCCGTCTTGAAAGTTACAAAATTCTAAAGGGGTTTCTATTCAAGAGAGTTCGTTTTGTTGAGTTCTACCTATCTTGAAAGTTATAAAATTTTAAAGAGATTTATTCAAGAGAGTTCATTTTGTTGAGTTTGGCTCATTTTGAATGTTACAAAACCTAATGAGGTTGCTATTTAAGAGAGTTCGTTTTATCTGTTGTTGGACTCGCCTTGAAGATTTAAGAGAGTTCATTTTATTTGTATACGAAACCGTCTCGAAAATTTCAAGGGACTTAGTTTGTCACGACCCAAAGCCGTACAAGGTAAGAGTGCAGCCCTCACGGGCACTGGTCAAATAACCGGTCAAAAAAATTAAAAAATTTATAATTTAAATTCAATTCATTACAAATCACACCAAGTAAACTCATAAATTAAAGTAAAGACATATCCAAAAAAACCTACTGGTGGTAGTCTAATGTCTGTAATATTTAAAACAAAGTACTTGTCTTTGAAATTAAATTTAAAATCCTATATAACCTTTCTAATAAAATAATAAAAAGAAGGAAAATTTTCACGTAGTACCCAAATAGTTTGCGAAACATCACCTACCACCCATGTTTTTTAAAAACATCACCTACCACCCAACATTCCCAAACGTTACCCCATTAACTGACGGAAGAGAGTTGAAATTTTGTCTAGACGTTTATACCCTTCACATTTTCTACAGATTTCGATTCGATTCAAAATGAAATCTATAGAAGCTGATTGACCGATTCTATTTTAATTTTCTCGATGGATTAATTTCAGCTACCCCCCATTATAGTTTCAAAACATCACTTACCACCCACCCACACCTTTCAAAAAACATCAACTACACCCAAGTAACTGACGGAGGAAACGAAAATCAGCATTAGACATTTTTACCCTTCTCTTTCCTTTTCTCTCTCCCTCCCTCATCTTCTCCTACCCAAATGGAGATTCGTACTCCAGAGGTTTAGATATCGTACTCAAATGGAGATTCGTACTCAAATGGAGATTCGTATTCCAGAGGAAATGTTAAAAGACGGTTTAGATCTGAGAAACCAGAGATTGTTGGGTATATGGATTGATGTTTCGTACTCCAGAGGTTTCACCATTTCAAGCCCTTTCATCTGATCTGAAGTTTCTAACGGCTTCGCAGTTTCAGAATCCAGAGCATGGGGTATGCGGGTCGACGTCTCATGCTCCACAGCTTTCACTGGTTTAAGCTCTTCCACTTGATCTAAAGTTTCTAAACAATTTGCAGTCTCAGTGGTCGAAGTCTTCGGCGTATGTGATTATGCCTGAACGGAACTGTTCAAGAATTTCGGAGCTTGAGAATCGCCCAAAACTCCAGAATCTCTGACAGCTGAAGATCACCAATTGTTTCATCTTCGGTGCTCCCATCGCCTACCTTCGAAAACCTATTAATCCTCTCTGCAAATCGTCCATAACCCTTTGGGAAATCCCGCTTGACAACCACGTTCCTCTGCTTATACTTCAGAGAATCACCATTGGCATGGCCGTTCTCCAATGGACGTTTATTCAACGTCTCTCCAGTCGTAACACTATTTATTGGCATACCAATTCACACCGATTCTGCAAATTTCTCAACTTCCGCCATTCCAACCCGCAAAAATAAAATTCAGGAAGGAAGAAATGACTAACAAAGACAAAACAACATGCAGAACATAGATAGTATCAATGCATGTTAAAATCTTAAAGGCTATCGCACATCGGGATAGTAAAAAAAAAAAAAGAAATGAAACTGAAAGCAACAACAAATCATTCAGTCTTTTTATCATGAACAACATACCTAAATCGAGAATTAACAGATGACCCACAAGAGCTACCACCTCAATAGCTCTGCAACTGCAACTGATAAAGTACCTATCCAAAAAAAAAAAACTGCAACTGATAAAGAAACCCTAAACTAAGAGACAGAAATCCTCGTCCTTCAATCTTCAGTGATAATAAATAAACACATTAGAATCTCCCAAGTAACTGACGGAGGTTTAGACATTTTTGATTTCTCAGATCTAAACCGTCTTTTAACATCAACCCATATATCTAAACCGTCTTTTAACATTTCTTTAAGGGCATTATTGTCCATTTCAAAATCAATTTTGGGTGATATCAGCAACTAACGGAATTCGTTTAACGGAGTGGACCTATTTGATTAACGGTGGTAAAAGTTTGGGTGGTAGTTGATGTTTTTTGAAAGGTGTGGGTGGTAAGTGATGTTTCGAAACTATTTTGGGGGGTAGCTGAAATTTATTCTTTTCTCGATTCTAATTTCTAGGGTTTTGAAGATTATATAGATTTCGATTCGATTCAAAACGAAATCTATGGAAGACCGATTCTGTTTTAATTTTCTCGATTCTAATTTTTAGGGTTTTGAAGATTATACAGATTTCAATTCGATTCAAAACGAAATCTATGGAAGCTGTCGACTGATTCTTTATCTTTTCCTAATGTTTAGCCATGTTTTTGGGATCTCTGATCCATATTTATCTGTAATTGTAATCTGTTATTCACTTCCGTCAAGATTTGTTAACCTAAAAAAAGAAAAAGTAAAAAACATCTGGATTCTGTTATCTTTTAATCATGATAAGAAAGCGGATCAGGTTAGCAATTCATCCATCCACCTAATTCCTTATCTTCTCCTAATGTTTAGCCATGTTTTTGGGATCTTTGATCCATATTTATTTGTAATCTGTAATCTGTAACTCACATTCCCGTCATGATTTGTTAACCCAAAAAAAGAAAAAGAAAAAAGCGTTTGGATCGAGATGACCTTCAACTATTTTAGTCTCCCATTCTGCAAGTCTCTTGAAGGTCTCAAGTATGGTAAGAACAACTTCAGAGGGATTTTTTTTTCTTTTCTGATAAAATGTTGCAGAGAAATAGAGAGGAACAAGAAGATGATTTGGGGGTAGGGTTAAAATTAACTAAGGGTAAACTCGACTTTTTCCTTTACGATAAGGGTATTACTGTCAATCCAAAATTTGTTAACTGCTAACATCAACATCTAACGGCTCCGTCATAAGGCTTTGGGTCTTTTTGATAAATGTTTGGGAATTTTGGGTGGTAGGTGATGTTTTAAAAAAAACGTGGATGGTAGGTGATGTTTCGCAAACTATTTGGGTACTACGTGAAAATATCCCTAAAAACAAACTATGCTAAGCTGAGGAATATTTCAACGCCGCCTCTTCGCTCCCTCTTGTTCTTTAGCAACCTCCTCATCATCTGAGATAGTCATGGTAAGGGGTGAGCTCAACAACTCAACAAGAAAGAAAATTCAACAGAAATGCATCATCAGAATGATCACTAGCACTTCAATTAAACCACTCGACAAGATAAAACTTATTTACTTACAATACATTTTATTTTATTTTATTTTATTGTTTTTTTTTTTTTTTTTACTTTTGGCCAACACATAGGAATAACCAATCAACATTGCTCTATTAGAGGTCATCCACAGTCCGTTTTCACATTTATTTATGCTTATCCGTCCATGACCTATTCTCACTCATCCACTGACGTCACGGATTTGACCTAGGTGGCACCCCTCTCATAGAGTCTATTTTCCTCTACTAGACATTGTAATTGATTACCCTGACTTCAAATTTTCCTCACTTCACATTTTCCACATCATTCCTTTATCCGGAGTGCGACAAAACACAATTTTGAAATACTCTTAAAACATGAGCAACCAAAGATGACAAAAATTCACAATCACATATCACATTTAACATCCATAAGCGTATCAATCACATATCATGAACAAAATAACGATTAATAAACATTGACACCAAAACATAAAATTAAAGCATTAGAGTCACTCTAATGGTGCACTCCTGTAGTATTTCCACTAACACTCCTCTAATTTAGAACGTCTTTTTGTAGGTCAGCAACTCAAACCTACAAGTATTAATAAATCTAACATCAATTAATATGTACTGACTACCCAAATAGTATCATAACAACCCTTAAACTCCACTTCTAGGCCCTTAAAGACTAGGTCACTAAAAAGTGAATGAATCTACCTATAAAACTGAGCTAACATATATTCACATATACTAATATAAATCTGATCTGGATTCAATATGAAAAACTGGTAAGACGCCTGTATTAAAACTGCATAATATACTGTATAGTATCTTTAAAATATTATGGATTTTAGATCTGCTATGGTATATTTGCATCTGGACTGAATATCAAAATTTAAATTTGGTATAATGATCTGATTTGCATCTATGTATCAATATAAGTCTGAACTTGATATAACTCTGTTACATAAACTGTCATATGAACTTGAAATATATATATAAATTTAGATTAACTTATGTAATTCTGATTGGATTGGTAAAATTCGGATATAACCTGTATATGCAATCTGAACTGGAAATATAATAACATCAACAAGATCAAAATCTAATTGTATAAAAAAAATCTGGTATATTACTTATACACTGGTATAAAATCTGATCCATAGACTAATATAGAATTTGGTATGACATCTATATAATCGACAGACTCGATACACAAATCTGATACTATGTGAAAATACAAAACGTATATTACCTTGTATAAAAACTGTATAGTATATGATATATACATTGGAATGAACAAGTAGATTTCTGGATTACATATACAATCTGGACAGTATATACAGTCTGGACTAATAACATCAACAAGATCAAAATCTAATTGTATAAAAAAAATCTCGTATATTACATATACACTGGTATAAAATTTGATCCATAGACTAATATAGAATTTGGTATGACATCTATATAATCGACAGACTCGATACACAAATCTGATACTATGTGAAAATACAAAACGTGTATTACCTTGTATAAAAACTGTATAGTATATGATATATACATTGGACTGAACAAGTAGATTTCTGGATTACATATACAATCTGGACAGTATATACAGTCTGGACTATATATGAAAATCTGGACTAGTTATAAAATCTGATATATGAAATATATATTAAATCCGTACTGTTTCAACAAATATAGAGCTGGTTCAGTTATCTAAATTGATTCAGAAATCTGAACTAATTCAGATAATTCTGAATTGAAGAACATCTGATTTTTTTAAATTCTGGGTTGAGACAGGAATTCAGAAACCTAAACTGAGATAATAGAAAAAAAAAAAAAAAAAGAACTAAAAACTCACCTAAGAGGATTGCTATCGATCCTTACTCTTGTTCCTCTTCTTTTCTTCTTCTTCTTTTTCTTCTTATATCGTCTTCACTTCCTCCCTCTCTCTCTCTATCGTTTTTCTTTTCTTATTCTTTCCTTTTATTTCCTCTCACTCCCCTCTCAGTTTGAGAGTCTATCGTCTTCCTTTTTTTTTCTTTTTTTTTTCTTTCCTTTTCTTTCACATCTCCTTTTTCCTCTCTCTCTCTCACTTACGTTTCCCTCTTTTCTTTTACTAATTTTAAATTTGTATTTTATTTATTGTCTAGTAACTAATTAGATAGTCTATGGTTGGACAGGATTTGTTTCCTAATCCAACTCTAATGCCATATGTAGTGGGTCCCACATATAACAAGATAGGATTTGTTTCCTAGTCTAACTCTATTGCCGTATGTAGTGGGTTTCACATATAACTAGTGTTTTAATATTTTAGGAAACTTATCTCATTAATATCTCTAGTATTAATTAATTAACAAATAAGATTTTAATTCCGTTTTTGGTCGATAATCAGAATTTAAACTAGGATATTTTAATCCAAAACATATTAAAAAGCCATTATTTTAACCCTAAGGCATAGTAATATGGATATTCCTTTTTTTTTTTTTTATTGTTATTCTTAAAAAGAAAGAGAACAAAAACTTGGGGCGTTACATCGTTGGTTTGTTGTTAAGGTTGTCTTGCTGGTGCAAGAGAGTTCATTTGTTTGTTGTTGAACTCGTGTTGCAAACGCCAGAGAGTTCGTTTTGTTTGTTATTAAACTCATCGTGATGGTTCAAGAGAGTTTGTTTGTTTATTATTGAACTCGTCCTACAAATGTAAGAAAGTTCGTTTTGTTTGCTACTGAGCTCGTCTTGAAAGTTCAAGAGAATTCGTTTGTTTGTTGTTAGGTCGTCTTTTAGATGCCAGAGATTTCGTTTGTTCGTTGTCGGGCTAGTCTTTTAAATGCAAGAGATTTCGTTTGTTTGTCGTTGAACTTGTCTTTCCAATGCTGGAGTGTTCGTTTTGTTTGTCGTTGAGCTAATGTAAACCAATCTCAACCCACACTATGATATGTAACAAACAGTCGAAATCAATTATAAGTGGCCACTGATTGGAGAGAACTCACAAGGTGATCCTGGGGGAAGGGAATCTTGCGTAGATAATGGAACAATGATCTATCTCAGATCAAGGGTCTCTCACCCACTACATCTCACAAGAACTCACTGTGCTCAATAGAATACTTTTTATATTATTTCTTCCATCCCTCAATTGAGATGGATTACATCATTTAAATAGAATTGAAGATGAGTCTACTAATGGCAAGCTTGAACTATACTAAGCTAGTAAATAATAGAGGATAACCATGCTGTAATTAAAGGAAACAAAGACTACTAAAATAGAAAGAAATTCCCAACAGCTACTAATTCTTCTTAAATAAATGATCGCCATTTGTAATGCTTGCCATTTGAGAATATGATCTTCCAATCTTTTCCCATTGGGAGATCCCTTCTAATATTATATGCCTACCAATAATGTGCTTGCCATGTTTGTGAGATACACACCAACCCTCACACTAATCTTCATACCAACCCACTTACCATGTTTGTGAGATTTACACCAAACCTCACACCAACCCATGATCTACAGGTTATTTGAACCGCTTACAACTGTATTTGACTCTCGTGAACCAATCTACATCAACTCTCCCCTGTTTAAAAAAAACTCGACCTCGAGTTTGGAATCGATTGAGCTTCAAGATAGCAGGGTGAGTATTCAATTTCTGAAAATGAAAATCTGGTTGCCCTCGAAAGTTGGGAAGGAATTCTTTGACTGTGGGATCTCGTGCTTCAAAAAAGTGAGGTGGGAGCACACATTCAATGTGCTTAACTACTGAATCAACATCACGAACATTGTTGATATCATTCACTGCTACACAAGGGACGTTTTTATAGTCTTGTTGAACCATCACCTTAACCTGTACCACGTTTGCATCTTTGCTCTTGATGTCTTCAGCATATCCTTCAATGGATGGCTCTGGAATAATATAATCTCCCACCATGTGACTGATTTGATCTTCATCTTTATCCTCTTCAATATATCCCTCTATCGTAAGAATTTCAATGGTGCACTCTGCCTTGTCATCAAGGGTTGCTGGAAATACTTCATTGTTCATATTGGCTTCATTCACTGATGCTTCTATAGAGAGTGGACACATTGGATCCTCCTTTGGTACAACATTAGGTTCCTTTAATTTGAGCGATTCGGGGATAGCCAATGTC
The DNA here is from genome assembly GCA_028583415.1 of Protea cynaroides. NCBI lineage: Eukaryota > Viridiplantae > Streptophyta > Magnoliopsida > Proteales > Proteaceae > Protea > Protea cynaroides. The sequence continues at coordinate 36,233,804 of CM053272.1, read as the reverse complement.
GTTACATCCGAATCAAGCGCTTATCTATTTGGTGTAATTCCTCAAGAATTTGTTGATAAACATCCATGTTTAGAAGAGGGGAATTAGGATTATCCTCAAGAATTTCTTCTTTCTACTTTTTTTTTCTTTTTCTTTCTTCTTTCTTCTTTTTTCTTTTTCTTTCTTTCTTCTTTTTTCTTTTTCTTTCTTTCTTCTTTCTCCTTCTTTCTTTTCTCTTTCTTCTTCTTCTTCTTTCCTCTTTTTTTTTTTTTCTTATTCATTCTTATTCCTTCATCTTTTTCTTAATTTTTCTTGTCTTTTTTTCTTCCTTCATTCTTTTTTTTCTTCTTCTTCTTTCTTCTTTCTTTCTTTCTTTGTTTTTATTTTTTCTTTTATTCTTCTTCTTTCTTTTCTTTCTCTTATTTTCTTATTTTTTTCCTTCTTCTTTCTCTTTTTTCTTCTTTCTTCTATCTTCATTATTCTTCTTCTTTCTTCTTCCTTTTTTCTTTCTTCTTTCTCTTTTTTCTTTCTTCTTTGTCTTTCTTATTTCTTCTTTCTTTCTTTTTCTTCTCCTTCCTTTTTTTTTTATTCTCTTCTTTCTTTTATTTTTATCTTCTTTCTTTTATTTTTATCTTCTTCTTCTTTCTTCTTACTTTTTCTTTCTTGTTCTTTCTATCTTTCTTAATTTTTTTGTTCTTCCTCTTCTTCTTTATTCTTCTTTCTTTCTTTCTTTCTTATTTCTTCTTTTTTTTTCTCTTGTTGTTCTTATTCTTGATCTTGTTTCTTCTTCCTCTTCTTATTCTTCTTTCTCCTTTCTTTTTTCTTATTTTGTCTTCTTCTTTCTTCTGCTTTCTTCTTCCTTCTTTCTTTTTCTTCTCTTTCTTTCTTCTTTTGTTTATTCTTCTTCTTTCTTTTATTTATATCTTTTTTCTTCTATCTTCTTCTTCTGTCTTTTTTCTTTTTTCTTTTGCTTATTGTGATCTCTCATTCCTACTTCTTATTTATAATGAAACAATATAGGCAAGATTACAATTATACCCCTACTGATAATAAAGAAAAGAAAATAACAGAAAATAAAGTTAAACATAAAGAATACCCAAAACTCCCCAACATGAATTACGACACTCCCCCTCTAGTTGGTGCATATATATCATGCATACCTAACTTGGACAATATTACTTGAAATGATTTTCCAGGTAAGCCTTTTGTGAAAATATCGGCCAGCTAATCCTCTGATTTGACGAATGGAATATGAATCTGACTACTTTCTAATTTCTCTTTGATAAAGTAATGATCTATCTCAACTGCTTCGTCCTATCATGCTGTATTGGATCGTGAGCGATGCTTATGGCTGCTTTATTGTCATAAAACATAGTCATGGATTGAAAACATTCTACTTTCAAGTCACTGAGTAAGTCTTTCAACCATAGGAGTTTACATATTCTTAGGGCCATTTCCTTGAATTCTGCTTTAGCACTGGAACGTGCCACTACGTTCTGTTTCTTGCTGTGCCAAGTGATTAGATTTTACTTTAAGATGATCATGAGGTGAGAGAAAAAATCCCTTTTCCTGGAACTGCCTTTAGGTAATGCAAAATTCTATACACATCTTCTATATTTGTAGAATAGGGATCATGCATAAACTGACTCACCAAACTTACTGCAAGTGCAATATCTGGCCTAGTATGTGATAGGTAAATAAGTCTTCCAATCAGCCATTGGTACCTTCCTTTATCTGTCGATGTTCCTTCTTTTTCCCTGAGCTTAGTATTGGAATCCAGTGGAGTATCACATGGCCGACATCCTACTAATCCTGTTTTTGATAGAAGATCAAGTATATACTTCCTTTAAGAGAGAAAGATGCCTCTTGCAGAGCGAGCAACTTCAATCCCAAGAAAGTACTTGAGTTTGCCAAGATCTTATCTTTAATTTCGAACTCTTTTTCCAAAAACATTTTAAGTTTTCTTATCTCATCTTCACTATTCCCAGTGACAATAATATCATCCACATACACAAAAAGTGCAGTAAATGTTCCAGAAGAATGCTTGATAACTTTGAACATACCCAAATGTTATCATAGCTTTGTGAAATCTACCAAAAAAAATTAGTCCATAAAGAGAGCGTTTCAATTTACATACCTTCTCACTGGTACTTGCATCTGTAAACTCAGATGGACAATTAATATAAACTTCCTCAGTGAGTTCCCCATAAAGGAAGACATTCTTTACATCAAGCTACTGTAGATCCCAGTTATGGTGTATAGCACATGCTAAAAGCATCCAGACTGTTGTCATCTTAGCTACTGGCGCAAAGATTTCTTGGTAATCAATACCATATGTCTGGGTAAATCCATGGGCTATTTGCCTTGCCTTATACCAATCCACTATGCTTGGTGGAAATGGAACAAGGTCCCACATGTTATTTTTTTTTTCAAGGCTCTCATCTCTTCCATCATTGTAGCTTTCCATCGTTCATCCAAAATTGCATCTTGCCATTTTTAAAGAATAGACACAGAAGAGAGCGAGGATATAAATGCATTAAAGGAAGGAGATAAAGAGTCATATGAAACAAAATTAGAAATTGGGTGAATGGTGCAAAACCTAGTACCTTTCCGAATAGCAAAAGGAAGATCAGAATCAGAGGGAGGAATTTCCTTACCAAGAGGAACCTCAGTCTCTGGATCCACGTCTGGTGAAGGGACAAGTGAAGTTTCGTTGATGGTCCTCCCTTGCTTGCTTCTGGCACGGCTATAGACTTGCAGAAGTTTGGCATTCATACTGGCTATAGTGGGAATGGGTGTAGAAGGTGGTATGGTATCTAGGACGTACGGATCTGGATCGTGATGATTCTTTCTTGGACTGTTTTTATCTTTGTTGGTAGAAACAAAGGTACATCTTCAAGTTCAACATTCTGGACTGCATCCTTCTTCCCCTGAAGATAGGACTTATAGTACACCAGGTCTTCTTGGAGGAGGACATCCTTGGTAACAAAAGTTCGCCGGGAAGGCGGATGGTAACACTTATACCCTTTCTGTGTAGCGCGAGGTAGCCGAGGAAGATGCAACGAAGCCCCCTTGGATCAAGTTTGCCATGAGAATGATGGTTGCAGGCATAACAAACCCGACCAAAGACCTTTGGTTGTAGCACAAATGAAGTGTTGCCAAGTAATAGATCCAGAGGGGCCTTGTTGTTGAGTATTCTCGATGGAAGCCTGTTGATGAGACTTGAGAGAGGTCGCAGTGAGGCCAACATCACTCCAAAACTATGCTAGGACATTGCCCTCAAACATAAGAGCATGTGCGGTTTCTAGTAAATGACAATTTTTCCCTCTGCAACCCCATTTTGAGCTGCTGTATCAACACAACTTGTTTGATGCAGGATCCCATTATCAGATAAATATTGTTGAAAGGTACCTTCAAGGTATTCCTTCTCGTTATCACTTCGAAGTACCTTGTTCTGGAGTCTTTTTCATATTATGGAATTGGCGAAAGCACTGGAAAACGTCACTTTTGTGATGCATCAGATAGACCCAAGTAGTCTTAGTATGATAGTTAATAGAAGTTACAAACCAACGATGCCCAGAGATAGAAGTTGTCAGAGTGAACTAAATCAAAAATACCATCAAATCTATTAAATGAAGTTAAATAAGTTGTACGAGCCTGCTTAGCTAAAATATAGGCTTCGCATAATAACTCGTTTTTACAATGCTTGGAAAGAAAAGGAAACAACTGGGACAAAACAACTGGGGAAGGGTGACCAAGATGGCAATGCCAATGTTGCAGGGTGCTCTCGACTGAATAAATATGATGTGTAGTAGGTAGAGGTGAAGGTGGGGATTCTGAAAGACCATCATCAAGCAAGTAAAGACCACCATGGAATCTACCATGTCCAATCGTCTTTCCACTCTCCACATCCTGAATTACACACGAGGAAGGAAAAAAGGTTACTTTACAGTTAAGAGATTTAATGAAACTACTAATAGATAGCAAATTTGTAGAAAAACTAGGGACATAAAGAACAGACTGTAAAGTAAGAGTGGGAGAGCTGCGGATGGAGCCCTTTCCAGAGACAGGGGAGAGAGACCTATCTACTACTCGGACTGTATTGCTCCCAGAAGAAGGAGAGTACAGGTGAAACGAGTTAACCGAACCAGTCATGTGATCAGTGGCTCCAGTGTCCATAACCCATGGGCTAGAGACAGAAGAAGCACAATGACCAACATGAGAAATACCTAATTAAACAAAATAAGAACCTGGTGTGGCAAATGATGTTGGAATAACAGTATTGGCTGCAGAGGATGGCCTTAGTAGATTTCTGAGTGCCTGAAGTTCTTCTGTTGATAGTGTAGGTAGAGTCCCAGTAGGAGGCAAGCCTCTATCTGATGGGCCTGTGGTGTCCCAAAATTCTTGGATCTCTGTAGCCCTCTCTCATGCCGCTTAGCCTCAATATCAGCTGGTTTGCCATGTAATTTCCAGCAAGTATCCTTAGTATGTCTTTCCTTCCCACAATGTTTACACCTAACTAGTTTCGAAGCAGCAATGCTGTTTTGCTGAGTAGTTTGGAGGACCATTTTGCAGGTAAGGGAGGCATCTTGGAAGTATGATGCATGTCTTCAGATTGAACCAAGGCATAAGCCTTTTCTAAGGATGGGAGGGGCTCTCTACTGAGGAATTGAGCCCGAATTTGATCAAACTCAACATTGAGTCCAGCCAAAAAATTATATACCAACAGTTTTTCCTTTGCAAATTTCATAGCAACATCATCACTAGAACAAGTAGCAGTAAAGGTGCCATAGTAGTCCAACTCTTGCCATAAGCTTTGGAGTTTTAAATAATATTGGGATACAGTAATGTCCCGTTGCTTAGTAGCACCAATCTTCACATGTAAATCATAGATCAAGGAATAGTTGCCAACCTGAGAATAAGTGTAACACCCCCAACTCAAGACCATATACGTTACAGCTAAGTTGCCAGGATTCAAAAGGCTCAAAGAGAAACAAGTGCACAAAGATAAATTTACAAGAAAGTAACAGAAGCTTTAACGACATTAATTAACACAAAAGGGCTACATACTGGTGGGAGATGAACCTCCTTCTGATGAGCTACATATTGGTGTTAAGCTCTAACGATAGCAGAATGGTGGGAGATGAACCTCCTTATGATGAGATGCTTAATTCTGGATCTAGAACCAAAGCCAAGAGATCCGCGAGACTGGCCAGGAAAGCCCGACGAGCTTCGATGGGTATGGATGTATCTAGCCGATCCTAATTGGATCGTTGGTCCTGTCATTTTTTCTGTTCTTGATGAAAGGTTTTTACTGGAATATCAGGGACCTTAATACCCCTCCGAAGCAAGCTGAAGTCAGGTCTCATATTAAGAAGAATCATATATCTTTTTGCATTATTGGGGAGACTAGAGTTAAAGAAAGCAACGCTACCGACATTGCTAAAGTCATAGCTTCAGGATGGCAAATGTTAAGCAACTACAATCATCATTCTAATGGCCGATTATGGATTATGTGGGACAACCTCAAGGTTTCCTATTCCCTGGTGAGTATGTCTGAACAATTTATCCATTTTAAAGTAGAGGATATGATTAATTCCACGGTATTCTTCATTACTGTTGTTTATGCCTCTAACCATGAAATTGATCGAAGAAAATTATGGGAAGACTTATCAACTATTCAGCCGACCATGGAGGTAAACCAATGGGGTATTATGGGAGATTTTAATGTGGTCAGGTATGCTCATGAAAAGCAAGGAGGTGGCTTCAATGACTAATCAGTCAGAGAATTTGCAGCTTGTCTTGACGCCAATGGTCTGGTAGATTTGAAATGGACGGGAATAAATTATACCTAGTCTAATAGAAGAAATGGCGACCAAAGGGTCTCTTATAAGCTTGATAGAGTTATGGTAAATGACAAGTGGCTTTCTATGCTCAGTTCCTCAGAAGTGCGCTTTGACCCCCCAGAGATATCTGACCACTGCCCGATTGTTTTCACAATTTCCCCATATATTTCTTTCAGACCCAAGCCATTCAAATTCTTTGACCTGTGGGCTTCGCGTGATGACTTCAAGGATGTTGTTAGATCAGTATGGAACAGGTTTGCTCTAGATTCCAGCCAGCCATTGGTAAGTTTTGCTAAGAAATTAAGGGAGACTAAATGGGCTCTTGTTCAGTGGAACAAAGAATGTGTTGGAAATGTATCTAATGATGTGCAGGATTGTAGGGCAGCTCTTTATGTTATTCAAAATAAACTCCAGCAACAGGCAACTGACTGTGATCTGGTGGCAGCAGAAAAGTCTTTATCCCTTAATCTTGCGGTGCTGATTAATCAAGAGGAAAGCTTCTTCAAGCAGAAATCCATAATTAACTGGCTGAAATTGGGTGACAGAAATATCAAATTTTCCACTAGTCAGTGAAAGCTAATCATAATAGAAATCACTTATCTTCCTTCATGACTGAGGATGGTACTACTACTTCCGATGTGCCTGGGATCAAGAAGACGGTTGAAGATCACTTCTACAACTTGTATAACCCGACAGATCCTATCCCTATTGACAGTATCCCTCCGGATTTATTTGGGGTTCTTCCCTTTCCCAAAACCTAAGTAATAGATTGGCTGACATTCCCACAGAAGATGAAATCCTTGCTGCAGTAAAGTCTTTTAATACTCAAAAAGCCCCTGGACCTGATGGATTTAGTATAGGATTCTTCTTGGCTGTTTGGGACATTATTAAGACCGATATGCTCTTGGTTATCCACAGCTTCTTTTCAAATCCTGATCAAGCTAGAGAAATCAATCAAACATTCCTCTGCTTCGTCCTTAAGAAGGAGGGTGCATGCTCCATTGGTGACTTTAGGCCCATTTCCCTATGCAATACTATTTACAAAATTATTACCAAAATAATTGCTCTCAGGTTGAAAAAGGTTGTTGGTGATCTAATTAGCTCAAGCCAATCGGCCTTTATTCAGGGTCGCAATATTGTGGACAATATCATGATTTGCAACGATCTTGCTAGGGGTTTCGATAGGAAAAGTCATTCTCCTGTTGCTATATTCAAGATAGATCTCCATGAAGCCTATGATCATGTCAGTTGGGAATATCTCATGGAAGCCATGGCCAAGATGAACTTTCCTAGCAATTTTCGCCAATGGGTTTGGTCCTGTATTATGTCGCCTAGATTCTCGGTCTTAGTCAATGGAAGCCTTGTTGGATTCTTCAATGCTAAACGAGATACTAGGCAAGGATGCCCAATGTCCCCCCTTCTGTTCTGTATTTCCTTGGAAGGCCTCTCTAGATGCATCTAGTTGAAGGCCCAACAACATTTCATTGATTTCTTCCCTAAGTGTAAGGCTATCAAGCTGACTCACTTAACATTTCTGGATGATATTATGATATTCACTAAAGGAAATGTGAAGTCCTTTCAGGCCATTGATGATGTCCTTCAATGCTTCAGTTCTATGTCAGGCCTATCCATTAACAAGCACAAGTCTATCCTGTTCCTTGCAGGTATTGATGACCCCCTTCGCGAGACCCTTAGAAATATTGTGGACTTTCTTCTGGGCTTGTTGCTAGTTACCTATCTTCAGCTGCCTTTAATATCGGCTAGGCTATCAGCCCACCACTGTACCCCTATTCTTGATAGACTGCGGAAAAAGTTACAACTATGGAAAGCTAAATCTTATCTTATTCAGGTAGGCTAGAGTTGGTTAGAGTGGTGATGCAAAGCTCATACTTGTATTGGACTGGAATCTTTGGGCTACCATACACTATTATCTGAAAGATTGAAAGCTTAATGAGTGCCTTCTTGTGGAAAGGGGGGATGACAACAAGCTTTTTCACTCTATTGGTTGGACGAAGGTGTGCCTACCAAAAGAGGAAGGGGGTTTGGGTCTTCGGAGAATTAAAGAGGTAAATATGGTTTGTATCATGAAACTGGTGTGGCGAGTGCCAGAGAAAAAGGAGGGCATATGGATTGAGTAGATATACTATAACTATCTCAAAAGAGACTCTATTTGGTCGGTATCTGCCTGTCATGATTCTCCCTAGGTTTAGAGGACTATCCTATCACACAGGCAGTTGGTTCTCCCCCACATCAAGTCCATTATTGATAATGGATCTTCAACCCTCTTATGGCTTGATAACGGGCATCGTCATGGTGTCTTGGTTCATGCCCTTGGTGACAACATCCAAATCGACTATGGAAGTGAGAGGCTCGCAACTGTATCATCTATCTTACCGGATGGGGTGTGGTCTACTGGTCGGGCTTCCTCATTTAGATTGATGTAGGCTTGGGAAGTCCTCAATACTATCACCCGCAGACCAAGGGGTAGCGGTGATATTATGAGCTGGACAGCCTCCCCTAATGGCGCCTTCTCAGCTTCCTCAGCTTGGAACCTTATCAGATCTCGTAGTACCAAGGTTGATTGGTTTGATGTAGTGTAGTTCAAAGGATTTTCCCCCAGGCACAGCTTTATTCTCTGGAGAACCTTAACCCATTCTGTTCCCACAGGATCTTTGTTGCGCAGTCGGGGAATCACTCAAAGTACTAGTTGCGGGTTATGTTGGGCTACTGAAGAGGATGTTTACCACTTGTTCTTCGAATGCCCCTTTTCCAAAAGAGTTGGGGGAAAGATTAATGAGAAGTGCTAGCCACGTCATAAAACAATCCGGACCTTTGATCAAGAGTAGAGATGGATTGAAAAAATTTCAAGAGTAGATTTATGGGTGATACTACTGTCAAGGTCGCCTTCGCAGTAACGGTGTATCATATATGGTTCGAGAGAAACATAAGGATATGGGCTGCTAAGACGAGATCTTTTGAACACATTTGGGAGGCTATTACATTTGATGTGCGTGGTTTGATGACACCCCCCCCCCTTTATTGATCTCTGACAGGGATCGTGTTATCCTCTCTTCTTGGAACATCAATCCCGGACGGGGTGGTCTCTCCCCGTCCTCTCCCTCTTTTGTGGCTTTAGTGCTATCTTTGTGTAATACCCCAATTCTTGAGGTATTAATTACCCGATGTTTTCCTTTTCTATTTAAACATTTTTTGTTAGATTTTGTACTCGGGGGTATTTTGGTAATTTTAACCCCAGTTTGAGGTAAGAGAGCAGAGATTTATAATATACTGTAGTATAAATTTAATCATGTTGGAATTTAATTTTGAATCTTTCTTTATAAAGTGTGTAGGTATATAATATACAATGTATGGTTATACCGTTAGATTATGTTAATAGGTGGCCCCATGTAGTTAGATGGTCATTTGGAAAAGCGGTAAGTTTTAAAATAAAACTTTATAATTTTGGGTTTGGTTGTAATTGGAAAATATAAAAGGATAGAGAAGGACATAAAAGAATTTAAAAATTGGAGACAAATAAGAAGGAAATTATATACATAAGGGTTTATGTGTAAATTTAAAAAATAAATGGACTTAGGTATAACCAGTACATAAATAAAAAGGTTACCATTACTTTAATGATTAAACTCTAAATCTACAATTAAAAAATTTAAGTAAGGGATAAGTTAGTCATTCCACTTAATTTAATTGTAACTAATTAGTCAAAAGCCAATTGATTTTCTTATATATACATATATAACGTAAATAGGGGATTCTCTATTCTGGATCTAGATACATTAGAGAAAGAGAGAAGGTAGAAAAGAAAGAGGAGAACCGGGAAGGAGAAGAAGAGGAAGAAGAAGAGGAGGAATAACATGATTGTTTTACTAATAAGTATGCTAATTTTGTTATGCATGAGTAAATCTGCCTTTAGTTTATATTTTCTTGTTTAAGTGCTTTTTAAATGTGATTATTGGTTATGATGAATGGATATGATGTTGGCTGAAATGAATGAAAACATTATGGAGAATAGTTTATGTAAATGTGCAGGAAAAGTTATAAAGGAACACAATAAAACAAGGAAAATGAATTCATTTTATTTGGAAAGTAAAGCATATGTTCAGAGAAAAGGGGAAAGCTGTCCCAACTTGTTTTACAAGATAGACTATCGGCATAAGGCCGGAGTATAAAAGTGTTAATATGAGTAGTACAAAACAAGGGAGTGAAAGAACAAGATAAAGAAACTTAGAACCCGTGTTTGCTGCCCCCTTCTCATTAGGGGTAAAATAATGAGTGGAGATGCGTTGCACCTAGAAGTCTAGGACTTCATTGCCTTCTATATTTAGCCGAGACGTCAGGGACGTCAACAGTCCATTTGCAGGGCTGAGAGTTCTGGGAACTCGCTGCCTTGGAGGCGAGATATCTAGGACGTCATCTATACATGCGGCTATTCAGTAGAGACATCAAGAACGTCGACAATCAGTTTGGAGGACTGAGAGTTATGGGAACTCACCGCCTTTGAGGCAAGATGTCTGGGACATCATCTGTACATGCGGCTATTTAGGCGAGATGTCAGGGACATCAACTAGTGCTTTAACGACTCCAAATATTAAACGCAATGCAGCATAAGTATTTGAAATGTTTAATTGGGACTTCTGCATTCCTACCATAAGTATTTTTTGATTTCTATTGTAAGTAGTTAATTTTTCCTCATTGAGCGAAAGCTCATTCTGTCATTTAAATGATGGTTCAGAGATAGGTGGGGATTACTTAGAAGTATATCCTGATTCAATTTAACCTAGCTTCCGATGAAAGGAGTATTTGAGACCGTTGAACTCAGTTTCTTTTGTACCGTTGTGAGAACTTCTGTATACACATAAGGAACAATAACTATGTAATTTGGCTTGTAAGTAAAGTTTTGAATGTAAAGTAATGGTGCTATCAGAACGAGAAATGTATGCAGCCCTTTTTCATGTTAATTAATATCATTCTAGCGTCCATTAGTTTCGTGAAATTTATGCTTTATTTGTTTGTTTCTCTTTAAGCTTCTTGAATCCTGGCAGCTTAACTATAATGTACCTGGCCTTGAGTTGGGGGTGTTATACTTTGTGGCTAATGAAAAAAATAGAATAAGAGAGTGTTAGGTCTCTCTCCTCTCAACTCTTATTTATAATGAAAGATATAATGAAATTACAACCTTACCCTTATTGTAATAAGGGAATAATGACTAAACAGAAAAAGAAATAACATAATAACAGAAAATAGAAACTAACTAAAAACAAAACAAATTTACTATTATGCCAATTTCATATGGGCGATAACTTTTGTCCTATAGATATCGACACTCCCCCTAAATTTGGTGCATATATATCATGCATACCCAACTTGGACAATATAGAGTGAAACTGTTTCTTAGGTAATCCTTTCGTGAGAATGTCTGCCAGTTGATCCTCTTATCTGATAAATGGAATCTGAATCTGACCACTTTTAAGTCTCTCTTTAATAAAGTGACGGTCAATCTCAACATGTTTGGTCCTATCATGTTGAACCGGATCATGAGCTATACTGATGATGGCCTTGTTGTCACAAAACAGAGTCATGGTTGAAGAACTTTTGACTCTCAAGTCTTCAAGTAACCCCTTCAGCCATAAGAGTTCACAAATTCCCTGAGCTATTGCTTGGAATTCTGCTTCTACATTGGAGGGAGCTATTACATTTTGTTTCTTACTATGCCATGTGACCAGATTTCCACCTACAAATGCACCTATCCCTACTAGTCCTAGACCTTTGCATGTTCTTAGTAAAGAGCCACTTCCATCTCTAAAACAAGCATATGCATTGGTCCAGTCAGAAGATATGCGTCGTACCTCTATGATGCCTCCATTTCCTGCAGAAAGATCAGCCCTCCAATCCACTCAGCCAGTTGTCTCTACAGTTAGTAAACCAATCAAGTGTTATTACTGTGGGAAGGACCTCCATACGAAGGAAACTTATTGGAAGTTGCATGGTAAACCAGCAGACTTTGAAGCAAAAAAACTTGAGCGAGGACCTCAGCGATTCAAAACTTTTAAAGCTCCACAGGCAAATCAGACAGAGACGTGCATCCCCAACTATGCTGTCCACAGAAGAACTATAGGCTCTGATACCATGGTGAATTTAATAGAATGAGAGAGAGTTATGTCTCTCTCATCTCAACTCTTATTTATAATGAAAGATAAAATGAAATTACAACCTTACCCTTATTGTAATAAGGGAATAAAGACTAAACAGAAAAAGAAATAATATTATAGCAGAAAATAGAAACTAAATAAAAACAAAACAAAATTACTATTATGCCCATTACATATGGGCAGTAATTTCTATCCTATATATCTCGATAGTGGTGCTAGAATCTTGTAATTCTTTTGTATCCTTTAGATACCCAGGTTTACCTCCTCTGGTTCCGGGGTTCTGTTAATATATCTATTCATTCATCAAAAAAAAAAAAAAAAAGGACTACATACATTTCCTCATTCTGGTGGCACCATTACTTACATTCAAAACTTTACTTACATGTCAATTATTAGTTACATAGTTCTTGTTCTTTATGTACATACAAAAGCTTCCACAACAGTTCAGAAGTCTCAGACTCTTTTCACTCAAAAGTTGGATCAGCTGAGTTAGGAAATCCCTCTGAGAGCACTCCACTTGTCTCTGAAATCCATCATTTAAATGACAGAGTGACCTTATGCTCATTGAGGATAATTATTTACTTATACCAACAAAATTACAAAAGCACACAAAGCATTCTAACAAAAATAGCAATACCCACATCATGGAAAGATTTAACATGCTTGGAAATTATCATATACTTATGATATGAATGCAAAATCATAGTTAAAACATTTCAAATAATCCTAGGTAAGCCAGTCATGTGTTTGCTGCACTGCCCTTAACATATAGAGTCGTTAAAGCACTAGTTGATGTCCCTAACATCTCGTCTTGATAGTCGTTTTTGCAGTTGATGTCCCAAATATCTCGCCCCAAGGGCGATGAGTTCCCGGAACTCTCAGTCCTCCAATGGACTAATGACATACCAAATGTTCCGGCCTCAGAAAAAGACGATGAAGTTCCAAACTTCTAGGTGCAACGCATCTCCACTCATTATCTTATCCCCTAATAAGGAGGGGGCAACGAACATGGATTGCATTCATTTACAATTCTTTTTATTAGATAGTTCTATACATGAACACATATATATGAATTTCATCACATCTTTCATTCTCTATAGTCAATTCCCCGTTCATCTATGTTTATGCATAGGGGTCATCATCGTGAATATCACATTCATAAATAGATTCCATTAACATGACATCATATCAGATTCCATATAATATAGTTACATCATTTCAAATACGTCACAAGAACAAATTTTACATAGGATTTCACACCGCAGCATCTCCAATCATAATAAACATCATGCTAAATCAAGCAATACATACAAGCACCCAAATAAATGGATAAATAAATAATTTTCCCTCACCTAATGTGTTAACTTTTCCTTTCCCTTCAACTCTCGGGGAAGTTGTTCAATTCTTTTCTCAATTCTTTGGCGTCAGTCTTTTCTCGGTCTATTCAACAAACACAATATAGACATTCACTTAGTATATTTCCTAATTGTTTTAGATAAGTATTCTTCCTATTGACTCTGAGAAATCTAAACTATTTCTCATTCTGTTAAAGATTCACTGTTATGGTGCCCTGGCAAAAGCCAAGGGCAAAATAGTCATTCTCTTAAAATTCCTCACACTTAACTCTGTTTAATTTACTAACTTAGTTCTTAGGGGTATCATGGTCATTCGATCATAAAACCCCTCTCCTAACTTGATTACAACTCTTTTCTTCATCTCTAAGGGTAAAATGGTCATTTAGGCCAAAATATCCCTTTTCTATTTATTGCTAAGAAATGTCTCATGTTGTAGGGGCATAAAAATCATTTCAGCTTGTCAAAACTTAACGTTATTTTACTTTTGTGCAGTCCATTAATTAAAGGACGGCACACTCATTGAACCTTTATTCTCAGTTCATAAAATCTTCAAAATACACTTAGTTGATGAGTTTGAATTAACTTGCTGTCCATTCAATTAGGTTTCATTTTCTTATTGAATAAACAATCCTTTTCATAGGTTCACCTTATTGTTTTTAGTCCATATGGTCTGTTCAACTTACAGTCTATTAATAAGTTCTCCATTGTTAGCTCATTAATTCATTTCTTTTAATGCATTCAACACTTAAAGGCTAAGCTCTTATTCTTATTTGCTGAAATACCTAATTAACTGTATAATAAAAATATATCAAAATTACAGCTTTTATTGACATGGTCGCTTACCTGAATTCTTTTCTTAAGAATCTGTTCTTTCTTGTAACGTGATAGAGACAGATTTCTTCACTCTTTCTACCAATAAGTCACTAGGAGCTGATTTCTTCACTAGCATGTAGCATCATTCATTTCATTCTTCCATTAGTATTAGTCAGCTCAACTTGAGCTGTCCTATGCTTAGATCCCTTTAAAAATCATTTTAGACAACACATTATGCTGTCCACACCTAGAATCTCATAATTCATCATTCCATTGGGTCTCATATCAAAAACTGATATTCATCAACAGGTTTAGTAGGAACCAGTTCGGTTGGCATTTCATACAGCCCAAAACTTACTTTAGCATCTTCATTAATCAATCAATTTTTTATTTTTTTTAAACAACCTCAAGAGTGAACTGATTCTTACCTTATAGCCTTGCAGCAGCTTCTACTATTGAACCATGCTTGACTTCACTTTCAACTCCTACTTAGCCAAGGTAAAATTATTAGATTTGACACACATGTAGAACTTAAATTCTTCCTCTGTTTCAGGTTCTTCTTTCTTTCACACAGCACCCTTGTTGCTTCTCTTCTTCTCAACAGAATCTTCTATTTATTCTCCTCCCTTCCCACTCTGCTCAATCTCTTTCTTCATTGCTAGAATTGGGTAGAGCTTCCTGCTGTACCTCTTTAAAGTTTCGTCCATAGCTCATTTCTCTCTCTTCTGCTCCTGCTAGAACTGAGCACAGCCTCCCCTATGTTCATTATTCTTTTATCAATTTAATTCTTCCACCTTCCAACCGAAAACAGCAATTTCCATCTTGTTGTTCCTTCCTTCTTGCTGCACTCTTTCCTTTCTTTTTGTTTTGCAAAACTTTTCTCTTTCAGCTCCCAAATTCCTCTTTCCATTCTCTATGTTCAAGGAGCAGGTTAGGTTTCTTCTAACTTTTAATCCTTCTCTTCTTATGTTTGCAGGTCACATGGTACTGTAGCAGCTTCTGCTGCTCCTTCTC
This sequence comes from Protea cynaroides, assembly GCA_028583415.1. Classification (NCBI taxonomy): domain Eukaryota; kingdom Viridiplantae; phylum Streptophyta; class Magnoliopsida; order Proteales; family Proteaceae; genus Protea; species Protea cynaroides. The sequence goes on along the minus strand of CM053272.1, from coordinate 36,218,630 downwards.
CTTCCAAAACCAATGTTGATAGAAGCTCTACTTCCCTCAATATGCAGCCCAGCTGCAATTCCTCTTCTTCTTCCTACGGCTGAGCTCCTTCCTCTGCATCAAAGTTTTTTTTTCCTTGCTGAAACTCACCTTCTTTTCTTTCCTAAGCCAGAGCTGATTACGTGAGAAAGGAATGAATTAAACAATCCACTGATTCTTTGCTTTTATAGTTTTAATTTGCATTAACAATTGCTTAGTGAAATTACTAAGCTGCCCATAGTTTATGTTGATTAATCACACTTTTATCAACTCTTTTTTCAGTATCCTTGTAAACTATATTTACTAATAATCCCCCAACTTCTTTGATATTCATCTCAAAGCCCCTTGGACTTTATTTTGTCTTCAAAATAATCCCACACCTGTCCCTACTTGTGTTTATTCATTAAGCACTCAAATGACAGCTCAAACATAAGCTGTCTTCCGAGATGGCTCCATGTGCTCTGATTCATTATTTTCCTTCTGATCCAGAAGCAATACCAAAGTGTTTCAAAGAAGGGAAGGGTTATCTTGACGTAGGTCTGCCTCCGGCCTAGATTAACCTAAGTTATATGGAGTCTAACTCAGGGCAGAGGGAGGGCTAGGATGGGCTTGGGCGATCGTAGTGAGTGTCAGGTATCCCATGAATCATGGCAGATATGGGATCGGAACCCCGTTACGGCGAAGAAGGGTTTCGCCGAGGCTGGTACACAACACTTAGTTCTTCAATCTAAGCTTAAGCTAAGCTAAGTAAGTACACTTACTTGCCTATTCTTAAACTATGATTGATAAAAGAAAAGGGGCATTTTCTTTTCTTTGCTGACAGTAATCAATCCTATTCTTGCGCTAGGAAAAATTATTAACAAGTGCTTCCCTGTTGCTCCGATCTCCCCTACGCCTAGGACATTGTCTGGGCCAAGAGCCATAGTTAGTTGTTGTTTCCATTTGGTTGTTTTTTCTCGTTGTTGATACCGGCAAGACCCAGCCAGATGATGTCTGCTGGTTGGTAGTGAGAGATGGAACCCACTAATATGGGTGGGTTAACCAGGTTTGCTGGCTGGTCCTTGGGCCGGCCAGACTAGAACCGGGTTGGACCACCTTTTTTTTTTTAAACTCATGATCTCCTTCTCTCTTTCTTTCTCTCTCTCATCAAGTGGGACCCACTTAACCCACTAACAACAAATAAGAACTTTCATAATATTTAATCTAATAAAATAATATAATAACAATATACTAATACATATCATAGCATATGATTAAATTAATTATGTGCATAAATAGACTATAAACTCACCTTGGACTAACATTTTACCAAAATGTCCTTCACTCCACAACAACCTCTAGATTCTTTCTAGAAAAATTCGTTCACCATCAATACCTCAGATAACTAAGGTATTACATCTTTCGTACTTAGGGTTGGCAATTTATTAAAATGCCCTTCCACCAATCAGAGCTTTTACGGTAACATGGGATTACTAAAAATGGGGTATTACAATAAGTCTCATTTGCAACCTTCCAAATTTCAGTAGCATCAAGTAATAATATATACCCCTGGCAAATTTTGGGTTCCATAGAGCTAATTAAATATGCCATCATAATAGAATTCTCAGACGCCCATTTGTCATAGTTTGTCTGTGAGAGCAGGTGCCTTCTTCTAACCAGTGATATAACCCAGCAGACTTCTTGCAGAGATCGCCATGTGTGCTGTCTCATCCAACTTAATTGGGTTAAGTGCAATAGCAGTGATTTCGATTTTGGAGGTCTCCGTATTAGGAGAGACAGCTTCAGAAGAGTCAACCATGGGGATGATCACAACCCAAGAATAGTCTGACCAATAAACTGGAACAGAACAAATTGATATGTACTTAACAATGTAAAATACCTTTAACAGAGATGGCGTGTTTCAATCTTCCGGGAGCGAGATACACATCTGCAGCAAGTTTCGATCTTCATAAAATCAAGGAAGAATCGAGGTTGGCTATTCGAGTGATTTCTTCAAAGCATATCCCTGTAACAAGGGATACACGGCAACCGATAATAACAAATCCTTGGGGAGATGTTTAGTTCATAGGTAAGAGATTAGAATGGATGACAAAAAGGTTTAGAGAAGCTAATAGGAGATGGTGGTAGGTATAGGATAAGTGTTAGGGAATTTCAGTTGGGTTAGGGTGAGGTATAGGGGATGGCGGTAGGTTTAGGGTTAGTTTTAGACGATAGGTTTAGGGTGAGTTCTAGGTATTGGCGGTAGGGTTAAGGATTGTCTAGGTACTAGCAAAAGGGATAGGGACTGTCTAGGTATTGGTGGTAGGGTTTGGAGGCCTAGAAGTGGTATTGGCAAGAGGTTTGAGAGATGTAGGGTGGTGTCGGCAAGGATAGGTGGTAGGAGAAGGTGGTGGCAGAGGTGTGAGGAGAAGTGAGAGAGGCGGCAATAGTTTAGAGGAGAGAAAAGAAAAGAAGAGGAGGAAAGAGAGAGAGGCGGTAGGTCTAACCTTGCTCTGATACCATGTTGAATCAGAATGAATGAGAGAAGAATAATGATCTCTCACTCCTACTTCTTATTTATAATGAAACCATATAAGCAAGATTACAATTATACCCCTAATGATAATAAAGCAAAGAAAATAATAAAAAATAAAGATAAACATAAAGAATACCCAAAACACCCCTACTTGAATTATGACACTTTCTTTCTTAATTATCTTCTTTCTTCTTTCTTATTTTTTTCTTCTTCTTTCTTTTTTTTTTTTAACCTTATTACTTCTTTTTCTGCTTTCTTTCTTTCTTTCTTTCTTTTTCTTCTCCTTCTTTGTTCTTCTTTTTGTTCTTCTTTCTATTTTTTTCTCCTTTGTTTTATCTTTTCTTCTTTCTTTCTTTTTACTTCTTTCTTTTCTTTTCTTTCTTTCTTTCTTTCTTTCTTCTTCTTCTTCTTCTTCTTCTTCTTCTTCTTCTTCTTCTTCTTCTTCTTCTTCTTCTTCCTCCTTCTCTCTTATTCTTTCTTTCTTCTTCTTCTTCTTTCATGTTTCATCTTTTTTCTTTATTCTTTCTTATTCTTTCTTCTTCTTCATTCTTCATTCTTTCTTCTTTCTTCTATTCTCTATGGTTTCTGATTTTGTGCAACATGTGTGAAATATTAAGAAGATGTATTGATATTATAAATTGCAATGCTTATCCTATTGCCATGGAATGTGAAATGATAGAACATGCCTTATTTGATTAAATACAGTGGAATGCTATGTTATGACAAGATTTCTTATTGAATGTGATGCTGTTTAAGATTATATCATAAGATGTGAATATGTCAAGATAATATGCTTAGTTAGAAAATTCCTTGAAATGTCAACAAGAATATGCTGTGTTTTATGCTTATGAATTGAAAAATGACATGATATGATAAGAATGGTTCAATGTATAAATATGCAAATGAAATAAGGTACTAAAATGTGTATTGATTAAAGATGGTAAAGGAATGACACAAAAGTTAAGGGAAATGATAAGGTTGCTACGAAAGGCTAGAAACAGTGGAGGCACTATGAGGCAAAAGACCATGGGGAGACATGGTCAGCCAAAAGACAGTGGAAACATGGTGAGTCTAGAGTCAGAAGACCATGTGAAGCAAAAGACAGTAGAAGATTAGAGAATCAAAAGCTGGGGAATTAATAAGGTAAAGAGAATAGACCCTTTGTGGCAAAAGACCATATACGAATGGTGAGCCAAAAACAGTGCAAAGCATGATGAGTCAACAAACAGGGGAGAATGAAAGAATAGAGTATCAATGAAAGGAATAAGGAAGTGAAATGAACAGAGTATGAATTAAAGACAAGAATAAATGATAATTAAATGTTATAAAGAATGATGTTTGCCATGTTTATATGAGAAAGGATGTAAGGATTAACTTGTGAATTGCTTGTGCCTTATGGTGTATGTTATGATATGAGTAGTTGTTTATTTCACGTCATTGGGCTTTTAAGTTCACGCCATGTTATTTATTGTTTTCTTATAGACGACGTTTAGAAACTGAATGACCCCATTGATTATGTAAATTTGTGGTGTATTTTGACATAGCATGTTGTTACTAGACTTGGAAGTGTAAATAAATTTAAGAACTACAGGAACAGTTTTATGGAATATTTAAGTTGCCACTAGACTAACAAAAGCAAGACCTTGGTTTAATTTATGTTTAAAGTGCAGGTCTTTTGTTGACAAAAGAATTTATGAATAAGTATGTTTTGGATGAATGCACAATCCAATTTTTGGGGGCTACTTGTTTTCATATAATAATCTTGTTTGTGATTAGTGGTAAAAAAAATCTTGGGTAACGCCCAAAAACTCACAGCCTCGGACTTGGGGCGTTACAGAAACAATGGTTCCCTATAATCCATTTTGATCGTTTTAACATCAGTAATGGTTCCACAACTTGATTTTCAGTTAAGTGATTGAAGCTCTATTTATTCTTTGAATTTCTGAATTTGAGACTTTGAGTTGGTGATTTATGCTATATGATTGTCTTGAAAAAAAATCTAAATTTATTGTGAATGCTTGAAGCCTTATGAAAGTCTAAGAAATAATGCCAACATTTACTTCTGAGTTTAGTTTTGTTGTTTAAAGAATATGGACTACTGATATTCTATAAAACTAAGATATATGTTATGCTTAAGTCTATGAATGATTAGTTTAGTTTGTTCAAATATTTCAAGGAAAAAAAAAAAACATAAATCAACTATGTTAATGTTTTGTTGAAGGCTAAAAATATCCTATTTAATAATTAGCAAGGGAATTTAAAATGTCTTAGTTTCATAGACGTTCTAATTTTGGAAAGCTCACATTGAATCATCTTAATTAGATAACTTTACACTTAACTCTATCAATTGCATACTCTCTTCCCTCTCTTCCCTCCCCCCCCAAAAAAATCCCTCTCTTGGAGATCCATCAATAGAAACCAGTGGGAGTCCCTCTCTTGCTCTGAGCAGTACATTGGCCTCTTGAAGGAGAAGTTGATCTTTGTCAATCTCCCTTTCAAGGTCAAATTTTTTGATCAAGTTCTCTTCGAACCCGCAAATTGATTTGGACATTGAATCCATTATTCAGTTTCTAACTTGGAATTATTGGAAGGATTGTCAATCTCCTTTAGATCAAATGACATGGTTTGTTTTCCTCTCTCCATGATCTTCCAAGCTTCCATTGATCTCTCTCTCTCTCTCTCTCTCCCACTAACACATGGTTACACGTGCATCTTTACTAGTGGAAGGAAATGACTAAACTAGAATTTTAAAATTAGAATAGGGATAAAACATAAAATTTGTTCAACTCTGAAGAGATTGGATTAGAGAAGATGAAGAAGAACGAGAAGCATCAATTAACTCTGGTATTTGGTCACACAGGACAGCACTTCAATCGCAAAACCAAATCAAATTCGTTTAACTCTAATTTCATTAAACTGAACGGACTTACATATATATAATGATCTTTTAATAATGAAATTCATTGTCGAAATCTAAAACAAATACAGAGTTTAAGTCTTTCCTGATCAACAGCTGATAGAATAAAAATAACAATTATTAAATTAGAAAGATAACCCTGGCAAATAAATAAAATCCAAATTTCTTCCATTGAACTGGAAACCAGGTTTAAACCCACTTCCTCTTAGTCTGGGTCATGCTGGTTCATATAACTGCAACAGGCATCTTCTTAAAATATTTCCCTATCTACACCTTCATTGAGAATGTTAATTCATGTATGACGGTGAAAATATTGTAATCAACTATTAGTAGATATTAGCAGTAAATTTAAGGAACTTGAAATCAACCAATAAATTTAGGAGAACACAATAGTTTTATCATCAGGATTAATAAAATAATAAATAACAAAAGATACTGAACCTCTTCACAAAAGATTTCAACCAATGGTGTTTATACTTAATGTAACAATTACACAAAGTGATAACCAATAACTTGCAAAACCAGAAACTGAGATGAAGAAAATAGAGAAAAGAAAGAAGAGAGAAGAAAAAGAAGAATGAAAGAGAGAATGAGAGTGTGACTGCAGTAGAATGCTGAAGTCGATACTTCCAATCTCCTCTCCTTAATTTATATTATATATAGAAAAAGTGTCCAACTATTACAAGCAAGCTTCTAAACTTAGAAGAGACACAATAGGAAGAAAATAAGATAAATAAGGAAATAGAAACCAAAACAAACTAAGCAACTAATCCAGCTAAGGTATCCGATATCGTAACACCCTCCCACAAACTGGAGTGTGTAGATCATCCAATCCCAGCTTATAACAATTTAAACGATATGCTGGTCCAAATAAGGGCTTAGTTAGTATATCAGCAAGCCGATTTGAAGATGAAACAAGAAGAGTGACAACGAGTTTCTTCATAACAGCATCACAAACAAAATGTCAATCCACTTATAGGTGCTTGGTACGTTCATGGAACATTGGATTGCTTGCAATATAGATTGCAGCTTGATTGTTACACATCAAGACCATAGGCGAGAAATAGGGAATCCCAATTCCTGCAGAAGATTTTTTAAACATAGTAGTTCAGCCGTAGTATATGCCATAGCACGGTATTCAGATTCAACACTTGATTTAGAGACAGTAGTCTACTTTTTACTTCTCCATGTGATAAGATTACCACCAGCAAATGTGTAGTAACTAGTAGTAGAACGTCTATCACCATCTGCCCTAGTCCAATCGGCATCAGAGAATCCCACAACATCAAGATGATGATGGCGGGAATAAATAAGACTGATGCCAGGAGACTTCTTGAGATAGCGTAATATACGACAAACAGCATCCCAATGGACCACCTTAGGAGCTTGTATAAATTGGCTGACTATCCCGACTGCAAAGGAAAGAACAAGCGAGTAACAGTAAAGTAGATTAGCTTTCCAACCAACCGTTTATACTGATGAACATTAGAAAATTCAGGACTATTTTAAGTTTTAAATTTCTAATGAGGATCCATGGGAGTTTCAACTGGCTTAGCACCAAGTAATCCTGTTTCAGCAAGGAGATCAAGTACATATTTACGATGGGATAGACTGATGCTTGTAAGGCTCTGAACAACTTGAATACCAAAGAAGTAATGAAGAAATCCTAAATTTTTCATCTAAAAATGTTTGTTTAGATGAGACTTAATTTCTACAATCCCTGACTTGTCATTCCTTGTAATAATAATATCATCAACATAGACTGCTTCTATGGTAACAGTAGATCAATGAAGCCATACAAAAATAGAGTGAGCTGAATAGCAGGTAGTGAAACCAAAGCTAGTAATAACTGTGCTGAATTTATCAAATCGATCCCGAGGAGACAGCTTAAGTCTATAAATAGCCTTGAGTAATTTGCAAACTTTGGTAGAATTCCCTCCCTAAGCAACATACCCTGGAGGTTGGTTTATCTATACTTCCTCTTGAAGATCCCCATACAAAAAGGCATCTGATAAATGGGCCAATCAAAATTCACAGCCATAGAAATGATAACTCTAACAGAGTTGAGGCAAGCCACAGGAGAGAAGGTTTCAAAATAGTCAACTCCATAGGTCTGAGTAAACTCTTTGGCTAGAAGACGAGCTTTTAGGCATTCAACAGTGCCATCTGAATTATGCTTCACAGTATATACCCACCGGCAACTAACCACATATTGACCAAGTGGAAGATTAACAAGAGCCCAAGTCTGACGAGAAGTCAGAGCGTCAATTTCAGTATCCATAACCGCTTTCCACCTTGAATGGGACAAGGCTTGGGAAAAAGTAATAATAACAGATGTAGCAGATTAAGAGTAAACAAGATTTCGATGACAAATGGGAAGATAGCCAGTAGTAACAACATCCTCAATAGGAAAAGTAAATAATGAGTACTTGGCAGGTTGAGTAAGAGTACGAGTACCTTTATGGAGAGCAATAGGGAGGTCAGGGGTGACCTCAGCACCAAGGGTAGATGTAGTAACAGATGGAGCATGAGACACAATGGTGGTTGGAGCCGTCAGCCTGCGACACTGGTAGACCTGTAGTAGTAGTGTAGGTGATGGTGGTGATGATGATGGATTTAATGCAGAATCATCAAAGCGGATGAAAGGTATTGGTGGGGCTGGCGAAGATGAAACATCATGCACCTTAACTTGATAGTATTGATCGTCTTCAAAGAAGTTAACATTAGGATTTACAAAGTGACGCTTAGTAACAAGATCAAAACACCTGTACCCTTTTTGAGTATGAAAATAACCAAGAAAAATACATTTGACAGAACAAGGTGAAAGTTTATCTAATTTGGGATGCAGTATGTGGACAAAGCAAGTACTACCAAAAACCCGTGGAGAGACATGAAATAATGGGGGTATTAGGATAAAGAAGATGAAAGGGAATTTTATTGTTAAGAACAAAGGAAGGCATCCTATTAATAAGGTAATAGGTAGTCAAAATAGCATTACACCAATAATACTTGGGTACATTCATATGAAACATGAGTGATCTAGCAATATCGAGGAGATGTTTATTTTTACATTTTGCAACCCCATTTTGTTGGGGAGTGTAAGCACTTTTGTTGTGGGGGGTGTAAGCACAACTAGTATAATGGAGCATCCCATGAGCAACGCAAAAATCAGAAATAGTAGATTGAACATACTCAAGTGCATTATCAATACGCAAAACTTTGATAGAAACGCCAAATTGAGTAGAAATTTCTTTATAAAACCCCTTAAAAACGTTAAGAAATTCAAAACGATCCTTAACTAAATAAAGCCGTGTATTATGGAATAATCATCCATAAAGGTTACAAAATAAATAAAACCAAGTCTATTGGGGATTCGACAAGGACCCTAAATATTAGAATGTACTAAGGAAAACAGAGAAGTACGCCGAGGCGTAGAACTAGTAGGAAAAGAAGAACGGTGATGTTTCTCTAATTCACAAGCCTCGCACTGTAAAAGTGGAGAGAGACTTGCAATTAGGGATTAGAGCCTTCATCTTGGAGAAAGACAGGTGACCAAGCCAGTGGTGCCATTTAAATGGAGTAATGGTGGATGTAGTAGCAGTGGTGGTGAAGTGGTCAGTTTGCTCCAAGTAGTACAGGCCAGCATGCTCATGTCCGCCACTAATCGTCGCCTTGGTCCTGAGATCCTGAAAGACACAATAAGAAGGAAAGAAAGTAGCAACACGGTTAAGTGATTTGGTAAGTTGGCTAATGGACATAAGATTAAGTAGTAAATTAGGAGCATGTAGCATTGAAGATAAGGACAAGGATGAGGTAATAGACACTTGCCCATGCTGGGAGGCTGTCGTAGAGGAACCATCAGCAAGATAAATAGTCATAGGCTTGGGGGTGTCAGTAATAGAGGTAAAGGAAGAAGACTTACTAGTCATATGACATGTAACACTGAATCAATAATCCAAGATGTAGGGGAGGCTATAAAAAATAGGGCAGAGGTACTTGTATGGGCTAGGGTGGCAGCGGAAGATGGACCAGCAGCTTCAAGTTGTTGAACTCATTGCAATAGAGCTTCATATTGAGTAGAGGATGGTGTATATGGTTGTGGTAGAGGTGTCTGGGCAGGAGTAACAGAATTGACTAGTGTATCAATCTATTCAGGATGACCAAACTTTTCCCAACAAGCATCAACATTATGATTGATCTTGTGGCAATGAGTTCAATATCTATTTTATTTATCATAGTTTGTCCTACCAGAACCACGACCAAGAAGGCCACGTCCATGACCTCAAGTGGAGCCATGACCTCTAGAGGAGGAGCCTCGGCCATGGCCAGCAAATAAAGCCAAAGTATCTTTGTAAAGTGAGTCTCCCTGAGGTACCATCCATTGAAGACGAAAGAAGGTTTCACTCATTGTAGGAATGGAGGCTCCTGCAAGAATTTGACTTTTGACAACCTGGTAATCAGATGAGAGACCAGCCAAGAACTTAGCAACGTAGAACTCAGACTGTTGATCCTTTATCTTGGTTATATCAGTAGTGAGAGGCTGCATAACCTGTATTTCTTCAATAATGCCTTTGACCCACCATAGTATTCAGTTAAAGATTTATCACCAATGGAATAGGTGAACATCTTCTCTTAGATATCATAGATACAAGAGACATTTTTATCTTGCCCATATGTCTCTTGCAAGTCAGACCAGATAGCCTTACCAGTATTGTGAAACATAACAGTTGGCAAAATAGAAGGATCTATATTGTTCCACAACTAGGTTTGAACAGTGGAATTATCATGCAGTTAGGTATTGTAAACTTTCAAAGCATCAAGTTCCTTAGCATCAATCAGGAGGATCATCATATAACAATGTTAATTTATCCTTTGAAAGTATATAGGCTTTAATAGCCTGAGCCCAGAGAAGGTAATTAGAGACTCCCTTCAATTTAATAGAGATGATCTGAACCTCAGTGGGTTAGGATCAGTCATCATGTACAAAGGATAAAAGAATTCAACTAGTATTAATCACAATGTAAAAAAAATCTTGATTCAGCCAACCGAGTGGCCAAGGAAGAAGGCTTGAAGAGGTGTGAGAGATGGAGGTAGTGGTAGTAGTAGGTAAGTAAAAAAAAAATTTCCTTTCAATTCTCAGTTCAGCCAACCAAGTGGCCAAAGGAAGGAAGGCTCGAAGGGGGTGATGAATGATGGTGGCGGTAGCAATAGGGCAGCAACAGTAGGGTGATCAAGAAGATATTAAACTTCAAAGTTAGAAGAATGATGGTAGTATAACAAGAATCTCGATCACCTAATTGACGTAGTTAGAGGAAAAAAAATTCAGTTACATATAGAAAGTTCCGAAAAGAAATTAAGGGTCTATCAAACTAGTGTATTGATGAAGGAAGACCAGAGATCTAATGCTCTGATACCATGTAATAATAACACAAAGTGATAACCAATAACCTGCAAAACCAGAAACTGAGAGGAAGAAAATAGAGAAAAGAGAGAAAAGAGAAGAAGAAGAAGAATGAGAGAGAGAACGAGAGTGTGACAGAAGCAGAATGCTGAAGTAGATACCTCCAATCTCCTCTCCTCAATTTATATTTATATAAAAAAAGTGTCCAACTATTACAAGCAAGCTTCTAAACTTAAAAGAGACACAATAGGAAGAAAATAAGATAAATAAGGAAATAGAAACCAAAACAAACTAAGCATCTAATCCAGCTATGGTCTCCGATATTGTAACACTTTATATTCTCGACATCGCTCCCTTAGATTAGAATCTAATTATTGGAATCTTGAGCAAATGCCTGTACACTAGGATTCTTATAACGATATCTAACAAGAAATTGACAATGAAATAGATCATTCACACTATGTATAATAGAGAAGTTCAGATTAAAACCAAATAATTTAAAGGTGTGCCAGAATAATATAAGAGAAATCAGTGACCTGTTTAGAGCAAATAATAAAGACAACTGTGCAACCAAAGTAGCAGTAAGCGCAAGTCTCCGATAACAACTGTGCAATATCGAACATTATCTCTGCTGGTGCAGGGGCCTATATTGTTGGCATGTTGTAAAAATTGAATGCCATACCTTATTTGAGAAATTACTTGTTTCGATAATGAAAACTGCACTGCAACAAATAAAGAGATTGAAGTTGGGCGTATCACAAGCGATAGTGTCCTAAAGACAGAATTTGCCCCCAATGGTGCAATCGGGTTTTTTATGCAAATCTGGCTCCAAGATAAAGCAGTTTCTTGGCTTCCCGTATTAAACCTGCACTGATCTAATACGCCCCTTCGAGTACTTCGGAGTGGTGCTAAGGCAAATGCAGATGTCGATGAAGGAAAAACCGATTTATATGATAAATCAAAATAAAATCAACAGGGGGACAGCAAATATTATAGGTTATCAGAGAGGAAGAGAGAGAGAGAGAGAGAGAGCATTAATTTCATCAAAAAATTTGAACCCAATAGAGGGCCCCTACTACCCTATTTATAGAGTAGGACATGCCCTTTCTAGGCACCCTTAGATGTAGGTGTGTCCTTTCATTCCAACGGCTCAGATTGTCAGATCCTGATCTGATGGTTTAGATCACACCCCTTACCAAAGGATCTGTTCTATTGAACAGATGCACCTTTACGATCTAACAGTTTGAATTATTTGAATCTAATTTGATCGTTGAGATCACATCTTTTCCCAAAGGATCTGTTTCATTGAATGGATGTGTCCTTATGTTTTTAATGGCTTGGATTGATTGATCCTAATCTAAGCATTCAGATCAAACCCCTTTGGTAAGAGTGTGTCCCTTTGAATAGTCATATGTATTCACTAATGAATACGATTTTGTCTAGGTCATGGAATGCACCGCATCCGACCCAACATAAACCAAAACATAACCCAACTCCAAAAAATATATCTTGAGTTGACCCCACCGACTGGTCGGCTCGGCACGGCTCGGCTCGTGTGAAAAGCAACCCGGAACAGACCCGGACACAAGGGAGGAGGGAGACTTCCCTCCAAATTACCCTATCCCATATAATTCCCAAAACTATATATAAGGTACCCTACAACTTCTTTCACTTCCCATGTGGGACTAAGGAAAGAGACCAACCATACTTGTGTCATCTTGAGGTCTTGGGATCCAACCTCACTAGCTCCACCTCAATACCCTCTCAAACCACATACTATAAGAAGGAAAAACCAAAATAGTTTTATTTTGAAACTTTACTTTTTTACTATAAAAATAATAACACATTATAATTAAAATACAACACATGTACCCAAGATGGAAGTCTTTCTTTCTTCAGGCATGGTTTACTTGGTCTCTTTAATACTTCTACCATTTCTTGCACTGTTCATGCCTTCCTTTTTGGATGGAGTTTTATTCTGAAAATAAGAACATTGTTTGTGACATCTTCGTCGCTCTCTTAAATTGGCTTCCCGAGTACACAGCATCCGTGCTTCCTTCTGTCCCCTGCTCTCTCTTGAGAAAGGTGAATTTATAGGTATGTATGCCACTCGGTATAAAGGTTTTTGTGATTCTTCCTTTATGGTGAGTTCAAATATTCTTTTAGGTCGTGAGGGAACTTGTCCAAGGTAGATGGTTTTGGTGTTGACACAAAACTGTCATATCAGGATGAGGCAATCTTTTATAGCAATTTAAAGATGCATTTCAATACCTATTGTTAGGTTCCTGTAACAAAGCAAACCATTTCTATTCACCAATGATTTATTAAAACAGACACCACACACCCACACGCATCCAGAGGACATACTACAAAATTTTGCATGTGTATACAAACCATAGATATTATATTAGTACAAGCCTCTGATGCACACCCAGAGTGTTTCTGACCCAACATCTACAGGGCCACTTAGGGAATCTACTTATCTAAATATTGACCTGATTGGATGATTGGATGATTGCCACCACCCCGTCTATTGATTTTTTTTTTTTTTTTTTTTTTATGAAGGCCAGATTCCAGGGTGAAGTCAATAGATGAGATGTGAGGATCTTTGTCCAATGGTTGATATGTAGCCAATAATTGCTGGAAATCCATTCATAGATTCTTGGCCTATTTCCATGTGTACAATGTTCTATAAGATAGATGCATGTCTACTCTATATCTTGTCTGACGAAAGTGTTATTCTTTGTCCTTATTGCTTGTTGTTTGTGATCATCTCCATTAAATTGAAAGGGGTTTCAAACTATCTTCTCTTGACTCAGACCATTAAGGCCTACATCTTGTCTAAGGATAAAATACAGTTGTTAACTGATGATGCTCTTGTTTGTGATTCTAAGGATCCAGAGTCTATTAAGACCTATAATACTTGGCTTCGTGACAACTCTTTGGTTCAAACCTGGTTGTGGAATAGTATTGAGCCTTCTATTTTACTTACTTTGATGTTTTACAATACTGTCAAGGCCATCTGAGCTGATTTACAAGAAACCTATGGCCAGGATAAGAATGTTTTTCATATCTATGACCTCTATGAGAGGATGTTCACCTACTTTATTGGTGACAAATCCTTGACTGATTACTATGGTGGTTTCAAAAGTCTTATCGAGGAAATATAGGCTGTGCAGCCTCTTACTACTAACATCAATAAGATAAAGGCCCAACAGTCTGAATTTTATGTGGCAAAATTTTTGGCTGGACTCTCTCCTGAGTATCATGCTGTGAAGAGTCAGCTTCTTGCCCATGCATCCATATCTACCCTGAGTAAGATTTTCTTTCGTTTCCAACGACTGGTTCCCCAAAGTGACTCTTCTCCCAAAGATACATCTGCCTTGTATGCCGGCTGTGGTCGGGGATCATCCCTTAGGGATGGTGGCTCAACCCGTGGTCGTGGCAGTGGTGCAGCAGGTCATGGTTCTGGAAGAATACCATCTGATAAATCTGTTCGCTATTGTACTCATTGTCACAAGACCAACCATACCGCTGATACATGTTGGGAGAAGTTAGGCCGTCCTGAATGGGCTGAAAATTTTGTCAATAATGTTACCATTGATGATGAATCTCCTGCTATGCATGTTCTACCATCTAATCCTTCCTTTGCCCTGTATGAAGTTCTTCTTTGTAGGATTCAACAACTAGAGACAACTAGTTCCGCTTCTGCTGCTACCCTGGCCCATACAGGTACATCTACTCTACTTTCTCATGCCTCTCTTCATCCTTGGATCATTGATTCTGGTGCCACCTGTCATATGACTGGTAAGTCTTTTATCCTTTCCTCCCTTAATACCATCAACAAGCCTGTTACTATTTACCTTGTTGATGACTCTTCCACTACAGCCACTCAGCATGGTAATGTTTCCCTTACTCCTTCTATGTCTTTACCCTCTGTTTTGTGTGTCCCTAATTTACCTCTTAATTTGTTATCTATTAGTCCACTAACAAAATCTCTAAATTATGTTGCTACCTTTTTCCCTTTTTTATTGTACTTTTAAGGATCTCAGGACCAAGAAGATGATTGGTGGTGGATGTGAGCATGCTGATCTATACTACTTGGAGCACACTGAATTCCATTCCTACCATTGCAACTACCTCCACTATTACCCCTCTTCAATGGCACAACCGGCTTGATCACTTGTCTCTGTCTAAAATGAAAGCTCTTATCGCTAGTTGCAACTCTCTCTCCACTCTACAATGTGAGGCTTGTGAATTAAGGAAACATCATCGTTTTTCCTTTCCTACTAGTACTACATCTAGGAGTTCAATCCCTTTTTCTTTAGTCCATTCTGATATTAGGGGTCCTTGTCGTATCCCCAATAGGCTAGGCCTTTCTTATTTTGTAATCTTTGTAGATGATTTTTCAAGGATGACCTGACTTTATTTAATTAAAGATCGTCTGAGGTTCTTACTATTTTTTAAGGGTTTTATAAAGAAATTTTAAATCAGTTTGGGGTTCCCATTAAGGTTTTATGTACAGACAATGCTCTTGAATATGTTCAAACAGTTGTTTCTGATTTCTGTTTTAAACATGGCATATTACACCATACTACTTGTGCTTATACCCCTCAACAAAATGGGGTTGCTGAATGTAAAAATCGATAACTTTTGGATATTGCTCGATCTTTGGTGTTTCATATGAATGTGCCTAAGTTTTATTGGTGTGATGCCATTCTAACTGCTTGTTATCTTATTAATCGGATGCCCTCTTCTGTTTTATACAATAAAATTCTCTTTCATCTTCTTTATCCAGATACCTTTTTGTTTCATGTTTACCCTAGAGTTTTTGGTAGTACCTGTTTTGTCCATATCATGCATCCTAAATTGGAAAAACTTGCTCCTCGCTCTCTTAAGTATATTTTTCTTGGTTATTCCTGACCCTGTAGTAAAAAAAGGTCAGGTGCTTTTATCCTATTGCTAAATGTCATTATGTCAGTCCTGGTATTACTTTCTTTGAAGATAGACCATACTATCTGGTTACAGTGCCAACTCCTTCCCCTCTCCCTCTCCCTCTCTCACATGATGATTCTGAACCACCAATCCCTACCATTACACCTGATGATCTTGAACCACCATCCGACCAACCTTTACCATCTAACCCTCCACCTCCCATGTAGGTTTATAAACGACGTCATCCAGTGGCTCAAACTACTACTGTACCAGTGGCTCTGCCAACTACTACTACTCTTCCTGATCCTGAGGTCTCTTCTGATATCCCTATTACTCTACGTAAAGGTACTTATACTCGTAAAAGTACTTTTCCTATTGAGCATTTTATTTCTACAGCTCACATACCTCGTTGTCACCAAAATTTGGTTCACTCCCTCTCTACTACCTTTGTTCATACTTTTCTTTCCCAAGCCTTGTCCCATCCAGGGTGGAAAGCAGCAATTGATGCTGAGATGGATGCTCTAATGGCACACCAAATTTGGACACTTGTTGATCTCCCTCAAGGTCACTCGGTTGTTCGTTGCGGATGGGTATATACAGTTAAACATAACTCTAAAGGCACTGTTGATAGACTAAAGGCTAGACTTGTTGCCAAAGGGTTTACTTAGACCTATGGGGTTGATTACTTTGAGACGTTTTCTCTTGTGGCTCGTCTCAATTCTGTTCGTGTTATTATATCTTTGACTGTGAATTTTGACTAGCCCCTTTATCATATGAATGTCGAGAATGTATTCTTATATGGAAATCTTCACGAGGAAGTTTATATGGACAAACCTCCAGGGTATGTTGCTCAGGGAGGAAACTCCACTAAAGTGTGCAAATTACTCAAGGCTATCTATGGTCTTAAACAGTCTTCTTGTGCTTGGTTTGATAAATTCAGCAATGTGATTACAAATTTTGATTTCACTGCAGGTTACTCTGATCACTCTATCTTTGTGCGATGTCATTCCTCTACTGTCACTATTATTACTGTGTATGTTGATGATATCATTATTACTGGGAATGACAAGTCTCGTATTGCTGAAATCAAGTTTTTATTTAAACACACAATTTCATATGAAAGACCTAGGACTACTTCACTATCTCTTGGGAATTGAAGTAGTTTGAAGTAGCAAGAGTATTATGTTGGAATATATATATGTGGGCTTAATTAATTACTAGGCCCATTGATCAGTGGGAGTCTATGTCACTAGGTTAGACCAGTTCGGTCTGGTTCGTCACAAGATAAAGAGATAGGCAATCCCTATTACGGTGGGACTGATTAGGGTTTGTGACGGTATTATATATACTAGGTCATGAGTCCCCGCAGCCATAGTTGTTTTCCTCTCTCTGCACTCCACGAACAGAAGAAAGACGTGGAACCTCTACGCGTGGAAGACCGTGATCAAAGCTCCAACACCATTCTTGGAGATTACCGCGGAAATCAATCTTCTACTCTCAGGTATGTCTTTATTATTATTGTTTACATTGAACATCATTGTATTCTAGATCTCTGTATGGATATTAGGGTTTAGGAAGAAACCCTGTGAACTGTAAAAAGTCTAACATATTAGTCTTTCTCAAAGGAAGTATGTTCTTGATCTGCTTTCTGAAACAGGTCTTCTTTGAACCAAACCAACTAATACACCAATGGGATCCACATCAAAAACTTGAAACATATGATAGTCCTGAATTTTCTGATGTTCATAAATATAGATGCTTGGTTGAAAAGCTGATTTATCTTACTGTAACTAGGCCTGGCATTTCCTTTGGTGTTGAGGTGGTTAGCCAATTTATGCATGTTCCTAAGGCTTCCCACTAGGAAGCTGCCTGTCGAATACTGTGATATCTCAAGAAGTCTCCTAGTACGGGTCTTACTTATCATCAACATTGCCACCTTGATATTGTTGGTTTCTTTGATACTGATTGGCAGGAGCTAATGGCGATAGGCGTTTAATTACTGGCTACTGTACCTTTGTTGGAAGCAATCTTGTTACATGGCGTAGTAAGAAGCAAACTATATCCAAGTCCAGTGCTGAAGTTGAGTACCATGCTATGGCACAGACTACTGCTGAATTGTTATGAATAAGAAATCTTTTGCAAGAACTGAGGTTTCCTATCTCTCGACCTATGTCCTTGATGTGTGATAATCAAACTGCTATCTACATTGCTAGCAATCCAGTTCTATGAGCATACCAAACATATAGAGGTGGATTGTCATTTTGTTCGAGATGTGGTTATGAAAAAGAAAGTTGTTACACCCTTTGTATCTTCTTCAAATCAGCTCACCGACATTCTTACAAAGCCCTTGTTTGGACCAACATTTTAGTTAAATTGTTACAAGCTTGGATTGGGTGATTTGTACACTCTAGCTTGAGGGAGGGTGTTATGATATGGCCCACAAGGGCCCATATTAGTATCAGCTGGGCGGTAATTACCGCCAGCGATACCCGTATGGGTGCCTTTGGTTTATTTCCTTCTTTTTTTTTATCAATTATAGTTAGTTTCTATTATTAGTTCCATTGTATTTCATCTTTTAGCTCTTTCTTATTATGGGCACTTTCCTTGAAGTGGATGATCACATTCTCTATAAATAAAAGTGATAGAGGAGAGAATCTCTAACAGTTTCGGCTACAGCTCCTTGCTGTAGTTGAAATCTCTCTCCTTCTCTTCTTCTTATTCTCTTCTTCTCTTCTTCCTATCTTATTCTCTCTTTGATTTCTGGTTTGAGTGCTTGCTGTCCATCTACTTGTGAAATTGTTAAGACAAGTTAAAGCAATCTTAAACGGGAAGGTAGGGATTCAAAATATATACAGTGAATGAAGTTTACTGGAATGTTGTTTACCAAAAAAAAGTTTACTGGAATGTCAACTCTATTGATAATATACCATTCCTTTGTCAGTCTGCAGAAAAATGCAGAAGCTACCATAACTGAATGTATTTGATTCTTTTAACGTGTTCCATTTCATTACGATGATGAAACACTGGCTGGAATTGCAACATAGACATGATCTATGCAAATTTTGAAATTTGGGCTAGTTTTTTTTTATGTAACCTCACTCATATTATCATGATTTTTTTTTTTCATTTGCTTCCTTATTACTTTATTAGCAGTTTATTGAAGGTTTCATATGACTCAAGCAGATCATGAATCATAAATGTTCTTGCATGACCATTCCTGCCTGAGCGAGGCCTGCTTAATGACTCCTTTATTATACAATGGGTGGGCTATGAATGCTACATATGGTATCATGGAGATAGGGAAATTGTACCTGGGGCTGTCTGACTGTCCAGAAATGTATGCTCTGTCTGGTTGTAACTAAAGGGAACTAATAGGAAGTGAAATTAACTCAAAAAAGAAAATAAAAACTTATTTTAATCATGAATGTGTTATCAAATATCTAATCAAATATGGGTAATTAAAAATTTTCAGATGGAAATCTTTATTTTTCTATTCAAATCTAATGAATTTGGTGAAAAATGTAATGATATACAAAAAAAAAATTGTTTTAATTCAATTTCGCTTCCCTTCATTTCCAACCATTGTAGGTTCTATTTGGTTGCAAAAAAAAATAAGGTAAAGGGAAGTAAATTTCAAACCTTTTTAAGGGTATTTTTTTAATTATAACATCACATGATTATGTAACTAATTACAAATCATTCCATATAGTAGTTTTATATTTCACTTTACTTTGCATTGAAATCCTTTAGCATTTGAAAAATAAAATAAAATTACATTTAAAAAATATCATATGGTAAAAATTTGAGTAATTTATATAATCTTGTTAGGAAGATTGGTGTATAAATCCAATAGGAAGATGACATGTGACCGATATCCGTATATAATAAAATTAAAAGGGGGATCGGATCAGAATCATTCATATCCAAAATTGATACGAATCAATCGATCTTATATCGACACTTTGAACAATGATTCCATGTGAATCCCACAACCCACATAAAGTAGGCAAAACCAAGAAACTTAATGGGAGTGGCAGTGGCCCAAGGGGAGAACGAGAATCAAACTCTGGAACTCAGCATGATCCCTTGTTAATTGAGCTAGGGGTGTCAATTTTTGCCCGCACGGTCTCCCAAACCGGAATGATCGATTAAAACTGTCACACACCCAATTCCGATTGAACCAGAAGTGTGAGTGAACAGCTACTAAACAAACGGTTCACACCAGAATCTGAATAAGACCGTGCCTACTTACACAAACCAATGCACATAATCATAATCAGAATATAATTAATTATAGCGAAAGTTTTAATGTAAATGAACTAAGTACTTCTATTGATAAATAAAATAAATTATTCAATTATCTAAACACCAAAACGTAAATAAAATATCTTTACATTGTTTATAAATCCAACTGAAATAAAATAGAATAAACTAAAACATCCTAGAGGTACACGCAGTAAGAATACTTGCATGAAACGTCATGCTCGTCCTCTCCTGCTTGCACTTTCAGAGCAGCAGCACCTCCATACATTGGAGCATCCACATAGTCCTCCATAGTATAACATGCATTAACATCTAAAAACATGTATATATACAAGGGTGAGCTCACAATTTAGCTCAGTAAGAAAAATCAGACAATGCAACAAGCAATATGCATGAGTAACATTCACATTTGTTCTGGTATACTTGCACAGTGCTATGGTAAGGTTTGGCGGCCATCGCACCTCCATGCACAAGAGTGTGAGCACACCCAACGGATCACACACCATTGTCGCCCCACATCACTCACTCCAGTATAGAGATAGAGCTAAAGTCTGGTGGGCAGGTTGAGCCTCCATCCCACGTCCTCCCCCTGATACCCTCTATCGTACCAGTACCTACACTCCTATTGGTGAGGGTTTGCAAGTGGGTTTATCACTAACCAATCCTATATGTCATCATAGTAGACCCTATCCTAGCACAGCTCCCTACGACATAGAGATAGGGCTCAAGTCTGGTGGCCAAGCTGGAGACCACAATGCCACGTCCTCTCCTTGATACCTTACCTGCACCAAGCATGCTAAGATAGTACGAAAAGGTGTCAGTTGAAGAATGATTCAAGACCCCAGGCTCTTCCCATTCCACACACCAATACAAATATTTACATGCCTAACAATCACATCTTAGCATAACAAATATGCATGAACAGAATATAATAACTGAAAGTAAAGATGACATGTGAATATACACAAGCAACACTCCATAGAACAAGGTAATTATTAGTAACGTTTTACTATTATTAGTTAATTAGGGTTTAGATCTGATTCCCTTACCTAACGCTTGATTGCTAGCTTGCTTCTTGTCACAGAGTCCAATCTCGCTATCACATGGTCTTACACGACGTTAAGGTTTAATTAGAATTAGTTCCATAGGTTTTACGTTGGTCAAAAACCAACTAGGTCAAAAACCAACCCATTCTGGACATACCGCTCTCATATACCAGTCGCAGGTCACTGTACAGTGGCGTGACCAGTATAGTCGACCCAACAGCCTTGGCAGGCTACCCGAGAGGTACCGGTTTCATTTAGTGCCACCAGTATGGTCAACCGGTATGCCTCCGAAAGACCACCAACTTGGTGTTCGTTTTTCGTTGGTCACTCATTATGACTTATAGGAATCCTCCTATGCATTCTAGGTCTGAGCAATGTTTTAGGGTTTGTTTTCTCTTCCATTCAAGTCCTATGTTCTAAGAAACCTTAATTTAGAATTCAAACCTAGGGTTTATCAACCAAATTAGGGTTTAACGGCAACTTAAGGTTTTAGATCAATGCCTAGCCTCGCATGGCCTCGTATGGTATTGATCATTCATCAACAACACTTAACCTAGAGAAAAGTACAAGCACTTACCATTGGTTCGCGAACTATGGTATTCTTCGTCCAACGAAATCTCCTCTTCTACCTTTTTCAGCTCATTTCTCCTCTTTAGATTTCCTTCTCTTCTCTAGGGTTTATGAAAATCAATCAAAGAGGTTTAAAGAGGTTTATGAGTCCTTATATAAGTTAGGATGGAGTTTAAGGAAGTTTCCTACGTTAGGAAAGTCTCTAGGATTGAGATTTAGCGAGCGGGACCCATAGAGATCCGTTTATTGATTTGACTAGTCTACCCGCGCAGACATACCGGTCAACCGGTACGTAGACCGGTATCATGAGATCGGTATAAAAATTATCATCAGTTTTGGTCTGATTTCGTACCTGATTGTCATCCGCTCATCCCGTCTGATCTGGTTATGATTGGAAGACTTATCACGACATAAAATAGAGGTTTAAATCGGGTTCATGGAGTGGGGGTTTTACAAAAACTCATACCAACATGCACCGTTTACTAAATGCGCTTAGTTTAGGTCTAGATTGACTATTAATTAGTCGTTCACGATGCAAGAGTGTAGCTTGATAGTCGCTCGACCACACCAACGGATTATGGACCAAATACAACACGGACCACCCAATCCTTCTATTCTCACTATCTCCCTTTTCCCTTAGTGTTTTTATTTATTTTTATTTGTTACTTACTTATGTTGTTGAGAAAAAAAAAAAAAAAAGGTGTGAGAAATACAAAGACCCTACACATGTGTTGAATGAGAGCATCATAGAGGCTTATGAAGCAGAATGATACTTGACGAGAAGACCGATCAAATGATCTAATTAACTTGATGTGATCGCATGACACCAGAAATAATGAAGACTTGCAAGATAAATTAAATAATAAAATTCCTCTAATATTTTTGATGACGTAGCCCGAGAAGATTGGTTAACTTGATTTGATGGCAGTGATGACATAAAAAATAATGAAGACTTATCTTATAACTTAAACAATAAAATTCCTCATTTATATTTTTGATGACTTATTTGTTTGACTCTTTCCATTTAAGAATAGCATATGAATCATGAATGAATATTAGACGAAAACAACTTTTGGTTTTGAATTTTAAACAGGAAGTCTATTGGGTGGTACCGGAGGACATGTGACGATGTGCCTTTGTATTGGTTCACGAGACAGAACTTGGCCAAGAATTGTGCTTTTGTCCATTGTGGACCTATTGGTAGAATTAGGTCGATTAGCACGAGACCGATACCAATTGGACTAGATGAAAACGGACCAATTAACACCCCTAATTATTGAGGGGTTTTTTTTTTTCAATAACGAGGAATCCGGTCAACCCACATGAACCAAGAAAAACCAGAGCCCATGAAGCCATTTTCATGTGGGGACCTCTGTGTCCTTAGATATGGTCCCTTGACTCCCTTGCCAACTTAAGGACCACTCCATCGTTAATCGTCATCCCTTCGATTCCAATACCACGCAAGTGTTGTACGATGCACGGCTGGATATAGATGTATGACCTCACGGTTGGAACTGTTCAGGTAGTAGGGCCCATGGTCTGATATACGATAGGATCGCGAACAGTGAATCAGACAGTCGACGCGCGCGTTCCGCTAGTACTCCGGTCTGGTCCCACCTTCCTTGTGCTGCTACCACTGTACCATTTTCATAAATAAATCCAAAAAAGCTTCGCCAGCCTTTGGTTACTTGCGTGGGCGTGGAAGACAAGACGGAACACAGAAGTGATACTTATACGGATGAAGAAAGAGGAAAAATCAATCCCCTGCTTTCTTCGGAAGAGGAAATTCTATCTATCTCTGAGATTTTAACTCGATAATGGAGTTAGATCCTCGACAGTTCGAGCACATTGTAAGTTTCTTTTCCACTCAAAGAAATTAAAAGATAAAAATAATCTAACTATGTTTCTTTTAAACTTATGGATTTCAATGGTTATACGGAAAATTTGATGGTTTGCCGTTTGATCATTCGTCCTTCTTCTAAATTTCGAGTTTCTGAGTTTGGTTGTTGAAACCCTTGTTTGACCATTTATGTCTGGTTTCGAACTTGGGATTCTTACTCGTTTTTCATTGAGGAGAAGTTTAATCTAATCAATCATTGGACGTCTACGGGATGTTCTACAGAGTTTTAGTTCAGATTCCTCTTTAAACCCATCTTATGTATTTCAATTATAGAAGTTATTTTCGCATATTAAGTGGCGAAGTTTAAATAAGAGGTTTTAATTGGGTTTAAGATGTTAACTCGCACAGAAAATTGACCTTTGTAGCCGTACGGTCCCTGCATCCCAATTGGGATTTGCTTGGACTTCTAATGTTATCTTAGTGTCTAAGAAAGGTGAATTGGGGAAAGAAGAGGGATTAAAGAGCTTTAACAATCTAAATCCGTCCACTAAACTACAGTGGTTTCCTGCTTGCCATGATGCTTAAGGTTTTTGCTTAATGGACTATTAGAACTCATTGCATGGAAGTTTGTGGGGAAATTACCTTTCTTAAAGAAAAAAAAATGTTGAGGTCTCTAGCAGGATATAGTTGTTTGAATGGCTTTAAGGAACACTTTTAACACTCAAATTGGATTGGGGATGATAGAAGAATCCAGTTGTTTCCCCTTTTTGGTTTCATGTGCCTAAGAAGCTGTATTCATTTTCTTTTGGCTCTTCCGAACTGTGCAAAGCCCCTGAACCTTTTTAACCATAGAAAATGAATTAAGTGATGGACTGATTATCTGACAATTTTCTTAGTAGATTTATCATGACTAACGCCTCCCTTTCTTTCTCTCTATTGATTTATCACTTGATTTGTGAAAATTTCAGGAAGAAATTCATGATTAAATTAAACCCATGTTTGCTAGGTCTTGATTACGTCATACAGGAGGGTGTTTTTTTTCTTTATTTGGACTCAATCGTTGTTCATTCTTCGTTTATCCAGTCCCTTTGAGGTTGGGTATCAAGAATGGAAGTGTAGGGTATGCAATGATGGAGCATAATATCACGACGAATAAGAGTGGTAGATTTCAGCATTTGCAAATCCTAATGTTCTTTTAGAAGTTCTTTTGTTAATTTCTTTTGAGGGACCCTTGTCAGTTTACAGAAGTAGCTCAGACAAATGCATTTTCTATCTTCCTTGCCAATATATGTTACCTTCTTGGAGTGGTCATCAGGCACTGTAAGGATTGGGCTGAAGATGTTTGACAAGACTCCAAATAAAAGGAAATAAAAAGTTTATCTCATTTATATCAGCTTGTAGAATCTTTCGGGCAGCCGAATCATCTAAGACTACCAGGATATGGATTAGGGGTGACTGATATAGAAGGGGTTCAGGTAACCCTAATATGAGTGGATAATGGGCCATATTTGGTGCAGGAGAGGTTTGGGAACCCTAGAAAGCTATCCTAAATGAATGGTAGGAAGACTGGGAAAGGTATCCAACTCATATATATCCTGACACATGAAGAAATTCTAACCAAATACGGCCATAAATAATGAGACAAACAATTCATATGTGTAGAATTTCATGTTAGTATTCAAAGGAAAATTAAATAAAAGAAACATGATAGATCAGTACCTTCCTTCCCGCGGTTGGATGCTGTGAATAAGTGCCAAACACCACCACCCCAAAAAGTCCCGCCTTTTGGGGGTCTGGTATTTGTGGGCGGGACTGAATTGGGAAGTTTGGGACTGATACAAGGACTGGTTTGCTGTAAGTAAAGAGTTTGAAAAGAGAAGATTGGAGAAGAAGAAGAAAGAGAAGATAAAGAAGAAGACGATTGATTAATATGTATTCTTGCTCTACACCATCTTGGGTTCACTCCAAGAATTGCATAGAGCACTCATGCTGCAGAAAAGAGAGAAATCCCAAGTTCCAAAAATATCTTCATTCATTTCAACCATCAGTACCAAGGGCCTTATCACATTCATACATAAAGAAAAATGGTTATTTTCTACAATAATTACCTATAGAACTACATATTAAACCTCCCATCAGTTATTTTGTAAATTAACTACCTATAGACCTACTTAAACCCCTTAACATTACAACATAATTTCCAAATTTTCTGGCCCCAAATAAAAGTACAAGAAGATAATAAAAGAAATTAGACATAATGATAGTCATCTAGCCATAACGAAGGGACATGTGGCGCCATGTGTCTACATCTCCTCTGGTAAGTCCTAAATCCTGGAGTGATGTCCTCATCAATAATAGTTGTCAGATAACACCCACAGGCTAAATAAATCCCATAGTTCAGAAAAACCTAGAAGATCCAGTGCCAATTAGCTTTTAGTAAGACTGACCAGGAGGCTTCAATATTTATGGAATCAAAATTAAAATTTTCAGTGATGAGATTGACTTAAATTTGAACTTATTTCTAGTACAAAAATGAGTTTGAAAAATTTCAGCCATCATGCACCAAAAACTACATGAGTTGTCCCTCAAACAATTGATTTTGTTGGAAGTTAAGAATCCAACCACAGAACTGTCTGTTAAGAATCCACTTACGCCCCTTCACAGTACTAATTTTTAACAGAAGTATTCTGCTTAACCACATTTATGATGGGTTGTTACATATGTAAACAAAATAAAGGGGTTTCTTGATAGATTTTTATCTCCTCTATTGTATTGAGTCCCAGTGGATGGAATATCCATGTTTGCTGCTTAAAGTGCCTTTTCATGCCTATATGGGACATCTCAAAACCTGCACTCAAGAGTCTTGACCTTTCCAAAATGAAAGAGCCCAGCCTTTGGATTAGATGATTTAGAAATCTAAGATCTGTTTGTAATTTCACAGCAAGTACAGCTCTGAATAGAGTTGAATGGCGCAACCGGACCGTGTAGCCAACCCCATTTAGTTGTGAATTTAGGATAAGGCTTAGTTGAGTTGAGTTGAAAAACCTCAGATCTGCTTGAAATTGAGGGGAGAAAACTTTGACCCCTTCAACTTTCTTAAATCTTAACTAATTACAATAGGGTTGCAAATATGCTCCTCATCACCCAACTTATGTGTTACCTTGGTTACTGCAGTATCTAGTTGTTCATGGGAAATTGACATATCACAAGACCTCTGCAATTTGTAGTATCTTGTTACTTAAAGATGGGCATTATAAGTTTCTGCTTATATAGACGCAAAACTGGGCTAGTTGATGCAAAATTTTGAATGTTGGATATCAATGAGGGAGAACTTGCATAGGACAAACTGTAATTTGTGGTGTTTAGCCTAAGCACCAAAGTGGAGTATAAAAACTTTGGACACCCCACTTTTGATTGAATTGGCTTACTCTTAGGATTTGCCATTGAGGTGCTTTTGGATGGAATTGTATCTTGATGATTAGATTGGAATTCAGTTCTTCGATAACTCTTCTTTGGTGGCATGAATTCACTTATTGAATTTGTTTTCTATTTCATTGTGTTGGTACTTTTCAAATGGTCAAAAAGGTATCACGTGTCATGTGTAAGCTAAATGGATCTGGAATGATTGTCACTGTCACTGTCACTGTCACTGTCACTGTCACTGTCACTGTCACTGTCACTGTCACTGTCACTGTCACTGTCACTGTCACTGGGAAAAGAATCTTTCATGCTATTCTTGATGTGGTGTCAGCTATTCATATATTTTTTCCTATTTTCCATTGATTAGGTTCTGAACTTGTTACTAGGAAGATCATGTTAATTCTTCATGTGTATCCTTTTAATGAGGGCCACTAAGTTGTTTAACTACTATAGGAGGCCAAACCTGTAGTAGTTAATGCATAGTCTGAAAATTTGGTGGAGTTTCGTCTCGAAAATTTCAAAGATTTCAGTTAGTCCAAAATGAAATGACATCTGAATTAGGAAAATGCAATATTTTGGTTGAAATTTCGGTTGACATTTCAATCATTTCGATCACATTTTGGGTAGCAAATTCATTTCCTTATGCCATTTCAGTTGAAATTTTGGATTTTAACCTCACCGAAAAGAGATCGAAACCTGAGTTTTTGAACTATGGTTTAATGTGTTTTTAGCTATTATTCCTCTTAAGTAGCTGCCACATGGAAACTTAGCTAAAATTTTGTGGATATGTGAGCTACTTGATTGTTCTCCGTCTTGTAAGTTTCAGCTCAAATGGGTTTTCCTCATTGTGATATAATATAAAGCTTTGGAAAGATGGTTGAAAAGTCGATTTTGGCATCTTTGGTTTAGTGGTTGAAGACACAAGAGTGAAATGTCAATACCTTGTTAGCCATAAGATTGAGACGGGACCCTTAAATGTTGCTAATCCAAAGATTGCACTCCCTATTCAATGCTCAGTTTGAAAAAGATCATCCTTAATGATGCTAAAATGGTGAAATGTGAAGGAACGTCTTATGAGTTGGTAGGTTTGTTAGACAAGTTGTGCAGCTCAATAACTTCCCAGCTCATGAATCTCACTTCTGTCAGCCTGAAAGGCTGTTTGCCAAAGCATACTCTTCTTATTATGTATGGCCCAAAGGGGTGACCTGGCTGCGGGGTATCAATTGAGGACATCATACTACTCCATGGCTTGATGGAGTACAATTATCATACAAATCCATATCCATATCCATATCCAAATGATGTCTAGGTGCATGTACATAGCATAGTTGTCAAGGCGACAAGGCGATCCAAGGCGTTTGGGGCCATCCTGGGCGGCTAGGCGACCAAGGCGTTCCCAGTGCATTTTTTTTATTTCTAAAATATTAATGTCTATATATAATATATATGCAACATTCTACATAAATAATCAACATTTAAGACATAACTTAATTAATATGTGGTGTGGACCCAAGTTTACTAATGTACACTAAGACCTGGGATTGTGTCTAGAGTTAAGTAAACAATTATTTATGACTAACATTTGCGTACTTTTAACAAATTTGATCGGAGCGTAACTCCTTTAATATAGTTCGGATTCAAGCAATCTCGAATTCGTTGCAAAGCTAGCATAATCAGTTTTCCAACAAATCCGAGATTGCTTAAATCCAAGTTATAATGAAGGAGTTACACTCCGGTCAAACCTTGTTCAGAATACATGAATGTTGTTTAAAGTCGTCTGAATGTAAATTATTTTTTGGGCATCAAAGCAAAAGATTATTTTGGCGCACTCTTGGTTTTTAGTGATGATTTATTATAATAAGATTTATAGAATTTTTATATTTAGAAAAAATCCTAGCATTTAAAAGTTGAAAATCGTCCTCGCATCCAAAAATATGGTTTTTGTTCTTGAACTGGGGGGTTGCCTTTTTATCCTTCTGGAATTTGAATTTTAGACTATTTTTATTGGATTGAAATAGGGGGGTATTTGCTTATTTATGAATAATATCTTAAGTAAATGAAATACATTTACTTAAATGATATTAGTCATAAATAAGTACTGCCTGATAAATGTTATTCCTGTTTGGCCTAATAAATCTCCTAAATAAAATTCAAAGATCAAGGAAAAATATGAGAAAAAGACGGCCCCCCAGGCATTCTAGGCGTCCAAGGCGACCTAGGCGGCGACGCCGAGGCACCCTGGGCAACCGCCTTTCTCATGTACACAAGGCGCTCTGGCGCCCAGGCCTGTATAAACTGCCCGGACGCCGACGCCTTGACAACTATGGTACATAGAAAATTCTCTTTCTTCTGGCATTTCCACTGTATTTGCCTTCTATCTCTTTCTCTGTTTATGTGCATCCAAAAAATTATTTGTTCATGTATATAAGCTGCTGAATTTTTGTTTTTATAAGCTAACTGCTACTGAATTCTGTTTGATATGATTTATCCTAATAAAATAACAATTTGAAATTTTGTGTTGCTCCTTTTTGACAGGCTATTAATGACAATGATGTCCGCAACATTGTTTTATCATATCTTGTACATAATTGCTTCAAAGAGACTGCGGAATCATTTATTTCTTGCACTGGGATGAAGCTTCCTGCTGATTATCCAGTGGACATGGACAAAAGGAAACGTAGGTGATTCTTTCCTTTCTTTTTTAAGCATAAAGTGGATGAATGGCCTCAAATCTGCCTTATGGAGTGCTTCCAGTTGAGTGGTAGTCTGGACTCCAATGTGAATAACATTTGTAGTTTGAGAACATGAGTTTTGATGTTTGATACTTGCTAGAGATCCCAAGACTTATATCAGCATATAACCATGGCTGGTTATGTTATCTGCTGATTGGATGCTGGTGGATCTATCTAATAGAGGATGCATTTCCCTTTTGTTTAGGGCTGAACTTTTTACCACTGAGACGGTTGTGGTCGTGCAGGATTTTCTATACCTTGGACCCGTCCATGTATGCTGCATGCAGGGAAAATCGTCTATGGATTGTTGTCTCATGGAAGGATCAGAGTGCATTCTTATTGGTTGCCTTAAACATGAGGTGGTTTTTCAAAGAAGAAAATGAAAAGCAGCCGATTGAAAATGTTCCATTCGTTTCTTGAGTAAAGAATCAATTGAGGATTCTGAGCACCATGACTAGAGATGACAGAAATGAAAAGGGTTTGGGTTATTTTGTGGCTGTCCATGTCAGTATAAATGTCCATCACAATGTTGAATAACTATAACTTGCTGCTGGTTGACTTGAGTTCAATATTGAAACATGAGGTGTTTTTTTCAAAAAAGAAAATGAAAAGCAATCGATTGAAAATGTTCCATTCGTTTCTTAAGTTTGGAATCTGTAACAAAGTAGAAAATAAAAGAAGATGGAGAGAATCAATGTGTACTATTTCTCTCCTTGTAACTTGTATTTATAGAAAATAGAAAACAACTATTATATACGATCTAGGACTTTACAAGTTAGAATCTCAGTCACAAACTAAAGACAAAGTAAATTCAATATAAGAAAAAGAAACTAGCAAGCCTAATTGGTGGAGGAAACTAATAAAGCAAACTAATAAACTAATTAGGAGTCTATATACTAATAGGAGTCCAAGTTCTAGAAACTAGCACTAACTAATTTGACTTAGTCAAAGCAGTGTATGCTTAAATTTTATTACGTTAACACCCCTTTAAGTTGGAGCATGGGAGAATGTGAGAGTTTTAGCTTGAAACAATGTAGCAATGGAAGCAGCAGTGATAGTAGTAGGAGCAGTAGCAGTAGTAGTAGTAGTAGTAATAGTAGTAGTAACCATAATATAGGTCACTATGAACCAAGTATTAGTAGCAGTACAGTATAGGTCATTGTGAACCAAGTAGTAGTAGCAATACAATATAGGTCACTGTAAACCAAGTAGTAATAGTAGCAGCAGTACCACAATAAAGGTCACTGTGAATCAAATAGTAGTAGCAATATAGAATAGGTGACTATGAACCAAATAGTAGTAGCAACAACAGTAGAAAGAGTAGCAATAATGATGCTTGCACACCTAATGGAGAACCTTAAATGACTCTCATAGCGGCAACCCAAGGGATTGTTCTGACACCATGTAACAAAAAAAAAAAAAAAAAAAAGAAGATGGAGAAAATCAACGTGTATTGCTCCTCTCCTTGTAGCTTGTATTTATTAGATAGGATCTAGGACTCTACAAGTCAAAGTCCTAGTCACAAACTAAAGACAAAGTAAACTCAAAATTGAAAAAGGAAACTAACAAGCCTAATTGGTAAAGAAAACTAATAAAGAAAATTAATAAACTAATTAAGAGTCCAGGTCCTAGAAACTAGCACTAACTACTTTGATTAAGTCAAAGCAGTGTATGGTTACAATTTTATTACGCTAACAGAATCCAATAAGGATTCTAAGCACCATGACTAGAGGTGACAGAAATGAAAATGGTTTTGGTTATTTGTGGCTGTTCATGTCATTATAAATCTCCATCACAATGTTGAAATACTATAACTTGCTGCTGGTTGACTTGAATTCAATATTGATGGCAAATACTCAAGACCTACTTTGATTTTAAGTGACTTTGTAATTCCCAATTCAAAATTTTGATCTAGTACTATTGCATTGGGCAACGAGATTAGTTGTCAAGGCGTCACCTAGGCGCCCAGGTGGCCTTGTGACGCCTTCGAAAATCAGGCGCCTTGGTCACCTAGGCGGGCACCTTGATCGCCTAGGTTGGCGCCCTGTCAAGCCTCCAACGCCTTGGTTCGCTTTGGCGTCTTGACAACTATGGTGGAAGCCCCTTAATTCAGAAGGTAAATCTAATTCTAAAAGGGAGGAAGGTTGTTTCTCCATTTTATTATCTAACTGGTTAATCTCCTTGTGTTAAAAATCTAGTGAGATGTGGTTCATACTTGAATTTGAAATGTATGAACTGAATGTTTTTCGTGGTTCTGTTCAGCAATTGTCCATTTTGCATTGGAGGGAAATGCTCTCAAGGCCATAGAATTGACAGAACAGCTGGCACACAACTTACTAGAGGAAAACAAGGACCTGCACTTTGATCTCTTGAGCCTTCATTTTGTTCAGCTTGTTTGCTCTAGAAAATGGTGAGCAAACTGTAAGGTCACTCCTATACAAAAGAAAGAAATTACCTGTATTTCTCAACTGTATTCAATTTTCATTGGCAGCACAGAAGCTCTGGAATTTGCTCAGACCAAGCTGACACCATTTGGAAAGGTTCAAAAATATGTTGAGAAACTGGAGGTATGTTTGCAGAAGAAAATAAACCACCATTAAGTAATTTTATTTGATTATATACAACAATATCTGATTCAATCTTTAGATTTGTGGAATATGTCAATAATAGATCCAGGTTTTGAATTTGTTAGGGTTCATCTAGGTTCTGGTACTTTTATACTTAATTTAGTGAAAGTAAAATACTAAAATTGTGATTGGTCACATGGACCCATAGTTTGTCAAATCCATACAATATTGAAGAGAAAAAAAAAGATTCTAAATGGCATAGGTTGCTTTTTAACTTAGAACCTTTTAGATTTATAGAAAAAGGACAAACTTCACCATGGGTGCAAAATTGAGTTATACTTACCTGGAATGCCCTCTATATCATTACATGCGGATGTGCACTTGTAGAGAATGCAATACAACTTTGCCTTCTCCATCAAGCAATTTTGAGTTCTATTTCTCTATTTATTAATTGATGGTTAATTGCTATTTGTTGATGTTGGTGTCTTCTGGTTCAAATCAGGTAGGATGGCAAGATCCTACCCTTTTTTGTCTTTTTTTTTTTTGGGGGGGGGGGGGGGTTAAGTGCTTAGATATTCAAGCATCAGAGTTTGCTAGGATGAGAGGTATATGTATATGTATACGGCAATAGATTATTAAGGCCTGTAGTGGATTGCATCATGAGTTTACGTTTTTGGTTCGTAATGTACATTGTGCTCATATGCTAACATGTTCTCATTTTTAAACGTGCTGACATTTCATTAATAAGTTTTCCCCTTGATTCTTTCTGTAACTTTGCCACAATTACAGGACTTCATGGCTTTGCTAGCTTATGAGGAGCCAGAAAAATCACCAATGTTTCATCTGCTTAGTTTGGATTACCGGCAGCATGTTGCAGATAATCTAAATCGAGCAATTCTGGG
Source organism: Protea cynaroides (assembly GCA_028583415.1). Lineage (NCBI taxonomy): Eukaryota > Viridiplantae > Streptophyta > Magnoliopsida > Proteales > Proteaceae > Protea > Protea cynaroides. Next base: position 36,185,504 of record CM053272.1, on the reverse strand, counting down.
TTAGTTTCTCCCTTAACTTGCCTTTGTTAGTCTCTCTGTTTCTAGGATTTTCTTTTACTGTAGCCTTTCCAAATTGATATCATTTTGTAAATACTTTTGTTCTTACCTTGAACTCTTAAAACTTACGGCAATTTTCTTTTCATGATTAATGCCAGCACATGCTAACTTGCCTAGCTATTCTGCCATGGAAAGACTGATACAACAAACCACAGTGGTTAGGCAATACTTGCATCAAGATCTTGGAAAGGTAAATGTGCAAATGAAAGAAAAATTATTTCTTTCTCCTAAGATACGATGAGGCTGTCATGGTGGCTGGCCTATTCCCAAATAGCTTTGTAGAGAACCTTTCTTACCTCATCAGTTATTATTATTTTTCTTAATTAAACTGCATTCTTCTTCTGCTGTTTTGTTGTGATGCCACGTTTTTAGATGCAATTTCTTATATCTCCTCAAACAAACGAGCTTGTCTGAATTGAGCAGTAGTTCGGTATTGGACTGACATTTTGTGGGAATGCAGAAATAGTTAATGTAAATTTCCTTCAAATGGTTGAATTGCGCTTACTTTTTGGACTTGTGAATTGGCAGGAAGGACCTCCACCATTTTCTTTGACATCTTTCCTGAAGAGCTGAAAAAGGTGGCTGAAACTTTCAGCAGGCAAACAATTGAGGCATATTACCGTTTACATCAGATCGTCTGGTGTAATATTTGGTCATGGGTGCAGTATAATCTTTGAATCTTGCTCAATTGTGGAGATTTAACTGAGCAGGTGTCATGTATCCAGTCCTTGGTGTTTTGGTGAAATGTGCCTCTTATTAAGTGACCAGAATCATGGGTGCTTGGTACTCTCAAGTCAAAAAATTGCCTATTCATGGGTTGTTTATCTTGGTGATTTAAGGGCGTGGCTGGTTTCTGTTTGCATTTGTAAGAGGTTAGAAGAGTGAACTTTTTGCTTTGTTTCATGTGGTTGTTTTCACTGTTACTGATGGATATCAAAAGAACGAAACAGTAGGAACTACGATTCACAATCGTATTTTGTTGCAACAATTTGGGAATTATTTGCAGGTATTCAATTGGATTGTTGTTGGAGCTTGAGCTCTTGTAGACTTCTTTCCCTTGCTTCCGCTCATGGTTCTGCCTTCGCAGAGAGCCTGTCTTTTAAAATCAGCATAAATTCCTCTCCCTCTCCCTCGCTTCCTCATGCTCTCTTGCTTTCTTTCTCACAGCAGGGGCAGCCTCCGAGTGCTTTCTGTTTTGCTCTCAATCTTCCCCCCTCTCCCCACTCCCATTGCCGTTGACCCTGCTCTGTTTATGCCTTTTCCCATCTCTTTGGCTTTGCATTTCTCTGCCCCTCTACCCCTTTCTCCTTCCATGAAATGCTGTGAAGACGTGCCCAGCCCCAAATCGACCACTCCTTCGACGGTAACTTGGATCAGCTTCCTTGAGAAAACTTCTGCTATCAGCCGCAAGATTGTTGGTGCTGTCGGCTGGACCAAGGTCGGCCTCGTATCAAGTTTTTCTTAGGCAATTTGTTCATTGCCTTTGTTTTCAATTCTGTTCATCTCCGGAGGAACTCCGGTTACTGGGTCTGCTTGATGGTGTTTTTCCGACCACAGAAATGGCTACAAACCGCACTCATGGTGCGGTTGGTTTGCCTATCTCAATTGCGCTGATTTTGTGCGTCGCTTGCAGTTGATGCTAAGAATGTACAGAGGCCGCTGCTGCTATAGTTGGTTCTCCCTCATCGACCTCACCAAAACCTTCACCGGTGATCCCTGCGTCATCGCCACATTTTGCTGTTGTTGCAAGAGAAAAACCATGGCCATGGTAGGTTGTCCATCGGTTGGTTTCGATTGGATTTAATCGATCTCTATCATTTTAAAATATAGAATCATAATCACACTATTTAATTAATCGGTCTTTATAGGTTGGATATTGATCTACTTATAATTGGTCAATTATCAGTCTATAGCCAGGTGCATGTTAAATTGGTTATAATAAGTGTAATTGGACTCGTATCAAACAAGTTATTAAAAATGTAATCATGTTCATACCAATCAATCTATAATTGGATTCGCACCAATCAATTTCTTTTGAATGATTAAACCATGGATCTTTGATTAATAAGTAGTACCACAACTATCGATCTTTATTTATAGGCTTCCTTCTTTTCTTATCTTTTTAAGTTGTTAGATAATGTGGGACTAAAGCCATGGATTCAGCAAAGGAAGGGAGAGAGTGAAAAATTTATTCCCACTTCAGTTGGAGAAAGAATACAAAGAAAATGTTCGAAAGACAAGTCATAAAAAGAGGTTCATATACCCTTAAGAGAGGCATAAATCTACGAACTGACCCCTTAACAAGTCAGGTCATGTCATTTTTTACGAGCAACATTTTGAACGATTTATTTATACATCATCCAAGACCATGACCCAAACCGTTTGACGGTTCAATTTTGGTCTCTTTTTTTTTTGTTGGGCTCGATCCCTTTAACTATTATGGTATGGGTAATTTGATTTATCTTCCCCTTTGCCCTTTTTGTGATATATCTACTGTAGTGTACATGCATTCTTGGTTCCATACAACACTTGACAACAATTTGGATGGCCCTTAATCTTGAGGCTTCCTTCAAGTACTGGTCAATTGTCAAGGAGTTTCTTTCACCTAAGGTTCTCTTTGGTATATTTTATATTTATGTTTATAAATAAATTATTTATGATAATAAATTATTAATTATAAATAATAACTATCAAATACCATTAGATTTAAAAAAATAATAATAAATTATCACAATAATGATAAACATGAAGTAATAATAAATTATCACAATAATGATAAATACCTTCTATCCTATTTATTTAAGATTTTAAATTATATCAATTTATTTTAAATATAAATAAATATCACAAATCATATCAAATAATTATATATATCATAATATATTAAATAATTAATTATATAACCGATAAAGAGAAAATAACCGATAAGATCATAAATACTGTATGTTTGAATATGTCCGAATCACCCCATCCAACCATCCGAACCAGTGAATCAAGATGTTCTCGCTTCAAGGTGGGTGAAGGAAAAACCATCCCCATTTGCCAAGGTATGCATGCACTTCCTAGTAGAACTTCTGACTCCTAATCTTTGCGGGTTAGAATGAGAGTGGTGGGTTGTTTTAATGTTTGCCATTTTCAACTATAATTGTGCTTGCAGTCGTAGACTCGAAGTGGCGAGTGTTTTGATTTTCTGAAGGCAAAACAGAGCCGAACGATAAGATGACTCCGCTTAAGATTCGAGCCGCTTCACTTTCTCTGTCTCTCACGGACTCCAGAGGCTCCAGCTCCTGAGTTCTGAGTGCAAGGAAAATCAAAATGGCTTGTTTGGTAGTCTCAATCCCATCGTCATCCTCACCGAGTTCACGGCTTCTTAATAACTCCGCGCCCTCCCTCCTCTGCAACCGGCTTTTCTTTTCAAGGAGGTGCACTGACTTGCTTCTCTTCTTTCTCCTTTCTTTTCTTTGTTTATCCATTATATTCTCTAATTTTTATTTTTCCTTTTAAGAATGTGAGTATTTGTTCTCCTTTTCCCCTCCCATGTATTTGCTGTTTTGTAAGTGTTGCTCTTACTCTTTCCGGACAGTAATTCAGAGAACACCCAATTCGACTGGACATTTCCCGCACTTTGTTGGTAACACATATGTTGTTACTTCCTTTTGCTATAGCTTCTCTTTGCAGGATAGCAAATGGAAGGACATACGACCTACTGGACATTGGCAGACCCTCTTTTATTGTTCGTTCTCAGTTTGTTTCATCAGAATATAATTTCTCTCTCATTTCTGTGTCTCAGTGATCAAAATTTTCTGAAATTATATTTGCGGAGCTACTGCTCCTTATTGAGACTTCCTTGTAGAAGCTATTTCTGTTATTGGCCATGTTTCTGAAGTTGTTGTGATGCTTCTTTATTTAAAGGGTTAGAATTTTCTCCTGTTGGTAAGTTGCTCCACTGTGTTTTTTTATTTGGCAGCTTTAAAGGGCAAGGAGGCCATCCTAAGAAAGCCGGTGTCTACATACTTAAGTGCGGAATTACTAAGGCGAAGGAATCTTCTTCAACAAAGCCCGCTCCATTCATTAGTGAACCACACAAGTACTTTGATCAGGTTGTCATCACAGTTCGTTCTGGAGATGGAGGCCACGGTGCCATTCTTAGTATGCCTCAACCTAACCAAAGGACTCCTTCCAAGTCACCAGCAAAACATGACAAGGAAAGAAAGAAGAAGAGTTCGTACAAAAGGGATTTTGATGGGTCACTTATCCTGCCCATGGGTGGTCATGGAGGAGATGTAGTCATTTATGCAGATGAAGGCAAAGATTCCTTATTGGAACTTCACAAGAAGAGCCGCTACAGTGCAAAGCGTGGGGGAAATGTCGATGCTATGGGTGTGTTGACCTCCCAACTGCGTGATGGACTCGCTGCTCCCACATTGCGTATTCCAGTGCCTGTAGGTTTGTACACGTTGATATACATTTTTTTAGATACTCGAGGTTTGACTTGCAATGATTTCGGCATTTCATTGTAATGTGATCACAAAGACAAGGGATACCCAGCTATTTATATTTGTTTTCATTTCAATGTTTTTCTAGTGCTCCAATAGATAGGATACAATGGTGAATGCCGTTGGCAAAAGTGTATTGTCAAGGACACCTCTATTTATGTCCTCTGAGTAGTTGTTGAACTCTGGCAGGTACTGTTGTAAAACGTAAGCGAGGAAAGCTTCTGGCTGATCTAGCACAGCCAGGTGAAGAAATTTTGATTGCGAGGGGTGGACAAGGAGGGGTGAGTCATCCATAATCTGAATCACTGATGTCTCAGTTGTATGTTTGATCGATAAACTGAAATCTCTATTCCTTTGACCTTCCATCAATGGCCCTTTCACATCTGAGTGGACCTGTTTAATATCGTTCCCAGAATATTGAAAAATATCTGAGGTTATAAGCACAAGCCCGATACCACCGCCTTAGCAAAAAAAACCAAATAAATGACTTTTATCTTTATATCAATGAGAAATCTACATTCTTTTAGGAATTTCAAAGAAGCATGATTGTTTTACTAGAGTAGGGATCTGTTGTATGATAGCATCTCAATCATGTTAATTGGATGTTCATTAAGTATCCCATTATACATATTGCTCAAGCATGACGTATAATTTGCCTTCTCTTTTTCTTTTTGGCAGATTAGCTTGTTAGAGATGCCTGAACATAAAAGAAAACAATTGATGGCCTTGACAACTAATGTCATGAGAGATGACAATGACAAGGTAAGACAAGTGACACCTCTCACTTAAACATTGACTGTGTCATCATTGGAACATGTTTTCATGAAACCTGTGTGGCCATCCCAAAGCATTTTACCAGTCTCAAACGTAAAAGGATTGTTCTTGAAGTATGTTCAATAGGCAATGAACACAAGGAAGTCTATGTGAATGTTGTTTTCGCTGAATTTAACTGTTTCCTGCAAATTTATGTAACTAATGTCTAGGTTACTTCTCTGGGGGGATTATTTCATGTTCCTGGTACAAAAATAATGCACGGCCTATTTTTTGTTTATTTTATATGCCATTTATTCATGCTGGAAACAATAATCCCTGTTTAACATATCAATGATCATTTTTGCATGAATTAGCCAATGACGCTATGTGCTCATTCAGCTTGGAACAAATTCACATACAAACTGAAAACTTAACATCATGCTCATACCCAGTCCAGCTGAAGAATAACCACATTCCTTTCAATCAAAGCCAAACACAATTTATTCAACCTAATTAACTAGCGTTGAGGCACACTATGTCAGCTTAGACTTGGACTACTCTATTCTACAAGCTAAAAATAAGTTATATTAAACTTCATGAATAATTGACATACACTCCTAGTTTTTTCATATCCCTATTTCCCTTGATTATGTTTATATCTCTTATTCAGTAATTTTAGAAAAGCAGGCTAAGCTTTGTAAATTCATTGCAGGTCTTAGTTCTTGGTCAACCTGGGGAGGAGGTTAGTCTAGAGCTGATACTGAGAGTAGTTGCTGATGTTGGTTTAGTGGTGAGTATTTTTTTTGTCCTCCGATTTCCTCTTTATTTCAATATTGTACCATCAAAATGCGAAGAACAATGCTGTCACTGTTTGTTTCTATTTTCCCTTTTTATATTCTCTCTTTTCCTCCCATTTAAACACAAGTTGGTTAACTTTTTTTAAAGTTAATCAGTTAATTTGCAAGTTTGATGATGCAAAAAAGTAAATAGATTAAATTTTTTTAAAAGTGCAAAATTACTTTATGTAATTGATTTAGTTTTTCTGACTTTAGTGTGTCATATAGGCACATTTAATTCGCCAGAATTTCAAAGCTTAGGTAGATTCATACCCTAAACCTAGATTTGAAACCCTTCTTCATGTACTGACCACTTACTGCTGATGCACTACCCAAACTGAAAAATAAAATAATTAATAATTGACGTCATCTAGTTCAAACTCTGCATGTTGCAGATTAGGGTGAAATTGAAACAAAGCATGTGGTCAGCTGTACTTTATATATGGTTTTCAAGTTGTTAGACATTGCTTTCTCTTGCTCCAGGGACTTCCAAATGCTGGAAAATCAACCCTTTTGGCTGCCATCACACTTGCGAAACCCGATATTGCTGATTATCCATTCACGACATTAATGCCAAACCTTGGACGCCTGGATGGTGACCCTAGTTTAGGGGCAGGGAAGTATACATCTGAAGCCACATTAGCTGATTTGCCCGGTCTAATTGAAGGTGCTCACCTTGGGAAGGTATTGATTAATGCTCTGCTTAACTTTAACTTCCTTTTCATCCCCTGCCAAAATTGCTAATTTGTTAAAAATTTAAAATATCCCCATCATGCAGGGTCTTGGTCGGAATTTTTTGAGACACTTGAGGAGGACTCGACTACTAGTCCATGTTGTTGATGCAGCTGCTGAGAATCCTGTGAAAGATTACAGAACTGTTAAAGAAGTATGATTGCACATTCTTGCAGAGTTATTAGGCTTTATTTATTTATTTTTTCTTAGGTTCTTACTGTTGCATTTTTAGATGCTGAGTAGCAGAATGAAGTTTCTCAGTAGCATTTACCCAAAAAAAAAAAAGGTTTCTCAGTAGCATAAAGCTGTTGATGTGGTATTGTTGGGTACCATATACTAGTGGTTTGATGCTTGATTTCCATTTTCCTTATTCATGTCACATTGTGATGTAACCCTTGCAATCATTTGGATGCTATGTCACTCCCTCAGTTTGTCATTTACTTCACTTTTTCCCTTTTCTAATTGTTTCTATACTTCTTAAGTCTGCCTTTGTTTCTGTTTTGCTTCAAGCATCAAAGATGCACTTGCTTTTCTGAAAAAAAAGTACAAAACTTGATTCTTTTTTAAATAGTCAGACTATGTTTTCAATGAATAATTGGAGAGACTATGGTTGAAGTAAGCAAATCATAACTAGATCAATCCATGGTTGTTTGGACTTACAATCCAGACTGAACCTAAATGCTTGTACTGATACAAAGTTACCAATTCAAGGAGGGGAGCTTACTAGATTGATAAAGTTTTTGACTTCCTAGTTTTAGTTAGTCATTACTCGTCAATAAATAAAAATAGTTTAGGTTTTCAAGTTCACTTCTAGTCAAAAGAACACTAATTTCAAGTTATTCACCTTAAGATGGTTCAGTCAAGGTTTAAAATCTCGGGTTTCGGAGGAGTCTCGGTAGCCAAAATATATTTTTTAGGTCTCCAACTTCAGGGGAACATCATTTTTATATACATAAACACATTTAGAGCATAAAATTGTAAAAATAATGACTCTTTGTGGTTGTTTGGGTTTACAGCCATGTTTTGGCAGTCAACGCTGAAGTCTGTTGTAAACTTAGGCTAATATTGACTATTATATTCAATCAAATATGGCAAATGAGACAATAACATAATGCATTGGGGGAAAGAGAAACAAAATAACACTTCATTATAAATCATTACATCATAGTTCAAATGTTCAATACTGAATGATCCCATAGTCTCGTAGATCGGGCTCACGTATATAAATATTTCATCAGATTTTACCAATTTTTTTTCTCTCTCATAGTTTCATTTAAAAATCTTATTTTTGGGCAAGAATCTAACCTTCAACAGTTGATATGAAACTCCCACAGCAATCCCCGCAATCCGAAGCACCACCCGTTGCAAGTTGAAAGTCCGAACAAAGAAAAAATGAGGAAGAAATAAGAAAATTTTCAAAAACTAACAAAGAAGAGGAAACAGCAGTTCTCGGTCGAGTTCTCGACCGAGAACAGTGAGTTTTCTCTTTTATAAAGAGGAAAAAAAAAAACAAAAAGCAATTTCTCGACGAGATTTACCGAGATCTCGCCGAGAAATTGCGAGATTTACCGAGATCTCGGCGAGATTATGCATCTGCCGAGACGAAAAGGGTTATCGACCCTGTTTTCGTCTCGGCTACTGTCAAGTTGGGCGAAATCGGCGAGATCTCGCCGAGATTATTCCATGGGTTCAGTTGGAAGGTCTAAATTAGCACTGAGTATGCCTAGGGAAATTAATTCATATGTGGTACTTATAATTTTGCACTTATTTAATATTTCCGGACAAGTAATTACTCCAGAGGGGTGAACTAGCTTTTTTGCTGGAATTTTTTTTTTTTTTTTGGGTAGTTAGAGCCCCAAGGTGAATTGACCTCATGACCTTTTTCATTTTGAGGTGTTGGTCTTTTGCCAACGGAGCTATCCCCGTTGGGGTTTGCTGGAATATTTTGGACCTCCTTTTCTGAACAATTTCTGTTATGGGGCAAAAATTTTAATGGGTTGCTATTACAAGAGCTTGTTGAGATGGATTTTGTTCTTTAGTTCTTTTGTCTGTGGTTGATGAAATTCTTCTTTTCTTTTTTTTGGGTTGGGGGGGTAATCATTTTGCTTCTTTGTAGCCAAGCAACTGGATTTCTTTTCTTATTAATGTCATAGCTTTTGTTCAATTCATGTACACTACATGACTTTTGTTGATCCTTTTGACAACTGGATTTAAAAGATGATGTAGTTGCATAATCAGTCATTATGAGGTGCAAAATTTTGTGATATCTTTTTTCAGCCACTTGCAATATCAAAATTTATTTTATTTTTTTGTTTTCAGGATTTGTGGAAATTTGAGTATTTAATATTTTGCAGGAGCTGCGGATGTACAATCCTGAATATCTTGAAAGGCCATATGTTGTCTTGTTAAATAAGATTGACCTCCCAGAGGTATGTAGTATTTTTGCTTCTGGTATCCAGTGCCCCCCTCCCCCCACACGCGTGTGCGCGTGCACACACACACACACACACACACACATAAGAGAGACAGGAGGGGGGGGGGACACAGATAAGTAACTTTTTTTAAGGTGTACTTTGATAGCTTCTTTATTTCAGGCATTTGATAGGTTGCCATCTTTGATTCAAGAGATATCAGAAATTGGATGCAATGAGATACCCTCAGAGCCAGAAATTAGTAATGAAAAAGTGATTCAATCACTGCCCTTAGATAGTGAACATGCAACCACACCTTTGGTTTCCCCTAATAGAGATCAAAAGGAAAAAGAAATTGAGGACTATTCACGTCCTCTGGCTGTTGTGGGTGTGAGCGTTCTGTAAGTTTACCTTCTCTTTTTATCCCTCTCATTTACTTTCATATATGAGATCCATCCTTCATCTGATTCTGATTATTTGTTTATTTCTGTGCATTTAGACTTGTCTATTTTGATTAGTGAGGTAGATATATGCTTTCCTTTTTGTAACAAAATAGAAAAACAAGAGAAGATGGAGAGAATTGATGTGAGGTTCTCCCTCCCATCGTCCCAGCAATTTTTTATAAATAAATAATAAAAAAAAGATTACAAACTAACAAGAATACTAGAGAAACTAAGAGTCCAATGTCTAAGTAAAGGTAAAACAATAAAAATAAAAATAAAAAAAAAAGAAAGAAAGAAAGAAAGAAACTAGATAGACTTCTATCCCTAGGAACAGTAACACAAAAGAAAATAAAGTAAACCACGATAAGGACACCCCCTACCGTGGGACCCATAAACCAACAATCTCCAACACTCCCCTTCAAGCTGGAACATGCTCTAGCTTGGAATAATAAGAAGGAAAATTTTCAGTTACCACCCAAAAAGAATTGACCAAATCACCTACCACCCAAGTTGTTTAAAAAAATCGCCTACCACCCAAGTTAGACAAACGTTAGTAAATGGACTGACAGGAAAGAGTTGAAATTGTGTGTAGACGCTTATACCCATTTCTTCTTCCTCTCTTTTTCTCTGCAATATTTTATCAAAAAAAAAAAAAAAAAGGAAAAAAGAGAAACCCTAACTCTAGATTATAGTTTTGAATCGTTGAGTAAATGTGATGGTTCTGTTATTGAGTCCTTGAGATTCGATTCTGAAGCTCGTTCATCTCCAAATCCATATCTAACGCCGGTGAGAAGCTTTCTGTTTATGCAAGAACTGCCCAATCAATGTCGACGAAGGATCCTCCGTGCCACCACCGCTTTGGCCCACATTGCCTCCATCTCTACCCACCGAACTGCCTTCTTTCTGAAAGTCGTAACTGCAGTCCCTCCATATCTTACTCCCACTTAGTTCCATAACTTGCTCGACAGCATTGTTGTTCTTGCTATTACTGTCATCGTCTCCATCGATCTTGACGAAGAACTCTCCCAGCAGGCCAAAATCAAGTTACCAACCAACCATTACAGTCTACAAAATGATCCGGAGACACTACACTAATAATCAGTGAGAAAAGAAAAGAAAAGCTCAAATGTTATGGAGAACATCAACAGAAACAGCAAACAAAGCACTTAACTTTCACAAATTTGAACTGGAAAACGAGGGGAAGGACAATAAAGATTAGAAAGTGCCGCAACTAGTTCTTAATAAACATACCTTATATCTCAAATTCCAAATGAGATAAGCTTGAAACTGTCCTGACAAGATCTCTTTCTTTTCTTTCTTCTTTTTGAACTTCGACTCTACGCCAAACGGTAGGAGCAAAAAACTGTTTCTGCTTGCCTCTCTGATGGATCGTCTCTCTCTGTAATGCTTTTTTATTAAAATATAGGAAAAAAGACCGAACCAATTCCGGTGAAAAAAATGAGCTTTTTTTTCCCTTACAAAAAGGGTATTATTATCATTCAAGTATTTTCTAACGGCTGAGATCAGCAACTAACGGCTCTGTTAATTGCTTTTGGATCTTTTTGATAAACGTTTGTCTTACTTTGGTGGTAGGTATTTTTTTAAACAACTTGGGTGGTAGGTGATTTGGTCAATTCTTTTTGAGTGGTAGCTGAAAATTTTCCTAAGGAGAAATATGAACAGTAACAACGGTCTTCAAGTAGCTTCACCAATTCACGAACTCCAAGCAGCATAGGCTCTTCCCAAGTAAAGCAGGTAGTAATAGTAACAGCAAATGTAGTAGTAGTAGTAGTAGTAAGAGTAACACTAGGAGTAGCAGTAGTACCAACAATAGTTGTAGTAGCAGTATAGTATAGGTCACTACAAACCAAGTAGTAGTACTAGCAGTAGCAGCAACAACCTGTATAGGTCACTGCAAATCAAGTAGTAGGAGTAGATAACAACACAATATAGGTTACTGCAAACCAAGTAGTAGTACTAGGCTCTTCCATGAGGAAAAAAAGGTAATAGGTAATAATAAGCTCTCCAACATGAGCAAATACAAGCAAACATGTTCCTTCTCCCCCTTATATGGAGCATTCCACGTGGACAGGTAATGCATAAGATGAGCAGCAGATGACAACATCAAGAAGCAGCATCACGAATGATGAGCAGCACTATAAATCCATAAGCAAGAGCACTGGCAAATAAAATCCCAATAAAATAACCTCCAATCACCCCCCACTAGTAGCAACAATAAGCAGTCAATAGCCAATAGCCAACCAAACAATAGGATACTGTGTAGAATAACATAGGAACAAGATATCCAACTTTGAAGTTGACGATTGGATTCAAATTTTTGAGATATTCTGAACTGTTTGGGACATCTTGGAAAGGCAAACAGACTCTTAGGACCACAAATAAAACTGGAAGCAAATCTTTAAGTAAAGGGTAAAATTGGGAAAGGATTATAAAGGTTGAAGAGGGATAAACTTGGAATTAAACTAAAGGGTTAAGGGTAATTATGGAAGTGAATGTGAAGAAAGGACAAACATGATTTATGACTTTAAGAGGGCAAATTTGGGATTCCAAATCAAAGGACTTTCTTCAACCTTGAATCATGATGGAAGAGGGATGACAGTAGAACCAGATTTCAGGAAGAGTTAAAGAACTCATTCTGACATATATCAAATGGACTTGAGACTGCAGGGGAATGATCTTAATTGGCTAGCTATTGCTTCCAAGTCACAGAGGTTCCAACACCCATGTATTGTTATGAAATAAGTTTCTGAAATTTGCTAGGGTGGAACCAGGGGAATCAGCTCTGAAACTTGAGTTGGTTCTCTTAGCAGAAGAGGTATTAGGACCTGGGTTTCAGCAGGTAGAGTAGATTGAGGGTAAGGTACCAGCACCCAAAATCTGGGAGCGAAAACTTGATCACTGAGAGAGTTCGATTCAGATTCATTAAAGTTGCTATTACCGCTAGTTGTAGTAGAGATAATCAGAAAGGGTAAAGTTGCTATTACCGCTAGTTGTAGTAGAGATAATCAGAAAGGGAATAATAACGGAATCCTGAAATAGGTCCTTGGGGGTGGGGGGGAACCATGAAAATAAATCAGCAGTAGAAATATACGAGTAGCAGACTCAATCGATTAGGTATGACTCTTTCATACAGAATCAGATCTGCGGAGAAACATACGAACTTGCAGAGAATAGGAAAAAAAAAAGAAGACAGAAGTAGCAGGGCAGCAATGATGGTTGCACACCATACGATAACCTTGGATGATTCTCAAAACTACAACCTAAGTGATTGCTCTGATGTAACAAAATAGAAAAATAAGAGAAGATGGAGAGAATTGATATGAGGTTCTTCCCTCCCATCGTCGCAGTTTTATTTATAATGAATAATAAGAAAGACTACAAACTAACAGGAACTCTAGAGTAACTAGGAGTCCCAGTTTCTAAGGAAAGGTAAAACAATAAAAAATGGAAACTAGATAGACTTCTATCCCTAGTAACAATAACACAAAATAAAATAAAGTAAACCACGACAAGGACACTCCCCCTGTCGTGGGATTCGTAAACCAACAATCTCCAACACTTTTCTCTAATATTGATCTTGGCATCCCCATTATTCAGTTACTAGTTCAGGGTTTTATAGTGCATTTTGCTGCAGTTTATTTATGAGCTTTGTACTAAGGTGTCAAAAGGTCAGCTACATTTTGTTTTTTTATATAATGTGTAGTGGTTTAATCTGACCTCATGATTCAGTTTCCATATAGTTGGTGACATCAACTGGATGGACTAAACTTCTGAGAAAGCCATAAGTATGCAAGAAACATGCGACTTAGATCAGCTGAATCCCTGGATCCTTAAGCTTGTTGGATCACCTTCTTAATATTCTTGAAACCATATCTCTTGAAAGTTCTTATAATGCCCTGTGGAAATCAGGCAACTAGAAGTACCAACCTCTGTAACACTCTTGTGACCTGTGGATACATCATCTAAACAATAGTATGCCTCTCTCTCTCTCTCTCTCTCTCTCTCTCTCTCTCAGTTGGGGGGGGGAGGGGGGGACTGTGAGATGGTTCTAAACAGATTAAAACATGAATATCATGTAGCCTGACACTGGCCCATTTAAAGCCTTTAAATCGAGTAGGACCTATGATGGAGTTGACTTGAGAGTACCTTCTCCCATTAGTTGTGTAATTGCCATAGTTTAAAATCTCATTTTCGGCAGCCATATTCTGCTGGCTGGCGAAACTGAGATATGCCTGGCAAAATTGACGAAATTGTGCATTTTTTTGGCAGCAAATTTCGACTTCAGTGTTCAAATGGCCATATTAGGGCCAAAATTTCATGGAAACCTTATTTAAGTCTTCTATAAACTTGCACAAACCAAAAAGAAATCGCACAAAATAGTAGTTTGGCTTTGAACCCTAGGTTGGCAGCGTACATTGAACGATGCTGTATACCTTGTGTAATATAGCCTATCATATCCATGTTTTTAGTACTAGAAGACACAAAATGCAATTAAAACAAGTAAATAATGCACTAGGAATGAAAAAACATAATATATATTTATGAATGACATAACATTGTACATGCAGATATAATACATTTTTTTGGTGGTGATAACTAACAATTTCAAAAAAAAAAAAAGGCCAAAATGTGCAAATTCCTCTCTCCTGGAGAAATGCAACGAAATGAACGAAGTATTCTTGACATTGGTTGGAAATTTCGATCCATATCATCTTTCATCCTGTATTTATATAAAACAAAAAAGCCATTTCAATGAAACCATTTCGATCATAACATTGTTGTTTTCTTAAGTTGCAACTCGTAATTTTTGGCAAGATTTAGAACCATGGTAATTTCTTTCCTGGAGGGTGTTTTTAGCACTACATGACATGGTTATTTCTTGCCCAAGTCATCACATTCAAATTCCATTCGGTTCTCTTATTGACAAGACACTTACTAGATTTATTTTGAGTTGCTCGTTGCAGTAAAGGCATCAGAATCAATGAGATGTTGAAGGAGATTAGGGCAGCATTAAGGAAGTGCCAAGATTCGAACAAAGCATTGGAACTGAGTATGTGATAATGAATGTAGAACTTCAAAAGCTCCATTAGAAATGGTTTCATTGTGGGCTAATGCTAAGAGATGGAGAGATTGAATAGAGAGCACTTTTGGTGCGGCAACCTGACATCGTATCTACAGGCACATGGAACAGATAATGCAAGGGATGATTTATATCCACATTCTTGTGAAGCTTACAATGATTCTAGTTTGCACAGATATCTTTCTGAATTTGATTGGCCCTCCTCCGAACCAACAAGATTGCTGACTTGCACAATCTTAGGCCTTATATTATAACAAATGCTGGAAATATTTTGTTTAGTTAATCATTAATGGCATGTAGCAACCCTATCTGTAAACCACCACCCCAAACAAACAAGTCTCCTGAAGCTGAAATAGTATACTCACCAAAATTCCTCTGGCTTCTCATCCGGTCTTGTGTGTACGGTTTGTCATCTTTCCATTCAAAGCCACAGGTAAAACCTCACAATTCATAGAATGCGAGAGAATGGATGAGATTTGCACGAAAATGGTTGATTCACAGGTCGAGGTATGTCTAGCCTGGACCCAAACCAATGGTTGCACAGGTGAATGAAGTTTTCCAGTGGCTGTATACCTTATAAGACGACCTCCAGCCAATCCGGAGACTCCGGAGACCACCTGAGGATTCAAAGATGGTAGCTGATACTCCAGCATTCTCACATTGCTGGTAAAGGTCTCAAAAGGATTTGAAATATAGATACGAATTTAAACTTCAAACTTAGCGGTCAAATCCAGTTCTTTTTTGTCCACCTAATATATATGAGTAATGATGATACAATAATGAATATATATATGTTTTTTTTCTCTTATTTCAAAAAAATTCTTCTCTTGACATCCACACATAAGAATCTGAATCCTAGTTGTCCTATTAATCATTTACGACATGGCCTTCATACCCATGTAGCTGATTGACAAAAGTTTGCCCCTAGAAAGCTCAGAAATAGAATGGCATTCCAAGTGCTGAGTAACCACATCAATGATGTAAAATGCAGATCTACGTTAAGTGATATGTAAATGAGTCAGTTTTTATAAATCCGTTGTAGTCTAGTTGGTCAGGATACTCGGCTCTCACCCGAGAGACCCGGGTTCAAGTCCCGGCAACGGAATTTTTGGGTTTTTTTTTTTTAACTATAAAAAATAGTTTTGAAATAGAGAACAGAGAGAGACAAAGTTTTACCATTCATTGAATTTTTTTCTTCTTGACATTCAAACATACTCGATTACGCCAGATTGAATTGACCACATTGATTAAATCTCATCGAAATCAACCATTCTTCTACTCCCTTTGTCAAGTTTCAATTCCAATGGAATCAATCATCTTGTCAAATTTTAGTTCCAATGAAATCATCATCTTGCAAGGCATCGAATAATCTAGGACTACAAAAATTTCAGTTCCAATGAAATCAATCTTGCAACGCATCGAATAATCTAGGACTACTAACGGTGCATGATAGAAAAGAGCTCTGCGATAACGGATACCAGACAATCAATGTCGAATGTCTATTATCGATTGCCCAAGTGCCAGATGTCAAACACCAAAGAATTGAAAGACCAAGCAAGCATCTGTGCGCAATCGACATGCCAGATGTTAAAACACCAGAGAGTTGAACGACCAAGCAAGAACCTGGTGCTCAAATTGACGCCATTGCTGAGAAACCCATTTGGTGGCATTTGTAAACAAAGCAAACCTTTTATTCCTAAATGAATGAATGCCCTTGTGCTTGATCTTCCCTAATGAATCCATACACATGTTCATGAGTTCTTTGAATTAAAGAACCTGTTAATCCATGAGAATACTCAAATTCACCAAGCTATAGTCTCATCCATTCTGTACCAATCAAAATCAAACACAAGAAAAGTAGTTTCCAATAGTAAGACACCAATCAGGTTCAACAAATTTGGTAACCATTCGTCTATGTTTCTTCAATAGCAAAACTGCATTAAGTCTGAACCATGAAGAACCAAACTCAGATAAGAAAAGAGCAGAATAATTCAGTCTTTGACTGGTAACATCCAGGAATTTCATGTTGAGAGTAAAGAGAACAGGACGTAAACCATAGTTAGCAAGTGAATAGATAACATCATAAGAACAAACATGTATCATTTAAGCTATGAAACGAGAGAATCGACTGAAGGCAAATCAAAAGAAACATAATAAAAATTATACATCTTTATGATTAAGGATTAATTTCCTTAATCATCCTTGCAGGTGAAAAAGCTGTGTAATAAAAAAACAAGATTCAATTTTATTTTGCCTCTTCTCAGTCCTCTCACACAGATGAGGATGGGAATACATCTTTAACGGCGGAAGCTGCAGACAAATAATTAAGGGTATTCTTTAATGTCTCCTTCTCCCTCTTCAATCTCGTGGCCGTGTCCCCCAATTCCAATAGGGCCTGTTGTTCCTTGGGAGCCCCTTCAAAAGTACTTCCGACGAAGAAGGAAAACGGCGTCGGAAACAAATTCCTTCTCAAATCCTGGATTTCCTTCTCCGGCTTCCCATTCAATCGGTTAGACAAGCGGATCACATCCTTCATATGTGTCTCCACTTCCTTGGCCAATGTATCGAGATTGTCATCACCGTCCGCCGATGGGCGATCCTCCAGCCAGGAAACCTTGGCGACCAAGTAAGGCTTGGTGCGGACGATTGTGGAGACGCGGAAGCGCTCCTGACCCTTGCAGATGAGGAAGAATCGGTCATCGACAAGGCGCTCGTGCTTGACGACCTCGCCCACGCAGCCAATGTCGGCGGTGCCGGTGACGGTATCGGAGTAGATGACGCCAAATCGAAGATCGGTTTGGAGGAGGGTGTGCATCATCATGCGGAAACGAAACTCGAATATCTGCAAGGGGAGGATGGCGCCCGGGAAGAGGACGAGGGGGAGAGGAAAGAGAGGTAGTTCCACCAGTTCGTCGGATTTGGGGGATCCAGTTTGGTGTTTCTCGGAGAAAGAGGAGGCGGAACAGCGGACAAAACTAGGTATACGGCGACGATGAATATGAAAAGAAGGAGTAGCTAGGGTTTTGTAGTGTGGAGAGGAGAGAGAAGTGGGATTCTTGATGGTCTCAGTGTTAAAGGAGGAAGTACGAGGGCGTAAACAGGGTTTGTAAGTGAGGGTTGAAGATGATGAGGGCACCAGAGGAAGTGCCATTTTCGAAAATTCCTTCCGGTCTCGTCGTCGAGGGTTTGATCGAGTTTTGAGATTGAGATTGAAATTTGAGAGAGTTCTATGAAGAACAATGAGAAGCAGAGACAGTGAACAAACCTGAAAATCTTCTGCACCTCTCCGTTTTCTCCATATCCAATAAGTTCCCCATTTCTTCTCAATCTGCAACTCTTATCACTCCACTCTCCCTTTCAATTCTCTACAAAAATACAAAATCTGGTGGTTACCGTCGATTTGGAGGGTGGGGAAGTGTTGGAGAGTGAGTCTGTGAGTGACAGAGACAAGAGTGGAGAGAGATTCGAAGCCAGCCAGCGAGCGAGCGAACGAACGAACGAACGACGGAGCCCAGCGCGCGCGAGCGAACGAACGAGAGAGAGAGACGCCAGCATCAGCAGTGATTGGATCGTTGAGAATATCGATATTATGTGTTTAGAATTCATTTGATCATTTTGATGTTGTGGTTCGCAGTTTCCCACGTGTCAACCGATAGCGCACGTTATATGGCACGTGTTTCATTAATCAGAAATCTAGAATTCCGTGCTTCATAACCAGAACTTTCCAAAGGCTGCCCTCACCGGATCCAAATCGTCTCCGAGGCGGGGTCCCCGGTCTGACCACCTGCCAATACTTGGGGGGGGGGGGGGGGGGGCCCCCCGGGGGGGGGCGGGGGCAGGCCGCAGGAGATTTGGTTGCCCTCAACCGTCCACATATACCAGTAGAAGGGTATGTACACACTCTAAACTATAGTCAATGGATTTTCTCATGTCCACATGCCATGCTGCAAAGATTTGAGAATCCAAATCTACCATTGCAAATATTGAGAATAAAGACCAAAATAGAAGATCAAAAAGGTTCTTTTCATTTGCAAAAGTCATGTATGCCCAAACAAGGGGAAAATCACTTCATTTCAACACAATCCAATAACAATATAGAAGAGTTGGCTACCAAAGGAAATCGAGAGGAATAAATACAAAAATCCAATTCTGGACCAGTTTTGAATCTTATGTGTTGGAATGATAAATAGAAGACCTTAAGAAAGAACAAAACAGGAACCCAGCAAACAGGAGAGCAACAATTCCAATTCACAGACCAACAAGCACCTTTCTTTACATGTCCCCGGACTAATTTAAGATATCTCACTCAATATGTAAACCAAAACCAGTCTTATTCCCATAACATTCTGCCAATGACAAATTTCTATACATTTCTGTTGCCTAAAGCCTCCAAGAGAAAAGGAAAGAAAAAGTGAGAACCCAAGATTACTTAAGAATTTCTTATCTCTCCTGCAGTATTTGTAATGTAAAAGCTAACCATATCACCTCCTTCGGCGTTTTGTATCCACCTGAAAACCGCCAATGAAACCATGCATCTGAGTGTTAATACATAAAATTAAGGCACAACCCAGGGTGTGGAGTTTAGGTGAACACTGTGACAAAGTAAAACAAGAAGAAGTGTTTTACTTTGTGCAAAATACCAAAGGTTAGGACTAACTTTAAACTCATCCCTCCAAGGATCCCACAGCAGGACCAGCACTGGGTAATGACCCTTTAACTCCTTTTATATAAATAGCTGAGCATCCCATAATCTTGACACTCAGAGAGAAATGGCTCACTCCTGGCCCCAATAATCAAGCTTGAACAGAAAATCATAACCAATTGTTTTAAGGCATAAACATAAAATGGTTATCAGACAGTTAAGTACTGTCAATCTGTTTATCTAGATCCTCTGAACATGAGATGTGCAAATGTAAGAAAGCACCAGAGGTAAAATAAAGCCATGAAATTTACCTTCATCTCTATGTGTCTAGAAGCATTGTGAGAGCTGTTCAGCTTCTTCTGATCTTCAGGGGAGCAACTTTGACAGAAGAAGTGTTCAAGTTTTTCTGCTTCTTCGGGAGTCATGTTTATGCAATGGGTATGGAACCTGGACCAGAAACAGCATACTGCATATTTTAGTGGTCTAAGAAGCTAATTTTCAAACTTAATTCATAACTTTCTAATATATAGCCAGATATCCTGAACAATATTCTCATTCGTTGTTATGCAAATGACCAGACATCCAGTGAATGCAACCCCAAGGGGACAGCTCAGTTGGTAAAAGACCAACACCTCAAAATGAAGAGTCATGAGTTCAACCCTCCTTGGAGCCATACCTACCCAAAAAATACAAATAAAAAAAACATCCAGTGGATGTATTGTTAGACTCGGGGTTATTTAAATAACCAGTACTCTTGTCAAGAAGCTCATTTAATCCCTTGAGACAATAGTAATTTTACCCCCTATCAAATTGTCCAACTCTTTATAGGTTGTCTCATTCCTACTGGAACTCATTCTTACTCGGACCTTTCACCCATAACTTTCTGAAGCAACATTATTAAAGTTACTTTCTTTTCTAGCTATTGGACAAACTCAGGTCAAGGTTCATTAGTACTGTAGCAGTTAGCCTCTAAAATGTTATCAAAATCAAATCTAAAGAAAACCATGAAGGGTTAAAAAGATCAAATTGTTTAGATAATCAAATTTCAAAAATGATTCTTCATATTTGAAATGGGGAGATTCATATGTAGGATTTGATAGAACTTAGGATCCAAGTCATGAATTGCAATATCAGAGTAAAAAATATAAGGTTCTTATTTTGACTCAGACACAGGGATTTAGATCACTTAGGTCAACATTTAATTCAATTTTATATGATTTAAATCAGGAATTCTACAATTCAATAAGAATGAGCCTATACAAATCATGCTCTGTTAAATGGGGAGACAATGAAGTCAAATATTAGAAATAGAACTAATGAAGAAAGGGACTAACCACTAGGGGTTTCTCCACGCCCAAAAAAAATCATAGATAAAATAAAAACTAACATCAAGTCTTTCAATTTGAGTATAAGATAGAAACAATCACCACTAAGAACTTCCAGAAATCCTTCAATAATGATTTGAAATGGCTTTTTTCTTCTTTGGATAAATAATGATTTAAATTGCCATTTTTTTTTTTTTTGGGATAATACACAATGTCCTTCAACTCAGAAATAATATAGAACTGGAAGTGAACATTCAGTTCAATGAGGAAGAGATTGCATGGGGGAAAATCCCCAATCTCCATGCATTTGCAGTAAGACAAGTGTGCAGGAACACAAATTGTGAACGGGAACAATTGGAACTTGATTTCAATAGACAAACCCAAGTGACCACCTTTCACTGAAAAAAAGGATAAAGTGCAGTTATGGTCAATTGTCAATAGGTCGGTTTAGTACAAAGAAGTTCTGATGCTAACACATCATGATACCCAGATTCTTCTTCCTCTTCTTCTCTCTCTTCCTAGTTCAAGCCTTTCAAACTTCACTAACCCCTTCATTGTTTCCACGGTCTCTAGCATGCAAAGAAGAAGAAGAAGATAGAAGCAAGAAGTTGACTAGTAATATTATGGTGAAATTCTTGGTATCATATTCAGAATATGTAGGCTAATTTCACATCTCTCAATAAGGCAAAGAGTCTTAAAAGGGCCATTACCTAGTGCTGATCCTGCCTATGCAGGGTCCTCAGAGGGGTGACTTTGGAAAAGGTCCTAACCTTCGGCATGTTTTGCACAAAGTAGCCTTTCTCAAGACTCGAACCCAGGCATTTGACTTGGCAGCCTGAACCATTTACCATTGCTCCAAGCAATGGCCCTCTAGAGAGAATCTAAAATCTCCAATTTACAACTGAAAATTTAAGATAAAGTACATTCTTTTTATCAAACGGCAGGCTGAACCATTTACATTGCTCCAAGCAAAGGCCCTCTAGAGAGAATCTAAATCTCCAATTTACAAATCTCCAATTTACAACTGAAAATTTAAGATTAAGTACATTCTTTCTATCAAACTGTTCCCTAGAACCATGTAAGTTCAGGCTAATGAATGCAAACTCCTCTAAAAAAAAAATCATTCCAGGTCAATAAAATCTATCATCCTTCAAATGAAACAGAAACAAAAAGGGAGGGAAAAAAAAGAGAAGGAAAATTCACAATCTAAATAAGTATTAAGACTTACCAATCAGAGCAGCCCTCACACTGAACCATCAGGTCATCAGGATTGTAAGGCATTTCACACTTGCAGTATCTACCACACAGTGTAAACAGTTGAACAAAAGATAAGGCTGATCAAAATTAACAAAGGAATAAAACATAAACAAAATACTACCAACCATTACCCAAAATTCTGAAAAGCCCCAAACTCCTATAAATATGCCAACTGAATTAACAAAATCAAAAAAGGAGACACGAAGGAACTTACTGAGAACTGAACTAAAGAATATCACCATTTCTCAAAACTACAACAATGGAAGACAAACTAACAATGTAGGGCTCTGAAGCGCATACAATAATAAACCTAGAAAATTATAATTCCTACTTTGTCAGGATAAAATATCCAGTAACAACACTAAGAGGAAGAAAGTTTTCCACCAGAAAGTGAGCATATAAAATCATAAGATATCCATTAGCAATTCAAAAAAACTTGCATTACTATGAGTGAAAAATGCCATTTTGCGCACAGTAAGTTCCAAAATCGAGCCAGTTTGCGACAAGGCAGCCACAGAAACAGCCGGGTATACAATATGAAGAACAAATAAATAAAGGATAGAGTGGAAATGGTATCGTACACAGCAACTCTGTCGGGATTGAAAGCCCCGGTTGAGGAGTTATACTCGAAGCGGTAGAAGAAATCTTCGTTACCAACGGCATCGAGCTTAGTGTAGCTCTTGAAGCTGTGGACGTTACACTTTCCCTCAATAGTGTCGGCGCTCTGCATATCATAGTGATCGGAAAGGAAAACCTCTTTGGCACCATGGAACTGCCTGCGGCCTCCGATCGACTCCTCAGGTCGATAATACCAGCGGACCTGAACCCTCACATGACCTCTACTGTCAGATTCAATCTTCTCTACTTTGGCCACATAAGGGGGCTTCGACGACTCCGAGGGCCGCATAAGCACGCAGTCTCCGGCTGTGTGAGCAACGAGTACAAATGTTAAACTTAAGCAGCAACGAATGAATGACAACCCAAAAAGAAAAACCAGATAATTCTTCAAAAATCAAGGGCTGAAGTGCTGTAAACCTCGTATGATTTTGTTAGTTCCTTTGATCCCATAGTAATCTATGGTACTTCTTGCTGGCTGGGCTTTTGCCATGAACAGACGCCAACCAACAAAGACATGCACAATGTTATTAAAGCTGAATAGAAAAATGGGAAGACTCGATTTTTTTCTTTAGAACAGAGTCAACAGACCCAACGAGAGAGAACTGATAATGATTCGATATCTCTCCACTTATAAAGGTAATGGTGTCTGAGGTTTCCATCACCGTTCATCGCACATGGTAGTATGCGGAGATGACACGGCAATCAATCAGGCCATCAAACGGCGATGGGGACTGGTACGTAGAAAGAAGCATACGCATCTCATTCATGGAGACCGAAGGAAAGTACAAAGTCCAAGCCTCCCCAAGAGGAATGGAGGACCAGAGAGACCTCCGGGCTTCCCCAACACCAGTAGCTTACGTTTGTTGTTGTGCCATCGTCAACTACAGGTACGCAGACTCTAACCCCGTCTTTGGAGTTTGGATTCTTCCTTTTGTTTGTTTTATTCTGGGTTTTGTGTATTAGTTTTTCCTCCACTCGGAGCAGAACAACTATTGTGAAATTAAGGTTTTGAGGTTCCATGAATGAGAGTATGAGACCGTAGGAGGTGACCGGGCAAAGTCTAGGGTTTCTATCTAATCTGCAACTTGATAAATTATTAGTAAAGAATGAAGTTTTATAACGGAAAATCCTTTTCATCGTTTGTCAGCTTGAGATCCATTTTCAACATCAATGCATACGCTTTTTTTTTTAGTGTTGCAATCCTCCAACTCATAATCATCCAGATCCCACGCTTTTGATGCTCTTCCATATTCCGAAAAATAGAGACGTCTTGGACAAGCTGGCTTATTGCTTCAATCATCAGATTCATTGTCTGTCGTACTTTTGTTTGGGGAGATGAGTTATTTGATCCTTTAGTGTTTGCATGATTTAGGCAGTGGTAAACTGTTGATGTTTGATGGGTATTGGATAAGCAATGCTCTCTACTCTCTTTTTTTTCACTGCTAATGTTTATCAGAATACTTCGTATTTGATAATTCTTTTTATCTTGCTACTTCAATCACTTCTCGAAATTAAGAACTTTGTAGATTACATGGTTCCATCTTTTCTTTGTGAATTCTTTAATAGTGTCTCATATGATCATTTGTAACCTGAAAAAGCATTAGTTCCCTTCAATTGCAAGGGAAGGGCTTTGGACATAAGTTTAGATAGATAGAATTATAAAGACTCAAGCTTCACATACTGTCGAGAAGTGTGGTTTTGAATTGCTCATGCTCCATGTTTATTCCTTGGAGACCTCAAAGATTGATTAGATTATAGAGCTTTGGCTGGTAACCTCATAAATTTAAGTTAAGAAGAATAACTTACTAGAGAATTAATTCTTATTCTCAGAAAACAACTAGTTTAGGACCTTCAGGTATACCTTTTTTTTTTTTTCTTTTTTCCTGTGTCCAAACATGCTTGCAACCACCAATAGAATTTCTACTCCATTCTAAAAACTCTTGGTTTGAAGTCACTTTTCCCTCCCATTAAAAGAGCTAATATCACCAAGTAGCCTAACATTTTAAGCAATTTGTGACGTGCCAATCTTGGACAAATTTGATTTCTTATCTAAAGTTGGTGTAGAAAGAACTTGAAAGGTGGAAAAGGAAAGGGACTATTCTTGCACCCTCTCATAAAAAAAGATGTAATTTTATGGATTTTGGCCTAATCCAGGTGCTTCTCCTCTCTGAGGGTCATGCTTCCATACATTTTGAGTTAGGGTCTAGACTTCACAAAACATTTTGTTTGGGGTATTGACCACATAACTTTCTCAGCCTTGGCTAAAGTTTGCTTCAAAGCCCTTGGTGTCACTGGAAATCTTTCATAACTTTGAACCACAGGGTATGCAGGCAGGTTGTATCCCAACTTACATAAGAAACTAGTAATAGAAGCTTTCACAGGCTGAGTCAGTCCTATGGATTGGATGGTTTGAGGGATATGAGTGATTGAAGCTGCTGATTGGGCTGTGGTACATGTTTTCTGGCTCATTTAATGCATCAATTGTATGAGGGTTTTTTTTTTTTTTTTTTTGGGGAAAAAGACAGTTACCTCCCCTATAACTTACCTTAATGACAGTTGACCCCCAAAGTTTTGGAAAAAGACAATTACCTCCCCTAAAAACACTATTAAAATACAAATAGACCCACGCCGCTAGGAATATTCCATTAGATGCTAACGGTGGGAGTCCAGTATTTCTTTAATGACCAAATTACCCTTTATAAAGGTGACTGACTTCAAAAAAAAAAAAAAAAAAAAAAAGAACCAAGAAGTGAAGGAGACAATGTTTCTATAGAACAACGGTTTAACCAGCTCCATACATAGGGATCTTCTTCCTGGACACCACCACTGCCACCGTTGCTCTTCCTTGATAGAACTTATGCATCTGCAAATTTACCCAAGAATTCAGAACAGGAGAACAAACTCATTGATCTTAGTTTAATTTTTCGTCGATCGCTTGGAAATCCAAAACCCACTTCAAATCAAACCAGTAATAATCTCTGAGGTTCCCATCTGATTCCAGCTTGAGTCTTCGGATACCTGAAATTAGGTGTCGAAAACTTGTATGTCTTTTGTTTATTAATCGGTGAGTCTTTGAAATTTGAAGCGCTAGATTCGAATTGAAATGGGTTTTTCATTTCCTGCAACTGGAAGAGGAGAGGGACAAATGCCGATGGTTTCTGGCTTTCCGTTGTTGGAACCGATGATGCAGGGTTTCTCTCTCTTTAGAATTTGAGGTAGAGAGAGGGGCAGATGCCAATGGAGGTTTCTTGTCTTTGACGGGAGAAGAGGAGATGAAATACCAGAACTTCTCCTTACCATTCCCTTTGCTTCTCTTTTGCTTCAATAGAACAAACCCTTCAAGAAGATCCATCGCTTGGAGCTCCTCACCGAAGAAGAAGACCTAGAAGATGAAGCAGACACGGAATAAATAATCTGGAAGAAACTGGGTTCAGGGTTCAGGGTTCGAGCAACCCTGGAATAAATAATCTGGAAGAAACTGGGTTCAGGGTTCGAGCAAAGCCATTAATGGCACCATAACTCTTTGAACTAAACCCCAGGCAACCAAGCAGTCCTCGCCTATATGGAAAAAATGTTTTCTTCTTCATTTCCTCCGTCTGGGCTCTCTTAGTTGTTTAATGGAGCTCGTGAAGTGATGGAGATATCCCCTTCTTGCGGCAGCCCTCTCTCTCTCTCTCTCTCTCTCTCAAAATCCCATCCCAACTCCCATCCGTCTCTTCCTTGCAAATAACCCTGAAACAGATGGCCATAAAATCGAGCTCCTCAATTCCGGCGATTGCTTGAAGGTGAGAGGGCAGAGGGATGAAGAGAAGAAAGAAGCTCAGTAAAAATCGATATAGGTTTTTTTTTTTCTAATGAGGGGTATAATCGTCAATGAATATACAAGGGAGGTAACACCGTCAAAAATTGGGGTCATTTGTCTTTTTCGAAAACTTTGGGGGTCAACTGTCATTAAGGTAAGTTACAGGGGAGGTATCTGTCTTTTTCCCTTTTTTTTTTTTTTTTTTTTTTTGTGGGGGGGGGGGTGGGGGGGAGAGGGGAGGATGGAACTTAATAACTAAAAATCCTTTGTTGGAGCTGGTTGAGTATATATATATATTATATATCTGTGCAATTGTGTATGAATGTGTTTTAGTGAATAAGATTTAGTTACTATTTTGCAAATATTTTCTTATTTTCATCGTGGTGAGAAACAGGTAATTGGTTGTGAAGGCAATATAAAGTAACTGTAAACAAAAGTATTCTAATTGTTAGTAAAACCAGTCATCTTAAAGTACATGACCATGGAAGAAGAACTCATTATGTAATTAGGTGGTGGTTAAAGGGGAGTGGGCTTTCAGTAATGAAGAGTGCATGATTGTCCCACCATCCTTTTATTAATCACATATGCTTACTCTAAGATCCTTTCTTTTTGCAGCATCGTTCTTGCCAAGATAATACAACATAGGATAGTTTTTGCTGATGGAATTAAATACAGATCCTAATCCTGGTGATGAGTTGATGCCCAGGAATATTGCCCCAGAAAATATGCAAATTGATCCTAGAAGAGCCCGTTTTCCGTTCTGCATTGTGTGGACACCACTTCCTGTCATTTCATGGTTCCTACCTTTCATTGGCCACATTGGTATCTGCAGAGAGGATGGAGTCATCTTGGACTTTGCAGGACCCAATTTTGTGAGTGTGGACAACTTTACATTTGGAGCAGTGGCCCGCTACTTCCAGTTAAACAGAGAAAAGGTTAATGTCATGTTCTTATTTTACTCAAAACATTAATTATCTTTAAATTTGTCAGTAATATTTAATATCTGCAGGGGCGGGTTCCTCCTCTTGTTGGTAATGAAATTCCCAATACTGAGAGGATGACCTGGGACGATGCACTACGAAGAAGCACACAGGAATTCCAGCACCGTTCATACAACCTGTTTACCTGCAATTGCCACTCCTTTGTTGCAAACAATCTTAATAGGTTGGGCAACGGAAGCACCAGCAGGTGGAATGTGGTGAACCTGGCAACTTTTATCTTTCTGAAGGGACGTTGGGTAAATAAAGTTGCTATTGTGAAGTCCTTCTTACCATTTATTATAATTCTCACCCTAGGGCTTATGTTCGGTGGCTGGATCTTTGCCACTGTTTTGGCTTCATTTGCCTTCATTCTTGTTGGTTGGTTTCTTCTTGGTACATATTGCTTCAAGGGTCTGATCCAATTGTAACTTTTCCTGATAGAGAATATAAGTCCTGGGGCTTTACAAGTTATAATTTTTTCATGTTTTGTGATCTGGATAATTTTTATGACTTTGTGTTTTGATAGTGTTTTTTGTGTGACAACTGTGTTGTTTGATTAGTTTTTATTCTTTACTCTTAACAACAGAATCAGCAATCTCATGAAGAAAAGAAGTAAAATCTAGCAGTGGTAAACAAACAGGTTCTTCGGATTCTCTTTGTGAGGAAGGCTGTCTCTCTTACAGGATGATGATGTTGTGAAATTGTGCATGTATGAGAGAAAAACGGAGAAAGATCCTCCCTCTTATTGTCCAGGTCCTCCAATCGTGATCTAGCAGTTAGAGTTCACCTAGCGTGTATACTGATACATTGATATACGCAATGAGTGAACTCTAGCCACTGGATCAATGCTGGAGTCCCTCCAACGACAGGAGAGAATCTGAACTCGAGAAAAACACTCATTTTCTTGATGCTATTAAAAATTTGCATCAATCCACAGCACCTTTTATTGAGCAACATAGAGAAGTATCCATCATAAGCTCAATTCTCCATAGGCTACTTGAAGTTGTATCACCTGAAAAGAAATTTAAAAAAAGAAAAGAAAATGAAGTACACACTAGCAATGTGTATTTCTCTCTCTCTCTTACTTGAAATCTGGCTATACTTTTTGTCTCCTCCAAATGACAGTTACAGATCCTTGTATTTCTATCTTCCTCGCTAATATATAAGATTTCAATATATCCTGCCAATGTGTAGATCCTCTCCCTCAATTGCTTGAAACTTTCATGTGCATTGACCACCTAATATGTTGGAACTTGGAAGGATGATTTGGTGAATTCAACTATTGAATAGAATGAGTATTTTTTTTTATGTTATTTCACACTAAAATTCAATCATTTACCCTCATATATTGGCAATTTACCTTGTATTCTTAGTCATTCATTGGTTTTCCAAATCATATGACCTACTTATACCCAAAATTTAGACCCAAACTAACCCACCACGCGGCAAATATTAATTCTATATTATTCATATCATGCCATTGGAGATTTCATGCAGCATTTCGAGTTGCCATGGTTGAGATAGTTTTTTCACACATGTAAGTTAATTCTTGTTGCTATTAGAATTCACACGATGATCTTCGTAGTGAGAGGTTGGACTTTTATGCTTTGAGATCGTTTCAATACTTAAGTCAGGATTCTGAACAGCAAACAGGATGAGGTCGGTACTCTGAAAAGTCCAACCTTGATAAGCGGAAGCAGGAACTGTAGAAAGTAAATAAACAGTAAATGCTATGTAATGAGTTTGTTTAACCTTAAAGTTTGACATCTATTTATTGAGATTTGACAAGATTATTAATGTCGGATTTACCTATGATTTTTTTTTCCTGGTAAAAGATTTACCTCTGACTTTAAGCTAGAAATACAGAATTAATCCAAAATCACATTTTTGCCACACAAAAAAAAAAAAAAAAAAAAAAAAAAAGGCCTTTCAGCCGCGGTAATATCTGTACCCAATTTTTTTTTTTTTTTTTTTTAAAGGGGGGTAAAAATTTGTACTCTAATCAGGTAATATCCATTTTGGTCCAACCAGGAAATGTTATGAATAACCCGACGTGGGGTCACTATCATGTCGGTGGTTGCCTTCGGCTGCAAAAAAAGCCACGTAGACCCTCGGTTTTGAATCATACATTAGGAATCTACGTCCATGTGTAAAATGCGTTTTGTGGGTCCCGCAATACATTAAGGATAGGGATAGCGTGCGCCGTGCGCTACAATACAATATATACGCCACACGATTGGCATTATACTTTGCTCTTTTTGCGAATTGCGACGGGTGACAGAAAAAGAAAAAGCATGAAAACGACGAATTCATGCCGTGGAAGAACTGAATTTGCTTCGGTCAAAAGCGTGGTTCGTATCGGTTTTGAGAATGAACGATCATCCGATAACTCCGATTCTATTCCTGTTTTAATATTATTTTATTATAAATTAGTTATTTTTTTAGGAAATTTATTCAGACACCACCTTGACAATTGATTTATTATACAGAACCACTCTTTTGAAAAAAATTACACCGACTACCCTTGAAACAATGTTTTATAAGAATATAGTCCTATCGATCATTAAAACTGACAGAAGAAATTCCAAAAAATTTTTAATACAATATTATCTTACTCAATGTAATTTTACATTTAGTAAAGTTAGTATTGTTTTAAAAAAAATTCATTAGTTTTTAACACCTAAATGTAAACTATATTATTATAAAACATTATTTTAAAGATAATCAATGTAACATTAGCCAAGAAAAAGATAGTTCTGTATAATAAATCAATTGTCAAGATAGTGTTCGAATAAATTTCCCTATTTTTTAAAATATCATTGGATTTGCATAAGGATCTGGATTTTGGATACGCCAGATATCATGTCCGATGGATCGGGCTCTTAAGCAGAGCCAGTATCAGGTAGATGGCCAACACCTAGCACTGCCTCAGATCTGAAGGTACGATATAATTATTGAGTTCTTTTGTAATTTTTTTTTATAATTATTTTTTTATGATCACTTTTCCAAGTGACAAAAACCATTAAGTATGCTGGTCTACTTCAGGGTGAGGACATTATAGCCTCTACCTCCATCTACTCAAAGTGAGAGAGAGAGAGAGAGTATGATGGATGGAGCTTTAATGCAAGAGTTGGGTCTCTCTTCAAAAGAGCAATAACACTCTCTGTCGGGAATAGTTCTATATTACTTAGAGACTAGAATTTTGAGTGTTTTTATAAATGTGAGAGTTGTTCCATTTAAAAGTTCGACCTTTGAGATGGAAAACTAACATGGTATCAGAGTTTTAGTCCCTCTCCGCACCCTCACTCAAAAGAGGGACCACATGCCATGTGTGTTGCCACCTAGAAGAGGGGTAACACGTGAGGGGGAAGTGATGTGTGTCGAGCGCAACTAAAAATAAATTATTCTACCTACAAAGAATAGTAATGATAAGTAAAAGTCAATCCACAGAAACTAGTTAATCAAATTATCTACTTACTAAGAAAAAGAGAAGTTTTCTTCTGCAATTTAATTAACAACAAAGTTAAATAACAAAAATTCAATGGAAGATGACGTCGATTTAAGAAAATTTATTCACGGCTGCAAATTGATCACTGACCTCATATATATTATTCTCTATTCAAATATTTAACCAAGGATTATCAAAAAATCAGACAATCCTTATCTTCCTTAATTTCATTAATTTGAACCTAGCACACAAATTAATTCTTATCAATAAATCCATTGGTATTAAGCAATCCTCATGAATTTACTGATAGCATTACACTCTCGGAGGGAGTTAAAAATGAACAACAATCTAACAAACGTCAGATTATTTAACTCACTCTATGTTTCTTTTAAACAAGTAACAAAAATGTGAATCATAATTGTTCTGCTCAATTGCTACTTTTCCTGAACACCATAACAATTACGGATTATGGATTCAGGTTAGCAATAAACCACATAACTCAATCAATTAATAGGCCTCTTATTAAACTGAATCATACAACCATTAACTTAAAAAACCAAGAAACAGAGATATTTGAATAGAAAAATAATTAAAATTAAAAACAAAGTCTCACAATTTTACTAACCGGATTGAATTCCTTTGAATCGACTAAAAAACTTAGCTAGATATGATAGAAAAGAAAGACAAAAGAAATAAAACTATCTTCTCAATAATTTTTGTATGCTCTATTACGTAGTCTTTACATTGCTTAAATAGTCAAAGTAGAGAAGATTAAAACTGATATGTCTAGAATTGACAACCTTATTACATGAAAATAAAGATTAAATAAAATTCTCTTGCCTATATTAGATAGAGAATCATTCCATCATTAACCAAATGTCACCTCTAGATTTTTTAATTTTTGTAATATTCTATAGAGGTATATATTCTCCTCAAGATTTATGACAATCAATCAAATCCTTTCAATAGTAAACTTTCTACGTGTGGTAATCTTTTTTCTCTTGTTTGAATTCAAATCAGTTTTTCAGATCAGATTTTTGGATCAGGTTTGATTTCTAGAATTCTTTTCACATTAAAAACTTGCATGAAGTTCAGAAGGTCATTATTGAAAATATTAGAATTTTTTTTATTTTAAACATAAATTATCAATATTTTCTACCAATGTCTTATATATAAGGAATCATCACACATGAATACCATAAGACATATAATATGTTAAATAAACTAAATATAAGAAAAATAAATATATAAAATTATGAATTCATCAGGAAGCATTAAAAATAGTCCCACATTTCCAACACAAAAAAGGATGTGTTCGTCACTGGCTTTGCAACTGAGACCCTGACCCATCTCCCCGTCCCCACTGTCTCTGTTTCTGTTCTCATTACAATATGATCTTCTACGCTGTCCATACAATCTTAGTTGCTATCAAATTCAACTCGTCGAATGGGTTCATATTAGGATTCCTTAACCTCAACCATTGTGAAACATGGTGTCCTCCATTGCATTGTGATTTTTTTTTTTCAGCTTCTCCGATCAAATTCAAAAGGATCACATCCTCTTAATTGATGTTGAATCACAGAAGTAGAGATTCTTCTCATATCAACACCACCAAAAGTTCTGCCAAGAAGGTCACCGGACTTTCGAGTTTTACCACTTTCTCTCGTCGCTGGGTGCTAGAAAGTTCAATGTTCAAGATAGGAGAGGAGACTGAGAGTAAAAGAGAGAGAGGAGGGTTATCCCTTCTTCTTTCTTTTATCTGGATCGAGGAAAACCTAACTCCTATGATGTCTTTTATTTAATTTTAAAAAGGTAAAATAAGGTAATTAGTTTATACATGTCTAAGGGTACTTTTGGCATTACTAAATTATATTAAAGGACACATCAGCATCTAACAAATTTATCATAATGGACTAGGTCTATATGACACATACTTAGTCAATAAGAGAAGGTTAGAGGCATTAACATGGAAATTGGGGGATGATAGTTTGTAAGAAAAAGTTTCCCTAACATTATTGTTGAATAATAAAGTTGGTCCCATAAATCCAAAAATAATATATAAGATAGGTCTATCATTTCTTCTTCTTTTTTCTCTCTCTCTCTCTCGTTTTATTTTTAGGAAAAATTTCGCCCACCCCCCTTGAATTTTACCTTTAATTCACTCAATCCCAAACTTTGCCTATAATTTCACCCACATCCAATGTAGTTAAGTGTTTAACAGAAAAATAGAAAAATTGATTTTACCTTCATTGTAAAAAACATAAATTTCTCCTTATAAATACATAAATAAATAAAAAGAAAAAACATTCGGCTGCAAGGGAAGTGAAATATTTTTTTTTGCTAGACCTACAAATCCATTTTTTTCATTTGCAAATCGATTTCGTCGGAAAAGAAAACATTCAGTACAAACGATTTTCGTTGGAGATGAGGAAGAAAGGCAACGGTTGAGATATCATATTGAATCTGGAGAACCTGTGTGAGTGACCTTTCCTTCTTCCTCAAATTCTTTTTTCACCACCACCATTTTTGCTTCTTCTTCATCTCGCAGATGAGGGTTAATGTTCCGAGATTAGGAAAGTTCATCCTGTTAGATTTATGTGGGCTTAATTAATTACCTAAACTAGTTATTCAGTGGAAGTCTGATTGACACGACAGAATCGATTTGATTTGATTCATCACATGATATGAAATAGGTTTGATAATCATAATTCTATTATGAAAAGTGTATTAGGGTTACAACAGTATTCTATAAATACTGAGTTAAAATCCTAACAGTCACAGTTAATGAAATTCTCTCTACACCTATTAGCAAGAAACATAAGGATATCCTCTGAAAGCTGTGAAAGACTGTAGTCGAAGGATTTCGATCAAAGCATGAAGACTCATGGAGTGTAGAGGAATCAGTCTTCACACATAGGTATGTCTTCATGATTCATAGATTATGGATTTCAATCATGTTCTAGGGTTCCTGTATGGATTGGGATGGTTTTGGTTGAAACCCTAAGCATAATAATATCTAATAGTTGATATCAGAGCCAATCATACAGGCCTAGGATCAATGGGGATTGATTGTAAAGACTTGTAAGTAAATGATTGAATTGAATAAAAAAAATTTCTCAAGTTTTGGATCGAATCTGGATTGGATCTGTTGGAGTTTTCCATCGATGAAATTTTTTTTTTTACCGAAAAAATATGTCATGCCATATACCGTTGGAAAACCCTCATCAAGACGGTTCAGTGCAGGAGGTTTGACGCGTCGACACTCGTCGACGGTAGCTGCTAGTGGATCTCACTCGTAGGAGGAGAATTTAAAAAAAAAAAATATGCCATTGACCCGGCCATCATCAGGTCAACTCGGTAACCCTAACATGGTTCAAGGATGGTCCGACTCGGCCTGATTTGACCCGGGGTTTGACCAGCCTCGTCACATGTGCGGGTCACACATGTGACAGACCACCTGTTAATTGACCCATTGGCCTAACCCAAAAGTCAACCCATTGATCCGGCCCATTGACCCTGAACTGTGACACGATAACTCGACCTGGGAACCCAGATATCTGACCCGAATGGTTCAGGTGGGCCGATGGTTGAACCACTAGTTAGTTCACAACCTAGACCATGGTTCAATTAGACCCCAGACTGTTTGGTTCCGGTCTGAACCAAAGTTTATTAAAAAAAAAAAGGGAAGGAAAGGGTATTTGGTTCAGGGTGAACCAAGTTGAGTTGAGCAAACTGAATCAATGCTAGATTGCTCAGTTCAGACAGAGCCGAACCGAACCAACCTTGACAAGGTTTTTAAGGGCTTGTTTGGCTGTTGCTTTTATTAAAACAATATTAAACCTTGATTATGGGAGCTGGGAAGATTGGATTGACTTCCAGTTTATTCCATTGGACTCCAATTTCGATGCTCTTCAATCTCGTATATATTTTGATACATTTTGATACATTAAAAATGTGTTATCGTAAAAAATATATAATTTTAGAGCCCAATTTATAATTTTTCTACTAATTTTTCTTAAAGTTGTACCAAATTGATTGTTGAGTTATTATGTATAGTTATTTGAATGTTTAGACCTGTAAGATTGTATTAATAAAATATTCATGATATCCCACATGAGTTGCAGATTGGGATTTATTCATATCATGGTGGAACTTGGTGTGACTACCAAAGTGGTAATCTTGTTTCATTATGATGTATTCAAATTCAAAGGTCTGTGTTTTTAGTGCTTTAGTTTGTCAGTGTTCACTCAAAGATGACATTATTCAAGTTTATTCAAATTAAGATTTTATGGCTGTTGTGTAAGGATTTTGGCGTGACCACCAAAGTGGTAACCTTGTTTCTATCATGATATATTCAAATCTAATATTTATGTATTTACAAGCTACAGTAAGGAAGTACAGTGCTCACCCATAAGTGACACTGATATAAACTTCTACTTTTATGGATGCAGCAAAAAACGACACTGTCTACCTAAATGTGACGTTGTTAAAGATTATAAGAAACTCATACACATAGTTGAAGGATCTTGACTTTAGAGATTTCATCCACCCAAAGGTGGTGAGATTCTGAGAGTCATTATCCATTCGCAGTTAACACAGTTATCGAGAGGATTAATGCATATATTGTTCTAAAGAATGTGTGTGTAGTTCAATTGACTCTCACAGAGATGATTTGCCTGCATATGATTGAATTGTAGGTGTTTTACTTGATGTGAATTGATCATGTATGTCTCATTGTTTGAATTGTATTATTTTGAGCTATTATCATGATTGTTAATTCACAAAGAAATGATACGAAAAGATTAGAAGCTAATCTAATATTACTAGCTAATCTAAGATTACTTAACCAAATGTATTCTTTTGAGAAATATTCTCTGCCTATGTGGTGTTCTTTCCATGATGTTTTGTGTAGAAACATTCGGATGAAATTATTGTAAAGAGATTGTCTGAGAGATAACCAAAAACAAAATTTTAATATTTCTAAAAAGGGATGGAAATATAGTTTAATGGTTTATTTTAATATTTCTAAAAAAGAAAAAAGTATAGAAGTGAAACTTGAATGAGTTTAACTCTATTTGCTTAAAGGAAGAACATAAGTATTATTGAATAATCTTGAGACTTGGTAAATAATGAGTTGTTGTCTATGAACAACAAAATGTAAGGACTGATAGATTTTCTAAAGGACTTGAGCATTCCTATAGGTTCAAACCATTGATACAAGACATAGTGTGACTCATATGGTAAAGTATGAACAATTAAATAAAACTACACATGTAACAATGAATTAACTAAGGAGAAGATTAATGGTGAATTAACCTATAATTGTAAAATCAGACAGTGTTGAAAAAATAAAAAGATTCCTAGGACTAAGTAAAAATTATTCATGGTTAAAAAATAGTTAATTTTACCAGAGATTTAAGTAGCTAAAGATCTAAAAATTAGTGGGAGTCTCTTGATTTGCTTAATCAGTGGAAGACTCTTTATGTTTAGATTCTGAAATTTTATGTTTGTGTTTGATTGTATTGCTCATAGTTTGATGGGCACAGTTTAGTAACCATGATTTGATTTATTTTAGCATTGCATTATTGTTATTTTGTTCACATAGTTATGTGTTTGACATGTCAAATTTAGGCAATATTCAGTCGGTGTAACAAGATAGTATTCAATCGAAGTTACTGAGGTAATATTTAGCCAAAGAGTACTAGGCGGTATTTAACAAGAAAGTATAAGGCAATATTTAATCAAAGAAGACAGTATTTAGCCAAAGAATGAAGACGGTGTCTAGTCAATGTATGATATTCTGTTTTTGCTCTAATTAATACCATATTTTTTATTACTCATAAAAGTTTTGGGATATTTTGATTAAAGGGTTTTAATCAAAGTTTGGACTCGCACTAAAGTTTACTTTCATGCATTATCTCAGACGATTCATGTATTGAGTAGACCTCTGTTGTGGCTGACAGAATGTTGTACACCGTATATTGAGGTTTATTATCTATTGTTACTTGCACTGATAGACTTGATAGATGTTTCAAAGTTAATGACGATTTAGTGTGTTGGATTCCATGATCACACTGGTTAATAATAGTTTTGTAATTAATATAATTCAAGTAGGAGATTGTTAGATTTATGTGGGCTTAATTAATTACTTATACTAGATTTAATTTGGTTCATCACATGGTATGAGGTAGGTTTGGTAAACCTAATTCTATTGTGGAAAAGGTATTAGGGTTATAACAGTATTCTATAAATACTGGGTTAGAATCTCCACAGCCATAGTTAATAAATTTTTCTCTGCACCCATTAGTAAGAAATATAAGGATATCCTCTAGAGGCTGTGAAAGACTATAGCTGAAGGATTTCGATCAAAGCTTGAAGACTCATGGAGCGTAGAGGAATTAGCCTTCACACACAATTATGACTTTATGATTCATAGATTATGGATTCCAATTGTGTTCGAGGGTTCCTGTATAGATTGTGATGGGTTTGGTTGAAACCCTAAGCTTAATAATGTCTAACACATCATGCAGTCTCCTAGTTTCTGAGTCATTGTTCTAGAGTTGGCCATCGTCGGAATTTTCGTATTTGATGGGGATATTACCACAAGAGGTTCTGCAGAGGCTTGATTGTGCCACTACGGAGTCGAAGAAGGGAAGGAATAGCAGAGGAAGTGTGAAAACCAAGAAGAAGAACAGGGTTCAATTTCTGATTTGGGTATAATGGTGAAAAGAGAAACCACTACCATTAGAGACGTTAGTGGCATCAAAGTTTCCATTGTTTCTCAAGCAAGATTTTCATATTTTGGTATCGAAGTTTCCATCGAAGAACAGGGTTCAATTTTGGTTCTTACTTTCTGAGTAAAAGTGGAGTCTAACCTTAGCAGATATAAAGTCAACAATGAGTTTGGCATTCTCATTCATTGGTTTCCCATTAGAGGAGAATTTCTTCCAAAGATTTCTTAAATTGGGAGAAGTTTGAATTGAATGGGATTCAGACGGAATAGCATAGGCTGAAGGGTCAACTGATATGCTAAAACACCAGTTCCTTCCTTTGATTGGAAAACTAACAATCGAGCTTTCATGATTATAAAACGACATTTATTGTTGACGCCTTAACTAGTAGTAGAAGATGAAGTGAATGAACATTGTGAAGTGGGAAACCCTAGGTAACCATAGAAATAAGAAACCGACCAATTTCAAAAGAGAGAGAGGAAAGGATTTTCAAACATTCTATTTTTACTCTTATTGCTTGATCGTGAATAAGGCGATGTATTTTGTAAATTTATTTTATGAGAGAGGGTAAAATAGTAAAATAATATTGTTTAAAAAGGTAATTTTGTTTTTATATTATTTCTAACCTTGCCACCTCATCACTATCTGTTAAGTTTGGACCTGTATGATACATATTTCACAACTGAGGGAGGTGGGTGAAATTATGAGCAAAAGTTTGGGGTTGAGTGAATTAAAGATAA
This sequence comes from Protea cynaroides, assembly GCA_028583415.1. Classification (NCBI taxonomy): domain Eukaryota; kingdom Viridiplantae; phylum Streptophyta; class Magnoliopsida; order Proteales; family Proteaceae; genus Protea; species Protea cynaroides. Next base: position 36,147,132 of record CM053272.1, on the reverse strand, counting down.
AGTTCAGGGGGGGGGGGAGGTGAAATTTTCCCTTATTTTTATTAAAAGGAGAGAGAGAGAACTGGAGTTAAGGGTTTTCCTCCTAATGTCACAACAAAGGAAGTAGCTAAAGCCAGACCGAATTCAAAAAAAAAAAAATTGAAAAAAGAAGTAGCTAAAAATCTATTTGTGGAAGCGCAAGTTCAAACAGCCTCTCCCACACATTGGACAACTTGTGATGAAACGGGTTCAAAGATAAAATGTTGTCTGGTAGAAATAGGTCTTGGGTGACGACTAGCCACTAACCAATTCCTCTGGATATAGTGAAGATATAGAAACAAATTACAACCAAATGAAACATTTTTTTAGATTAAATAGAGAGAGAGAGAGAGAGAGAGAGAGAGAGAGAGATCTTCTGTCACATCCCAATTCCAGTTGAACCAGAAGTGTGAGTGAATCGTCATTAAACCAACGGTTCACACCAATATCTCGATAAGACCGTGTCCACTTACACAAACCAATGCACATAATCATAATCAACATATAAATAGATACAGCGGAAGTCTTAATTAAATGAATTGAGTATTTCTATTGATAAATAAAATAAATTATCCAATTATCCAAGCATCGAAACATAAATAAAATATCTTTACATTGTTTATAAATCTAACTGAAATGAAATAAAATAAACTAAAATCATCCTAGAGGTACACGAAGTAAGGGCACTTGCATGAAGCGTCATGCTCATCTTCTCCTGCTTGCACTTCCAAGGCAGCAACACCTCCATACACTAGAGCATCCACGTAGTCCTCCGCAGTATAACCTGCATCAACATCTAAAAATATGTATATATACAAGGGTGAGCTCACAACTTAGCTCAGTAAGAAAATCAGACAATGCAATAAACAATATGCATGAGTAACATTCACATTTGGTCTGGTATACTTGTACAGTGCTATGGTAAGGTTTAACGGCCAGCGCACCTCCATGCATGAGAGTGTGAGCACGCCTAACGGATCACACACCGTTGTCGCCCCACATCACTCACTCCAATATAGAGATAAAGCTAGAGTCTGGTGGGCAGGCTGCGCCTCCATCCCACGTCCTCCCCCTGTACCCTACACCGTACCAATACCTACATCCCTATTGACGAGGACTTACAAGTGGGTTCATTACTAACCAATCATATATGTCATCATAGTAGGTCCTATCCCAGCACAGCTCCCTACGGCATAGAGATAGGGCTCGAGTCTAGTGGCTAGGCCGGAGACCAAAATGCCACGTCCTTCCCCTGATACCCTACCCGCACTAAAACATGCTAAGATAGTAGCGATACGAAAAGGTACTAGTGTGAGGAATGATCCAAGACCCCAAGCTCTTCCCATTCTACACACCAACGAAAATATTCACATGCCTAACACACAATTCTAGCATAGCGAATATGCATAAACAGATATAATAACTGAAAGTAAAGATGACATGTGAATATGCACAAGCAACACTCCATAGAAACGATAGTTATTAACAACGTTTTACTGTTATTAATTAATTAGGGTTTAGGTCCAATTCTCTTACCTGACGCTTGACTGTTAGCTTGCTCCTCGTCACAGAGTCCAATCTCGCTATTACAAGATCCTACACGATGTTAGGGTTTAGTTAGAATTAGTTTCATAGGTTTTACGTTGGTCCAAAACACCCTATACGGTGCATACTGATCGTAGGTACTGGTCGCTACACTGTAGGGATGGTGCGACCTGTATGGTCGACCGGTCCCCCCTTGGCCAGTTCCCGAGAGATACCGGTCGCATGTGGTGCGATAGGTATGATCGACCGGTGTGCTCTCATGAGACCACCAACTTGGTGTTTTGTCTCCGTCGGTCTTCCAACTTTGTCTTCAAGGGTTCCTCTTATGCATTCTAGGCCTGAGTAATGTTTTAGGATTTGTTTTATCTTCCATTCAAGTCATTTCTAAGAAACCTTAGTTTAGAATTCAAATCTAGGATTTATCAACCGAATTAAGGTTTAACGGTAATTTAGGGTTTTAGAACAATACCTAGCCTCGCATGGTATTGATCATTCATTAACAACACTTAACCTAGAGAAAAGTACATGCACTTACCATTGGTTTGTGAACTATGTGTTCTTCGTCCAACGAAATTTTCTCTTCTATCTTTCTCAGCTCATTTCTCTTTTTCAGATCTCCTTCTCCTCTCTAGGGTTTGTGAGAATCAATCAAAGAGGTTTAAGGAGATTTAGGAGTCCTTAAATAGACTAGGTTAGGTTTTAGGGAAATTTCCTACGTTAGGAAAGTCCATAAAGTTGAGATTTGGCAAGCGGGACCCACAGAGATCTTTTTTCGGATTTGACTAGTCTGCTTGAGCAAACATACTGGTCGACCGATATGTAGACCGGTATCATGAGATCGGTAACAAAATTATCATCAGTTTTGGTCTGATTTTGTACCTGATTATCATCCACTTGTCCCGACTGGTCAGGCTATGATTGGAAGACTTGTCACGACATGAAATAGAAGTTTATATCGGGTTCATGGAGTGCGGGTCTTACAACTCCCTCGCCAATAGGCTATGATTTTGTACCTGATTTTGGTTATGTATATTGGTTTGTATAAGTGGACACGGTCTTATCGAGATCCTAGTGTGAACCGTTGGTTTAATGGTGATTCACTTACACTTTTGGTTCAGCCAGAATTAAGGTGTGACATCTTCAAACTAACTAAATCGCAAGCAAAATCACAGATGAAAGTGATTATTAAACGAAAAGTCGATTCAAGTTATATCATATTTCCTTGTATATAGGAAGAATTTGTTCAATATAAAACACAAAACTATATTATACAATAGATAAAGACAAGGTAGAAGTCAACAACCTCTGAAATATAACTCTCTCTCTCTCTCTCTCTCTCTCTCTCTCTCTCTCTCACTCTCTCTCACACACACACACACACACACAAAAACAAATTAAGGACGCTCTGGTTCACAATGAAACATATATATTACAACCTAATTACATGAATAATATCCATCGATCAATTAAAGATCAAGAAATTAGGTAAAGATTAAGCTAGAACAATCCTGGTATCTTATCTTGCCCGCTGTGGCTACTGTGCTGCTTCCTCGTCCGTCCCACTTCCTTCTTCAGGTTTGACATCTCCGGACATCTCCTCGAGAGATTTGCCTTTAGCTTCAGGCACTAAGAATGTAAACATAAAGCCTAAGAAGTCGGTTGCAACAAGCACATATAATGCGTTTTGCACACCAATACCACGTGGGTACCCTACATCATCGTTTTTCTTATCTGGTGACTCTGCGGCATACAAGAACCCAAATGCTCCGATGATTGCCCCAGCCTTACCACACGCTGCCGATATACCGTGGCAAGTCGACCTGAGCCTCGCTGGGAATATTTCCGCCGGAACCACAAAAGTTGTGGCATTAGGGCCAAAATTGCAAAAGAAGAAGGTGAGAGCGTACATGACTACAAAACCAATATGGTCGCTTTTCTTCCAGTGATTGTAAGGAATGGAAAGCCCAAGCATGAAAACCATCATCATGAAGAAACCCATCAACTGAATTACAAACCTACCGATATAATCAACGAAGGCCACTGTAAACCAATAGCCAGGAATTGTACCACAAAGGGCTATGATGGTTTGTGCCCTCGCAATCATGTAAGTCTCTTGAAGTGCACTCATGGTTGTTGCAGAAGGTAGCCAACGAACATCTGTGAAGATGTCCTTCTGGAATAGAGTATGACTGTAAAATGCAATGTCGATGAAAAACCATGTTGTTGAGGTTCCAAATAAGTGAAGCCCATGTTGACGAAGGAACTCTTTAGAGAACAACCCATACGAGCTAGAGGGCTCCATTGCCAACCTCTCCACTTTCTCTGGCTCTGCTTCCATCTCTACATTCAACACCATGGCCATGTCTACTGCGGCCTGTTTCGCGTTTCGGGCTACAAGGGCAGTGTAACGAGCGGTCTCAGGCATCTTCATACGCCAATAATAAGTAAGTGCTGCAGGAATGGCACCCACCATCAAGATTATACGCCAGACATAGTCGGCTTGTGGCACAGTTGAGCCGATAGGGTCTAGTCGGTAAGCCTTAGCAGGATAAGTGGTCTTGAATGATGCAGAAACAATGATGGCAACGATTCCACCAGCTAATATACCAAATCCTTGCATGGCGAACACTGCAGCAATGAAGGCACCTCGGGTCTTCTTGTTGGCGTACTCAGACATAATGGTTGCTGATAATGGGTAGTCACCTCCAACACCGAAGCCTAACCAAAACCTAAAGAAACATAAGGTTGCCACTACTCCTTTGACTGTGTGACCAAAGGATAGGCCAGAGGCAATAGCGCTAACTACCATGAGAATAAGTGTGACACTATATACACGCTTTCTACCCATCTTGTCTCCAATCCATCCGAAGAAGAGTTGACCGGCGAGCGTGCCACATAGGGCGACACCACTGATGGCTGCGTTAACATTGGGAGGCAATGAACCAGGGTTGGGGGATCCAGATTTGTAATAGTAAATGCGGCCGATCAATTTGGTTACGAGGGAAATGCAAAAGAGATCATAGGAGTCGGTGAAAAAACCCATACCAGCAATCACAATTGCAGTAAAGTGGTAGAATTGGGTCTTTGCCCCATCTAGTGCCTTAAGCACCTGCAACTGTTGCCTAACCATACCTACTTAGCTTTTCTTAGCGGTTATTGTTTTTGTTGCAACAATCCCTAGAAAGGGTATGCTTTTATGGTGTTGCCGAGTTTGTTCAATCTCTCTTCGTAATCGGTTGGATCTGGACTGTATGTACCAAGGACGATTCCTTATATCAAGATCAGTAGTTTTTAAATTAAATAAACTACTAAATGGAAAGGTACATCCACCGCCCTTGCGTGTGCGTGATGGATCCATTTATTTTGGCCCGCCTAGCCCAAACCTGCTGCTTCAACCCACCCTGAGTCTGGTCAAGGCCAAACCTACCCTGATCCCTGTTTGAGCCGAATTTGGGCCCAAATTGTTTCTGACCTTAGCAAGGCCGGGCTGCGGCTCTTCCCCCTCCCTCTCTATGTCTCTATCTTCATCCCTGTTCTCATAGGTTGAACACTCAGCGTTACTTCCAAACGATGTAAAATCAGATAATTATCCTGACTCCTCTCTCTCTCCTCTCTCTCTCTATATATATATATATATAGTCTTGCACTAATCGACCAATCCATTGCAGTGGGTTATGTCAGGGCCAAACTTGGACTGACCCTACCCTATCAGACCCAGGGCCTGGGTTGAGGATTAGTTTGACCCTGGCAGCATCTGGTTGGCCTCAAGGCCAACTTCCTGATACCCCGGGTAGGGCTTGGGTTTTATAAAACCCGGGCCAACTCGGTCTGTTGAAACCCCTGATGCACGGTAATATTTGAAAGCGAAATCCTGATTCAATTAATAGAATATTAATTAAAAAGAATTCAAGTGTTATTTATGAATAAAACAACCAACCTAATAATTCTTAAAGTAAACATAAAACAAAAATTCCACCTGCTTCACGCTAATTTAAATAAGTTATTCATTTACTTCATGCTGAAGTTTTCTTTTAAATAAACAAGAATTAGAAAGGATTCAAACTTAGAAGGTAATAGTGTTGGCCTCGACTCTAAATTAATCAAAATTTTGACTAAAGGGCCATCATTGTATCATTTTTCATAGATCTCATTGTATTGCCAACTACATGTTTTGGATAATCTCAATTTTTTTCCTTGTTTTGTCGGAATAAAAGTCAATCATGCACAAAATTCTATCGACAAATTCAGTTCGGGTCCTTTTCTCACCTGATAACCAATCCACACACCACCCATTTAAACTACGGCATTTGGGTCCCACACTCTTGAGTTGGGTCATAATAATTTTGGGATTCACATCCTCTCCTGCCAGTGATTCACAATGAGGGAGAAGCCCCCGTTAGATGGCCGACACGTATGGCTCGGGTGAATCCGAGCCAACATCCCCTGTTGGCTTAGCTTGTCGGTTCGGATGGAGGACTTTGATTCACCAGAGCCCTAGGTATCGGCCATCCGTCTTGGCCACCGCCCCTCTTCCCGAATCTCTGGGAAAAGAGGATTTGAATCCATAACTTTGGACTCAAAACCAATATGATGTAATGAGGCGAATAAATTCAAGAATATTCTTTTCTTTAAGAAATAAATTAATCAAATCCAACCAGACACCGAGTGAAGGCAAAATTCAATGCTATACTAGGGTGACAAGAAGCCTAAGCCCTTCATAAAAGTTACATCAATCGGAAACTTCATCATATAAACTGTTGGAAAAACTATGATGAAGATTCTACATCAATATCATTTCTTTGTAATTGCTCAGCAATTTCTTTGTAATTGCTCAGCAATTTCTTTGTAATTGCTTAACAATTTAAATGATAACATTATTGTTGAATGATAAGTTGACCCCACCAACCCAAAAATGATGACATACAAAATAGATCTATCATTTGGCTCCAAATATTATACTCAAGATCGATCTATCATTATTTTAAGGGAGGGAGAAAGAGACCTGGAGGTAAAGTTTTCTCCTAATGTCACAAGGCGGAAATAAACTAAAATAATCGAACTCAAAAGAAAAGTTAACCCTTGAACGTAAAAATAATTTACAAGATGGGTCTGTCATTTCTTCTTCTTCTTCTTCTCTCTCTCTCTCTCTTTAGGAGTGCTTTGTCTTTCTCTCTCTCTCCCTCTCTTTAACTAGTATGAAGGGTTTTCCTCTAATGTCACAACAATGGAAGTAACTTAAAAATCGAACCAAATTAAAAATGAAAAGAAAAAAAGTAACTAAAAATCAACCTGTGGGGACGCAAGTTCAAGCAATCTCTCCCACATTGGACAACCTAGATGAAACACGTTTAATATATAAAATTTTGTAAATTAGTTATCAGTGATGTACTAAGCCTAAGTTGATACTAAGAATGGGGTGAATGAGTGTATAAAATTCTTCTCTAATTTTTTTTTACTGTCAAGAATTGATGGAAAATCAATTTTTCACACACACACAAGAGTATACAAATCTACCTCGCTACCATTTAGTGACCAGATCTATCAGATTTGTACACTCATCATGCAAGTCATTCCATTTTCTTCACAATATATCAGAAAGCAAAACAATCAACAAAGAGATATTACGTGGTTCACCACTACAGTGTGTGATAGCTAGTCCATGGAGTAATGCCTAATGGACTCTGTACTTACTCGATATATTTCTTTTAGTATTTTACAAGACAAGAATACTAACCTTAGGTTTTTCCAGCATAAAATTGAAAGATTCAGACTATAACTGCTAGTGTCCAGCACCCACTAAACACAATAAAAAAAATATATTTTTGGGGTTTATAAATTTATCCTACAATGAAATCCACAGCTAGCTATGTATTCAATAATTTTCACATAACTAACAAATAAATACAGGAAGCAAACAATATGCAAAGTTAAGTAGATCTTCCAACCAACGGTTCTTCTATGCCTGGAGATGTCTGAAAAGATTCAATAGCCTACGGGTATCTCCAACAATCCTTAGGAATGAAGAAACTTGAACTTGAGTCTTCAACAAACCCTTTGCTCACAACACTTCTCTTTCTCCTTCACAAGCAACAACCACCAGATATATGAAAAAGAACCCCATCAATTTCTCACAAGCGATTAAAACTCCATTGATGAGCATAAAGGAGTTGGTTAGTGATTGAATGCTCACATAACATAAAGAAACCCTAAAAACCTCTCTTCTACACCTCATTTCACATTTTTCACTTTTTCCTACGTTTCCATGACTCCCAACACCGCCCAACAAATAGAGGACTCGAAAATAAGGAAAATACAATTTGAACTGATCGATTTAGAGCTCAGATGAAACAATTATGACGGTTTGAAGTACAATAACTATCATACCATTGGATCTGAGATAGTGTCAGGCGTCGGCCATCCACCCAACACTGGCTCTACTCAAGAGGAACCCGATACGTGTCCGATGCTAGATTTAGAACCTTCGAATCAGTGTTACCCTGTAATGCCAAATGGTAATATCGTTATTTCAGTGTCCTGTAGGGATAGTTTCGTCACTGAGTGCAGCACGCCTTTCTCCCTGTATATTTTGGTTATTTGCAAGATCTTCTGCTTCCCGGCTTCGGAGAGAGAAGAGAAAATGGCTGAAGAGGGACAAGTGATCAGTTGTCACACCGTTGAAGCTTGGACCGAGGAGTTTCAAAAGGGGAAAGATTCCAAGAAACTGGTAACTATTCCGCCCTAAGATTTTCTCTCATCCTCTGTCTCAATTTTCCCTTGTTCAACAACAATGGAGACGTGTGTTTAGCCCCCAAAAAAAATCAATGGAGATATGCTTCTAGTTTGTGCTGGTTTTAGTTACAGAAGTCATGGTAATTTGAGTTAGACTTGTTTTCTGACATTCTTTTCGTACTGCTGGATTAGGGCTTGAAGGATTGCTTGGATTTCTTTTTATGCGGTGTCAATCTCATTCTCGTCATGGATATCTATTAAATTGAAATGATGGATCTGCTTAGTTTGTGGTCTTATCGTTTATTTTGACTTTTTCTTCTTCTGATGCTTAGCGTGGGAGTTTGTGAGAAAGCATGTAGTTTGGTTTGTTCTATCGGATTTATTTTCCGTTTCTGTGTTCGAGCTTTATGTTGTGAGTTTTGATGGTCGGTTTGAATTAATTTTTTTTCCCCCAAGTTTCCTGCACTTTAATTGGTGTGTGCTGCTCATCTTTAATACTTTGATGGAATAAGTCTCTTAGTGTTTTGAGCGATGATTTGGTTATAGGCCTTTGTTTTATCTATTTTATTGCATCGATGGTTCGACTCTTTGTTATTGGTGTTGAAGTTTGGGTGATGAGATTTTTCTTACCTTTTTAGTAGAAGGAAATGAAATAATATTGATTTCCGTTTTCTTGGTATATTTTTATCCAAACTGGTGTTTGTGGCGCTTTACTTTTTCACATAAATCTCTGCTCATCCTTTCGAAGCAACCCTTCTCTATATGGAATCTTTGTTGTAAGAATGTAACCAAAATTGAGATATAGCCATGTAAGACTTGTCTTAATCAATCCTCCAACTTGTTGCGACCAAATCAAATGAACCACGAACAATGAGAGAATCCATGAACACCTGCAACTGTACTCACAGTACTACAAATACATCATCGTTAATATAGGGCTGAGTCATGATCAAAGTCCTCTCCTTAAAGGCCAAGATGAAACAGCCCTTGGTAAGCCCAACTAGTTGATGTCGCACTCGAGCAACAAGGCTACGTTGGGACACAACGGTTGTGTACACCACTCACAAAAGAAATCTTACAAAAAGATAGCAAAATCAAAGGATGCAATCTAGTGAAAGAGAATACACATACATACATACATACATACATACATAGATAGAGAGAGAGAGAGAGAGAGAGAGAGAGAGAGAGAGAGATGGAAGAAGTGTCTAGATGGAAGAAGTGTCTTTTAACTAGGAATTGCGTCCTCTATTTATACAGGGAAAGTATCCTTTAGACACACCTGTCTGAATGGGTACAGCTCCATAAATTAATGGTACATAGACACACCTTTTGCGTAGTCATTTCTTTACATAGGAGGTACACCTCTTTGTATCATTATGCCTTTATGTAATGTTACACATTTTTGTATACATGTATGAAGGCAGCTCCCCTTTGTATCACTATGTCTTTATGCAAAGTTACACTTTATACGTAGAGATATGTCTCTAGAAGATGTCTAAGTAGGGGTACATCTCTCTCTAAAAAGGAGAATTCTAGAAGAGACACTTGGCACTTACCCTTATGTTGGGATACATCTCTACAAAGAGATGTGTCTACTAACATAGAGACATGTCTTTAAACCACTTATAAATATATAAAAGGTATTTTGAATCTTAAAATACTACAATCTTACTGGCAAATAAACCTCCTGCCTACATGCTTTCTAAGCTGATGATCATGGGTTCTATAACTTATCTTTCGATTTGTTTCTTTTAATTTTTTGGAATCCTGAAGAGTTCCAACAGCAAGGAGACGAGGCCAGTATAGTGCATTGCAATTTCCAGCAAGTGGGTTTAATGTTATGATGTACCAGTTGAGTTGCTTTTTGACTGTAGAATTCTGTTGGTCCGGTGACTTACAGCTACTTATTGAGCACTGGTTTCAGTGGATCATCACTTTGATAGTTAATCATGCAGAATAGACTGACCATGCTCCCATCTGAACTTCTTCTCTTACTTTTATCCTTTTATCTTTGAAAATTATGATTTTATTTCTGCAATGCTAGGTCTAGGATATGGTCTGTCATGGATTTCTGGACCATAAATATAATAAGCAGGAATTGTTCACTAATTGTCTATTATATCATTTAAGAATTTTTGTATGCACAGATGATCCAACGCCACTGCTTTGGAAAAGATTTACAACTCTCTGATTGTGTTGCTGGATGGGCAGTATCCATTATCCCTAGGTTTAATAAATCTTTTTGAGAATCTTTAGTTAGAAATTAAGACTTGAATGTCTTATTCTTTGCCAGGGTTTTTTTTTTTTTTTCCCCTATTATTCTTGCCAGGTTATTTCGTCACAATTTACCTTTATGGTCCATTCATTACATTTTAGAATCTATACTCTTTATTCGACATCGCAAATTCTTAACTGGATTCGTTGCTAAATTTTTATAGGGTATTGAAAGGGAATGCATCTGATAATTAAATATAGTTTGCTTTCTTGAAAGTTATGTATTACTTTTTTACTTGTGAACTTTCTGCATGATCTGTCCACGTTGCATTGTTCTTTCGTCCATATTACCTGAGTTCCATATTTGCACCCAAATAAATGCACCTGAACCATGTGCTTGTGTAAACTATGACTTGTAATATACCTGTCACCAATATATTTCCTGTGTATAAGCTCATGTGTGTCTATAAGTGTGTGTGCATTTATATAGCACACCAAATCCAGGCATATACTGCTAATAGATTTCCCTGGAGGATACTTTTGGAATGCCAGGGGCCCAAAGGTGTTCATGTATTTTGTGTGTGTGTGTCAGAGAGAGAGTTGGCTAGGTCGGCCGCCAAGTAAGGAAATATAGGTGATAGTGTTATGTTCCACACAGGCCTTGGTTGGCTCTTCAAAACGTGTTCGTGCATTGGCTACTTCACTTTGTACACACAAACCCTGCATGGGCCTTGGTTGTCTTCAAAAGGTATCTGATCGTACTTTTGGAATGCCAATTATTGGTTCTTGTTTGGGTGATTGAGGAGTTGATTACACGGTGAGGTTTGGGATTTGGACATTTCCTCATGGAGTGAAATTTTTTATTTTGGTGTAGTGAAGTGGATTCGGCTCTTTTATGGTTTTATTTGTTGAGGCTTGCTTTTATTTCTTTTATCGATTATCAAAGTTGTGTGCTTCATCCATTTACATGGCTTGTATTAGAGAGGTTGATGCAGATCTGAGAGATGAGATCTGTTGGTGGTCGGTTAAGGGAGAGAATAAGAGGAGGAGGACAGGTAGAGGATTGTTTTGAGCTTTGAAGAGTACCATGAACAGTAACTTGTGAATAGTGCTTGTTTTAGGAAAAAGAGAAGTGAGAAAGAGAAACCATGGGGGGAAAAGAGGGGAGAGAGGCTACAACCTCAATCCTAAATTCAAACCAAGTCTTATCCAGTAATAAAATCATGGGTGAAATCTAGTCTCTTACATATATTTTAAAAAACAATAAAATAAACATAAAATAGAAGTCTAAATATTATAAGCTTCCTACTAGACTCAAACAGTTAAATAACAAAAGAAATATAAAAAAAACCTAATTGAGAAGTGAAACTTCTCTCATGTGTGGGCTAAAGGAGGAGTCCTTGTATGACTTTAAAGTGCACATTATCTAAACCTTATCAACTAAACTTAAAAAGGGACTCTAGCCTTATTAACTAGAAGGTGGGCCCACTATAATTAATTATTTATCTTTTTTACACTCCATTAGACCGTCACTTTACTTTTGGATCTTATAATTAAGCCCATTAACCCACAAATAAAAGCACAACCTAACTTAGTACTAAATCCTATGTATCTAGCCCATATGATTATATTACAACCAAGATAAAAAATACAAATCAAATGCCCAAAATAGAGGATCAATCCACATTCCAACAGTGGAGATCGTGCTCCTGCATTAGAGGTCATCTGTGTACTTCCATTGTCTGCTGAGTTAATGCGATTGGTGGTAATGTTGTGTTAAAAAACAACAAAAGTGTATATTGATCCCATTCAGAAATATGATTTTTAATTGGGGTGCATTTGACCTTTCTCCTGGAGGTTGTTCATTAGACAAGCTGACTCTTAAATTTAGTTTATCAAGTTAACTAGTTTAATTCATGTAAGCTGCGAATTAACATCTTCGTAACAGTGTATTGAATTACACGTCTCCTCATTTATGTTTTCAAATCATTGCACTTGAGTCCTTTCATTTTTTTTTTCCCTCATTTTTTTGGGTAGCGAGTATAACTGGTTTGTTTGAGCATAGAACAATGCCACTCCGTACCTAATTTCATTTTTTTGGGAGCACTAGATATATCATTCTACTGGTCACCTGAATCTTAAATATAGGTAGCAAATGTGGCTTCCTTTGTTGTAACCACATTATAAATCTTTAAATCCCACTTTTTGTTGAACATTAAGGTATCCATTTCTTGACATTCTTCTACACAAATGGGACATTCTTTTACTGTCATCTTCTGCATATAACACTTGTGGCTATCTGTTTTTGCTCTGACCAGCTTTTGTCTGTCCAACATTATTTGGGTGCCTGTCTCAGATGTGGTTCAACTGGACTGTCCAAGTAGTCTGTGGACCAGTCAATGGTTTCAGAAAATGATAATTCTGATGGTAGATTGGTCTATTGTCTTTTTGTTCACAGTTTAATGAATTGGACTATTTGTATTCGTCCAATCCTTGGCTCAAATGATACACAATGAGTGGGTCTCCTACTTGTCATTTTGCATCAAATCTGGATTTACTCTTTGTTTTGATTCACTGTATGACTGGAACCATTAGTAAGACATGGAGGACCTTAGTTGAGCTGGTGCTGTATACTCTTGAGGAAAAAGGACAGTCTCCTTTGAAATGAACAACTAATGCAATTTTGTGTTGCCTATGAAAAGAGCGAAATGATAGGTTCCTTAGTGATTGCTCTCACCTCTTTCAGCAGATCATGGGGCTTGATCACCATTGGTACAACTTCACTTGCTTGCCCTTGGAGGTTCTTTAGCATTGGGTACCTTCACAGATACTTTTTCCTTATTGCACCATCTGATATCTTCCCATGCATTGGAGAAAAACTGCTAGTTGGAGGTGGCTTGTTGGCTATGGGTTGAATCAGTGGCTTATGAGGAAGCATGAGGAGATGTTAATTTCATTGAACATCTTCTCTGTTCTTGGGAGGCGAAACTCTTGATATCTTTTTTCTCTTTAAGCTCACTAACAAGTTATCAAGGTGTAATTTAGATACATAAAGTCATAGACCATTCATTGTGTTTGAGAACAAATGGCAGTGTAGTTTACATATTCTCTATGGTGGGTTGGCCTTTTATGTTCTTTTTTCAACTTTGTTAATAAAGTAGTATCCTTGATGATTTCACAAAGAGAAGTGTTGGGGTGTGAGCATTTTATCCTTTTATTAGCTACATACTTATCTGAAAATGGAATAGTTTTTGGGGTTCCTTAATAATATCGATACTAACTAATTGCGAAGAAAATGATTCTGCACGTCTTTGCTTAGCAAACTCATTCGCAGGATTCTTTTCAGAAGCCAGCTGGATTTTGCAAACCATTGTAGATGCAAAGTGATTATGTACTTTCTGCAGGCTGCACTCCTGGCTTAACATTCTTACTGAAGTTCCCCACTGATCTCTGTATGCAGGTTGTCGTTGATTTCACTGCTTCATGGTGTGGACCTTGCCGTTTTATGGCCCCTGTCTTAGCAGAGCTGGCCAAGAAGCTGCCTGGTGTCATTTTCCTCAAGGCGGATGTGGACGAATTGAAGGTAATAGATTTAATTTACTTTCTCTTTCAATCAACTACCTGAAATTATGATGGAAATAATTTTATTAGTGATGTTTAGTCCAACTGTTTGGGACCCAAATTTATTATTACTTACAAAATAAAATATCATTTGCAGGATGTTGCAACGGAATATGCAGTGGAGGCTATGCCAACCTTCATGTTTCTGAAAGAAGGGAAGATAGTGGACAAGATTGTGGGTGCAAAGAAAGATGAGCTGCAGCAGAAGGTCACATTGCATGCTGCTGCATGAAATGTTAATTTCCTCACTGTTCTGAGGATATTATAGAACCACAGTGGACCCTCTTTGAATTTGGGCTTTCTATGACAAATAGTTACTGCTATCACTTCAAGGATGACCAATGACAACATAATAAGATACATGTATTACTAGTTATTTTGCCATCCTTGTTGAATATTTCTAGCCAAAATCAGTTCAGATTTTGGGACCTGAAATTCTTGTTCCCAGTGTTTTGCTAGTTGTACATACTTCAAAGATGTGGTGTGATGTTGTTACTTGCCCAAGAGTGAAGTTGTTGTAATAATATAAGTTGGGATTGTGAGCCTTTATGTCCTCCAGTTATGAGGGAACAAGTAATTCCTTACCATAAAAAATGTGAACCTGTAGCTTCTAATGGTCCAACAATGATGGGTCTTGGTCGTAGTCCTGATCACACCTGGTTTTAGATGGGTTTTAATATTATTACCCTAGTTTGAGATAGAATTTCATGAAACTGCATTGTCATCCGTGATTAGATGAGATGGAATAGACTTAGATAAATCTGGGTGCTCTCGGTTGCAGTCGTATCACATATGTTGCTGCAAATATCAGAAAAAATTTGAACCATTAGTTTGGATCATGGATGGGGTCCTGAAATTGTGGTCTCTATTCCTTGCCGTCTGTATACGGAAATTAGAACCAAAGGTTATTTGCTTGCATTATTAAAGTTGTGGGTAGCTCGGCCATCCATCTCATTGAAATAAATGTTGCAAAAGTAGAAGCTATATCTATTTGAACTCTGATGAAGTGTCAAAAGAATCCAGAACCTCTGGGACCCTCTGCACCAACCAGTTACAGGAACTTCACTATAGCTCTTAATTGGTAAAGCAGAGTCGGTGCCAGAAATCTGAGCAGATAACCTACCCTACTCCTTTAGGAGTTCCGTCGGTAGACCTACAGTACTCTTTTGGATTGAAGGAATTAACTACAATCCCTATGATCCTATAAAATCCAAATTGAAATAAGATATCAAGAAAAAGAGTTCATGTGAATCCATTGATCGAAACAAATTAACAGTTCCTGCATCCATTGGGGTGGGAGAACAGAGAGAGAGAGCACCCTGAATTTCAAGAGAGGACTTGGGCCCTCATCACAAGAATTCAATTACATAATCTTATATAAAACATAACTCAGACAGGGATACACTACCGAAGTGAGCCCAATTGGGGTTTGATTTCCCCCAGCCAAAAGAAAAAAAACCGACGAATAAATTATCAACCACTTATTCACCATCACGGAAGAAACCATTTTCTCTGTTTTCCGGTTAAAAAGCCGGAGAAGAGAAGACACCTACCCTAATCTCACCATCCCAGAACACCCGACACAAAGTACAGTGTTAACCCATTAAATTAAGAAAACAAACATCTGCAGCTTCAAACATCCTATATCTCTAACTTCCTCGTATAAATATGAATAAAAAACTGAAAACTGCATTCTAAAAATCTAATTCACAATTCAACTCCTCTTTATTTGCATTTGCATGTTTCCTTAGTAGCTTCCTCCCTTGTCAGCACTACTATACAGTCAAGTACCGTATTTGACGCCGGGAAGTTCTTGGATTTCCCTCCTAACAGCTGCCCTTTTCAACCCCCTGAATTAGGTTGACTGGTTGTCACAGCTGGGGCACAAACAGCTTCCACTGATAATCGCTTCAGCACATGAGGACATGGGTCCGCTCCAAAGTTGCTGTTGGATATGGCTACAGAGCACCTCTGCTGCCCTACGCACTTCTGTGAAAATAAATCATGGCCAAATGTAACAACTAAGTGAGAATCACAAAAAAAAAATGATAGAACTATCGTCTTCCATGGATGCTAATGTCATCCATTGAGAAGCAAACATTATTGTAATGGTCCAAGGGCCTTTCATGTTGTGATTTACGTGTCAATTCCAATGGCCCCACAACTTTGTCCACATCGCTGAACTTTGAATGCCATTAATGCACCCATTTCAAGGCTGGTTTTGTTTTCAATGAAGAATCTGAAATCCATTTGTCGGTACAGCTGGCTAAGCCAGACACCAACAATCTGCTGAGATGGTGTGGTGTGGACTGGCCGCATCAAACCACCATGCATGAAAGATGTAATTTTTTTCATTCATTATGGCTTTCTTCAGATTCAGATATGTAGCAGTTGGGAGTATTTAGTACCTTCTGTAAGATGGCATATGAGGTTGGGGCGTGGCAGGTTCCTTGCAGGAAGCTTCCGCAAGTCCCCAAAGGAGTGCCAAAGCTTGCAAATTTAATGGTAGAGATGGACTGTCCTGCTGCACAACGCAAATGAACCTTTGGTCTGTGAAACTCTTCTGATTTTCCATAGTTCTCAATATGCCAATTCTTAATATTGGGGTGCCACTCAGACACATCAGCACAGACACTTGTCACCGATCTCTTCACAAGAGAAATTCTCGACACATCACCACCAAGTTCCTCCAAAACTACAAGAAGATTTTGGGTTGGCTTTAACCAGGAGCGGGGTACATGATACCTGCAAACCATTCAGCAAAAAAAAAAAAAAAAAAACCCCAGAATGTCAAATATCAGATAAAGATGAATGCATTAATGAAAATCAAATTCCATTTGAAAGATGATTTTACCATTGCTGGGTTGGTTGGCCGCATCCAGTTTGACACTTAGGAGGTCTGAATGTTCCAGAATAACTACATCCATTACAATTACCATTTGCCCAAACAGTCCAATATCTACCTATGCTCTGTCCATTGATCCATACTTGACCCTTCCCCATACTCCCCAAGTCTAATGCCAATGGTTCATCTCCATCAGGTGCATTAAAGTAAGACTGCAAGTTGCAAACAGAGTTAGCTGGACTCCTAATGCATAAGAAATAAACTGCAGCTTAAACTCTCTACTTTTTCCTTGTATTCTTACCTTATACCATGTCAATGGCTGCTGCTTCTGTGCAACTAATGATGCACTTGTCCACTCAACAGAAGAAATTCCATTTGGAGAAACGAGATTCATGGCCTCACCTTTTAGGCCGACCTGTAATAAGAACAATCCATCAATCAAAAGAAACTGAAATAAACATTGCATGATGAGAGCAAAAGAAAATTTACTGACCTGGTAGGACCATTTCTGCCAACTCAAGTCTCTTTTCCCCTCGTCAAGACCATGCAGCACAACAGGACCCATGACTCCAGTGTTCCATGCCTCATAATGTGTTCCAACATTCTTCAACCACGAGAAATCAAAATATGTAGTTAGAACTATAAATGATTACAGTTTCTAAACCTTAATAACAAAAGATGGTTTACTTAT
This sequence comes from Protea cynaroides, assembly GCA_028583415.1. NCBI lineage: Eukaryota > Viridiplantae > Streptophyta > Magnoliopsida > Proteales > Proteaceae > Protea > Protea cynaroides. The sequence goes on along the minus strand of CM053272.1, from coordinate 36,129,466 downwards.
CCAAAAAAAAAAAAATACAAAAGATGGTTTAATTACTCAACCATGTCAACTCAGAACAAGTAGGAAATCCTTTGGTTGAGACGCATGGATTTAGAGATGGACTTCTTTTATTCCATCAAACACAAGTAATGGCCCAGGAGATTGTGCAGTTTCAACAAAATTCAAACAATTGTAGAGTTTGGACTCCAAAATTGAGTTATTAATCCTTGAATTGCAACAAGAAAATAATGAAAGTGGAGGACTAACTGGCAATCCAACAGCTACGCTGAGGAGTTCAATTCTGTTTGTTCCAGCACGAAGGTTATTAGCCATTCCTGTGAATGTGAATCTCCTGTTCTCCCTGGTTCCGAAGGCAGATCCTGTAATTAGGGAATAGCAATTTATCAATTTTGAGAGAAGAAGATGGTATATTATTACCCTTTGAGTGCAAATCAACCATCAAATCCCACAGCAGTTGCTCAGATAAAGAGAAAGCAATCCAACAAACCTGAAAGCTGTCCATTCAAAAAGACATATAAAGCATGCCCGGTTGACTGTACCATGAGAGTTGGATGTTCGCCCCCATGCAAAAATGATTCTTGTGAACCAACTTCAACACTGGAAACACAACGTCGAACAAAAAGTTAACCCATGATATATAAGTGCAAGGGAAACTTTACAAATCTCTGATAAATAGTCACAAAGAGGAACTCTAATCTTTATTCTACTCTGTGTGACACACTTCGAATATACAAGATCTCTGGGGCAAAATTCCTATATGTATATTGCTTTGACTTTTGGATGTCGAGAACAAAATATGTAGAATGGTACAAGAGACAACTTAGAGATAGCCAGGGCCATTCACGCAACATGATTCATTCTCAATCTCTTTTCTGAGGCCTGTGAAGTACCCTTTTCCATAATCATTCTATTTATTTGTACTTCCATATTAAAACTCCAAATGACCATCCTTCAGCATAAATTCATGAAAGTATCAAAGAAATTTTAGAACTAAAACACAAAGGATTCACCCAAGAGATATGGTGCTTAAGAACGGTCATTTGCCATCTGAGTACTCACACTTGAGCTGAGCTGCTCCTAACACAGATGATCCCCAGATTGTTCATATTAATCGTCACTAGGGATCAAGTACCACAGTGTAACTTGTAAGTCAATGAACCTTACCTAGTGATGTACCACAGATAATCACTTGTATCCCTGGTTACATTTATTTGCTCCAGAAGACCAGTAGCAGTCATCGCTGAATTGTCATCTAGTGAAGAAACATCCTCGTCATACATTTCCCAGGATAGCAACTCAGCATTGGTGGGCAACATTTGCATCTGTGATGTCTGAACTCCAACCTGTTTAAACAAAACAATGAGACACCATTACTGCATGTTATTCAGGGTAAATTTTTGCTGACAAAATAATAATTTAATAAACTGGTCTAGTTTAAGGCTAAAAAATAACCCACAATGTACTACTGGAGGTAACTGAGTTAATGCAAATTGATTTGGAGCAAATGGATCCACCCACAAAATGGTTTCTTTCACTTACCTTTGCAGTGTTAAAGACTGCATTTCTACAATCAGGAAGGATGCTGATGGACCAAGGTGGCAAGTTGTAATGCATGTTATTGAACATCACCCTTGCAGCAGAATTAGGATTGTTGTTCGAGAGAAAAGCAGCACAATCTCCAGACTCAGAAGAGAACACATGAGCCTGAACAAGTCAAATCAGTTGATAAGAAGCTGAATTTGTGACAATGAATCATCATCCAACTGTAAAGCAGAAAAGTAATCATAAAGTGAGAACCAACTGACCTGCTGGTAACTTCCTAAAGAAGTAACAGCAGGGTCTGCTGAAACTAAAGCTCGCTCACAAAGCTTAACAGCTTTATGGAGCTCCTTCAAATGTCCATATTTAGGTTGCCTGATCAAGCCTATCAAAATTGAAATGTGAAGCAATCCATTAGACATCCAATTGACCAACCTACATCTAATATCAAAGTGGATGGGTACAGTATGATCTATTTGCATTACAAAGACTATCTTAGTTCCTCACCGTATTCGTCAACAGGCGCATCATAGTCATAGCTGGTAGTGATGAAAGGACCTCCAGCAGTGCGTCCAAAGTTGGTGCCTCCATGGTACTGGTGCATCATTGTAGGAGCTTATTATGTTGAACTGACCTTTCGCATAAAAAATCATGGGGCAGTGGGAGTCAAACCAAAAAGAACACTAACCATGTAGTAGTTAACAAAAGAGCCTCCCTTTTGTATGAAGCGAGCAACTGCATATGCCAAATCTTGAACAGGTCGGTGGTGAACTGTACCACCATACTCCGTGAACCTTTAATTTGGATTAACAACAAAGAAACTGGTGAGAGAAGTGTACTTTAATTCAATAGTAAATTTCAAGGTCCAGCTATATAAGCAAATTTTACCAGCCACTCCAAGCCTCAGTCCACATTGTAGGCTTATAAATTCTGTTGGGAGAAAATGCATCACAGTAAAAACCATTGCAGGAGTTTATCTGCCGCCACAATTCAGAGAAAGGATTTAGAGACTTCTAGCCAAGAATAAGAAACTCAAAACTAGTTAAAGCATCATTTTTCACATGGTTCCTCATTTCTCTTTTATAGGTTTATAAAGTGGGAGAAAAGCAGGAAATAGGTGTAATAAGATAAAGGTCCATCACCAATGCATAAATTAAAAACAATTGGACAATATCAAGAAATCTACAGGGCCACCCAAGAATTAAAAAGCAAGAACACTAATCTGGTAAGCAAGTACAATAGATTTCTTACCACCGGATCAGGGGCATCATCTTCCTTGCACATCACCCAAGGGACCCCTGTGCCTAATCCCACAGCCATATTTGCAGCCCAAGACATATATGAATAACCAGCAGCTCCAAATGCCTTGCCCTCTGGTCCATACTCGTTTTCAATCTGCAGGAGCAAAATTAAAACCATTTTTTTTCCCCAGCTAGTTGCATCTAATCTTATGAATTCCTGGATACTTCTGAAAATTTATCTATATTTCTGATCACAGAAACCATAGAGATAATATTGACAGAAAATATATAAATGGCCTTCAGTTAAGAGACCAGAGTTCTAGAGACCCAGAAAACGTACTTGGGAGAGAATTATGGGGCCACCCTGGGACTCAAAAAGCTTCTCGCTCTTCATCATCTGTACAATCTTTTGGACAAACCCTTGCATTGCCATCTGCAGCAGGAGGGAGGTACAATACATAAAAATCAGTTTTTATTCGCTTCTCAGTTCTACACATATTTCTGCAGAAATCAACCTATTTGTTGTTGAAAGGCAACGGAGTTACATAAACTATGATAATACTAAGAGAGAGAGAGAAGAGAGAGAGAGAGAGACCTTAAAGGGTTCGTTATCCGTACGGAAGCTGATGCCTGGAACATACTTCAACCAAACAGGAAACCCTCTGCGTAAAAACCACAAATAAAAATATAAAAGCCTATCTCTTGTAATGCATTAATCTGTACAATCAAGTAAGCCGCTCTGTAAAACAAAGAAAAAATACAAGAGAGATCTAGGGAAGAAATGGCGGGTACCCAAAATTCCACTCTCCACAGATATAAGGACCAATGCGAAGATGAACATAGAGCCCTGCGCTCTGCACCGTCTTTATGAAGCGAACCAGATCGTATCTTCCCTCGAAATTGTACTGAAACCCCACCAGCATATAACAAAAAACAAAACCATAAACACAGAACGGAAGAGAAAATAAAAGAGCTGAATGGGGAAAAATTAAAGAGCAAAACATTAGAGCATAAGTGACATACATTGCCAGGAGAAGGTTCATGTACGTTCCAGAAAACGTAGGTATCTACAACATCCAACCCTCCGTCTTTAGCTTTCTGTACAAGATCTCCCCACATCTGCACCAAAACCATTTTCCGTCAAACAAGATATGGTTTTAAAGAGAGAAGACTACATTTGTACAGAAAAAAGAATTCCCAGATGAAAAACAGCTCTACATTTCTTTAGAAAAAGAAACAAGAAAAAACTCAAGAAATTAAAATAGTAGAGAGAGAGAAGCAGTACTTCAGGGGTGCTCCTCGGGTAGTGTATGGAGCCGGAGATGAGGATTCTCCTCTGCCCATTAATGACAATAGCCTTCCGATCGTAACTCACACTACAATGGACCAAACCCACAAACAAAACCAAGAAGAACAAGGAAAGCAACTTGGAAACTGACTTAATTTCCATTATGTTGCTTCTTTGATAGGAAGCGAACGAGTCACCGAGAAATCTATACTTCACACCCTCTCCCTGTGTGGAGGGAAATTTGAAAGTCAGGAAAAAAAAAACGAAATGAGAAAGTGTTTCGGGGAAGATGAAAGGGGGAAGAAACCAGGGAGGTGGTGTCTGCTATTTTCCTTATTCTGATCTGCAGAAACTACCACTCTGCAACAAAAGGGTCCATCTTCTGAGACTCTTCAGAGTTCACACTGCACCCACCATTTATAATTTATACAGAGACTACCTCGTTGTTACTGTGAACTGTGTGGACTGTGAGGGACTGTGAGGGACTGTGAACTGTATGTATTGTGAAGCTCAACAATTGTAATTTGTGAAAGATAAATCCTTCCAGGAAAGGAACCCTGCTGCCCGATAAATGGAAGAAAAATGTTAATGAAACTGTAGAATTAAAGAAACTTTATCGATACAGTTTCATTAACATTTTTACCAAAAAAAAAAAAAAAAAACTTTATTAATTAGTAGGTTCCTTTATTTAAGGTAGAGGTTGAGTTAACAAAGCCGGATTTCTTCCCTTTTTTTCGTTCTTAGAAATAATCAAAAGAGAAGAAAAAAAACCTATTATCGTTATCGCGCAGATAAACCTTATAAGGGCATTCTAGTGCCATGGTCATGTTTCTGAAGTGCATATCTTCTCTCGACCTGATAATCACTCCATATTTTTGAGAGCTGTGGATACGATGTAGATCCATCTCAAGAGTATGAGATTTATATCCATTAACGGTTCTCAAGGGGGTGGGGTGGTTACCAGGTCGAGGATTCGGACTTGTAACTTTATAGTAGTTCCGGATATTCATTTTGGGTTGAGGTTCCTTGTCCGATTGTATGGATTATGTGACAGTGTGGATCTAATTGGAGAACGAACATAAGTATCCAAGAGGAAAGATAACGGTCATTTTCACACCCCATGTGAGCATGTAAGAAGATACAACAACTTTCTCCCATTTGTTTTATAGGTCGGGCTCCTTGACACCGGCTTCTGTCAAAAGCTTTTGACACCAATTCCTTTTGGGGAGCGTATATCGGGCATCATGAATAGAGGGTTTTTGGGAACTTCATCAATAGGAAGGGAGTTTTTGTGCTGCCTTGTCAAATGGTTTTGACACCGGATTGGTGTCAAAAGAGAAAAACCCTTGTTTTATAAGGGTTGGTTGATTGATAAGTACCGCATAAGAAGGTTCAATTTTACGATGCCTTCTAGATAAGTATCGCTATCAAACTACATGACCCTTACACCAGTGTGGGACCAATGAAAACATGCATACAATGGGATTTTTTACTCAGAGATATGAGGTGGTCATTCTGCCCTCCAAGTGTTAGGGGCATGTTTCACCCCTTTTGACAACTTCTTTTCATTTTTTGTTTTTATTTTTTTTTCACTTCTATTAAAACTTTGTGCAAGGGATTTTCTCATCTATAGTGCTTCAGTGTAGCATTACTATAGTGCTTCAGTGTAGCATTACAAATCTTGACCGCTGAGAGTGCATCGGTCATGTGTCCTGATGCACTCTCAATGGTTAGGATGACAGGATCAACACTATTACACAGCAATGCTACAAACGATCATACTCCGTATATATGTGAGTGAGTATTTAGAACATAATCTCTCATGCCTGAAGAAGTCAAGGGAAAAAGGATACCAATTTAATACAAGGGATGTAGTTTTTTGATATAATTACTTCAACGGTCAGGATCTTTTTAGTTGTTGTGGAACTCTCTATCTAGACCATCTGAAAGGAATCTTCGAATACTAGATAGAGGGAGAGAGATTAATATGTAATTAATTTGTTAATAGGTAAATGAATTTAAAAAGGAGATGTGACATACTGTTTTGGTTGATGCTCCCAAGTCCGATCTGATAATATTATTAGGAATAGGGATAGTAATAATGCGGCTGTTTCTTTCTCTTAGAAAGTGAAAGAAACCGACATGCTCTGACCCACAATAACCCTTCCCATGTGAAGCTCCCATGACACCAACTTCCTTTCTTTTGTTTTTTATTTTTATTTTCTTTTTTGTAAAAATGTTTATACGTATATATAGTTATATTTTTAAGGAAAATTTCTCCCATTCTCTAAACTTTTCATTTAAATCATCAACCCTCAACCTTGCCAGTAATATCATTCACCCCTCTCAAATGTTAAAAATATAACATACAGGTCCTGATTTAAGAGACTTATCTGTCAAGTGAGGATATGACAAAATTAAAATTTATATAATGACTAAATTACCTTTTAAATTATTTAACTTACATATTTATCCTCCCCTAATTTATAATTGTTATCATGCAAAATAGTAAAGGGAAAGTTATTGTTTCGCATAGCCGATATGGTCCAATCTGATTTAACTTGATGCTTGCAATGCAAGGCATCTTGGACTCTGTGGATTTCGATTCAAAGAATTTTTCCTACATAAATAAACATCTGTTTGTCTTCTCCCTTCCCCATCCACAAACCTAATGAAGTTTTAAATCCTCCATTCTACTCTCTCCCTTGCCTTCGCAATTCGGAGAAGGTCTCACCACCTCCTGTCATTTTTTTTTTCCACCGTACTCAAATAAAAGGGATCGGAGAAGAAGAAAACATCGTCACTCACAAAAATAATAAGGATTGCCTACCACCTAAACGATTAGAGTTTGGAGAAGATATGGCTCACCAAATGAAGTGAAAGAAAAAGATGTCGGAGAAGATAAGCTTCCGTAGCCGGCAATATCACTCCTCGTGATCCCAAACCAAACTCTTTCATATTTCACTTCATTTTAATTTGGTTTATAAGGAAAATTTGTTATTTTGTTGAAATTTATTAAAAAAAGGTAAAAGAGTAATTTAACTTTTACTATTTATCAAACTGACAGCAAAGGTGCAATTGATATTAATGGCAAGGTTGGGGTTGGGTGATTTAAAAGAAAAATTGAAGGGATGAGGGGTAGGTGAAATTTTCACTATTTTTAATCGTCCAATAAAAAAAGTGTAGTCTAGAGGAGTCATTATCCTCTCCAATTGTTGGATCCTCCAATCGAGGATCCAACGGTCTCTCTTTAATTCGGTGCGCCTACCAATACATCGGTAGTTCGTCTGGTTAAGATTGGAGGATCCAGCAATTGGAGACGATAATAACCCAGTCTAGAGCTACAAACATGCCTTTTTTTTTTGGGGAGGGAGAGTAAATAGAGCCCTAACCCAGTCTAGAGCTACAAACATGCCTTTTTTTTTGGGGAGGGAGAGTAAATAGAACCCCAACGAGAATCAAACTCATGACCTCTTCACTTTAAACTGTTGATCTTTTGCCAACTAAGCTATCCCCTTAGAGTAAATCATGCCTGTTTCTTCATTTTTCTCGCAAAGCCCAATCCTCTGCCAAATACCATATGTTGGATCTATTTCTAATCATTTTTTATAATTAATAATTATTAACAGTAAAGTTTGCTAGCATAAAATGAAAATAATTGTGTGCAACATTTATCCATTAATAAATTTCTATTCCAAATTTATATAAAACGAATGTTTGAAATTACCATAAAAGTCGCAACAGTGGGACTAAAATACCATAAAATATATCCACGAATATTTTAGTTATTTAATATTATAGAAAAAAAACCTAACCGTAGAAAGTCGATAATGGTTGACACATGTGTCAAATGAATAAAAAACAAATAATAATAATAAAAATCAATAAGTGTTGACGCGGTACAAGAATCAGTACCAGATCGGTTTGAGACTGATTATTAAAACTGCACGTGCAAATTTAATTGATCAAACGGTTGTGATCATTTCCCATTAGGTGCGGTCAGCTGTGATCTTGTTCCGCCAAGTTCGCTGTGTTTCTTTACATTTGTATTCTTTCTGTCTCTTACCAACAGCATTCAACGGCGTGACAAATGGAAAGTGGAAACCCTAGAAATTGTGTCTTTCCCTTTTTTTTTTCTTTAATTTCTATAATATATAGTCCACCAACCCTATCAACCCGACCAACATTTCTCATTTTTTAGGATATTAAATTATTAATCATATACAATTGCATGCTTAATTAATTAACCTACTCATTCCTCCAAGGAGAGTAGGATTAGTGGATTACGTACCCTTAGTTTTTAGGGTAGGGCACTGAAACCCTAGAATTGAGAAGCCCAAAGCACTATTTTAAGGGAACATATTTGGTCCCCGTCATTAATCAAAGGCAGTGTTAATTATCAAATTATAAAGCTTGTGTCCACTAACTACCAAACCTCGATTTCTAGAACCAACATTCTTTACCAAACTTTTTCTTTCTTTTTTTTCTTTCTTTTGTTTTTTTTAATTATATGTGGAATTGCTTTTTCAAGCCTTTTCACATTTTGATCATGTGGAATCTTTTGAAACAACACCGATGTAAATCCAAGTATCGAATATCGTAACAGTTACTTGTAAAATCAATCCGATACAGACAATATCGTTCACTTTTTGGGATCAGTCTCTGAATCGGTATTTTTAATATTAAAATATCAAAAAAATACATTAGTTGGTTTTCGAAGTAGGAAGATGCAAATTTCAGGTGATTTTTATCCAAAAAATAAATAAAATCGGGTGATTCAGATCTAAACATCCGATCGGCAATGTTCCATCAAAAATAAATTTCAAGTCCATCGACTCATGAGATTTTGAGAAATCAAGTTTTAAAAATGACTGCAAACAATGAGAGTTCAATCTTTTATACTCATGCCAATATCAGATCAAAACGGTCAATCCTATCGACTGATCCACTGACAGACTGATCTCGTTAATTGGCTGGTAATTGGAGTTGGATCAGGATTGGTCATGGCTAAAACCAATACAAATTGGTCGATCCGATCCACTGATAGACCAATCCTGATTATTTGATAGTAATCGGTATCGGATTGGAATCAATCATGGCTAAAACTGATATGAATTGATCGATCGACTGATTCGATATCGATTACTTGAACCATACTCTCTTTCCTCTCTACTCATATGGATAAAAAATTAACATCACATGAAAACTTACGTGGCCTATAAAACACTTTACTCTTTGGGAATACATTCTATTCTAAAAATGCATTACTAAACACACCCCAAAAACATTAGAACTGTCGGTGGTCCAGAGTCCAGACTCCAGTCTCCAGAATTCATAGTCACGATCCAAGTCAGCCCTAGAATCCTCCTTGTTTTTTAATTCCGAATTTTGACTGTAAACTGTACAAGCAGAATGTCCGTACAGTTTTATTGGACATTCCTTCATTGTTATTTTTATTTTTTTACTTCCTTTTGGACGTTACTTCCAAGCTTTAAAGTTTATGTTTCCATCCATGGTTATCGGTATCAGTATTGGTATCGGTATCGGTATCAGTTGATCTGATCGATTTGTATTGATTCTCAATCTCAATCCATTTTAATATTATTTTAATAATGATCGAACATATATTGATTTCATATTTCACATTGAATCCGTACATCAATCCAATCCAAAATCAGATCGATTCTGAACATGACCATAGGATAGGTCCAATACCATGTCCGTTACTTTGATTTAAAACCATACTCTTATCACCATTTCACTGGCCTCCCCGATATAATCCTGTTTTAATATTTATATGCATCAATCAATTGTCAATTTTTTTATTGAATGGGATCGATTATAGACATGATCGATATCGATCTTGTGAATTTACTTAAGTACCCTTAACTACCTTTTTATAGCATGTGAATGTGGTTAGAAGTAGGTGATGTAATCACTTCTATCACTTCCCTTTTCCTGTTTAGGTGGTGTAAGTAACTAACTACTGCTTTAAGGGTAACGGTTATAAAAAACGACATAAGATTCTGATATTCATGATATTATTATTATAGTGAGTACCCTTTACGCTTTCGTTTTTGTGTTTGGATGGACAGACAAACAGTCTTTCTCTTGAAGTCATAATAATAAGAAGGAAAGCAGAGGACCGGCGGGGGATGCGCCATCAGCCTTTTGTGTTAATATCCATTGATTGATCTTTGATCCTCCCCCACCAGTCCACCACTACTCAATGGCTTTTGGTGGGCCATCCATCTCCTTGGTTAACCTTTTATCAACACTCTAATTACATATATCCTATAAGCATCCAATGTACTCATCCTTCTTTCTTTGGATCCATCTAATATCATCATTCCCCACAGGGTAAACCGTTATGGACTAAAATGGATGACTCTTGCCCTTTATATGTTCAATACAGTATGCTGTCGGCGTGGGGATCCATTCTTATGCCTTTCCATATATTAATATTTTCTCTCTCCTTTTTTTACTATGGAGGGTCTTTATTGGCAATGCCATTTTCCACACCGCAATAATATAGTATCGGAGATTCCCCTTTTAGAATATATTGTGTCTAAGGTTTCAAACAAACACATGCGAGTCATACAAGAATCATATGATACAATGGAAATAATAAAAAGAAAATCAATTAAGACATACATGTATGTTGGAGATTGATTTCTACATATTTCAGTTTAAGTTTTGATTCGAGTTTTCTATAACTCATAGAAGATCTCCTTTTCGTTCTCTCTATATATGAGAGTAAATAGATGAATTATACAACTTCTGATGCAGAAACTCTGAAAACGTAATATTTATAATATGAGATTCCAAATCCTATACCAGTTCCACAGTGGAACGGATTGATTTATCCCTAACTCGTGACGAACTAGACTAAAATCGATCAAACCCATAATACAAACTCTCACTAATCAATAAACTCGATAATTAATTAAGTCCATAATAAAATACCATCTTATATTCCCACATTCAAGTTGTGGAAAATCCTCTCCCAAACAAATATATTTCCTCTGAAGGTCTTGATTTTTAGGGATAGGCAATTTTGCATTGGAGCTTTAAGACATGACGTAATATCACTTTAATCAACATTTGACAGTACATGGACAGCTATCTCTCGAGCACAATTTTATGTTCGTCGTCAACGAGAAAATGGAACACCTAATAACGCATCTTCACAAACCAAGAATTACAAAATCATCCCTTTTTTTCTGCCTTAAGATGTTTCCATAGTTGATTCTAATAAGGAGCAAAATGTTACACATATAGGTTTTGAATTAGGGTTTTAGATTTTTGTTCATCGCTTGTCCTAATAATATCTCGAGATTTGCAACAATAATTTGGTATATCTACAATACGATTTTACAGTTAAAATATGTCTATGATTAACAACTAATTACCAGGGTCCAGATACCATTCTTTGTCTTCTCCATAGTTGCTGGTTATTAGGGGGTGCATTAGGCTTAATCAAATCCCAGGGATTAGCATTAGCTATAGAGACAAACAAGAGCACAAGGTGACAGCTAGTGGGTCACATGATGTGGTATCTCGATACGCATATCCAATCAATCCAATTAGAAGGCCTAAGTAGGAGCTAAGAAGAAGTCGGTGATGATGTGTTGTCACGATGGTGGGGCCTACAAGGGATGCCGTCGGTGCACAACATGTGTACGTTGGCATTGTCATTGCATCCATCCATGATTTGACTCTTCACAAACCCCCAGTCCAACACCACCAACCACCGCCGCCGTGATTTAGCTGTCCAGAGACTCGTCTCGTTGACGGATTCGCACTTGCGTATCTGCGTATTTTTTTGACCGCAGTAATTTTGGGAGTGGGATCAGGAACTCCGTTCCGTTAACGTCGGTGGAACCGAAGAGGGAAACAGCACACATACGTATCTGGCGGCAGTGATGTCAGAGTCTCAGACTCGTCCGTATTCCGTACCTTTTTAATTCGATTTTATGTCATTGTCCAGTGACAAAAATACCGTCACCGATATATGTTCACATCTTCTTCTTCCTGAGTTTGGACGAGAGAGTTGGTAGTCCGGATGGATGACTGCCACCTGACTCTTTGGTGGATCTAAACACTTCATTCGAACCGACACCCCTATTGGCTCAATTTATCGATTTGGATGTCGACTCAGATGGAGGGTTCGGATCCACCCGAGAATCAGGTGGCTGCCATCTATCCGGGCTGCCAACTCTCCCGCCCAAACTCATGCGGGAGAGGATTTCTATACTCCCACCTAGCAAACACATCAATGCCCTCCGTTTTTTTGAAGCATAAAAATCCTCTCCCACCGCTGGAGCGGTGATTCAACAACTGGCGTTCAACATGCATCGAATGAATTTCAACTATTGGATCACTTCCTCCATTGGGAGAGGATTTGAAATTTTTTTTGAGATATTTAATCGTAATTTAACGATTGGAGTTCACTCAATGTATATATTAATACACTGATATATATATATATATATATATATATATATATATATATATATATATATATATATATATATATGCATTGGGTAAATTTTAACCATTAGATAAAGACTGAAGGAACTGGACAACAAGAGATGATCTTTTTTCTCATTCTATTTGCCCACGTCAAGAGTTTTTGGGACCCATCATCTTATCCTGGATTTATTCTTCACTTTTATAGGCATAGAAATTCCCACCTACCATGGTGGAGAATCTTTCATGCCATACCAAGTGGAGGAGGAATGATTTTGTTAATAAAGACTCACATGATTATGGAGGAGAGAGAATTTCAAGAGATGACTCACATAGTTTAGAAGTTAGAGATCGTAAGTTGTAACCCTGATGGCGGAGAGATTTTTAGCTAAAATGTTATAGTTATTGGTTTTATAATTGTTACTAATTAAGTAACGGCAGATCTATTAAGGTTTTCTATCCCGCTATGTGGATCCTATGCTAGCGAAGCTCCAATAAAAGAATATGTATAAATATTCAAGATGGATAAAGGCTGATTTTGCATCATCGAGTAAGAATCAAACCAAATAAGAATTTTTTTTTTGTAGGAATTAATGGCATTATAACGGTCACCATTAAAGGTTATGTGAGGCAGGAGTTTTTTAGTGTTTGATTAATCTTGTCATTTTAAGACTTTTTTTTTTATATTAAAACCCGAGACAGCATAATATGGCCACCCAAATGTTGACAAGGTCAATAATTTTAATGTTTTTTATAATTACTTTTATTCTTTCAGGTGAGACATCAATTATTGCTGTTAGATAAATAAGATGTGGTTGTTTAACCATTTGTTAAGTTTTTAATCTCATTTTAATTATATGACTCATCAGGTAAATTTTTTTATTATTGTTTCTGTAATATTTTAATCAAAGTTACCCAAGTAGACAACTGATGTAAAAAATAAAAAATGAAAATTTTTATTTTACATTAATATTTTCAATTTTTACCTTCTTTTATACAGTAATAAATAAAAAGAAATAAGAGAAAAAAATTTCTTTGAAGATTGACTACCATTTGGATTAGTCACTTGTCAAGTGTTCCATCATGCGAAGATTTTTCTGTATCTTTCGGAGTGTACGAAATTTAATTGCCAGTAAATCCGCCAAATCATTGATCTATTTGGATTCCGAAATGGTTTTTTATTTTAATATTCGAGATTGTGTTGGGTATGTATTCTTATATTGGAGAATGCGTTTTAAAATATAAGTTGAAAAAGGGTGAAAGAGCGAGATATTTCTATTCTAGACTCTAAATGCATAATGGGAAAAAGTGCATGTTCCAAAATGGGCCGTGTTCATTTAACTCATTCCATGATTCAAGATTTATAATGCATATCAAAGACTGCATTTATCATCCCATAATGTATTATTGACCTAATTCCAAGAATGCATACCAAAAGCAACGTAAAACTCTGTTTTTTTTGGTAAACAACCTAAAACTCTTGACTCGCTAATAAGGCTATATTTTGGTATGCATAATTAGAAATGCATTTATAACATAGAATGAGAAAAGGGTTAAAAAATAAGTATTTTTGTTCTAAACTCAGAATGTAGACTCAGCTAAAGAGCACGTTCCAATATGAGCCACATTCTTTAATACATTCAATGGTACAAGAAAGAAAATACATACCAAATATCGTTTTTATCATCTCTAAATACATTCTTAGTCTAGTAAACATTCTAATAATACACAGCCTCACTCACTCCATAAGGTTGGACTACCTAGTTAAATAGGAGTAAATTAAAGACAACCTTGAAGGCTTTTATATAATTGGTATTTGGTATTAAGGATGAAGGTAAGAACAACTAATAATGTTATGTTACCTTATTCCTAAGTTGATAAACTTTATGGTTGATACCTTGGCAAAGTGGGCCTTATCGGTTGTGAGTGAGTCCGACTTCTTGGCCATCTTGCACTCCATGGCTATATGACATCTATGTTTCTCAAGCGGTGTTGGTCTCAATCACCGTCTCAATAAAGCTATGTTTATCAAAAAAGAGTACTCCATGGTTATATGACATTTGTGTTGCTCATGCCATGTTGGTCTCAATCGCCATTCTCTATAAAGCTATGTTTACCTAGAAAGAGCAACAAATAATGATGCCCATCATTATTTTAACCATAAAAAAAAAATGATGCCCATTTTTCATCAATCTTCTATTTTACATGCTATTACTTTTTCCGGTCTCTCTTATATACTTAAGACACGTATTCTCTCTCTCCTCGCTCAGTTTGTGGATCCTATTGATGATATGGATTCACTTTGATTATGTGGCTCAGGAGATTCTTTAAATTGACACTTATGAAATCGTTATCAAATAATAAATAAATGTTAAAACTCAAAAAAAAAATAATACATAATTAAATAAATAAAGGAAAGGGGATCTCTATAATGTTACGTGGCCACCGTACCAACAGAGGAGCAATGAGAGCATGTGTAGAGGCATCTACTAAGAGTGGGATTTTCTATGTTTTTGGGTCACGAGGCATTTATTTTGTCCTTCCTATATCTAGGCATGTTGCATGACCATGCCCATGCCCATGCATAATGGTTTTTTTTTATTTTTTTGATGAACAAGGAATGAAACTTTTGCAATAAATAAAACATAAATCGTATTGTACGGTTGATAATAATTTGGACGGTTTTGTTTATTACTCCAAAAGTCTCTTAAAGGTGGTGCGGTTGTTCAAATGTTGAACACAAATTAACGGGATAAAGTGATAAACACGACCCAAAAGGACGAACCAATAAAGTGTCCCTGTTTAATGGTTGCCATACATGGGCTTATCAACTGGGCCCAGGTTATTTTAATAAATGGTGGTGGCGAATAGTTTTTCCAAGGACTATGCCGACACATTTGACTAATAACAGGGTCAGGTTGGGCGGGCTTTTTAAAGTCCCAGCCCAACATTGAGTTTCTTTAGTTGGACCTAACCAGGCCCGGTCCTATTTCAAGGCCTCAAAAAGACAAAAATTCAACCTTGGCGTGCCCTCAGGGTCAGGCCGGGTTGACCTTGATTGAACCTGACCACGGAAGGGGTGGAGACTAAGAAGGGAGATGCGGGGGTTGGACTAGGCCAAGGAGAAGAGAAAAGAAAGAAAGAAGAATTGAAGAAGAAGAAGAAGAAAGAACAAGAAGAAGAAAATGATACGATCGAGTCAGGTTGGGCAAGGCTCAGCCCAAGGCCTCAACACTGATTTGCCCTCAGGGGTAGGATATCTCAGCCCAAGCCCTGTTCGGACTCAGGACGGGCTCGAGCCGACAGGGCCAAACTTGACTTGTTCAATTGTTCAAGGGGTTTGTGCTGTGCTTTGCTTGCCCCTTTTTTAACTGCTAACTGCTATTTTTTTCCATTGAACTTCATTTACTTGTTCTGTACAAGATTGCAGAACGATCTCTCGGCTCTACTTTTGGGGATTTGGTGTTGCTATTTTCTCTTTATGCTCTTTTGTTCTGCTTCTTTGATTATTTCTTCTTCCTTATACTTTTTTTTAACCCTTTTTATGTTTTAGGGGAAGGGTTACCCACACTGCCAGTGTGGATGAATCTCTCATGTCACACCTATTAATATATGGAAAATCAATATATCCAATGTGGGACCCATAAGGTTAGAAAAGAGAGTAACAGTCGGAATCTTTTCCCGGAACCAAATCGTCTCCTGCGGCAGGCGATTCCTGCCACTGATCCAAGGGTTTGGGATCAGTCTGGCTGCCTGCCAATACATTGGGGGGTGGGTCGGCTGAAATCCGGCCCTTGGCAGGCGGCAGGACCGCAGGAGACGATTTGGACGCATCTTTTCTCTTTCTTTTGATCTTTAGTTATATTTTTTTTTTCTTGTTCAAAGTTTGGAAAGTGGACAATAATATTTGAATAATATTTGGAGTATTAATGCACATGCTAAACATACATACAATGCATAACAAAACTATGGGGAGATTTAATTGAATTACATCTACAATGAGTTTTGACATGTGGCTCATATAGATCATATTCTATTTTCTCGACGGATGGAACAAACACATTATTTACCCACATGGTAAATTAGATGCCTTGTGATGACTGAAAAAATAATAAACTATTGTGATAATAATAATTCATCTCTTCTTTTTTTTAACATCTAGAGATTGATAATCTTTTTTTTTTGGGGGGGTGGGGGGGTGAAATTGTATATTGATGACCTGAATGGGATGAAGAGCACTGTTAATTGGAACGAAAACCAAAATCAAAACCGATTGTTTAAAGTTGAATTGAATTGAACTGAAACTAATTGTTCGGTTCTGGTTGTAGATATTACTTTCAGTTTGGTTTGGTTAAGAATCGAAAAAACATTGATTTTGAACCTAATCAAAACCATTAAAAGAAAGGGCCAAACCGTATTAGACCGAAACTCAAACCGTAAAAAAACTGAAAATCGTCATAAAAATAAAACCGAAAATCGAATACCAACAGTTTAAAGCCATATAACCAGAACCTAATAAGAACCGCTAGAAGAAACTAAGAATCAGTTCCTATTTGGTTTGATTTTGATTTTTACTGTTTGATATGATCCAAAGCCAATCCAAACCAATTAACAAAAACAATTGACACCCTTAACTGTCACAGCTCTAACCTTATATAGATTATAGATATGTAAATGGGCCAGGCCAACCATGGACTCATCCATGTTTACCAAAAAAAAATATCCATGTTCCAAGATTATAATTAAAAATGTTTTTAGGGTTTTTCAATTTGGTCCGAATTAATCTTAGCCGAATCCATGTTCCAAGATTATATTTAAAAATGTATTTGTAGTCCCTATTGATTTTTTATTTATTTTGGTAGAAATCAGTTCCCTCTTGATTTCACTCTTCACCCTGCCAAATGGACTCTTGATGTGGTTATTCCTACAGTTAGATAGAGAAGTCATAATTTAGATTAACCACTCATCAAATATCATAGTCTAATTCAATGAAAGGCTCTCCTATTTATTGACATACATTCAATGTACGTCTATGAATACATTTAGTATTTTGACAATTATTGTGCACTCTCCGGCATGACTCACCTGCACTTACGTGCTTAAATTAGATTTTTAGGTTTTCCAATATGGGCCGAGTTATTATGGCATATACTAAAGGGGAAATGCATTTTTCAATGGAGGATATGTTCCAATTATAAAAAAGAAAAGAAAAAAAGGCTGACCTTAGGGGGATGGAACAAGAATCTTTTGTCATTTATTTTTCTTATCAACGACCCGTCATATAAAGTTATTAATTAGTGACAAGTGACAATCGTCCAGCAACAAGTCACAAGCGACAAACGAATCTGCTTATTTTTTGTTTATTTGATGATTTGGGTTGAGAAGATGGGTATGATTAGAGATGTCAACTGGCCGGTGTAAAGGGTTTTTTTTTTTTCACGACCCAATTTCACATATCTTTTCACGCACATATTCTAACACTTGGATGGGATTCCTAGAACAGTCGAGAAGGTAGTTCTATGTTTACCTTTTATACGACCCATCACTATCCATGAGTGTGAGATACGTGTCTTAAGTGTGCGATGGATCCTGTGGAGGGTAGACTTACGTGTGCACATGAACTCTATCTCTCTCTATAACTTGGATTCAATTTATCATTGGATGAATTACATTATTGACATTGACCCTAAAAAAACGAAAGGTACAATCACTCTATGAGCAGGCAACCATCACATTGTAAGAATTGAATATATAGGTTCAATCTATTGTCATTGAGGCCTCATCGAGGTGTGCCAAGTGATCAAAATGGCTAGTTATCAATGGAATTTTTGTTAGAATATTAAACAAGTTGAATCAAATAAAAGTAAACACATATCCAAATCCATTACGTTTGAAGAAGAGTCGTTCATAAGTGTCCACACTATATATGTTAGTCTATCTACTCTCCTTTCTCATATACGTTCAAGCCAACAACCATCTATGAGAGAGAGAGAGAGAAAGAAAGAGAGAGAGAATTGGGATATGGGAGGAGGGGGGAGGAGAGACCAACCCTGAAAGAACAGTATTTAATCTTTCCTATAATTGGATCAAATTATCAATAGGTCCCCAATATATTATTACACATTAAGATTGATTAATTGAATTTTACATCATCCAAACTAGCTTGCCTTTCAACACTCATCCACTAATTCAAACCTATAAAATGATTGATACGTGTCCATATATGATGAAAACATTACAATTCTTTGTCAACTCTCTGTAAAATATAATGAGATCTGAACGGTGGGGAAAAAAGAAAGAGTTTCATTCAACACTCATCAGTCATCCATCATCTCCATATGGATCGGATTCTCATTCTTTCCTTTCATTGGTAGTGGAACGGAGCATAGACTACGGAGAATAATATATAGAGAATGCGCTTATCTAATGAATAGAGGCCCCACCACTAACATTCTACGATCCATATTTACCGACGTCAAGAACCCAAAACCCTCTTAAAAACCCGACAGCCTTCCTCTGTCTTGTGTCTTCTTCCTCTGCAACTTTCCTGTCTTCCACATTACTCTTGTAGCATCCGTTCGTCTTTTATCAATGCAAATGGTAAAATTTCAGTTTGTTTAATCAACTATAAACAATTTATTTGGATTTTTCTTGAAAAAAGTTCTGATTTTTGTTGTTTGTGTGAGTAATGAAGTAATGATTAATGATAAAAATGGTGTAGCAGAGCAGAGATTATAGCGAGAAGAAACCAATAAGCGTGGGACCTTGGGGAGGACAAGATGGAATTCAGTGGGACGATGGAGTCTGTTCCGGTGTCCGGCAATTGGTGATCAACCATGCTGCTGGAATCGACTCCATTCAGATTGAGTACGATCTGAAAGGATCCTCTGTTTGGTCTGATAAACATGGTGGCTTGGGCGGCATCACAACCGACCAGGTTTGTTATTTTCTCTTATTCCTCTACTTTCTTTCTTCCAATTTCAATGTGCTTGTATCTTCCATAGGATCTCATCACAGTCTATTTTCGATGAGTTTCACACCACATCAATGGTGATGGGATCCCATAAAAAGTACATGTACATACAGGTGATCCAAATTCAATTTCATCAATCCTTTCTTGCCACCTTATTTGTTATTGCCTTACTCATAAAACATTTTGGAGAATAGTTCACCCATACGTACGTGTATCCTACATGGGATCCTATCACTGTTCGTATCTACTGGGTACCACACTCTAGAGATGGGTTCTACACATCATGGACGGTGATGAGTTCCCATGGAGAGTACACGTTCTTGGCTTTACACATGCATGGAAATCACTATAGCCATCAGATGGAGATAGCCTACCCTTGGATAAACCGTTGTATGATCATATATGTATACGACCTATCTATGAAAACCTATTGTAATGAGTTTCATATTTCATTTTCATGGATAGATAGGATATGGTTTAGATTGTTCACGTGTAAATTTTCACAACCTCATTCAATTAATCATATATCTTCTCATGTATTGGCATGCATATATTAGCACGCACCTGTTTGGTATCCCAAATTTTCGAGTTATTAATTATTTACTATTTGACCCATTTTGTGTCAATTAAAATTGGATCTTGTAAACTACTTGTCCACAAAAATTGGGTCTCAATATGACTTGCCATGAAGCAGATATTAGGAGTCTGTCCAAGACCTTCTTGGATATATAGTACGACAGAGCAGACAGAAAATAACTTATGCAATCTTTTGTAATCATTACTATTGATAATGTGTAACTTATAACTATAGGGAAACATTTTATGTCTGGCTATGTCCTCTTGCATCTTCTCACATGGCTTGTGAAATGACCTTCTACCCCTCTTCTTGGATATTTATGCTTACCCTCCCATTGAATTCTATGTTGACACAGGATCTGTTAACTAAAATATACTAGTTAAATACTTCTAAACTTAAATTACTTAGATTTAAGTAGAAAAGAATGGGAAAAATTGTTTTACTCCACTTTTCAACTACTAAGTTAAAATCTAACTTTTTTTTTTATTGATCGTACTAATGATCTTTTTCTTCTTAAAATTTATAAAATTCTCCAAGGAAAGGAAGCCATGTTTAAATGAAAAAAAAAAAAAAAATCCTCTCCTCTTATCCAGTCTGTTCAGTCGTGATTCAATAACTAAAGTTCATGTGACTTGCATATTGATATATTGATATGTACACCAAGTGAAGTCCAATCATGATCCAATGACAAGAGATGATCTAAACCCGTTTAAATGCTTAACCGTTTCCCTTATAAATACGAGAAATAATTTAATAAAATCTTTCACCTCCCAAATAAAAAGAAAAAGAAAAGGGAATACTCTTGAAAAGAAGTCTAAAATGCCTAGAGATTTTGATGTTTGACAAAAAAATCCGATTTTGGTTGCAGGTGAAGCTTGATTACCCAGATGAGTACCTGACTTCAATCCAGGGGTACTATGGAAGTATCAACGAATGGGGGACGACCATCGTTCGATCACTGACATTCGAGAGCAACATGAAGACATACGGCCCATTTGGTGTTCAGCAAGGAAAACATTTCTCATTCCCAATGAGTGGTGCCAAGATCGTTGGGTTCCATGGAAAGGCTGGTTGGTATATTGACTCCATTGGAGTCTATCTCAAGTCTCTCTACAACCCCCTGCCAAACCCTTCCAAAGCTCTTATCTCTTCTCAGCAGAACATGATCACTTCTGCAACTGAAAAGGTCAGCAGTTACACCGTCGTCCAAGGAAGTGTCGGCCAAGACTATGACATTGTGCTCGCCGTTAAACAGAAGAATGAGAAGGGAAAGCCCCAACAGAATATAAAGCCATCTTCTTCTTCCAGTGATGATGAATCATCAAAACATAAGGTACGTGATCATACAAACATATATCTCTTTTCTATTCGATTAATATTGTTGGGAGTTTAGTCCACACACACTCACTAACTACAAAATATCTGAACTTCTCCTCAGAGGTGGGACCTAGCCTATAGCCGACAAAAAAAGATGAGCACAAGAGAAATTAGAATTGGGGTTCGGGGGTACACCGATACTTCAGTCAGATCCGAGCAGTTAACAGTAAAAGGGGATTGAACAATAGAAAGATAGTAAGTGGAGTCTAAGGGAGTTTGGATCACCTGCATGTACATGTACTCTCTAGAGGATCCCATCACTGTCGATGTAGTGTGAGACCCACCTCTAAAGTGTGGGATCCATTGGATATGGACGGTGATGGGATCCCGAGGAGGATACAAGTACATGCAAGTAAACTATTCAGAGTCTGAGGTAAGAGCTTCAAAACCTAATGTAACCTAGGATAAATGAGCCCATTTGCCTTTATAATTGCTTGCCAGAAATGCTTCTGTTGAGTATACCCTTGAAGATGCAAGAAAGGTTGCATTTGGCCCCACAAATATGGTTAGGATAGAGTTTTCCCCAAGTGAGGAGATTCATACACCACGTGTAGACCACATCACCCACTTGAGAATCCCTCCACAGCTCCACCTACCAAGTCGAACTTTTGGAATATAAACTATCAAGTGGGTTTTTACTGTCGGAGTTTGGATAATTTAGTCTCATACCAACTACCAAATAGTCTATAGTTCCCTAATACCTTGGGAGTCTCTCCACCTACCAGGTCAAACTTTTGGGATAGAAACTTTACATGGTATCAAGTGGGTTTTCACCGTCAAGGTGTTGAGAGTTTAGACCCATGCCGACCCTGTTTATATCTGACAGTCACTCCACCTATCAGTTTGAACTCCTAGATGAACACGTTACACCTTAGTAACTAGCTAGTATGCGTGATTCCATATATAACTCATCTCGTTTTCATATTCTGTGACTATCAACATCATCTTTTCAGGTGGTTGGGTATCCAGTCTCTGCCACCAACAAATCAGTTGCTTCTTCATATGCCGATGGCCCTGTGTCTTATGGACCATGGGGAGGAAGTGGAGGAACCATATTCGATGATGGAACATACACTGGTATTCGTCATGTTTATCTGACACGTAATGTGGGTATCACTTCCATAAAAGTTCTATATGATCGAAATGGACAGTCTATATGGGGAAACAAGAATGGTGGTTCTGGAAGTATTAAAACTGATAAGGTCTGAATGACACCGAAAATCTTACTTAATTTGGATCGAAAAATGTTGTTTTTCAGTACTACATGTTTTCTTTGATTCTCTTCCTTGTGCAGATATACTTTGACTACCCTTATGAGGTGTTAACTCACATTAGTGGCTACTATGGACCTGCCATGATCTTAGGGCCCACTGTGATTCAATCATTGACATTTCATACAACAAAGAAGAAATATGGACCGTTTGGGGATGAACAAGGGACCTTCTTCTCTTCCAACCTTAAAGAAGGGATGGTTGTAGGGTTCCATGGAAGGAAGGGGTGGTTCTTAGATGGTATTGGGGTTCATGTGCTGGAAGGGAAGTTATCACTGCCACAGCCTCCTCCCCCTCCCGTTTCACTAAACATGAATGAGTTGGCTTTGACGGATCAGGCGGGTACAACTCAATGGCCCAACAATTTATTTACAGAAAAGCGAGCACCGAAAGTGGAGGTATTTTGATAGATACATACATTACAAATTCGGAGCTTCAGTAGAGTATTTATCACCCAGGGTGAAGGAAAATTTTCTCCTATCGTGGGGGGCTTACTGTTGTAATCTCTTGCCAGGTTTTAAACCATATGGTGGTAAAAGAACCAGTTCCATGTGGACCAGGTCCATGGGGTGGTGATGGAGGAAGACCATGGGATGATGGAGTGTTCACTGGGATCAAGCAGATCTTCTTGACGAAAGCGGAAGCGGTTTGCTCAATACAGATCGAGTATGATCGGAATGGACAATCTGTTTGGTCTGTTAGACACGGAGGAAGTGGCGGAGACACCACTCATAGGGTGGGTAACTATGATCATGATCATTATTATCAATCAATAGCTATTTGTAAGTTGATATTAATCTAGTTAATTACCTTCTAATGGTTTGTTCCTTGGTTCTTTTTAGATCAAATTTGAATACCCTCATGAAGTGGTTACTTGCATCAGTGGCTTCTATGGTTCTGTAGGTAAAGAGGATGCCATGAAAGTCATAAGGTCTCTCACATTTCATTCTACAAGAGGGAATTATGGACCCTATGGAGAAGAGACTGGAACTTTTTTCACTTCAACCAAGACAGAAGGAAAGGTGGTGGGGTTCCATGGAAGGAGTGGCTTGTATTTGGATGCCATTGGTGTCCATATGCAGCACTGGTTAGGAGACAGAAGATCCTCCAAATCCAGCCTTTTCAAAATGTTTACTTGATCAGAATTTGGCTGCACAAACCCACCCTCCAAATAAGAAGATACCCATGCTTACAAACACCACCACAACTACTATGTGTGTAATTTTGCCTTGCGTACTCTTTATAATGACCATTTCTCTCTCTTGTATTTCTTGCTTCCTATACTATGTTATTCAAAATGCCCATTTGTTTCTAGTTCTAGTGAGTTTCTCTTTGTTACAATTAACATTATAAACTATATATTATAGAAAAAATTTCATCTAGATCCCATCAAAGATTGTTAACATCATCTACACCCACAAGAATACAAAAACATCATCTAGGTCCACTTAACTGACGAAAATTACTAAAATGACTGAAATACAGTTTTACCCCTCATATTATAAATTGAAAAATTAAAAAATTATGTTGATTTACTAATTTATCCTTCAAATTAAAATCACCAAATCACCAAACTATGAGGTTGATTTACTAGTTTTACCCCATAGGAGGAAGCATGTATATCGGCTTTTCAACCAGTTGTTAATGAGGTTTTTCTAGGGAGCAGTCGGAGGTTGCAGCTCCGGTATCTAATCACGCCAGTGAAGGTTCCCAGGACAGCAAAACCAAATCACCAAACTATTTCAATAAGGTATGAAGCCTTTCCAGTTTCAAGATTGTGTGAACAGAAACTGAAGTCGCCACATTTGCAGTAAAATATAGAAATCCAACAACTGAACAAGAAATGAAGCTAAAATCATTACCCGATAAGGGATTAGCAACTCTACGTAGTCTTCAAATTAGAACAGTGTTGATGTGATTAAGAAAAACTGATGAGATTTCTTTTTTGAGATTGAAAATTTGAGGAAGAACAGGGGATCGGTTTGGGTTTGAAAATGGAAACTTGATCCAACCCATAAACGTGAATAAGCAGTCAATATTTTAATGCACCAAGTAACTACAGTTAGATCATTTAGAAAAATGGATGATTCGAGGAAACGGACATAAAAAAACAACTTAAAGAACCCCAAAAAAAAAAAAAAAAAGCCTCAAGAGCTCGAAACTCAAGTGCCAATGTCTTGGATTCAAGGAATTTCATGTTCGAAGACTAACAGAAGCAGCTAAGAAAAACTAGAAACTACAAATAGGAAACCGGTAAACCCACCTCAAATCCCCTTTTGAGGAGCTAGGGCTTCATTGTTTTGGACGGATGAGAGCTTCCAGTCGAAGTTTCTTCGATAATGGCTGAGAGGAAAAATATACCAAGCATCAGTAAATACGATATCCTAGATAATAAAAAATGCAGAGGTCTTCAAATCAATAGCGAATAGAGATTGTTTTCATATTGATGAAGCATAAACATTTGTTTCGATGGTCTGCCCAGTTTGTCTACTATTGAAGGTACCAGAAAAGTGTGGAACGATGCAATAAAAATGGAGACTTGGAGGAAGAGGGATGGAGGGCAAGAAATCAGAGAGAGATGCTGAAAAAATTGGAGATTTAGGGGAAAAGGGATGGAGGGCGAGAAATCAGAGAGAGAAAGAGAGAGAGAGAGATTAGAGATGGATGGGAGAAAAAAGAAAACAAAACTGGTCGTCCCGTTCGTTCGCTTCTCGCCCGTAACGACTGCGATTCACACATGTGGAAGACTCAAAACTAAAGATAATGAAATGTAAGAGTTGCAGAGTGATGAGAAGAGAACCCAAGTAGAGAAACAGAGTAAGAGAGAGAAAGAAAGAGAGAGAGAGAGAGACGAAGCAATGCACAAGTGGGAGAGAGAGAGAGAGAGAGAGAGAGAGAGAGAGAGAGAGAGGAAGGAAGAGAGGGGTTTGTGTAAAGGGTATAATGGTCTTTTCAACAGGCTGAAAGGGTATTATCGTCTTTGAAATATTCCAATTCAGCTGACATCAGCATCTAACGGGAATCAACTAACGGAGTGGACTTCTTTGATTATCACAACCAAAGTTTTGGGGTGTAGATGATATTTTTGCATTCTTGTGGGTGTAGATGATGTTAACGATCTTTGATGGGGTCTAGATGAAAATTTTTATTTATTATATTATGCCTTGTTTGTTTTGTTGTCAAATTTTTCTCTGTAAATGATATTTTAATGAACATTTTTCTTCATATTAAAATTTGCCATTTTTTCAATGTCTTTCTTTCTATTTTACATTAAAACAAATAATGTAAATCCTATTTTATAGATAATTTTTCATTTTCCACCATTTTACATGGTAACAAGCAGAACTTTATATGTAGATTTATTTTTTCAATGTTTGTTTCCAAGAGGTTAGATAAGCGATCTCTAAAGGGGAGGAAAAAGTACTTCGTCTTTCTTATATATTATTGGAAACAAACTTAAAAAATAAATTACATATAAAATGTTACACGTAAAATTTTATATGAAAACAGAGAAAAAAAGTTTCAATACTTCGGTTTTCATGAAATGTGTCTTGGAGCATTGTCGCTTCAATTTAGTATGAGGTGAGGAATGGAAGAGTTCCTGAACCTTTGTTCCTCTTATACATGTCCATCAGGAGCTCTCTCTTCCCTGTGAATTGCAAAGTGAAATCCCTCAAGCATTTGTTAACATTAGAGCATGGTTCAAGTAATCAGTATTGGATTGGCCGCATAGGCCGATTCATATTGGTTTTGGACCTGATCCCTAATCTGATTCTTGATCCAATCCTATTTTATTATTATTATATATGACATCGTCCACGTCTCAATTTCTCATACACCAATCTGATCTGGATTGGATCGATTTTGAACATGCCCAATACCATATTCGACACCTAGATTTAGAATGTTGCATTAGAGACACAACATAAATAAGACTTATGGAGCCCACATAAATTAACAAATTTATTCAAATGAAGAACATGATTATGCTCGAGCATAGAGGAAAGGAAAGGTGATGTCATAATTATAGCCGATATATTTGGATCAAAGAAATGACCTCAATTTGTTCTCGTGTCGAATTTTAGTCTCAAATTCAATTATGGGATAGGGATTTCTGTTCGATTGCATGGGTGCCAACGCAGAGGCCAATGGGATTATGGGCAAAGGCATCCAAATAGTGGGGTTTGGTGGTCGCTTCACCACCCCTGTGTCTGAGAACACAGTTAGACATGAATATTTTTCTCTTTTCAATTGTATAGTTGATCAATACAGGCTCAAACTCAATGCACACCAAAGATTGCAATCCCCTTTTTTTTTTTTTTTTTTTTTTTTGGTGTGAAAGATTCCAATCCGATTGTATATATAAAAAAGGGAAGAAGCTCTCTAGTCCTATTTTGTGGTCTAGAGATCTTAATTAAGTATGTAAATGGATAGTCGAAAATTCGAATTTGATTTGAATCTGCATCCGTTTAGGGGAATTCAAATCCAAACAATTGGATTCGGATGCGAATTCAAAGATATGGGATCAGATCTGAAAACGGATTCGGATATCACTCTAACGGAGCCATTTAAGTGAAACCCTTAAGTAAAATTTAGCCTATAGGCCCCCAGTCCAACCAAAACCCATTAGGGCTTATTGGACAAGCCCATGATTAAAAATAATATCCAACAACCCATTGGGGCTTATAACCGTTATAAAACCCATCAGCCCAGCAACCATGATCATAATAATTGCCCTAATTCCATTAGGGCTAAACATCATATTCTCATGAGGCTGTTCCAACCTCGGATCGAGATCCTCTGTAGTAATTGTTAGCGCAATGAGGATTCTGGTCACTCAAAGTGCATCAGGACACATGCTGATGCACTTTGAACTGTCAAAATCTTCACTTCCACATGACAATCACTACAAAGGATCTTTTTCCTCCAACCTCCGGCCTTGTCTTCTTCTCTTTTTCTTTTTCTTTTTTTAATTAATTTGAACATGTTGTTAGGGGAAAATAATAGTATATACGAAATCTGGCCGTTGGAAGAGAATTTAGGATGATCCTCGGGAGAGGAACACGTGGCGTACATCCAAGGGATGAGGTCTGAGAAGAAAGAAATGACGAAAGTGTCAAAAGGAATTCATGTTCGACCCCTATGTTGAATCAGATAAGATGTGACAGATTGATGTGGGTAGTTGGGTTATTAATGGTTTGTTATTAATACTCATAAATGCAAGGTATGCTGACTTGACCAGCCAAGTCACTATATCATGGACCAAATCAGCATAAAGCCAAACCATTACTTGATAAAAGTGTAAGGATAGAAACAGGCATCAGAAGGTATGGGAAATATAGTTCAAAAGGAGAAGGGGGGGTTGAAGAAGATCAAGGGGGGTCGTAAGCGGCTCACAGGACGTCCTAGCGCTGTCCTAGGGGGTCGTAGCCGCACGAACTTACTATTCTCTAAGTAACTGATGATTAAAATAGTGATAGGTATGGAGGAGCTGATGAAGCCTCCTATTGAACCTATATATGTAACAAGAGGACATCAATGAATTGGATTGAAATTTTCTCTATCACCAAGAAAACTTCTCATCTTTGGGTTTTACAAACTTGTTGTTTTCTATTTTTCTTTCGGTTCTTATCTCAGCAGAAGAGAAGATTGTTGCAGTGCCAGTATCTCAGAAAACCCTTATTTCTGAAGGAACTCCGGTGTTTCACTAAGAGTTTCATATTGTATGTCTTGGGAAATATAGTGTTACGGATTCCATCGACAACAACTGTCATGAAGAATAGATGAAGTGAAGGAGACCAAACGAAAGCATGAGTGGAATATGCTGCTGTTCCTCCAATCGCAGTCTCTATTGCTTGACGGATCATCGTCAAAGCTGCTTTGAGGCGTTGATCTTTTACCAACGAGCTGTCCCCCCTTGGGGTTGCTCGTGAGATAGTAATGGTTACGAATTCTGATTGCTAATTATCCTATCAGAATCTGATTCGAAAATATAAAAACAAATTCGAATTCGATTCTTAACCCGATATTTGATTTAAATCCAAATCTGATCCGTTTACATCCTTGAGGTGGGGTTAATTTAAACCCGGTTCGACACTGCAGATACGGGTACGGTCTGATTCGTAAAAGTAAACAGGTATTAAATCCGAGGTGCCGTTCGCCGCTGCAAGTCAAAGTGTGCGAGTGAGGAAAATGGGATTGGGAGCACTGAAAAATGTGATTCTTCCCCTGGCACGAGCTGTTGTAAATCAGGGGGCCGTACGTTTTCCGGCGCCGACGTCATCACCGGCATTGACTGCGTTACGTTGGTCTTTTGGTTCCCTGCAGCGGCAAACACCATGGATTCCATTGTCGAATGGTTTTAATAGCTTAACGGACACACGATTCCCCAAGAGAAGGCCCGCCGACAAAAATCGAAGAAAGAGAGCCAGCCTAAAACCACCAGGTTTGTTTTTATCTGATTTGGTCTGTATGTCTTTTGATCGTCTCTGGTTTTGTATTTATCACTGAGAATTGAAGTAATTGTTGAAGAAATGGTTTTTGTTTTTTTGTTTTTGGTTTCCCTAATCACGAATTGCGTAAGTTGATTGCATATCTTTTTCCTTTGCGAATAACGTACTCTGTATACTGCTAATCGTGGTTTATTGAAAGAATGCAGGTCCATATGCTTGGGTTCAGTACACACCTGGCCAGCCAATAGCTGCTAACAACCCTAATGAAGGAAGTGTTAAGGGAAGGAACGAAAAAAAGCGCATGAGGCAGCGGAGGGCATTTATACTGGTATTTCCATCTTAAATGTCTTTGCAGCTTACATTTTGGTGCTTACAGATTGTTATTAATTCTACTTTAAAGCTTTCTTCTTTATTGTATTTTTTTCCCTTTCCCCCTGTTTTACTAGAGCTTAGTTTGGTCTGTGTTAAATTGTTTATGATCATGTGTTTTAACCAAGCTAGATTATACTTGCATGTTGGTTCGTTTGTTATATAAATGTTATATTCACCACATTGAAGTTCTCTTGCTCGTGCAATTCTTCTAACATTTATTATTCCCTTTTCTCAATCCATGGAGTAGTTATATTTGTTCTTCTGATGTAACACAACTTTGTAATTTGAGTTGTTCTGAATAAGTCCGGTAGTGGTATAAAACATAAGTATCCAATGTTTAATAAGACCTGCTATATTATATTTGAGTTTATGGTCAGTTTCTTCAAATCTTTGGTTGTTTTGATGTTCGAGTGTAACCTTCTCCCTCCTCAGCCAAAAAAATAAAATAAAATAAGTGTTCACCAACACTAAAAATCCACTTCTCTCTCTCTCTCTCTCTCTCTCTCTCTCTCTCTCTCTCTCTCTCACGCACACACACGGTTGCAATTTCTTCTTCAAACATTAGATAGTATGCTTGTGAAGGGGGCTTTGGCCTGACCTAGGGACATGAAAAGTATGGTGTAGGCTACCTCCGGGTAAAATTCAGTTTGGGCAATGGAAATGCACTAGAAGATTCACTTTGATACATTTGTAGACATCTTACTTAGAGTAATAAATATATGAAATAAATGAAAAATAAAGTATAGGGGAGAGGTTCTCTGAAGGAGCAATTTTCAAAAAGGGCCTTTTGTGCATGGTTAGACAAAGGGGAGGGGTATTATGGAAACTTCAAATACCTGTCCCGGGGCGGCGGGGGGGGGTGGGGGGCTCTATACCTGTTTGAGGGGGGAGATATTCCAGACCATGGGTCTTCTTACTTGAGGGACAGAGCCAAAAGTGCCATTTGAGGTGCCTTTTGAACCTTTTTTTTTTTTTTTTTTTAAATCAGAAATCAAACATATTCCCTATTTTATCACCAGCTCATCCTCTACCTACAGGATCCACCTCCTCCTTTCCATCTGCCTCCACCCCCATTAGCAGCCATCACCGTCATGCAACCGGCGTTCACTAGCACCCATCCCCTCTGTAACTGCCATCCCACCTCCACTCCTTCTCCATCCACACAACCACTTCCCCACCCTCTGCAACGCCCACAACCCTGCCTACATCTGCTCCGAAACCCCCCCCCCCCTGCTCTCCCCTCAGCCTTCATCTTCCTCTAACTATTTTTTTAAACTTCGTACTCCAGAATCTTCTCCTCCCCTCCTGATTCTTGAAACCCTATCTGCAATTCCTGGTCTCCCTTCCTTGCCCCCATTCTGCCACTCCCCTTGCTTCACCCCTCTCTCTACAACTTCAGAGGTGGGAACTCCTTCACGAGAATCCTACTTTAAATGTCTTCAAGCGAGGAGACAATTTTGGCCTGCTTGATGGAGAGATCGTCGAGACTGAGATGGGCCTGGCTTCCAATGGCATCAATGGACCATTAATGGACTTGGATGTCTAAAATAAAATATTATTCTCACCCTTTCCATGAAGGAGGGTTATGGGGGAATGAAGAATGCTTGCAGCAATAGTGCCGGAGGATGCAGGCTTGCCAGAGATTTCTCTGTGATGCCACCTTGTGGTTCATGTTTCTGTTGTTTGTCCCTTTTTTACCCTTAAATTTGTTATAGGGTTTTGCTTAATAGTGTCACAAGATTGTGAATTCTCTCTTGCCAAAAAGATCATGATTTCTTATTACACTTGTAAAGTTTTCTCTAGTGCTTAAACAATATATGTAATCACTTAATCACCAACTTGCTTCTCTAATGAATCAACAGACAAAACATTCCTTTCAAGTTCAGTGACATGCTCTGTAATGGTGGAACAGCCATGGCCAGAGACCTGAATTAAAAAAGAGATTCCTAATTCACTGGCTTTGAAACATGAATCAATGAAAAAGGGATGCAGGTTTGGTTTAAAGGAGGGAGGGATGCGTTTTGATCTATTTGGGTGGAATATACAAATAGATCAAGGAAGATTTTTGTGGCAGTTTCTTGCTTTTGTGATTGTTTAATCTATAATCTACCTCTTCACTGATAATTCATCTGTTTTGGACCCAGTAAAAATTTCCTCCTGAGATTTCTCAATACTCGGCTGGCTACCTGAGAAAGTGAGCGGGTCGTGGAGGGGCTTGTGGAGAGAGGTGTGGAGGGGGTTGTGGAAAGGGAGAAGGAGAGGGAGTGGGAGTGGAGTGGGGAGGGGCGGGAGTTGCAGACGGGTGGATGTCGGTTGAATGAAGGTGGTGATTGCAAATAGGGGTGGGGACAGACGGTGAGGAGGATAAGGTGGTCGAACTGCAGGTAGAGGATGAGGTGGAGGAATAAAGTAGGAAATATGTTTGATTTGGGATAAAGAAAAAAAACAAACAAGGTACCTCAAATGTCACTTTTGAAACATGAGGCACCTCAAATGTCCTTTTCTCGAACATTGGGTACCTCAAGTGTAATTTACCCTTGGTTTTTTTTTTTTTTATTTTTTTTTTTTATATGAGTGTGGTTGCCAAATCCTTATATATTCACTTGACCCATTTGACATTACTATTCTGTTTACCACCTTTTGAGGTGTTCTGCTTCTCCCTTTAGGCCTTTACATTGATGGATAAAACACCATTCTTGTGAATATTATATACTATTTGCACACTCTACTAAAGTTGGCGTTTACTTGTTATGATGAAATCTAATCTTCCTTTTCATGTTATTGTTCACACTCTTTTTCTTAAAGGTCTTTCAGTGCACAACTTGATTTTTTTTCAAAGTTCAAGTTCTTGTTGTGGGTTGGTTTTGATTAAACGAACCTAATGCAGCATCGGTTTTGGTGGGATTTGATCTGTTCTGAATCAGTTTTCTGGTCCTAGCTTGGTTCAATCGATTGGATCACATTGGATCACCTCCATTGACCAAATTCATTACAGATAAGATCTAGATTTCATGATCTTATCACAACACCTCCTCAGTCTAAACTGTAGGCTTATTTGGCGACTTATTTTGGTTTTATTTTGTTTTTATTATCATCAATTGTAATTAGTGTTGGCTGGAGTTGGGACTTTGTGTGTCCAGCCATGTTTTGTTTTAATTCAGTTTCGTGGTCAAATTAGGACACCCACATAGGCAGGTCGATTGGGTATTTCAGTCAATCAAGCGCCTCCTTTTATTTAGTCTGCTTAAGAGAGGAGGTTGCTTCTAACGTAGGTTGTTTTGTTATCATTAAGTTATCTAATTAGATTAGAGTAATTCCATAGCTTGCAGATCGGAGATTTTAAAGTCCTTTTCCTTATTTATTAGGAGTTTTAATTTCCTTGTTAAGTTCTATGCCTGTTTTAGAAAGTAATTAGGATTCTTTTCTCCTTTAAATATGCATATATCCAATGGATTGATTAGATTGAAGTTGATTTGGGTTGTTGCCTACATGGCTTGGCAGCTTGTGAGCTGTGTGCTCTCCCCCCACAAAAAAAAAAAAAAATGACTTGGGCTTCTCCCTTCTTCCCCATTTCTGCAATTCCCCTCTCTCTATCCCTGCGGTTTCTGTTTCTTTTCTCCTTATTCCCTTTTTTTCTCCACCACAAGCTAATCCCACCATTGAATCTGCATCAGAACCTCTAGTGTAGGGTAAAATAGATGAAGAGAATGGTCCTAGGACATAAGATCAGATATTGAATGGTTGAATTCAAACTGCAGTTTACTAATGGTGATTCTAACCTAGAATAGACAGTTAGTTGCAGTTCTAGAAGAAATAATCTGGGTATGACAGTGTCATTAAGAACTAAGGAGTAATTGCATAAGCAGTAGCAATGAAACCAGAATTTTTTATTAGACAACTAAGTCTTGATTTATTATGCCACAGATTTGGGTCTAATAAAAATCCATAACCATATTCGTAAACGATGTTAAGAGCAACGGAATAACATAAACCTCAGGACAACAGTAGCTAAAGGCCTTGATTTTCCCACAAGAAGAAGACAAGCACACATCTATTAAACTCTAATATCAGAATAACATAATCAACTGACTGTGTCCCATAATTGTCCCTTGAACTCTATTTTACTATTTATGCAGCTGGCCTCCTCCCGCCAAAAAAAGGAAAGAAAAAACAATTCCAACTCAAGTTTGGTGACAGATAACAAGCAAAAACCTCTCTTACTAATCCTAGAGTGGCTTGGACCTTAATCAAGTTGCTGAAAAACAAAGCTCAAGATATGCTTTTTTGTCCCTAATTTAATTACACTTACAATGAAATGAAAAGTGCAAAAGCAACCTAAATATTAAGAAAACCGTGCAGTACATTTTTAGGAGGATATGTAGTGGAAAATTTTACAGTTTTTTTTTTGGCTAAAGGTCAGCAATGAATATTTTTAGAGGAAAAAAAGTACATCCAGATAACAAACCCACTAGGGGTCCCCACCTTCAGCATTGCCATCAGCAGGGTCCTCCTATAGGGAAAACAGATTACAAACTACTGAAAACGGTAATGAGGGCGTTGGGAAGCATCCCAAACCACCTCCCGTGCAATAAAACAACAATACATGAGATGAAACCTTCACCTCATTTGTCTTTTTCGTTCAGTTCTTTAAAAGTCATTGGATCCTTTTGCTTGTTCAAGAATCTCTTCCCTTCTTGTACTCCATTTCGAAGAGTAACTAGGACCAATTCAGTCATGTTCTCACATTCCAATTGAACACTTTACTTTCCATTTTTGTTTCCCTAATCTCATTACACTTATAATAAAGAGAAAAAAAATTGCAAAGCAATCTGAGTAGTGAAGAAAACTATTACACGTTTTTAGGAGGATTCACCTTCTAAAAGAGAGTTGATGAACTGCAAAAAGTATCGTATGTGCAGTTTGTGCAGGATGCCAAGGCAAAGCACTGAATCAGACTCTGGAACTTGGGTCTGTGGATTTTTAGAATATGTGCTATTAAGAATGTGAAAATTGACATGCTAAAACTCTGTCCTGCTTAGCTGCTAGTTTGGCATGGTGCATGTCACATTGTTTTCTAATTGATGCTGTGTATTTGCAGTTAATAATGCGCCATCTGAAACAATGAGTTGTTTATATTTCTCTCTTTTTTTTCTTTTTTTTTTTTGACAAAGGATTGTTAGGTTTAGTCTGAGGCTTACAAAAAGGGATTGACATGGAGCTTTAGGCTATCTTTGGTATAGTTTATATTTATGTTTATGAGCTATTTATAATAAATCATTTATGAGAATAATTATGAATCATAAAGAATAACCATTTGATACCACTAAACATAAAGAAGTAATAATAAATTATCACAATAATGATAAGCACCTTCTAGCCTATTTGTAGATTTTAGATTATATCAATTTATTTTAAATATAAATAAGTACCATAAATCATACCAAACATCTACATATGTCATAATGTATTATATAATTAATTCTGTAATATATACCAAAGAGAACCTTAGGTGGCCAAGAATCTTTGGAGATCTCTTTGTCTGTAGTTGGGCTTCTCCTATGATAGTAAAGAGATGGGTATTATCTTTTTGAGTCTTATAAAATAAATTCCCCTATCTTTTTAATTCATTTTGTTTGTTGTGTTTGAAGTTACCCACTTTGAAGCTCTATTTTGCTTGAAGGGTTCATCTAATAGATGTTCAAAGAGTTTGAGGCCTCTACAGGCTACACACTATAATGTTGTCTAATAAATGATTGACAACCCTCTTGGCACAATTTAAATCCAGAGTTCCCATTAGCTTTTCTGAGATTCCTGCAATGGTTTTTAAGTTTTTTGAAGAAGTCGCCCATGAGTCTAGAAGTCCTGGAGTATGCCTTCACCTTGTAAAATATGCTTTGTCCCGTAGATGGATACCGTGAGTCAAATTGTCAATACAACAAGTACTCAAAACACAAGTTTCTATATGCTCACAACTCCTAGGGTGGAAGGAATGGCATTACATGATTAGTGTGGTTTAATCCAACTCAACTATCTATGTTTTGTGATGCTTGGTTATTGCCTTGTTGGCAAAATTAAATATTTTCTTATATGTTCTCTTTTTCTCATTCTAAATTGAAACTCGGTTTTTGTGTATGAACAGTCAGAAAAAAAGAAACGAAAAGCTCAGTTGCAAGAAGCTAACAAGAAGAAAAGGATCAAGAGGGTTGAGCGTAAGATGGCTGCAGTGGCAAGGGAAAGAGCATGGGCTCAAAGACTAGCAGAGCTGCAGCAACTAGAGGAAGAGAAGAAGAGATCTATGGCTTGAAAGAAAACAGACTAGGATATATTATGCTTCTTCTGTGGAAGGTTTACTATTGATCTTTTTTGAATTAATTATCAGATCGAGCTTCTTGAAGTAATAAAACTGTGTTTTCTCTGTGAAGCTTGAGCTGGGATTTCTGTGTATCTTTTCCCTTCTATTTGTCACCCTTTTCCTTCCTCCGTATTCGAGAGTCAACAGGTTTTGATATGAATTTTTTTGGTAAGAAGGTTTTGATATGAATTATGACGACTTATTAAAACATGGCCAACTACAACTAATATGATTCCGTGTTCCTATGACAGTCCCATCGGAATGATTTTACTTCAATTAGAAAGGAATGTTGACACAGTTCATCTGTCTCACTGGTTAATGCTGGTGCTACAGTGATATGGTAAGTGTGAGATACAATCTCATATATACAGTACTCATATAGAGAAGGGGATGAGGGTGGGGGGCAGAGATAGGGGTCATCAGTAATGGATGGTTAAGTTCATTGAAAGGATGTGCAGCTACTCCAAATTTGGTAACTGCTGTCGTGGGTGCTTAACAATGTTTCGAAGGTTGCGAAGGGGAAAAGTTGAAAAACAGTGTTCTGAGAATTGGGAGAAACCCAGAAATAGGCCTACTCAATGCCCTTTTGATTCAATACATTTAATGGAGTTTATTTCATACGATTCATACCAGCAAAAACAGGGGAAGCAAGTGCGTTGATGGCACATCTTGTTTTTGCTTCTGTTATTTAATCTATAATATTTCCCATTGTTTATGCATACAAAATGCAATTATTTGTTGGATATTCATGACGATCCAGCCATTATATTCCATCGCAAATACATAAGACATTAATGAAATCTACCCTGCTTAGGATCTGGAAGATGCTACTTGGAGGACCCAATTTAAAGAGAAATGGGTGTCACTATAATGGGTAGTTTTTTCTTCATCTTGACAGTTGGGAAGCTGATGCTGTAATCTTCCTCGGCCACCCATCTGCACACAAGAAACAGTAAGTTACTACTCATATTTGCTTAACATTGTTCAAGTAAGAAGAATCGACAATTGGATTCCAATTATACAAATAGGCCGGAATCAGAATCAGAACCAGGATCAGCTGATTTCGGTTCAAATTGACCGACTCCGTTCATACTTGCAATGGTATCGGACTCTGCCCGTTCCGACCAAACCCAGCTAGGATTATGCCGGAATAAGCCATACAGTATGAATTGGGATTTCACCTCTTTGGATCCGCTTTCTGAAACCATGGTTATGTATGAGCACAAAATTTTACTTAACCTGTAACGAGTGACAAGATGATGAAGGAAAATGGAGACTTCAAGCCTCGAGAGTTCGAAACCAGGACACAGCCTTTGGCCACCACCAAACGGTGTAAAACAATTACTATTGCTAAGGTTTCCTTCCTTTTTCTGTCAAAAGTAAATAAGTAATCAATGTGAAACAACAAGATACATGAATCAGGAATCAAATCGTCCCTTGTCGTTGGAGGGACTTCAACCGTGATGTATACGAGCTGGATGAACTCCAACCGTTAGATCACGATTGAAGGAACCGGATAACAAGAGAGGAATTTTTTTTCTTTTGATGTTCACTATTGGTCTCACCTGCCATCTCCATGGATCAAACTGATATGGATTTTCATAATTTTCTTCATCCAAGTGAATAGAGGCGAAGGACGTCATCACACACCATCCCTTGGGAATCAAATAACCTGCAAACAAAGCCATTTGACATTGGAATCATTCATCATTCAGGAAAATACCAAAGTGTAAAGTTTCCATTCCAAAAGTTAGAAGTTACTAGTGGAGGCAAGGTTTAGTTTTCAGGTATTGGATATGGAATTGGTTGCAGCCAAAACCTATAAGATACCGATCTGGATCATGTATGGAGCTAACAATTGTGCGACATGTGGCTGATACCAATAAAAAAAAGATTAAAACAATACGAATTATTTGGTATTGGATCAGGATCGATCACGGCCGGTCTGATATCGATTACTAAAACCATGGGTAGAAAGACTCCCAAGGGTATAAGGAGCATGTAGACTATTTGATGATTAGTGTGGGACTAAATTCCCAACACTCCTGCTGTATGGCTACTGGACATGGTAAAAACTCGTTTTGATACCATAAAAAATTTCCTTCTTAAGAGTTCAAACTTGTAAACGGAGAGACTAAGATATATAACAGATTGTAAACTATGACAGTCGATGTGGGACTAAACTGCCAATAGAAGAGAGCCTTGATGAGTCCCAAATATGAGTAAAACAAGAGACATATATATACCCTTGATGATTACGTCTTTACGAGCTTTTCTCCAAACAGCATTGATGATGTTTGTCATTCTGAGAGTTTCACTGATCACCTAATGGAATGCAGAGAATCATCAATAAGAAGAAGTCAAAATCATTTTAATTGCACAATTAATTTCATTCATTTACTCACATCTTGAGTGAATGGCAGTGACATGTAATCCATCCAATCATACTCCTCAGCTGTACTGTCCTTCCGTCTCTTAAGCTCCATATTCTCCTCCTACCACAACAAAAACAACAATAATGATAATTAGGGTTTTTCAAATTTCCCACATGGCAAAATGTAGCTTCGAAGACTAGGGTTGTATGGGTATTCAAATCGTCTCCTCCATGTACTTCAGGGAGGAGACGCGGCGACCCCAGTGGATGGTCGCCATGTGGAGGTTGGATGAATCCGACCCCTCCGTTCGAGCCGACATTCCTTTGTCGGCTTGGCTTGTCGGCTCGAACGGAAGGATCAGATTCATCCAACCTCCACGTGGCGACCATCCACTGGAGTCGCCGCCCCTCCTCCCGAATCTCAGGGAGGAGGCGATGTGGATCCGGTTGTATGGTGCACAGTAATGCCCAAGTTGCCATATATATAAGGAAAAAGATTATCCATAGTGAGGCACATCTGTAGTGAGGATCCCATCCACTCAAAGGGAATTGGCATATATTTCGATCCACTCAAACAATATATTGCAGACCAATACATGGGAGAGTGTCTGATTAAAAATTGACACGTGATTAATCTAAATAATGACCTCTCCATCGCACAGAAATCCTCTCCATCCGTCCAGCCGAACATCAGACGACTGGGATTACATCAGGATGGGTGCTCGGTGTATCCCAGCCGTCCAATGTTCGGCTGGACGACTGGACGGCTGGAGAGGATTTCTATCGCTCTCTATCCTACAATTTGAATAACATCATTTGTCCATGTGGCAAACAAATAATAAATATATAAAAATCATTTCCCCATATAGAAAAAATAAGGTGAGCTTTATTGTTGAATTTTTTTCTTATTAAATTATTGTTGAACATTGATTATTAAATTTGACATATGTGACATATTGAGAGATGATCCATCATGGGCCATTTGGGCCCTCCGCATGGCTCATAACCATGTGTACACATGATTTAAAACACTTTTCCAAGTAATAATTAACACAAATAATGATCACAAAGTGGGACCATCAATGATCCAAAATGGACCACATATATCCTTCAACATAACAGCCTCCCATCATTTTGGTATGTTACATGACCGATACTAGCTTATACCCGTAGCTGAAACTAATACCATGGACTAAATTCATGGGTTGGATTACAGACTCCACCCCATCCAGCCCAGCCAAAAAAAAATTGGGATCCGAACTGAGCACACAGCCGGGTCAGCCCTAGAGTTTTTGTTCCTAGTTGCTATTTTTCATTAATGTGGTCCCGTACGAACTAGTAGGGGGTTCAGACCTGAGCCTACTAGTCTAGAAATAGTAGGACTGTAATGTAACAGACTAACAGAGTAGAACAGGTACACCAACAGTTCTGAATATTCATATATTAAATGATAGGGACCCTAAATGTTGTCATTGATGCTTTTTTCCTATTCTAAGAGAGTGGGGTGGTCCATCCGCCCATGGTCCAATGGCCCAATGGTCCAATGGTCCTTCGCTAAGATCCCACACGTGTCTAATATAAAATAGAAAAACTAATACGACTAATCCTGACCGTCAGTTGAATCAAGGAAGAAGAGATATAATCCATACCGTTAACTGCTTGAGAGCCAGAGGTGAGTCGCTGAGATATTTGACCGCAAAGGTCATAAGCGTAGGCACAGAGTCCTCTCCTGGTATCATCATCTCTATCAAATTCTCACTGATGACCTCTGACGGCCGTTGTTGTTGCTGCTGCATGTTGTTCGATTCAACCGCATCACACAGGAACACATCTACTACATCCATAATTGGTCGTCGTCCTCTTTCTCCTTCTCCTTCACTTTCACTTTCAGTCGCAGTCGTCCTCTCCAGTTTCAATTTCTTCTCCTCAACGATCCTCCTCACCATCTTCACCATCCTTTCTTTTGCCTGTTCAGTGATTTACAGAGAGAGAGAGAGAGAGAGAGAGAGAAAGGGGTACGTGAATATCAATCACATGCAGGCTTTGTTTGAGTGAACAGAGAAGAAGTAAAACCTAATTAAATGGAGAAATCAAACAGTTCTTCCTTCCACTTTTTTAGAATTTTACTTACCTTCAATGATTTGTGGAACCTAGTTCCTGGTAGCTTAATCGGCAGACAAATCAACCCTTTGATGAACTCTCCAAATTCTCTCCTCAGAAACTCTAATTCTTCACCAGGGCCGATGCTCATCAACACCATAATCAGAACTTCAAACGTAATCTGAAGCACCCAATAAAACTCAGAATCAAAGGTTTCAACTTTTGTCAGGGTTTAATCCCACATCAGTTCCAATTTTTACTTTAAATGGTATTAGAGCAGATTTTCATCATCCAAAGTGTCGGTTGGAACTTTTGAGATAGAAATTGAAAAAGGAAATGGGAAAAGAAGCCCTGACCTTTTTGGTTTCTTCTTGGATGTAGACGGGATTCTTGTCCTTCCAGTTCTCCATGGAAATAAGAACAGACATCTGTATCTCTCTAGTTATACGAGATTTGAATTGAGGAGATTTCAGGAAGCTCCCAATCAATCCATGAACTCTTTTATGCATGCTGCCACTCATTTGCAGTATCGAATCTTTCCCTAATAACTCGGTCAAAGATTTGGGGTAAGAAGGAACGAAGGTGCTTCCATCGTTCTGTAGAACTACTTTGCTCACGTATGGATCCGCAGAAACTATGACTGGTAGTCCCAGTAGGTTAGATTTGAACACCTTCCCGTATCTAAAGAAGAAAGAAATTAAAAGAGAGCATTAATCGATGAACAGTATGCATAAATCCCTTTATGTTATGATTCACCTGTATCCCTTCTTTCTCTTGGTTTCTTAATTTAGTAAATTGGAAGCAGAAAAAGAAGAACGATCTGTCAATCTCCATCATCAACAGAGGAGAGAAATAGGAAATGGAACAGTGATTTCATTTTATTGTTAGGGACGACTTTGGGTTTTCTTCCTGCAGAAGTTTATCAGAGCTGCAGTGCAGTCTAATCAATTTCATCTCTCGCCGTCCTGCTTTCTGTAATTCGAAATCTTTCAGAGAAATATGTTTCCAAGAAAAACTACATAAAAAGAAGACATGAAAAGGACCCGAGAAAGAGAAGAAGTCTTACAGAGATTTGCGCTTCTCCATGAAGCTGACAGGCCGAGAGGAATAACCACAGGTGATGAAATCAAGAGTCTCTCCGATCAGAGGCCACCCTAAACTCCCTTTAGGGATCGTACCACCATCACCATCATCCTTCTTCTCCATCTCCTTGTTGTTCTTGTTCTTCCATTTCCACCAAAATAACCATCCCATGATCATACCCAACAAGATCGAAAACCCTAAACCCAACTCCATTCTACTCACTGTTGCACTTCATGCAACATAACCCATGAAAGATTTCGATTTCGACTTCGACTTCGATTTCCTCCCCGCCTTCTATATATAGACATACAGAGAGAAAGATTCGGAAAATTTATAGATCCCTTATTATTATCAATCAATGCATGGATGGATGTAATGATAGTATGGGCTTACAGCAGGGCCAAGTCCTATTATTTCATCACTGGATGAATAAGAAGAGATAAATATGGCATTTAAAATTCAGAATTTCCGAATCCAATCGTCCAAGACCAAAATCGAAATGAAGAGATATAAACAATGGAATTGACTCTCGTAATGTTAGTCGGAGCAGGTATTAATTACAAGTTTTGCAGGGCGGGCTCGTAATGTAATAGCGCCGGAATTGTTCAGTTACCGACAGCACAGCACATCTTCTCTTTTTCTCTATTTTAGGGTTTTTAACTTTTCAAGACAAACCAGAAGCTGAAAAGGCAGTCCATCGTCTTGTCATCGTCACTCACTCAGCCA
Organism: Protea cynaroides; assembly: GCA_028583415.1. Classification (NCBI taxonomy): domain Eukaryota; kingdom Viridiplantae; phylum Streptophyta; class Magnoliopsida; order Proteales; family Proteaceae; genus Protea; species Protea cynaroides. The sequence continues at coordinate 36,087,269 of CM053272.1, read as the reverse complement.
CCTACTCTCCCTATCGTCTATTTTTTTTTTTTTTTTTTTTCATTCATGTGTTTACCAAATTTCATTTTAATTTTTATATAATTTATATATATTAAAGATGAGCTGATGTGTCGATAAATTGTCATATTATAATTCAATGGTCATCTTTCTATATATTATACACACATAATAAATAAATGACTTTATGAAATGAATATATAACATTAAAGAAAACATTTGCATTTTTAGCATGAATTTTTTTTAGATTCATGAATAATACCTGTAATTAATTCAAATTGCAAATCTTATTTTAAATCGGACTCTTTGATTGAATTCTTAAATAAACAAAATAATTTTTTTCCAAATATTCTCCTTCCGAATGATTCCAATGCAAAACCTATGGACCCTGTTAGTTGGTATGTCTCTCTCAATAACGTTTCTTTTGTTGCAATTGTAGCTAAATGTTATAAAGGGTAAGTTAAGAATATATTTTGGAATACAAAAAGAAAAAGAAAAAAAAAAACTGGTAACAACTTTGAAATAGGAGATATTAACACATAAATTCATCATATCTGTGTCTTATTATATTTATTTATTTATTTGCTTTCCCACCATCTAAGCTATCATAACAACAACAAATTTATATTTATTTATTTATTGATTTATCTCTCCCTTTGGCACACACTTTCTTCTTTTACACTCTGAAAGATCACAGGCAACAATACCACTTAGAAAAAAATATTCATCAAATCAAATACTAGAAAAGCAGAAATTAGAAAATAATTTTCACGTGCCATACTTTTTCATATATCTCATTTTCCCATACAACTAAAGGCACACACCAATTAACCTTTTGTTAGTTATGGATTCAATTAGTCCTCCACTCATAATATATTGATCACATCATTTACATGTACTTGTACTCTCTATGGGATTCTGTTATCCTCGATGTAGTGTGAGACCCACTGGATATGAGCGGTGTCTAGGGATGCAACTGGGTCGGGTTGGGTCGGGTTTTTCAAAACCCTAACCCCAACCCTGACTATTTAAGTTCAACCCTAACCCTGTCCAACCCTGCCAGGGTTAAAAAAAATACAACCCTAACCCTGACCCTGACAGGGTTGGGCCTAACCCTAACCAGCCCTGATTGACCCTGACAGGGCCGGGTTAGGTCGGGTTAACCCTGATTAACCCTGATTCAGGGTCAGATTGACCCTGATATTGCCCCTGCTTGATTCTAAATATATATTATAACTTTAAATATATGACAAACACAATTAGGCTAACATTTTCTTAAAAACCAACAAATACAAACCAAATCAATTTTTAATGTTTAACAATCAATTCTGATAATAGAACAAACACAAATCATAACCAATTTGCCTCTTATTATTATACCTTAGCACAGACACAGCATGCAACACAGAAATTACATCTTTTCTACCAATCCATTAATTACTTCGGAAGCCATAGACAAGATTTCAACATCAAACACAGCAAGATTGAAAAAAGAGAAATACCAATTAAGAAGGAAAAGGATTAACCAAAATATGAAATTAATAAGGAAAATGGTTAAGTAGAAAGTACTAATTTTGCAACAACACATAAACTGTATCTTAGCTAATAATCCATTAATTTTTTTACAAAACCAAAGACAAAATTTCAAAATCGAATACACCAAGAATTAATGAAAAAGAAAACAAAATAAAGACAGAAGGAAATTGATTAACAAAAAATTACTCTAACAGAGAGAGAACCCAACCAAGAAATCCGTTTAAATTCTAAGCCACAAGTGTAACCAAGAAAACAAAATCACCAGACATCCATAAACCCCCCGTTCCCAAAAGAGAGAGAAGAGAAAGAGATAAAATAGGTAGCAAATATACCTCCAACAAGAACTGCGCTAGCCGAAACACAGTAGTTTTGAAAAAAGCTAAACAGATTCAACATTCAATTCGAGAAAGAAACAGAACATCCTGCAATAAGAAACAAAGAGTGAGGAGAAGAGCCAAAACGCAAAACGCGGGCGGCAAACAAGGAAAGCAAGAAAAGAGGAGTCGACATAAACAAAACATCAGAAATCTTACACTTTTCCAAATTAACTTACCTGGTATCCGACAGAGAGATTGAGAGAGAGAGAGTCGGAATGACCAAACAATCAACTGCAAGTCTGCAACTATCCGATTTGGAATGAAGGAGAAAGATCATGAGAGGGACTCGAGAGAGAGAGTCAGATGTCGCGGATCCAACAACCAGAGAGAGAGTCAGATGTCACGGATCCAACAACCAGAGAAGAGTCAGATGTCGCGGATCCAACTACAGTAAATCAGAAATTGTGCGGGAGATTGAGAGAAGAGGTGAAGAAGAGGGAGATTGAGAGAAGAGGCACTGTTCCCTCTTAGGATTTCGTTTGAGAGAGGGAGATTGAGAGAAGAGGTGAAGAAGCGAAGAGATGAAGGCACCGCCTGTAAGACTTTATCGTCTCTACACTGAAGATTAATGCGGAAGATAAATACCTCCAGTGTGACTTGTTCCAACCATTGTCCGTCCAACCGAAGTCCTCTTCTTGATCTACCCTGATATGCCCTGCTGCACAGAGAAAAGAAAAGAGAGAGGGGAAGGAGGTAGGGTTTCTATGTACTCCTTAATCTCAGACAAAAGAGAATGTAATGGAAATTCTCTGATTGCATAAGTGTACACATGACCCCACCCTTTGGATTATTTATAGACCAACCGTCTCCTTCCATTAAGGATCGACGATGATCTGGGTGCCACATGTCACAGGATCCTAATGTTAATCAATCAACTTAGGTGGGGCCAGGTGGCATGTGAGCCACCCAACTTACATTCTCCCACTTGGCCCATATTGCCATAAGACAAACCACTTTATGATTATTAACATGATGTATGGCCATACAGTAATTTTTAGATCCTTCTTTATGGACTTGTTCTTTATGTTCATAATAAAACTCTCAACCCATGAATCATGGCAGTGCATGTCCCAGTATTGAAGTACAATGGAAACACTCCATTCCATGTATTACAATAGATTATTTATTTTACGATGAACCTCAATTGTGACTACCATACTTTATAGAATCAATTCAATAATCGATTCATGGGTCAAACTTTATTGCCTAGAAAATTTTATAGGCATCTGTCATTCTAAAACTTTATGTATACAACCAAATAAATGACAGGAAAAGAAATAACTTTATTTCGAGTCGTCAAAACTTTATATTGCAATATCATAAATAAAACATTCAAAAAACTTAATGATTTACATAGTCCCTTATGATCCACGTGAAGTACATACACCTTGGGCGGTAGCCATTTGGTGAAAGGATCAACTATCATATCATTAGTGTCAATATGTTTTATCTAAATGCGACGAACTTGAATGTCTTCTTTAACAACAAAATACTTTATCTCAATGTGTCGGCAATGACTCACTGATCATGTGTTGTTAGAGAGACGTACTACTGCAGTATTGTCTCAGTAGATCCTTATAGGTCTTTCAATAAAACTTATGACCTCAAAACTGTGATAAGCTACCTCAACCATAATGCCTGAGAAATTGCTTTATAGCACGCCACCACTTCTGCTTCAATAATAGAAGAAGCTATCTTAGGTTGCTTTACGCTGCGCCAAGACACTATTCCTCTAACAAACAAAAATGAAGCCAGAAGTGTACTTCCTTGTATCTCCACATTTAGCAAAATCTGAATCTGAGTAACTGATTAGCTTCAAAACATCAACATGTCTATATATGAGCATGTGATCCTTGATGCCCTGTAGGTACCTCAGTACTTTCTTTGCTATTGTCCAATGTGGCAAACCAGGGTTCTTTCGAAACCTACCTAATACTCCCACTGAATATGAGATGCCAGGTACAGACCTGAACATACATCAAATTGCTTACTACTGATGCAAAAAGGATATTTTGCATTGTCTGCTATTTCAGATTGATCTTCGGACATTGCTCTAGACTTAGTCTGTCGCCTTTAACAAGAGGTGCTACACTTGATGAATATTGCTTCATCTTGAACCGTTCCAAAATTTTGTCAATAGAACCCTTCTAGGACAATACTAAGGTCTTAAGAAACATGTCCATGTGAATCTCTATGTCTAAGACATTGGAGGCTTCACCCATATCATTTATGTCAAAGTTTTGGGTCAAGAAATATTTAGTCTCGTGTAGCATCCCTAGATCATTGCTAGCTATAAGAGTGTCATCCACATATAACACCAGTATGGTGAAACTAGTTCCCTTGATCTTTATGTAAATGCATTGATCAGCTCGATTCTCCACAAAATCGTAGGGAAGTAATCGTGCTATCAAATTTCAAATACCACTATCGGGAAGCTTGTTTCCATCCATATATGGATCTCTTAAGCTTGCATACTAGATGATCACCTTTATCCGAAGTAAAAACCTTCAAGTTGATCCATGTATACCTCCTCAATCAGATCACCATTCAAAAATGTCATTTTGACATCCATCTGGTGCAGCTCAAAATCATAGTGAGCCACCAGTGCCATAATGATCCCCAAAGAATCTTTTCTAGACACGGACGAAAAGGTTTCTTTATAATCAATGTTAGCCTTCTGATTATAACTTTCTGTCACAAGTCGAACCTTGTCTCTTTCAATATTGCTATGTGGGTCTCTATAGTTTTTGAAAACCCATTTACACCCTACAGTAGAGGTGTCCTTAGGCAATTCTACAAGTTCCCATACTAGATTCTTTGACATAGATTCCATTCCATCCTTCATGGCATCATGCCATAAAATGGTATCTATACAACCCATAGCCTGTGAAAATAATATCGGATCATCTTTTATTCCAATATTAGTTTCACAGTTTTGGAGATACACTTCATAATCTGAAGGGATTGCCGATTTTCTCTCTCTCGAGGATCTCCTTAAAACTTGTGGTTCAGGATTTGTTTCTTGATTCTGGACCACAGGTTCAAACGACAACTGGTTCCTGATGTGGTGTATCCTGATGTGGTAATTCATCATGAACAGTTAGTGTTGTTCATGAACCACAGGTACCACTGGTAAAAGGATAAATCCCTGACCACCAGATATATAAGGAATTGTCGATACATCTTGTTCATTGAACTCAATGTTTCGACTCTGTATACTCCCACTGTTTTCGTCATCCTCTAGAAACTTGACAACTTTAGACTCTACAATGGTAAGACTATATGAGGGACAATAAAACTTATAACCCTTTGATCTTTCAGAATAGCCAATGAAATATCCACTGACTGTTCTTGGGTCCAACTTCTGAAGAAGTGGATTATAGACTCTTATTTTGGCTTGGCAGCCCCATATGCGAGTATGCTTCAAACTCAGTTTCCATCCATTCCACAACTCAAAAGGAGTTTTAGGAACCGACTTGGATGGTACCCTGTTCAAGATATATACTGCTATTTTAAGAGCTTCACTCCACAATTTTAGAAATAGATTAGAGTTATTAATCATACTCCTGACCATATCCATAAGTGTACGATTTCTTCTTTCAGCAATGCCATTTTGATCAAGAGATCCAGGCATGGTATATTGTGGTACAATACCTTGCTCTTGAAGATACCGTGCAAATGGGCCAGGTCTTTGACCATATTCTGTGGTTCTACCGTAGTATTCTCCACCTCTATCTGATATTACGATCTTAATCACTTTTTCAGTCTGTTTCTCTACTTATGTCTTGAAGTTCTTAAAGGCTTCTAATGCCTCATCTTTGTGAACTAAAAGATAGAGATACATGAATTTAGAATGGTCATCAATTAAGGAGATAAAGTATCTCTGACCATTCAGACAGGGAGTGAAAAATGGGCCACAGATATCTGTATGTATGATTTCTAGTAGTTCAGTTGACCTTCTGGCACTTTTCTTGGTTTTGTTAGTCTGCTTTCCCTTGATGCAGTCCACACATAACCCTAGATCAGTGAAATCAAGAGTCTCAAGGATTCTATCATTCACTAATCTTTTAATTCTGTCACTAGATATGTGACCTAATTTAAGATGCCACAACTGAGAGGATTTCTCATTCACATTCATTCTCTTTATGCCAATATTATTTACAGAGAGTAAACTACTTTTATATGTTGGATCTAGATTTAAGAGAAATAAACCATCAACTAAAGAACCTGAACCGATGAATACATCATTTTTTTTAAATCCTTATTTCTGTACTAGAAAAATTAAAACACATAACCCAAAGGTGTTAATCTAGAAACAGAAATCAGATTCTTTACAAAAGATGAAATATAAATGGTTTCTCCTAAATCCAACACATATCCGGATTGTAATATCAATCTATAGACACCTATAGCTTCCACTTGAGATTTCATCCGATTTCCTGAATGGATATGTCTCTCAGTTTCCTTCGAAAGTATTGTCTGCAGAAAGCCTTGCATGGTATTGGTCACATGGATTGATGATCTAGAATCAATCCACCAGTTATTTGAATGAGAATCAACTAAATTTGATTCATAACAAACCAAAATTCTCTGAGCTGAGATGTCCCTCATGCGCATGATGTAGTCACACACATCATCCTTACCATTGTAACTTAATGAGTCTGATTTTTCCATTAGAGTGCTTACTAACATCTTGTTTGAACTCACAAACTGAGCATCAATTGCCTTCATGTAGTCAATGACCTTCTTACATTCAGGAATTGATCATTTAATGCTCTTGTCGATGACAAGCATTAGGCTCAAGTGATTAGACCGCTCCCACTTATCATAATGAGTAATTTGGACTAGCGTACTGGAATCCGTAAGAACAGCGGGCTCTTCTATACGGAGCGCCATATCCAAATCCATGCACTCTAAGGTTAAATAAATCTTCTATTTCCAATCTGAATAATTTTCCCTAGTAAGCATTGGGAGTCAAATCTAGTTATAAACTGCAAACAACAATAAGGAAGTTTAGATTTTTTTTTGACGTACAACTTTATACTGATATCAACCCACGTCAATAATCAGTAACACACTAAAATTAATTATAATCTACCTATGGGCTAAACTTATAATCAATTTTAGTATGTGAAACTTTACACTAAGTTGATTGACATCAAACTTAAGTGGCAGACAGATGTATCCTACAAAATTACCTGTGGGCTAAGATTATAGTCTATATCTGTCAAGGTCTGTATTAATAAGACTAGAATGCTACACTACAATTCAGAAGGTTGTTCCACACCTGTAGGCAGAAGAAGGCTCCCACTGTCTTGTAGTTTCACATTCTACCTTATTCCATCTTCTCACATAAGAAAAGAATATTTTCCTGTGGGGATGATATCCAGTCCCAATGCAAAAGATGTAATTTTCTGATGCCTACCACTAGAAGGGTATTTCAATCTTTTATGACATCCTTAAATAGGCACTTATATGTGTTAAAATATAAAACTAATTATTTCCTTGATTTTAACACAAAACTTGATTATAAGGGCATATTTGTCATCTATGATATCTTAAAAAACACACTTATATGTGTTAAAAATAAACCTAATGATTTTCTTGATTTTTGACACAACTTTATTATAAGGGCATTTTAGTCATTTATGGCATCCTTTAAACAACCATTTAGAAGTGTTAACATAAGCCTAATAATCTTAAAGAGTTCTTAATGGCTTATTCTTTACTTTATGTAACACTAACTCTTAATGGCGTTTGTTACTGTCACTAAAACAGTGACTCAAACAACTTACTGTATTCATATAATTAGTGGCGTTTATTCTGTAATGTCACTAAACAGTAAGATAAATCATTCTGTTATGTATGTCTATATACAGTGGTGTTCTGTCTTTAAATGTCACTAAAACAGTCCTTAATACATTCTGTTATGTTTATGGATACAGTGACGTTCTGTCTGTAAATGTCACTACAAGAAAACTAGATTTTTAGCGACGTTCAGAACACACTGTATAACAATATAGTCACTGTTCTTTAACTTTTAGCGACGTTCAGAAAAAACTGTCATAAAAAAGTTGCAGTCACTTATACAGTGACGTTCGGTTCATAACCATATTATGGTGATATATAATAAAAATAATCCAAAATTATTAAATGTCACCATCTGTATAACAGAAACATCCGGTTTAAAAGGTCATGGGTCAGACCGAAAATGAACCGAATCATAATGGTTCTAACTGGTCCAACCAAAACAGAACCAATCCGGGTCCATCCCGGGTCAAAGCGGTTCTTCAGGTTAACCCGAATGGGGATTGGTTCGGGTCATGGGTTGAGTTTGGTTCGGTTCAATCCTTAACCGGGTTTTCTTTATTCGGTTCATATTATTGAACCGGGTTGAACCAAGAGCACTAAAAACCCTAATTTCCTTTTAAATCTAACCAAAAAAACTGTTAAATTTACAAAATCTGCCATCGTTATGATTTTTATTCTTTTCACTCTTATCAGACGGAAATTGCAACCACGGCGGCAAGGCGGCGGCAAGGAACATGCTGGAATATCCAGCACTCCCTAATCGAATCAGGCGAAGACGCCGGCCACCGCCAGAGCACCTCCAAATGGCCGGAGAGATAGAGAGAGAAAAGGATAAAAAAATCCCACGGCAAGCTTGCGGCAGCCTGCTGGCTGCGCATGGCCGCGGCCGGCTTGCCCTTGCGGGCTGGCCTGCTGCGCCTAGCGCGGCCGGCAGTCTGCTTGGCTGCCAGCAGTAACTGCAATGGCTAGCTGCCGCAAGGCCGCGGCTGGCTGGCCCTTGCGGCTCCTTGCGCAGCCGGCCAGAACAACAGAATTTTTTTTTTTTTTTTTTTTTTATTCATTAAAGCCGATTCTAAAATCAGATCGGTGGATGGGTGGCTGAAACCCTGCTCTGATACCAAATGTAAGACTTTATTGTCTCTACACTGAAGATTAATGCGGAAGATAAATACCTCCAGTGTGACTTGTTCCAACCATTATCCGTCCAACCGAAGTCATCTTCTTGATCTACCCTGATATGCCCTGCTGCACAGAGAAAAGAAAAGAGAGAAGGGAAGGAGGTGGGGTTTCTATGTACTCCTTAATCTCAGACAAAAGAGAATGTAATGGAAATTCTCTGATTGCATAAGTGTACACAGGACCCCACCCTTTGGATTATTTATGGACCAACCGTCTCCTTCCATTAAGGATCGACGATGATCTGGGTGCCACATGTCACAGGATCCTAATGTTAATCAATCAACTTAGGTGGGGCCAGGTGGCATGTGGGCCACCCAACTTACACCGCCGTCTACCGCCGTCTACGCTTAGGGCTTTGTTTGAGAGAGAGATGAAGAAGAGAAGAGATGAAGTGCCGCGGCTGCCGCCGTCTTCTACTCTTCTTAGTTCTTAGGGTTTCGTCCTTTGAGAGAGAGAGAGATTGTGAGAAATCTGAGAAAATGAGGTAAAAAGATGCTCTGCCTCTGAGAAAATTCCAATCCGATCGCGGTTTGCCCTTTGGTCGATTAGGGCTAGCTGAATCTGATTAGGTAGTTTTAATTTGAGGGTTTATAATTTTATAAATTATATGTATATATAATAATATATATGTAAATTTATATTCTAAGAATGATATGAATAAATTATCCTAAAATCTATGTATACTGATTGGGATGAGGTTCGCTGTCCAACCGGGTCCAGCCTGTGTCACAAAACATGGATGTCATTTCATGGGACTGTGAGGGGTATATCGGGACACAACCTTTTTTTTGGTAAAGCACAAGTTTAATTAGCTGGCATAATTGTCTTAGTTACACCATATTTACATAGATCAACCACCCAGCGGGATTGAGAATCCCAACATAAATACCCACAGCTTGGAAAGGTTGTTTTCACCGGTGCATGAACTTTTGAGTTGAGTTCCTATCCCTTGGGATATGATGGAAAGATATATTACCATTGTTTTGTAAAACATTGTATAATATCGGGACACAGCTAGATGGAAAAAAAAATTTCAGGATCATTATTGTTTTTTTTTTTTTTTTTAATTTTTAATGTGGAACCCAAAGGCGATCATTTGGATGGACTGATAAACCCACATGTGGAGGTCAACCTAAATCCCATCATCCACATGTACTAGGTTAGTCCAAGGCCATGGCAATCATCAAGCCGTGTGAAGGTGACCTCAAGAAGAGAAGATGAAGAACGTCTGCATCACTCATTTGCCAACTGAGTTAACCCTTTGAGGGTGGTAATAGGCATTGGGCTGAAGGTTATCCCAAGGGGTTGCATTAGGAGATGGTTTGATCAGGCAACCATTACCATTTGTTGTCGATGGAATTCGTAAAGGGAAAACAGACAATATGGAACTCCTAATAAGACTCAAGAGCTTCTTCAAAAGGGGGTTCCTGAGGTGTGATTAGTTGAATACATTCCCTATGACTCCAAGAATATGCATTAGTCACAAATAGCAGATAAAATAGTGGTAAAAGAGAAAGAGGGAAGATGCCACCCAAAGAGACGAAACTTTGTTATTGAATACTTTCTCGTGTTATTGCCCTTCCCGGGTTACATATATATATACTCTACAGATCATGAACCTTTCCTTTTTAGGTCAGCTGGCTCCTGACAGCCACCGTTTGTGATTTAACTATTTAGGATATAGTAGGCTAGTAGACCTACGACCCCCTAGAACGGACTATTACATCATTTCAGCCACCTTTCGACCCCTTTGGATTACTTTTCGACCCCCCTAGTGGGCCAGGTTTTCGGGGCCCCCAAACATTGTCTCTATCATGGTTCTTTTTCCAAGTAATATTTTGCCTTTCCGTCGATTCGAATCGAGATCTTTTGAATCAACGGGTCAGATAAGTGTATTTTGCATTAATGGTTGTTGTCGGCATTTATGACCATTAATGACAATCCATTAATGGCTCAGCTATCCCTGTCTATTCATTACATCCTGTCTGTGTCAGATCAGGGGGGATCGAATTTAGGCATCTTTTAATATTTACCATAATACCTTTCTTTTCAACATCCTGGATGAACGCCACGTGGTTGTTTTCTGTGATTGGCTTCAAGCGGGTATTTTCCCCCAACAGGACCCCCTTGTCTTCTCCACGAGTCGTTTCGTCCGGAGGAGACACATCTACCAAGGAAAATATCATCTCCTGAATGCGTGACAGTTTCTTCCGCCGCCCCTTTTTCAGTCTCATGATTTATTTATCCCATTTTTCAAAATTTGAGCGCACGTCCCCCTAAATCAGCGCATGGGTCGTTTTCACCCCCATCGAACCGTTGTTTTTCGACTGTTGATCATTCCTCATCACTAACTATCCATCGTAACCGTCCACGCGTCGCTTCCCCCTCAAGAGTTGCGCCCGTCTCTTTACTGTCAGTCGCTTCGTTCGAGAATCATTACACCCTCCTAGCTGGAGCCCATCGTCCTGCGAATCTATAAATATCTTCTCCTCTTCCTCCTTTCCTTCTTTACACACTCGATCCCTGCTAAAGCTTCCGTCGCAAACATTTTCTCTCGTTCCTTCACCTGATTCTGCTTCCCTCAGCTACTTTGAGGCATGTCGTCTTTTAGAATCCGATCGTTTATCTAAGTAAGTCTTCCCTTTCCTTTTACTTTTACTTTCTATCTAACCCCCGATGGCTCGAGACAAAGCTGTTGTCGGTCGGGCCTCCGAGCCCACTCTGTGCAGATCATCTCCTCCATGATTTGCTCGGAGTGGGGAGGGTTCTAGCAGTCAACCAGAGCAGATTCCCCCAACTTCCCCCGAAGATGTCGGTCCACACTGCGTGGCTTCCTCTATGAGGTCCGTAATGATCGATTCCAAACTTTAAGACCTTAGGGCTACCTTTCACGTGCCTGAGTCAGTAGATTTTGTAGCTCCTACCCCAGAGGACCGGGCATGCCATCCTTATTCCCACAAAATGGTGGTGAATCTGAACATGTTCCTCTCTGGCTTTCGCTTCCCCTGCCATCCTTTAGTTTTTGAGCTCCTAGGGTTTTACGGCTTAGCCCCCACTCAACTCACTCCCAATTCTTGGGTCCATATTCATTCCTTTATCATCTTCTTTCTTAGGTGTCGAGAACCCCCTACCTTAAGATTTTTCCAATTTTTGTTTGATGTGGGTGTTATATTCTGGCCTCACCGCCCAAACCAGCAGCAAATACCCAACGGAATTTACTACTTCTTCCGTCAAAATTTAGATATAGTCCCGACCATGATAGAGACCACTCCCTCGTCTGTCCCCCACTAGAAAGAGAGATTCTTCGGGGCCTTGATCAGGAGGGGCCATACTCTGTAAGGTAGGTGGTTTTTTCCCATCGGGAACCAGTGGCAGTTTATCGACCCTTCTGTAGTAGGGGTCGCACCTCCACTGACATCGCTCGAGATGGAGACCCTCGAACGGGCGGCAGGTCGAGGGAGGGCCATCCAATTCAAGAATCTATCCAACAACCATTTCCCATATCCTTACGGTCTGAGTAAGTTTGGAATACTGCTAACCTTAACTTATTTTCTACCTACCAGCTTGATTCTAACACATTTCTTGTTACCTTATTCTACAGTGGAGGGTTTAGATGACATCATCTGGGAAGATTTGATGGGGACCGACTTGTTTTGGCACCAGCGACGAGAAAAGGAAGAGATAGCAGTCACCGTGGCCCGCAAATTGGCGGTTCTGGAGAACGCCGCTGAAGCTGCTCCTTCTGTTCCTCCCGAAGCATCTTCACTCCCTTCGGCCAACGGCCCTTCTTCCCACGAGCCTAGGCCTTCAAACCTTCCAGCCAGATCAGAAGCCCCGCAAGACCTTACCTTTGTCGACCCCTCGCCTTCAACTGAAACGGCTGCCTTACCCCCCGTAATCGAGGTGGATGAGGATGGTAGGCGTACTTCCCCCCCCCCCCCCTTTTTTTGAGGTTCTAATAATTTTTCCTTTCCTCTTTTTTACAGAGAGTGGCGACGAGGACACCGCCACTGTAGCCGAGACAATACATCGACTGAAGCGGAGGAGACTGAATCCTAGGGTTCCTCGTCGCATCTTTTTCGAGGATACTCCTCAAGATGTGCTATCGAGGATCCCACCCGGGCCCCCAGCTCTGCAAGTGCTTCTTCCTGAAGAAGCCTCCACAATCCCATCTTCCCCCACGCCCCCTGCTGAGCCGGCACCAGTCGACCCCTCCCCACCAGGCTCCCCAGGTAACGTGGGGTCTATTCCTTCTTCTCCCATTCCTTCTACGGTAGCCCCTGACTCGGGGGTTGCCAACTCTTTATCTGTTCCCTCTTCTTCTGCAACTGCCCCTTTTCCTTTAGTCTTGGCCGTTCATTCCCAGGCCATTCCTTGCACATCTTCCGTTCCTCCTTCCGAAGAACCTTCTTCGACGGCCCCTAGCTCTTCGGGGGCCGTCGACCCCGCTTCCTTACCCTCAGGTCCATCTCCTGCTCTTGGACCAAGCTCGACTGCTGCAGGTCCTCCCATCTTTGCACCTTCCTGGAGGGTACACTCTACGGATAGCGGGCTCTAGAACGGTGCCGTGGTACGGGAAGTCATTCATCACACATGGTTTCAAACAGACGCTCAGACACTCCGGCTCGTCTCCTTGGAGGTTCTTGATCGGGACCAAAGCGCATCCATTTATCAGGTACGTCCCTCTGCCTATTGAGTTTTTCGTAAGTTGTAAGAGCTTTCTGCCCTTCCCGCCGGTGCCATACTGATGTTCTGAAACCTTGTTTAGGATAGGTGGGAAAGAAAGTGAAAAATGGTGACAACAAAGGGAGATTCAAACTAATGATACACGTCAGGCCCCACGGTGGGCGCCAAACTGTTATCGATGGAATCCGTAAAGGGAAAACATACAGTATGGAACTCCTAATAAGACTCAAGAGCTCCTTCAAAAAGGGGTTCCTGAGGTGTGATTAGTTGAATACATTCCCTATGACTCCAAGAACATGCATTAGTCACAAATAGCAGATAAAATAGTGGTAAAAGAGAAAGAGGGAAGATGCCACCCAAAGAGACGAAGCTTTGTTATTGAATACTTTCTCGTGTTATTGCCCTTCCCGGGTTACATATATATGCTCTACAGATCATGAACCTTTCCTTTTTAGGCCAGCTGGCTCCTAGCAGCCACCGTTTGTGATTTAACTATTTAGGATATAATAGGCCAGTAGACCTACGACCCCCTAGAATGGACTATTACATCATGTTAGCCACCTTTCGACCCCTTTGGATTACTTTTCGACCCCCTAGTGGGCCAGGTTTTTGAGGCCCCCAAACATTGTCTATCATGGTTCTTTTTCCAAGTAATATTTCACCTTTCCTTTGATTCGAATCGAGATCTTTTGAATCGACGGGTCAGATCAGTGTATTTTGCATTAATGGTTGTTGTCGGCATTTATGGCCATTAATGGCGATCCATTAATGGCCCAGCTACCCATATCTATTCATTACATCTTGTCTGTCTCAGAACGGGGGGTTCGAACTTAAGCATCTTTTAATATTTACCATAATACATTTCTTTTCAGCATCCTGGATGAATGCCACGTGGTTGTTTCTGTGATTGGCTTCAAGCGGGTATTTTCCCCCAACACCATTGGATCTATCATGTAAAAGATGCGGAGCTGATTTGGAAATCGTTGACCACATCCTATTGTCTTGTTCTTTTGCAAGAGCCACTTGGTACTGGTAGTATTCCTCTATCTTTGCAAAAATTCCAAATATTCCAAATCTTTCATTATCCCTAGTGGCTCCAAAAAATGGATCCCATTCCCTAATCTTACCAAAGAAGAGGCTCGAGATTCCTTTGGTCTGATTTCCATACTGGTACTTATGGAAAGCTAGAAATGATCTTAATTTTAATTCTAAAGATCGGTCTCCTTTGGCAGTCACCCAACAAGTTCAGAGAGCTCATAGAGATTATTTTTGTGCATCATGCTTTTATTTTCCCCGAGTTAATTGGCACGATCTCCCAAAATGGATTGCCTCTCCAAATGGCACTATTAAAATTAAGGAAAAAAACAACTACCTCTCTTGTAACTTACCTTAATGACAGTTGAACACTTAAGTTTTAGAAAAAGACAAATACCTCATCTAAAAACACTATTAAAATACAAATAGACCCACACCATTAGGAATATTCCATTAGATGCTAACGGTAGGAGTCTAATATTTCCTTAATGGCCAAATTAACCCTTTACAAGGGTGACTGACTAAAAAAAAAATTAAAAAACAGAAGAAAAACCAAAGCTTGATACAATCCCATGCCCGAATCCTCTCTAATGCATACGGTCACTGGAGGAGTGGCAGTGGCCAGTCGATGAGTGACACTTGCCACTCTGTTCATCTAATGGTTGCAACCAACAAGGGAGGATGGAATTGTTGTTGTTCATGCAACAAGGAATGAATTTTCATCTTCTTTCACTCAATCCCCTGCCACACCTTTCTCACGGGTCACCATAGATTCCAAATTCACCGATGAAAACTGGGTTCCTCATCTTAACCTTCGATAGAATATCCGTAGCCTTCTTCACCTCATCGCTTCCCTGCTGTCCAGATTGAGGATTGATGATTGGGGGATACCAGGGGAGAGGTTCTTGGCAGAAGGAGACGCTCAAGGGCAACACTGAATCAGAGCTCAAGTGCTCTCCACTCCTCGTGGTCGATTCATCGCCACAACCTACATCCCGTCTCCCCTGTTCGTGTAATTTGTCATCCGCAACCTGCATCCCTTATCTGCAACTCATCGCCATGATCGACTTGCAACTCCACACTCTCTTTGCTCGATTGGGCCTCCGGCATAGTTGAAAACTCCAGATTGAAATCCCCAGTAACTGAGAAACTCAATTGCACCATCCAGTGTGGAACTGCATTTTTTTTATATATAACATAGCGAGGTTCAAGCTCATGCATCTCCCAGTTGCAGAGTATAACAAAGCATTGAAGAAATGACGGAAAGTGATATGAATGCGGAGCTTTATCGATTTTTAGAATTGGGCATTTATCGACTTTGAAGCTCTATGCCATTTTTATGGACCTTGATCGTGTCCTCAGCTCTTCTTATTCCCGATATAGGGTTTCTCTTTGCGGTTACTACTCGAGCTCCTTTAAATCTAAGGGCCAAAGGAGAAATTGCGGTTTTTGTAAATCCAAGAAAATGGAAGCTTAAACAGAGAAATTACTATTCTCTCAATGAAAGAGAGCTAATCGTCGACCAACGCCATCAGGTAAAGTTTAACATCATTTTGCTTAGTTTCTCAAATGTACAAGTTTTTTGGGGGTTTCTTCTTATATTACGATGATGAAACTGATGACCATGATCATCTAATGACAGGAAGAAATAATAAACCAACACCTCCACCTCCACCTTAACACTAAACTCCATTTAAATTGAAATAGAGGAAAAACCAGAGCTTGACACACAAATCCCCAATGGAAGAAAGGTCGAGATCCTGGAAAAATCCAGAAGATACAATTGAACAGAGACTAAAGTGCAAAAACGAAAGGCAGCCTAGAATCCCATCAAAAACCCTATCAAAACCCCAAATCTGGAAATGAAATAATAAACCAACACCTTAACACTAAACTCTAGTTAAATTGAAACAGAGGAAAAACCAGAGCTTGACACACAAATCCCTAGTGCCTCTAGTTCCAGCTCTGCGGTGCCTCTTTCGTCCTATTCTGCCTGGCGATCTTCTTTCTCTGGCCCTCCGATCCCCACATCAGCATCGTTCACCTCCGTCTCGACCATGTCCGCGTCCACACCTCTCCCCTCATCTCTCTCGACATATCTATGCCTATCACGGTCAAGATCCGTAACCCTGATTTCTTCTCCCTCGACTACCGATCTCTTGTCATCACCGTTGGGTGTCGTGGGAAGTAGACATGAAGACTCCATTTTTTTCAAAATGGTGATTTGTTACGCTGCAGCAGGTTCATGAATTAATTCTCATGTGCAGGGCGTTTCATGAACATCGCATCAAACATGGGACACTTGTTGTGCATCTATTCAACTCAGCCAAGTCAACAATAGACGATTTGGAAAGGTTGCTCAAGGGCAGGGTTGTCTATAAAAAAATATAACTTGAACACGTTAAAAATTGGGGCAGTTTGTCTTTTCCTAAAACTTGAGTATTCAACTTTCATTAAGGTAAATTATAGGAGAGATAACTGTCTTTTTCCCTAAAATCAACGTTGATGTTGCTTAAATTGAAAGTTCTTCTTCGGGAAATATTGGTTCGAGATTTCCAAGGTAATCAATCCCATTGAGGCATCTAGAGGATCCCTTCTTTTTCTCTCAACAAAAATGGGGGAGGCTCTTTCTCTTCGATCTGCCATGCGAGCTATTGTTGATAGTGGATTCCAAGTGTTGATTGATTCCAAAATCTTATTGTTAAGAGCTGATCCAAAACCTGAATAACTTGAATTGTCCAGCCGACACTACCATCCAGCCAATCATTGAGCACATGCGACACTTTACCTCTTTATGAAACTCATGTTCCTTTCATAACATTCTTAGGGATGCAAATGAAACTTTATATACATTGGTTTGGAAGACCTTGACAAATGATAAGTGTGGAAGCCGAATTAGATTAGAGAAATTTATTTAAAAGTAATAAATTAGACAACAAAGGTGTCGTGGTGTAGTTGGTTATCACGTCAGTCTAACACACTGAAGGTCTCCGGTTCGAACCCGGGCGACGCCATATAAAATCTGAATTTTTAACCAAAATTATTCATGATCTGGATTTGCTTATTTGTCAAAGTTCAAACCGCATCCTTCCTTCCATTTTAGGACGGTGGATTTTTTAATAAAATACTGATATTTAGTTTCCATTTTAGGACTGTGGTCCCCACGTGGTGGATTTTTTAATAAAATACTGATATTTAGTTTCCATTTTAGGACTGTGGTCCCCACGTGGTAAGATATATCCTGAGATCTATGACCAACCCACTGAATTATTCATGATCTGGATTTGCTTATTTGTCAAAGTTCAAAGCCAAATTCTTCACGCATCCTTCCTTCCATCCCCCTAAGTAGCTTTTTGCCTAATGTATTTTTATGTTGTCTATTTGTTTTAGATCTTTTTGACTCTTTTTTTGTTTAATGTATGGGGCTCAATCAAGGGCCTCTAAATGGCTAACCTTAGGGATCTTTTAGCATTTCTAAACTAATTATTTATTCAAATTTTTTTTTTTCAAAAGCTTCTACTAGGCGTATCAATTTCGAACCTGCACCATGTAGGCCGACCAATTATGGACTGAGAGTCTGAGACCGATTGACCCAATTATTAAACTTGTTGAGTTTAGGCTCAAACCGATAAATTAAATGGGCGTTCACGGTGCAAGGGTGTAGCTTAACCAAACCGATCAAATGAACCGAATATACCTTTACACCGAACTAAATATTGGTTTAAACTAAACAACCACAACTTTAAAACTAAAACCTTAAAAGTTAAGACATTAAATTTTCTCTTACTTTCTTTCATTTCTTGAGCCTTCTGCTTGTTCTTTCTGTCATCATTTTCGTCTACATGAGTAATCACAAGCTTTTTTAGAGCCTTTTACAATCCTACAATAAGGTATATAATCTACAATATGAGAACAATTATGGATTCAAAAATCAACATCTCTCTATATTTTTATTTTTATTTTGGCATGAACCTGTTATAGCTTATTTATAGACCGAGTAACTCGATTAATATAAGACCGATTATGGACCGAGATCGAATACAAACTTGTTCATGCCTCCCCAATAAGGGACCGATTAGCTAAATGGATTGTCACAGTACTGAGTGTTAGAATGATAAAAACTGATTAAACCTGATGAGAAATTTTCATTTGACAATTGAAGTGAAAAGTGTAAAAATAAAAATAAAAAAGGAAAAAGATAGTTATCTTCCCTGTACTATACCTAAAAAATAGTTGCCCCCTTAAAAGTTTCATGAAAAGACAAACGTCTTTAATTTTTAACGGTGTTGAATTGAATTTTTTTTATATACAATTCTAACTCTTAATAGAGTTCAAATTTTCAATCATATGTCATTTTAAAAAAAACGAAATTATCTTAGTCATATATTGAAAAACAAAAAACGTAATACTATTTTCTCAACAATATGCATACCTCTCAAAAACCTAGTGGACCAAAGGATTTACATCCTCTCCTCCCAAAACCCTGGGAGGACGAGGGCGCCCCGATCGGATGATCGACATGTGGCCATCGGGAGAATCTGAGACCCATGTCCGAGCCGAGACCCCCTGTCGGCTCGGTGTCGTCTCAAACGTGGGACTAGGATTCTCCTGATAATCACATGTCGGCCATTCGACGGGGATGTCCCCGTCCTCCGAAAATCACTTGGAGGAGAGGATGCGGATCCGTGGAGCAAATGCTTAGTGTTACAGAACAACTTGTCCAATTCAAAGAACAAGTCTTAACTCAAAAAATTGAATTGGCGTTCTTCATTAATAAAGGTTTTATGTATTGCTACTTACCGAATCCTGTTGTCCCTGGATTCAGTTCATCCTCCCCGATCAAGTCACGTAGCTGAAATACGAACACGGCAGTAAAGTGGGCGGGATATACCCCAGGACCACTCCAATGCCAAAATTAATAGATTCCAAAGACAAACAGAATTGAGCTCTTAGTGGAACACTAGAGTTCTTTAAGAATGGGGTTCCCTGAGACACGAGAGCTTCAATAACTTCCTCCTCTCTGGTGAGGTGTAACATAGGGTGAAAGATGGAGCAAAGGTTATCTCAAGGGAACTTTGTCAGAGCTATACCTGAATATGGATACTCTCTTTGTGGATTGGAAATTCAGGATTCTTTGCAATCGATACTCTTTCGCTACTTATAGGCCCAAAAGAGAGCTTTTCAAACAAGCTCCTCCCCACCTACCACCATCTCTATCATCTGTCATCTAGAGAACAATAGGTCTAGGGGATTACGACCCCTTAGG
Organism: Protea cynaroides; assembly: GCA_028583415.1. Classification (NCBI taxonomy): domain Eukaryota; kingdom Viridiplantae; phylum Streptophyta; class Magnoliopsida; order Proteales; family Proteaceae; genus Protea; species Protea cynaroides. Next base: position 36,067,382 of record CM053272.1, on the reverse strand, counting down.
GCGACGCTTGGATGTCTTGTCAGCCGTTTACGACTCCTATTGAACTTTTTCAACCCCCTTTTAGTCCACCATTTATTCCGACAATTGTATCTGTCCATTCTCTTTTATCGAGTATAAACTTTACTTTTTTGTTGATTCGGTCCATGATATGGTAACCTGACCAGTCAAATCTACCTACTTGACATTTATGATGATTGTTGATATTTATGAGCATTAATGACAGATAATTAAATATTCAACTATCTCCATCAATCTATCAAATCATGATCTGATTACCTAAAAGGGGGTCGAACACGATTTCATTTTCTAAACATTTTTTATTCTCACGCTTCGTACCTTAGATGCGTGCCATGTGTCTCACTCTTCGAGAACTATCACAGATCCTTCATTAATGGTCGGATTTAAATCTATTATTATTTTCCCCCGACATATCCTTCAAAGTGTTGTCAAATGCTTCGTTCCGTGGTTTTTCAGCATACAACAAAAAAGGGTTGGCATTAGCTTATTTGCTAATCTGGTTGCTTTAAAATCCCTTCCTTTTATCTATTATATTCATTGACTATTGGTCATCGCATCTTGGGTTTCTAATGCAATTAGGGTTCATGATCTTTTTTCGAACCGATCTGTGGAGGGGAGGCAATTCCTTGACTATCGGTCATCGCATCTTGGGTTTCTAATACAATTAGGGTTCATGGGATGCACATCGTCTCCTCCCAATGATTTTGGGAGGACGTGGCAACCCATCTCGGATGGCTGCCACGTGGCTCTCGGTTGAATCTGAGACCCACGTCTGAGCCGACAACCCCTGTCGGCTCGGCTTGTCGGCTGGGTGTCGGCTCGGAGGTGGGTCTCGGATTTACTGAGAGCCACGTGGCGGCCATCCAGGGCAGGTTGCCACTGTCCTCCCAGAACCAGTGGTTCCTGGTTCTGGGAGGACAGGATGCGGATCCGGGTTCATGATCTTTTTCCGAACGGATCTGTGGAGGGGAGGCAAAATGCCATGGCCGTTTGAGATCTCGGCAAAATGCCATAGTTTCACACCTGTGAAGTGCATCTGGGTGTTTTTCAAGTTCTTGATTTTGTTGCTGTTCTTCCTTCTTTTAGCTCTTTCGGAGTTGTGGCATTTTTGCTTTTTTGATGCTTTCGTTTGAAGATCAAGATGAAGTTAGGTTGTTTCAATTTTTATTAGCCGCATTTGGGTCTTTGCAAATTCCTATTTTGTCACTGTTCTTCCTTGTTTCAGCTATTGCAGAGTTCTGGCATTCGAGTTTTTATGTTTTCCTTTGAAAATGAAGATGCATTTATGAAGGCAATGTCTCCAATTTTCAGTACCAGCAGTAACATGTGCACAGATAATATAAAAAAATGAAAAGAAGAAGCAAATGATAGAAATCCTCTCCGTCCATTTAGTTGTCCAGTTGAACATCGGATGGCTGAGATACACCAGACACATATCCTAATGTAATCTCAATCGTTCGATGTTTTGCTGAATGGATGGAATGGATTTTTGTGCAGAAGCAAATATGTAGATTTTATCAAAATAGTGGAATAAGAGCTTCTTAGCATTCCTTAAATTAATGTAGTCTTAATTCCTTTAAAGCTTCTTAAGACTTTAGCTTGTTGTTTGGTATGTATTTTTATAATGTATTTTTTTATTTTTTAATGCATGTAAATCAGTATCTGATTGAGCTTGTTGGGAATAATCCCACATTACATAGAGACTAGATCCTTGGGTGCTATATATATATGTAAGAGTCCCTCCACTTGTAAGATCGAACTTTTGAGATGGAAACTTAACATGGTATCAGAGTTTCAGGTTCACTCCGTAAGTCACCCAAAAGAGAGACTAAATGCCAAGTGTACTGCCACTTGAAGAAGGACAATACGTGAGGGGGAGTGTTGAGAATAATCCCACAATGTTTAGAGATTAAAACTTTAGGTGTTTTTATATATGTGAGTCCCTCCACTTGCAATTTCAAACTTTTGAGACGAAAACTTAACAAAGATCAACCCCAACTAGGAAAAAGATTCTCTCAAATCCAATTGCCCCTCAAATTATAATCCAATGATTGGAGTTAGTCTACCAAGCATACCATTGTATTGGAAAGCAAATCCAATTGCCCTCAAGTTATAATCCAACGACTAGAGTCAGTCTACTAAGCATACCAATGTATTGGAGAGTCTCTGTTCTTCAACTTTTGTAGGGGAGGTAATAGATTCTTAGGATCTGTTTGATAACACTCCAGAATTTGGATTTTGACTCCCGAAACCAAAATGAAGTAGAATCACACCTAGTAATTCGTTCGGATTCTTTACTCCCATAGAGTGAACCTGCTCAAAATGAACTCTAGAATCTAAATTTTTAAAGTACCAAATAGATTTTTTTTGCTCCGAAACATATTTTGAGAAAAGAAAAAACCACTGCACACCATTACTACCGCCACCACCCACCACCCACCATCGCCACCACCCTCCACCACCACTACCCACCTATCGCCACCACCATCACCACCCACTGCCACCCTTTGCCATCACCACACACCCACCACCACTATCACCAACCATCACCACTCACTACTAGTGCCATCATCCATCGTCAACCACCATCATCATCACCCTGGAGTCTATGACAAAATTATGTTATCAAACATGTTTCCATTCCCAAATACTTCTGAATCCTCCTGTAACAGAAGTAAAAATTTGAACCAAAAGTAAAAATTCCATAATATAAATTTTATCAAACGGGATGAATCCCATAACATATGGAGTGTTGCTCGGTGCTTCACTCTACAGTTCGTAGAAAATTTTCTTGAGTTCTTTTCTAAAAGAAAAAAACCCTCTTCTGGTGTAAAATCCTCGACGACTGTAAACGATCAAATCCAATAAACCTACTAGTAAAGAAAACCATTAAAAAAAGAAAAGCCCCGTAGCATGCCTGAATGATATGGAAATTGCAAAATTGTCATCTGGGGACCAGTCAAAAAAGATTCAGCCGATTCAAATAAGCCAATGTCCGAAGCTGCTTACGCATTTCAGCAATGGAGAAATGGCGAATCATTTCAAGTCGCCTCCTCAGGCACTCCTCTCCGAGAATGATGATTGGGACTTCTCAAAATCATGGTTTCGGGGGATCAATTCAACGTTCAGGTTGAGTTTCCTTGGTCTGTTAACTGTAATTCAAATCCGTCAAAACTCGCGAAACGATCTTCTTTCTAGCTGCACTTTGTTTCATTTTTAATGGATAATTCCCGGATTTACTTATACGGACGTTCATAGGTTATCTTTTTTTTTTTTTTTCCCTGTTATATACGTAATTTATGTTGATTCCCCGATATTGATCACAAACACTGTTGTTGCTTGATTCACTAACCATGGAGATTACCAAAACAGTGTAACAATGGTGGGATTGCTGGGGAATAGAGAATCGTGAATTAATTTTCCGAGACACTTTTGATCTTGAGAACGACGCTTAGAACCTCTACTGATCGAACATAGTCATGCATAACATATTGATAATTTATAATTCAGCTTTGAATGAGCTTTGGCTAGTCCAGTACATGCACCTAAGTCGTTTGATCGCTTTCTATGTTCCTGTTATGTATCGTTTCCCTTTTATTGCAACTGTGGAATGCAAATGTTTCTTCTGGAAATAGATTTACTGAGAACAGTTGAAGGACATCAACCCCCCTCTCTTTCACTTTTCATCTCTAGGGAAATAAGCATAAGGTCGTCTTCTTTTGATTTCTGCTAATTGAAGGCATTTTGCAGGTTCCAAGGATAAATTCGGAAAAGCAGAACGATATTTTGAACATGGAAAGCAGAACGTTGAAACATGTTCCCATCCTTTAAGAGATTCCGTTGGAAACCTTCAAATTTTTTTGGCCAGAAATTTGTACAAAACTTGCAGAATCCATTGTAGATCATTTGCTTCCGGGGCTGCTAGAGTTCAGAGGAATCCTTCATTTTCAACGATAAATTCCAATGACATTGCCTTTTTTAAGGAGGTATTGGGGGAGAAAAATGTCATTCAGGACGAAGATAGGCTGTTGACAGCAAATGCGGATTGGATGGGGAAATACAAGGGCTCGAGCAAGCTTTTGCTACAGCCTAGGAGTACTGAAGAGGTTCACAACTTACACTCCAATATATTTATCTGAAAACATATTATTAGGATTTATTTGCTATTTTTTAGCAATGAAATTTACTGCCTCTGTTTGTTATGATGTATAATCCGATTTTTTTTTTTATATTTTTTATATTTTGATGTTTAAGTTTTTCTATGAGAACTAACAGGGTTTTTCCATAGTCTTATAAAATTCTTAGAAGTAGGCTAATCATATCCTAGATAAGGATGCCCCACATTATATATGCTTTTTTTTTTTTTGTGTGTCAATAAACAACTTTCATCATGCTTACTAACTGACCACTTCAATATCCCCATCAATGGGTTGTTCTCTCTGTACTACTGACTCGGATATGCAACTTATTTGTTCGCTTACATTATTGTTGATGAAGATACTTGTTTTTTGCTTTGCAGGAAATTTTAGTGTGGTAATCAATAAGAAAAAAAAAATGTAAATTTTGATGTAGTAAGTTAACTAAGACTTTGTTGTGGTCTATTTGTTTCTGCAGGTGTCTCAAATTCTCAAGTATTGTAATTCCAGACACTTGGCTGTTGTCCCACAGGGTGGGAATACTGGTCTTGTAGGTGGAAGTGTGCCTGTTTTTGATGAGGTAATTAGTAGCTTATTATCTCTATATGTCCTTCAACTTGTCTCTCTATCTCTCTAATGGTTACTCATATCAATTTAGCGTTAATGGTTGCTTGCATAATCAACTCTGTGTTGATGCTGCATCAATTCTGTGTCGATGACTTGATGCTGGCAAAGTAGATAGCTTATCTTGTAATGCTGAACCTATCTTAATTCCCTCCTTGTTGTTTTGGTGACTCATTATGTTCTGCCTGTCAAAAGGAAAAACTTTAGCAAGCTCTAATTTGATATAATCCTTTTTCCATTATTCTGCTTTCCAGAAGGCAAGGAAAATCTTGTTAAACTGAAATAGATTCATTATCCAATCTCATACAAAAGACGTTGGCAAAAATTTTACTTTGTGCTGTAACTGTGTCTCTTTCAATGCATTAATTGTCAGTGATCCTCTCGCTTTGTCCTGCTGAGTTTCACTGTAATCGGCTGATAGTGCAACATCATTTCTTGATTGCCCTAGTATGAGCTTCATAGTTAAATTCAGTCTTGTGTGGTGGATTTGATCAAAGTTTTCTGGATGGTTTCTAAACTCATCAAGCTGTTTCCCAACTATCTGAGGTCGTATTCAGGGTCAGATATGAGATACCTGAATTCAGCTCCATGAACAGATAATAGTAATGAAGCCTATCTAGAACACTTTATGGAAAAGCTGACTCATGTTTTAATCTTGTACTATAAGAACATAAGACTAAGGCAATGATTGTATTATACATTACTAAAGTGGTCCTGTTGCTCTCAGTCTCATAGCATTCGTCATCCAAATTTGTCATCAAATAGTTCAGAATCTAAACCCTGGTTCATTGGGAACTAATTATCAACAATCATTGGTTAGAAACCAAAAATTGTTCACTTTCATTATTATTTCTTATTACAACTTAATGCAACATGTTAGAATTATGTGGACTTTGAATCAAAATAACGTCTTAAAACTCTTAATGCAAGCATCATTTTGATCTGGCAATGCATGTGCATAGGCATATGGCAATGAACACATACTGCTATCTGTAGGCTGGTAAGTACATTTAGAATATATTGATGACTTTAATCCTGCTTCTCTTATGTCTGAATTTCACTGTTGACGAAATTGTGCAGGTGATTGTCAATGTTGGTTCCATGAATAATATCATGTCTTTTGACAAGGTATGCATTTTACATTCTCAGACTTAAAACACATTATCATGAATTCTAATCCTACTCTCCTTGAACATGGCAAAAGGTTAATGCTCACACTGCTTCCTTTGGTTAACTTCTAAGCCGTTTCATCCTGGAATATCCTTCGGTTGAAAAATGGTCGATAAGATTCAAGTACTTGACCTTTATTATTCTACCCATCCATATCTAGAAGCCGCTAAAATCCTCGTACTCTCTATTTTATAGTCACACTTCATTCATTTTATTATCACCAGCTATCATTAAGTCTTTTTAGTCAGTCTGACTTTATTTCAGTGGCAACAAAATGAGGAAGATTTGTTGTAAGGATGTTGGATTGTTGAATAAGAAAGATTATGGTAAATAATTGTCAGCACCCCATTTTTAGTCTAGGCCAAACCGGTTCGGCCCGCGTGCATGTGCTTTCTGTATTTGCTTTATATTTTTTTTATATATATGTTGTATTCTTTATATTAAGTGAGAAAGAGTGAACCCGATGAAGAAAAAGGAAAGAGAGAGATATGGTGATATGGTGAGAGAGGGAGTTGGAGTGGAAAAGGGGGAGGTCGACACCTCATCCCTCATCCCTAAATTCCCTCCCCCAAAATCGGCAGCCCCAACCTACCCACCTAGCCACTGCCACCTCTTCTTGAGCCCAATACCAACTCACTAACCAACCCTTCTCCTTAAGCCATCGACCTGCAACCATGAAAGAAGAAGAAAAAAAAAACCTGCAGGGGGGGTTGGGGACTTTGAAACCAAGAGAGGGGGTCGTCACTCTAAGGGGAATGGAGAGAGCCGTGAGCTGGGTAAGAAGCAAGAGGAGAGAGTTAGGGCAGCGGCAAGCCGTGAAGGGAGAAAAATCAGAGAGAGAAAAGATAGGGAGAGAATAGAGAGAGAGAGAGGGAAAACTCGAAGAAACAGTGGAAAAGAGGGGGAGCTGAAACCGTAGAGAAGAAGAGGAAGGGAAGAAGAAAAAGAAAGATTGAGAGAGACGGCTAGAGAAGGAGAGTGAAAGAGAGCAGATTTAGAAGAGGGCGAAAATCAGGGAGAGATAAGAGGGCTTCGGCGGCAGCTAATAGAGAGAAGTGAAAGGGATTCGACAGAGTGGTGATTGCTGAGGTGAGAGGGAGACTGCAGAAGTGAGGACTGGAAAAAGAAATAGAGGGCAGCTGGGGAAGCAGATTTGAAAAGAGAAGCAGGAGGGCTGTCGGCCACAGTCGAGACAGTCGCTGAAAGGAGAAAGCTGTGAGAGAGATAAGGGAAATCAATGAGAATGAGAACCGAATGAGAGAAAGGAAAGAAGTAGAGGGAGAGTTTCTGCGTGGGTAGAGAACTAGAGAGAGAAGGTGAAGGCGGCAGCAACCAGTCCGCTTAGAAGAAAGACACTAACAGAGGGGAAGAAAGAGAAGTTGCAGAAAAATTAGAAGAAGAGAAGAAGAATCGATGGTCACTTGAATGGGGTTTTGAAAGAGATTTCGGCTGCGGCTATTGTCGGCGGCAGATGAGAAATATGGATTAGAAGGAAGAAGTTGAGAGAAGAAAGGAAAATCTGCTACTACAGTTGAAAAGAAGAAGAAGAAGAAAGCGGAGGCAGGAGGAGGAAGAAATTCGACAGAGGGAGCTGGATTTAGAGCGAGGACGCAGAGACTTCCGTGAATCAATTGGGTATTCTCCTTCCTTTATTTTTAGTTGATCTCTATTGTTGCATTGAAATTTGTTTGCATATTTGATAGCCTTCTTGTGATATGATGTTTCGGGGACTCCAACGAGTCCAACCCTGCGTGGGATCCAAGATCCCGTGTCGACCTTTGTGGGCCAATTAGCTTGAAGCCCACCTCATCCCTAAGATTAGATCCTTAAGCGCTATGGGATAATCGTTGTACAAAGTGTATTAATAAAAATGTACGATTGGATAGATGTATGCATAGGATTGGTGGCCCAACGGGCGGTCCATCTGGGTATCCTGAATGTGGGATATGAGTGAGATATTAGTAAACCCTGTGTGTGGGGAGCTGAGGTATTTGGCCTTTCCTGAGTGTTGCCACGCGTGTCCATGGCTCGTCAATCCATGAGAACTACGCTTGACCTGATTCTCGAGAGACAGATGTCTCAACAGATTCGTAGGCTGCGGGGGAGTTTGTTCGCTCCACGCTCGGTCAAATTGAGGTAAGTTCCATATTGCATGGGATTACCTCATCGCGGGGGCTCCTTATGGTAGGAGTGCCTCTACACGCTGAGATGGGTTCCACTATTGTGGGAACACCTATTCGCTTGATGTGTTCCAATATTTTGGGAGCATCATTTTCACACACACTCAAATTGAGGTGAGTTCCATGTATTATGGGATTACCTCAGCGAAGGGATTTTCCTGTGGAAGGGAATACCTCTACATCGAGATGTGTTCCACTATTGTGAGAGCATCTCATCCTTCGGATGTGTTCCAATATTTTGGGAGCATCATTTTCACACACACACACTTAAATTGAGATAAGTTCCATGTATTATGGGATTACCTCAGCGAGGGGATTTCCTTATGATAGGGAATACCTCTACACTGAGATGGGTCCCACTGTTGTGGGGACATCTCTCACCATTGGATGTGTTCCATGATTATGGGAGCATCCATCGCTTGGGATGCTTTCCAATATTTTGGGAGCGTCCCTCTTCTTGCACACACCCGGTATGTACACACCCGCCCAAACTACGTTTTGCCTGATTCCCCCCACACAGGGATACATAGGCGGTCTGGGATTTTCCCAGACCTCGGTCATATGTTGTATATCATTTTTTTTCCTTTCTTTAGATGCATGATTAGGCTGTTTATTAAATTCTTTAATTCATTTTGTGATTATTTTCTTATTTAATTTGTTTAATTTCAGCTTATGCCATGCATAGTTAGTAAAGAATTAGAGATCAATTTAGGATTCCCCCTTTTACCTTGTATTGTATTTAGATAGCCCCAAGTGTTCATAAATTGCAGGAAATGATAGGATTTAGGGAGACCGGTTCAACCGGGCCAGTTGGATGCCTAACACCTTCCCAACTCGTAATTTGACATTTACCCGTCTTTGGTGAGACAAGATAGTCATTCCATTTGCGCGAGTCATTAGTGTCCCCCCACTGAGGGACATCATTTATAGGTCCTAGACCTTATCTAGGTGGCGACTCCAGTCTTCTTACCCTCCACTGGCATGAGTGGATGAGATCCGAAGGTGAGAACTTTCCAAATCCCACTTTGAGTGTAATGAGGGTAGACAAGTTTCACAACATGTAAACTCAAATATAAGAACGAGGATAATTAAATTTTAAATGATTGCTCTGGTCCTCACAATAATAAGTACTATAATTGTTAGAAGTTGTCTATCTAAAGCTTGGTGTTGGGGAATAATGGACCATTAGCTAAGAGCAATTCCACTTGAAGCCTCTTAATGCAAAAGGGTCCATATGGAGTTCAATGTCCAGCCGATATCAGCCTATGGGGCTGTGCCGCTGTGATAATGGTGCACTTACTGGGGCCGTAGTCTAAAGTGAACCTCTAATTTCCTCATGAGCTGTTGTTTTCAGGTAAGAGCCTCTGAGGCTGTTCCTAACCTACGGTTCTGGAAAATTCTTTGGATTATACCCAAAACCCATAGGTGACCTAGAATCCTATTGTGTCTTCACAGATATTCCATTATCAGCAACACCAACAGTTCTTCTGGAGACCCCAAGAATCAATTCTCTGCTATGATTTCGACTGATCAATGAATTAGTAACTTCCAAAAGTAGTAACTATTAAAATTAGAAACTAGCAAAATAATAACTACAGGATTTGGAAAGCAGAATTTAGAAACTAACTGAAATTAGAAACAGAAGACAGAAATTGAAAGCAAATTCAGAAACCAGAAATCAAAGTAGCAAGCAGTTTTAGTAAACTGGAAATTTCAGAATCAGAAAAGGCCACATTTTTATTTTTTTTGCTGAAATCAATAGGGAGGACTCTAGTTTGAAATCTGAAACCAGAACCAACTAGAGTCAGAATATATCGACTGATGGGAACAGAACAGAATCTGAAGAAGATGTGAGAAATTATATTAAAAGCATTTCATTAGGAACTGAATGCTTGGATGATCTTCTGGGACCAGCCAGCCTTGTATTTTTAATAAAAGAGAGAGTTACAAGAGAACAAAAGGAGGACTAAACAAACTCACAGCAGGAGTCGACAAAAGGAGAGTTAGAATCCAAGAACGAAACTCTAACTCTAACTCTAACTCTAATCTAAATAAAGCTGGAAATCAAACAACACTAACTAGGTCACACCTAGATAACCGATATATATTTTAACAATTTATTTAGCATCATAGCATAATACAAAGCAAGACAGAATTTAAGAAAGTGCAAAAATTATTTGCTGCAAGATTTGAGGAGTGCAGAGAATTGATCTGATTCGACGGGGAAGAAGAGGCGTAATCAGGAATCTCACCTTATTTGCAGGGCTGGAATCCCACCAGTACCCTAACCTGGAATCTACCAGTGTTTCCACTCCCAGTCCCAGTCCCACAGCTGAACAATGCCCTGAATCTCACAGAACTAACAAGCAAAATCTAGTGTTTGAATCTCAAAATCCGGGGGGGTTCTCTTTATTTATGGAACTAGGAAATTAACAGGGTTAGGGAACTTCTCCATGCGCAGTCCAAGGGAGAAGTCTATTACAGATTTACAGGTAGGACTGAAAAATAAACAACAACAACAAAGCAAAGCCTTATCTCAACTAAATGGGGTCGGCTACATGGATCCTTGGCCTTCAATCGGCTTTGTTTGATGTCATACTTGCTCGGAAAATAGAAATCATGGAAATGGAAATAAACCAGGTCTGGAATTTATAGCAGCTATTCCAGTCTTAACAAAGCAATATAGAAATAAGGGAATAAAGGAAATTAGAAGATCCCAGAAGGAACCAGATTGTGAAACCGCAGACCAATTTTTGAAACTGAAAACTGGTTCAAACCAAGAACCTCAGGGCTAGGAATGACCCCGGTTTTCATGCATCCGCAAGTCTTTCTTCCGTCCTTGATGTTTCAGCATGTATCTATCAACTGCATCAAGACATATTGGTCCTGATATAGAAATACCTGTTGTTATATTTTATTGTGCTTTCAAGTGGCGGGGGGGTTTCACAAGCAATTGATGTGCACTCTCTTTGAAAGTAAACTAAAGAAAGTGTCATTTTGCATCAAAGCATACGTTTAGGGTTTCATATCCTTTTGGATGCTAACACACAGCCATTTTGTCTTGAATCAATTGAAAAGGGAGACCTGCAAAGAGTATTTCTAGAGTGAGTCTATTTCTGACGAATTTCATAGGTTTCTGCATCAATTTTAGCTTATAACTGGAAGAGAAATCCTGTTTTCGTTCCTCCTCTATTATTCAATTTCTGCTTCTTTGAAAGCTTTCTTCTTTAATTATTATGCTATGATGAAATCCAATAGTCGTTAATTTCTTCGTGATAGTTCTCTTTGAGCTTCTTATTGTTTTCTTGTTTTTCCATTTCACTGACAAAGTGTTCCAAAAGTTGGTACTTTCCCATGTTTGCATAATGAATTTGTTTTCTTATAATTATTTTAGGTTAGTGGCATACTGGTGTGTGAAGCAGGATGCATATTGGAGAATCTGGATTCATTTCTGGGTAACCAAGGGTAACTGTCTCCTATGCCATCTCTTTTGTTCTCTAAGAGGATGTGCATTAACTGATATTGTTTGAGGGGATTGATAGTTTATGAAATATATTATCTTGCAGTTTGATACCATATGTATTTTTTATCATTTCCTTTTTTATTGACGGAATAAGTTCACCAATTCTATCTTACTTCCGTTATTGTGTGAGGAAAATGTGCCAAACCTGTTCTACTAGTTAGGGCTGCAACAGGGCCGGGTTGGGCCGAACATTTACAAACCCAAACCCTACCTTGGGTCCCTTAAAGCCAGCCCATACCTGGCCGGACCCTGCCAGGGTTAGACAAACCTTCAATCCAAGCCCAACCCTGTTAGGGTTCAGCTTAACACGGCCTGCCCTGATTGGCCCTGATTAGGTAGAAACCTATGTTCCATCCTATCCCTTTCATTCAACCATTCAAGATAAAAAATAAAAAAAATAAAAAAAAATAAATAAAAAAGAAGAAGAAGAAGAAGAAGAAGAAAGAAAAAAGAAAAAGAAAAAAGAAACCGAAGAGTACTTGATATGACTATGGAATTGGTTAGCTTACCTGAAGGTGGTGATACAAAAAGTAATGGAGAAGAAAGACTAAAATGCATTAAATCGCATCTCCCAATGCCATTTCCGAATTATGTACCCAGGAAGAACAAGAGATGTGTGGGAATTTCTCCCTTACTATACTGTTTTTTTGTTCAGTGCTCTTCTGGCTCGGTTTCTGATAGCAAAAGCAAAACACAGAGAGAGAGAGAGAGAGAGGCCCTGAAGATGGACGATGTTGAGTCATCCTCAGATGGAGATGAGGTTTTGGAGTCATCTTTCGAACGAGACGAATCAGAGGGATCGGACATCATAGCTGCATGGCTTTTCAAATGAGCAGGGAGAAGGTCTTAGGAGCAGCACCGGAGCCTTGGGAGCGGCCACAGGGGCAATGTGCATTGTACGAGAATAGGGAGGCAGGGATTTTTTGAGTTTGTAGCGGGAGTTTGAGGGAATGAGAGTAGGGTTAGGGTTTCTAATAGGGTTTTTTCATTTTATAAATATATAATATTTATAATATATAAACTTATAATGTATACAAGGTCAGGTTGGTCAGTGCCAGGCTCAATTCTAGGCTTCAACCCAGGCTTGGCCCGACCTTGCCAGGGTTTGTAATAACATGGTCCCAAACAAGGTCCTGTCCAGGCTCTGGGCAGGTTTGGCCTTGTACGGGCTCAGGTCGGGTTAGGGCATTCTCGGGTTTGTTGAGCCAAACTTGCAGCCCCACTACTAGTCATATGCTTGTATTCAGGGAATTTGCTTGTCATCTGGAAACACAATGTCTATCATTAATTCCATTGACAAAATCCTACACAGTGTACACACCTTACATGCATGTCCATGGGAAATATTTCGTCACAATCTTAAATACAAAACATAGTGCGAAATTGTTTTTTCCTTTTTGGCACAGAGTTCCTTTCATATTCATGAAGTGTCAAACTCAAAAGCTTAAGCTATTAGGTACAAAGGCCAACTAGTATATGAAATCATCCGAAGTTCTAGAGTCATCTAATGTGGGATTATTCCCAACACTCCCCCTCACATGTTGCTCCTCTTTTGGGTGGTAGTACACGTGGATTGTGGCCCCTCTTTTGGATGAGCATACATGGGTGTATGTAATGAACTTGATGGCTCTGTTATCATGTTGAAGTGTCAAACCCAAAAGCTTAAGCTAATAGGTGGAGAGGCCCAACCATCATATAAAGGCATCCAAGGTCCAAGAGTTTTCCAATGTAGGATTATTACCAATATTGTATCTCAAGATTTATTTGCATTGAAGAAATATTATCTTAAATCTATGGGTTTATATAATCACCAGGAAAAAAAAAGGGGGGTGGGTAAGTAGTCTTTGGGTTCTAATGTAGAAATGTGTACACACTGTTTGGGATGTTCTTTAATCTTGTTTTCTGTTATGTTACCAATATACATAGAACTTGTCCAACTCTCTAGCCAATATTCCATATAATCTGGCTGTCATCTAGCCCCAAATTGGTTTCTTTTGAATCATGAAGCATTGTTTTTGTCCCCCTGTGATTGGAGACTTGGGTAGTATCAATACTGAGGTATTTAGACCTATGTTTCCTCTTTTAGGCCTTTAATTACAATTTTCTGGGCTCCTGCATTAATGTATTAAGGTATATATGCATGTCTGTGTCATGATAATTTTTTTTTTGTAGTTCTAATTACTGAGCATTGGCCAGTGTAAGGTTGTCAAGGCGTCGCCTAGGTATCCAGGAGCCTTGGTGACGCCTTAGAAATCAGACTGCCTTGGTTGCCTTGAGCACCCGACGACCCTCCAGTGCCTTGGGTTGCCTTGTCGCCATGCCAACCTTGGGCCAATGGGTTCCTTTTGTTCTTTCCATGTCTCTGAGGGAAAGGACAAAATTTCATTCAATGCACTTCCTCCAAACTTGAAGAAGAAACCTTCATTCTAGTTATGTTAAAGTAACATCTGATTCTCCATTCAGGTTCTTGATGCCACTTGACTTGGGTGCAAAAGGAAGTTGCCAAATTGGAGGAAATATTTCTACCAATGCTGGTGGTTTGCACTTTGTACGTTATGGATCCCTTCATGGAAATGTCCTTGGTATTGACTATTACTCTCCATCTGTTCTCACTTGAGAAGTAGATAGCATAATGCTTTATTGTTACTTATAATTACTGTTTTACACAGAACCACTACAAGGTCCTTGGGCAGGAATTTAACAGTATATAGATAATAACTATTGATTATGTAAATATTTTGGAATGGCTGTAGCATCTAATATTTCAGTTAGCTCATTGAAGATATGATCATTAACAAATGAAATTTAGATGCAGAAGTTATAATCTCAATGTATATGTTCTCTGCCTGGCAGATGAATAGCTGTATCTGCTTACTTCTAAACTGACCTATTTTCTTATATGCAATATAACCTGGATATTTAATGAGTGAAGGAAAAACCTGGTCTAAGCCCTATGATGTGATGGCCTTGTTAAGAAGGTGGTATTTTCTGCTTTCCGTGTCACAGGTTGTTGGATTTATCCTCATGGCCATTTCCTAGTGTTTTTGAGAGAACACAAAAAGCAGACTTCTGAGAACCATGCTGAACCTGCCTATAGGGTCTCTTGAAATGCTAGAAGAGCCTATCATCTTTTAGCAATTCATTAGAAATTTAGGGTGGGGGTCGCTAACATTCAGATTAGGTGTGTTTATCTTTTTATGGGCAGCTTTTTTTTTTCAATGACCTTTAGTCAGGCATCCTCTATGTTCTGCTTAATTGTACCAACTGGAAGGGTGATGTGGATTTTCAGACTGTTGGATAGATAGGTATGGATTTCCCGTGTCTCAGATTTCATATCCAAATTCAATCTTATACCCCCTCCCATTTGTTGGCATTTTCTTATATTTTCAGCCATCCATTTTTCTGTAATCATTTTTAAAATCTTTATTTTGCCACATGGCCAACTTCATCTGGGATAACACTTGATAAGTGAGTAGGGCCTTGAGCCCCCTACCTATCCAAAAAATTTGGGTCCCATTTGACCTGGCAAGTGAGGAGAGGAGAGAGTGCGATGCCACAGACACCTAACGCTTAATTTCCTGACTATATAAACTTATTTCCATCATGCTCATCTCTGTACTGTTTCAGGTCTTGAAGCTGTCCTAGCAAATGGTACAGTACTCGACATGCTTGGGACTTTACGAAAAGATAATACAGGCTATGACTTGAAACAGTTATTTATAGGTATGGCTAAATATGATCAGTTGCTACTTCATTGTGAACAACTGTAATCTGTATTGGAGAATTAAGCACATGTGACCTCACCTCACTGTGTAGGAAGTGAAGGATCCTTGGGAATTGTAACTAAGATTTCAATTCTTACCCCTCCCAAGCTGTCTTCAGTAAATCTAGCTTTTCTTGCTTGTAAAGATTATTTTTGCTGTCAGGTATGATCCTTTCTAAACTTTAATATTTTGTGGTCTGTCCAACTTCATTTCATAAAGCATTTTGAAGCTTGTCCATTATTTGGTTTTGTTGATTATAGAAATTTTCTACTCAGTTATTCTTTGTTTAGATGATAAAATGTAAAGAAAAAAAAATGTTTCTTAAAGATATAAAGAAAAATACTACCTAAAATCTTACACATGTTGTACACAGTAATCTTGCGTCATGCTGATAAACTTCTCAAGTCCTTGCAAGTTTGTTACGATTGCAAATGCATTTAGATGTTTGACTTGCAGCAATAAAAGAGGAGAAAATGAACTATTTTCAAGAGTTCATGTTACTTTCACAAGGGTATGGTCCTTATTGGGTGATTGAATGATCCTAATTGACACTATCAATGTTAAATGATCCTTGTCCTACATAGAGCAACCTAGATGTATTTCCTCTCCACTTATATTACTAAACTATAATGAGAAACTTGTGCATAGTCCTAGAACATGGAATGTTTTTAGCATGTTATACGGTCACCTAAGTCTTGCGTGCCGAAGGATTAATTTCTTCAAGATCCTCTTCGGAAATTATACTTTTGTGATGAAATTTACATGAAAATCCTTGTTGAGTTGCTTCCAAGAATAGGTTTACACATCGTAAAAGATAATTAAGATCCCACTTAAAGACTACTCTTGAATCTAAAAAGGAACCAATCGGGTTACAGAACCAGAAGGTTAACTGGCCAGATTTTTCACGGAGATCTTAACTTAGTCATTGGCTGAACATTATGGAAATAATAATAAAAATCAAACTGAGGCTATATTGAATACAGCCTATAGGTAACCTGAAGCTGCATAACACGGACATTTCCTTAAGGGGGATTAGTCTTACCTATATTATTTTTTTGGGATAAATAACAATTGGTAGGAGGATCTACAAGCTGGCAGGACATATTGGAATTTTATATACTAGCATCATGTTGACCATTGGATGAGATGGGAAACATCTCAACCATTCAATTTGTCCAATGTTGTATCTCTCTCCCTCCACCGCCGTTGCACCCTTCCTGTCTTTCTTCCCATTTCTCCCCTGCTCACAGCAATCCAGTGACGGCACCAGCTCACTGCAATCCATGGCCAAGACACACCATCTCAGAAACTGAACTTTTGCCGACTGACGAGAACAACTTCTCCACATCATCCAAGTTTAAAATCTAAGTGTTTGTTGAAGAATTTGAAAATACTGGTTGTTTCACCACATCCACCACCTCTTCATCTGCTTTGTCCATCAAAGTGATTGGAGAAATGGAGGCAGCAGAAAAAGAAGATGGAGTTAATTCAAGGATCTGCTGAAACAGGGCTGTACTTATGGAGGAGATTTGAAGAGAACCGAATCGCCATCAAATGTTGAAACTCTCCTATTTTTCTTCCCCTTTCTCAAAAACTAAAATCAACAACAAAACCGAAACTAACTCTTCTCCTCCAAAGAAATCTCCCTTCCTCTGTTCTTGTGCGAATGGTGTGGGTTTAAAACCTTTAATGAGGATCAGAGTTTTTCAACTTCTAGTAGGATAGCCCTCTACCATGGTGATGAAGGCCTCAATGGCTTGGTAGTGATGAATTTGACATTGGAAGTAAACTGGTTTTCAATCTCATACCCGAAGGTTGTCAAGACAATGGATGAATCAACATTTATCTCTACTACTTCAAATTGTACTTGATACAATTGAAACTGAATCTCAAGAAATCCTCCATCGATTACCTTGGTCTCCTTAATGTTTTCTCATTGTCGATCTTCATACTCTCTCTAGAAACCCAGGAATTCCTGAATGCTCACAGAAACCATAATCAAATCAATCAATACATTACAAAACAATAAAACCAGATAAGAAAAATTAATGGGGAATTATAGCTTGTGGGTACCTGATGGAAATGTTGCTTTCAGCATGCTACCGACCCCACCATGACCTTTTACCTTTAGGATGTTGGGTAGTAACTGAATAGCGAGGTGCCCCCGTCTGAGGGAGCCGCAGATATCCCACCCCATATATGCAGACATTGTTATTGGAGAACTGAGCATTCAAACAATTCGGGTATTAAATTGATTCTTAAATCTCTACCGGATAAATGCATAGATACATGGCTCTCAATCTGAGTTTCTGAGGTATAAAATTTCAGTCATTTTTGACAACGTCAGAGTCACAGACCTGTTGTTTCTTGGGGGGGGGGGAGAGAGAGAGAGAGAGAGAGAGAGAGAGAGCTTACCTGCTCCAATGTTGGTGCTGCAACAGAAGTTCAGTAGCCGTTGGGCAGGGAGGGGGGCGCAGCAGGCTGCAAGAATCAGTAGGTTTGGGTTTCAGGAATTAGGATTGAGGCTTGAGACTCTCAATCATGTGATTCGGAATGGGTGAGATGGATGAAAGAAGAAATCAGGGATTTGTTGTAATATTAGGTAATTACAGCCTGCGGTTTTTGTTAAAAAAGAATGCGCGTAATAATGCATTATATGCATTTAGAACTGCATACAAAAATTTAGGCTTTTTTTGGATCAAAACAGAATATGCATTAATACAGCAAAAATTGTACAAAAAAAAAAAATGTTTAATACACGTTTTGACTAACTATGGTACAAACACAAGATGGGTTTTGTTACATCAATCCTTTATGCTATTCCATCTATCTAGTGCCAAATTATATTAAATCTGAATACTCTGTGTCTTTTCTCAATCCAGGGAATTATGCTTCATAATAATAGGAAACTGGTGGTTATTTGAAAGGTTTTAAACCCCTCTTCTAGTGCAGCTTGTTATATGGGAACATGATTTTCTTAGTGGAAATTATGTCCATTGTAATGCATGAAGTCTTGCCAGTGAAGGGTTTTGATTTTTATGACAAAAAAGAAACTCCATGTCAATGAAAATATTTTGAAATTTAGGTAGCTATTGGATTCTTAAATGGTTAGGTCCAAGGATATGTGTGAGATATATACTTAAGTACTTACAACCACCACCGCCACCCAACGCCCCCCCCCCCACACACACACACACACACCACCAAAAAAAAAAAAGGGTTATTATCTTCTAGTTCTAGTAAAGGGATGGTGGATAAAGTCAAGGTGGTACAATATGGTGTGCTTACAATCTTCTGTTATTAGTTTCCACCCAGTTGCAATTAGAGGTACTTAAACAAAGGTGCCATTGATTTTTTTCTGCATTTGTTGTGCCTCTGTTTTGTTGGAATTCTTTTATATAGATCCTATGGTTTCAAACATAATAGCAAAGCTACCATCTCTGGACACCTCCATTTAATTCCAGATGTCACAGCAATGAATGGTTGACCTGATTCTGGAATCCATGACACAAATTTACAGTAAATGAATCAATTATCGTAGTTGTACATGAATTTAAAACACATACACGAACCTCACTTGTTAGATATCTGTTGTCTCATGGTTGTTTAACTTCTAAG
Source organism: Protea cynaroides (assembly GCA_028583415.1). Lineage (NCBI taxonomy): Eukaryota > Viridiplantae > Streptophyta > Magnoliopsida > Proteales > Proteaceae > Protea > Protea cynaroides. Next base: position 36,048,349 of record CM053272.1, on the reverse strand, counting down.
TTTATGTCTAGAAATGGATGCAACAGTCTTTCCTCAACTAATGCTGTGGTCTTTGCTCCCAGAAACTCTTAATGGAAGCCAGGAGAAAGCTTGGGGAGGTTCTTTCTGCATTTGAATTTTTAGATAACCAGTCTATGGACCTGGTAGGATCATCAGATGAGTAACTTGCATTCTGTATTTGAAATGAATGTTCTCATTTTTTTTCGTTCCATGTACTTAATCTAGTGTATTACTTATGAGTTATGATGACGTTTTGAGGGCCTCCCATCTTGCAACCTCTTATTTTTAAGTTGCTTTTGGATAATTCCTTTTTTGAACTGCCATGTGTAGTTGTTTTCATGAGTGCATGTATTTCCAAACAAATTTTTGAATGGACAAAGTTTGAGTTGAATATCGAGCACAAAGGAAAAGGATGAAGTAAAAAGGAAAAGTAAGGAGTTTCGGTGGGTGAGAGAGAGAAAGGAGAGACATGAGGGAAGAGTGTGTTATGTCGATTTGAACACACACCTCACTTATATTATAAGTCACTAACTTAAAAGGTACAATGATTACCCTTATACATAAAACAACATAATACACTACCATATGAAAAATATACCCCTACAAGCATATTCTCAAAACTCCCCCTCAAGCTGGGGAGTATATATCACACATGCCCAGCTTGCCTAAGAGGCCACTAAAATGGAGAGGAATCAGTCCTTTGGTGAAGATATCAGCCACTTGTTCACCTGTCGTCACAAATGAAGTGCAAATGAGTTCAGAATCAATCTTTTCTTTTATGAACGCTTATCAACTTTAATGTGTTTGGTCCAGTCATGCTGCACAGGATTGTGGGCAATGCTATTAGCAGCTTTGTTGTCACAATACAAACGCATTGATCCCTTGGTTTCAAATCCCAATTCTTGCACAAGTTTCCTTAACCACAGAAGTTCACAAACTTCATGAGCCTTAGCCCTAAATTCAACTTCATCATTGGACCTGACAACCATAAATTGTTTCTTGCTTCTCCATATGACTAAGTTGCCACCAACAAAGGTACAATAACCAGATATGGATCTCCTGTCAGAAATGGATACTACTCAATCAGCCTCGGTGAATGCCTCAATCTTCATGTGATTATGTTTGGAGTACAGAATTCCCTTGCTAGGACTGGACTTCAAATATCTAAGAATGTGGTACACAACAGCATAAGCAATATCTAGGCGAATGAGGGAAAAATATAATATTTTACCAACCAATCTCTGGTATTTCTCAGCATCAACTAGGGGCTGTCCATAGTCATCACCTAGCTTATGATTTTGATCGATGAGAGAAGTGGGTGGCTTACAACTTAGAAAATCAGTCTCCTTAAGTCCAACACAAGCTTCCTTTGGCAAAATTCCCTTTCTGTGATCTTGAAACCTCAATGCCCAAGAAATATTTGAAAGGTCCAAGGTCCTTAATCTCAAATTGGTGAGCCAGGTATAGTTTGAGCTTCTTAAATTCTTTCTCATCGTTACTAGTAACCACAATATCAACATAGAGAGTGAGAGCAATGATGCTGTCAGCATTCCGCCTTATAACCAGGGTGTGATCTGTTTGGCTTTGAGTAAATCCATGTCCTAAGATTGCATGTTTAAGCCTCTCAAACCAAGCCTTTGGGGACTGTTTAAGACCATACAAGACTTTCTTTAAGCGACATACCTTTTCATTAGTAGAAAGAAACTTGAACCCTAGGGGAGGATGCATGTTACCTCTTCTTCTAAGTCACTATGGAGAAATGCGTTTTTGACATCTAACTGATATAGGGTCAATCTAGGTTAGTAGCCAAAGATAGGATAACTCTCATGGAGTTATATTTGGCCACAGGAGCAAATGTCTCATGATAGTCAATCCCATAAACTTGAGTGTACCCTTGGCAACAAGTGTAGCCTCGTACCTCTCGACTGTGCCATCGGATCGGAACTTGAATGTATAAACTCATCTGCATCCAATGGGGACTTCCCCTTGGGAGCTCAACAAGATCCCAAGTGTGGTTCTTCTCATGGGCCATCATCTCTTCACATCTCTTCACACATAGCTTCCTCCACTTAGGATCAGATATAGCTTCAACAACATTTTTGGGAATGAAAGTCGAGGAAAGAACCACAAACAAAGCAATGCCTGTAGGTGAGAGAGCATGATTGGAAACAAACTTGGCTATAGGATAAAAGTCCGTGTGCCTTTGGGAACAGCAATAAGGAGGTCCAAATCTGAAGGAGGAAAGGGAGTATTACCTGACTCAGAGATGTGTGGCTCGTGATGAGGATCCAAAGAGGGTTCCTGGCAGGTCTTCTTCCCACTCCTGGTGTACACATATAGCTCCCTTTGTCTCATATCTATTTGACCATCACAATGTTCCTCCTCAATCACATCCTCACCATTCTCCCCCTTAGTAACATCCACACCATGCTCCCCTTCAATAATATCAACACCCTTTTGCTTATCCATATCAATAAGAAAAGGAGGAATAGATATGATTGGAGTTACGGCCACCTCTTCATGACTTCTATCACCACAATTCTCTCCTTGAAGAGGTGGTTTGTACACTACCCTTACCAAAAATTGAGGAAAGGGACCATCGGCAATTCGAACCTTGTCCCTTCTAGAACAGAAATAATAAGAATCAAAGTAATGAGGCATACCAGTCATGTGGTCTCTGGCTCCAAAGTCAATGATCCAAGAGGTAGAGGTAGGTGATATGGAGACCTAAAGAGTTGTTCTTCTCTCCTTTTATTAATTTTTTTTAATATTGGTTCTGATATTGTATTGGTGAAAATGATGCAATTTCACAAGATATCTCATTGTTTAATAAATATTTTTCTTATGTATCTCAAATCCATCAAATCCATTTTATTTAGAGGTTGCTGTTTCTCCTTGACACATGTTGAATTCTGATTCCCATATCCATGTCCATAGAATACTGGCTTGTATGTTAGCCTACAAAATCATTTCTGTCATTTCAAGATTGTAATGCTGCTTTTCATGATTTTATAATAAACAATATTTTTATTTCCATCTTTCTAGTTTCCTACATGTACACTAGCCATTTCAAGAAAAATTTGTGGTTAGCACTTGCGTCATCAATATTGTTCTTTTGATCATGTTTTCTTACATTGACCACAACAGGCTTTGACTCACTTAGAAGGTGTTCGAAATCCATTGCCTACTTCGATGTATGATTTTTATGTTCTTATTGAGACAATGGGCACTGACGAATCATACAATAAGTAAGCTTTTTAATGATTATCTATATTTAACCACTACTAGAAACTGCCAAATCATTTCTTTAGTGAAAGATGCATTAGAATTGTGAGTAAGATTCTTCTGTTAAGTTAAGAAGACTATTCTTTACAGCTCTAAGTTAGTCAGAGGACCTACACATTTATCAGCTGCCTGATTCCATGTTTTCTGTCTTATTTTTACCATTTCTTAACATGTAAATGCAGATTCATGACTTCTTATTTCCAGGAAACAATCTTGTGCATGTTGGACTCTCAATCTGGCCCTGGTCCTGGTCCTTAAAGTCTAAAACCAATTGGAAGTCCACAAAAGAGAGAGAGAGAGAGAGAGAGATAGTAACGTTAACACCTAGTCTGAGGCCTTGATACCATGAACCTTATGAGTTTCTCCAATTTATCAAGTCTCTCTAGAGACCACACCTCATGAGAAGAAGTCCTGTTATAATTCAGGTTTTTTTTTCCCTGTCTACCATAATATTGTACCTTATCATGTCGTGCCTGATCAACCATTTTATATGGATGTCTAATATATTTAGTTTTGATACCAGGTGTCATTCCTCGTAAAGTTTAAAATTGATAAATGTACTGTCTCTCTTATTTTTATTAGTAAATCATGTCTCAGATTCTTAGGATTATTTACTTTTGTGTTTTTCCAGAGAGAAGCTTGAAGCATTCCTACTACGATCCATGGAAGGTGGTTTGATATTGGATGGTGTGGTAGCCCAAGATATAAACCAAGCATCCTCATTTTGGCGTATCCGTGAGGTTCTATCTCATTGATCTCTTTAAATTCAACTGGAAAGAAAAAAAAAATTAGTGATGACATATCTCTTGTGGAGTTTGGAGGGAAGATGTGTTTGAACATTTTGACTTCATACTTGATATCCTCATAAAAGAGAATGCTCTATTCAAAGTAAAGAAACACAGTGCATCATATGAAACACAATGAAGGAGATGAATGCCTAAGTACCTAATTTGGGCATTCTTTAGAAATTTAGGGGTGTTTGTTTGTCAAAGAATCAGATGGATGTATTCTCCTTCAGTTAACTTCCCGACTGAAATCAACCAAGGTCCACCTTTCTCCTACTTTGGCCCCAAAAGCCACTTGATTAGGTTCTTACGCATTAATCATTGTATATCCGTGGATGCATGAGAGGTTAGGACCATGTTACCTGGTCATTGGTATGCATGGTTTTGGTCTAGCTTTACCCTGCTTGAAAATACCCTGGTATGTTAGGTAAGCTTAGTCAATTTGCTTTTAATATCACCTAGCTCTGTAGACCAATTTGTTCATACGTCATATGTGATTGACAATCATAATTTTATGATAATGCTCTATCTAGAGTAATAGAGTGGTTTTAGTCATGAGAATGTAGCATATGAGAAACTAAAGTAGTACTTATAAGGACAAGAATTATGTAGGCTGGATCAAGGTTCTAAATTTTGGCCGAAATCTTTGGTGTTGGACGAAATATTTTGGTTTTAAACCAGGTCAAAGTGAGACCATGGTTCGAAACCAAAATGTATAGTATTTCAGTCGAAATATATTGTTTCGACCAGGTTTTGACTGAAAACACTGTTTCGGTTGAAACTTGTCTATTTAGACCCTTGAAACTTGGTGTCGACCTTAGAAGTTAGAGTAGTACAAGATATGGAACCATATACAGTACAGGTGGGACAATATACAACACACAACACTTAATTATGACTAATATCATTTATAAAACTTCTCGACCCTCGAAGCTTGGTGTTGACCTTAGAAACTAGAGTAGTACAAGACAGGGAATAGTACACAAGCGGGACAATGTACAGCACACAACAATTATTTATGATTAACATCATTTAAGTAAATTTTTATTAACTTTTATATTTCGTTTACTTAAGATATTATTCATAAGTAATCCAATAAAAATAGTCTACAATTCAAATTCTAAAAGGATAAAAAGTCAATTTTCTAATTAAAGAACAAAATTGGATTTACGATTGCGGGGCGATTTTTAATCTTAAAACTACTATCATTTTTCTCCAATCTAAAAGTTCCGTAAATCTTAATAAAATAAAACATCACTAAAAACCAAGAGCCTGCCAAATAATTTTTTGTTTTGATGTCCAATTCAAGCGACTATAACTAGCATTCGCATACCTTAAACAATGTTTAACAGGAGCATAACTCTTTCAATATAACTCGGATTCACAATCATCTGAATGAAAATAATTTTTTAGGCTTCAAAACGAAAGATTGTTTTGCTGGAATCTTGGTTTTTAGTGATGTTTTGCTCTAATAAGATTTGCAGAATTTTTAGATTGGAGAAAAAGGCCAGCATATGAAAGTTGAAAATCGCCTTGCGATCTAAGGTCGAATTTTTGTTCTTGAAATGGAAAATTGACTTTTATTCTTTTGGAATTTGAATTTTAGACTATTTTTATTGGGTTCAAATGGGGGATGTTTGTTTATTTATGAATAATATCTTAAGTAATTTTTATTAACTTTTAATAAACATTTACTTATAGGATATTAGTCATAAATAAGTACTACCTATTAAACTTTGAATACAATGTCAAATTCTAGCATATACTAGCAAACTTGGGTCTACACCACATAATACCATTTTGGATGTTTTTTCTTATATAAATGGAGGGAATATCTGTAAAAAGGATAAAATAGGCTACGCAAACAAAATCAGGGCAAAAAGCCAACTTCTGGGAATCGAGACCAAAGTTTTGAGTTCACCCAGAAAAAATCCGAGATTTCGGCCCCATTTCGGCCGAAATCTGTTTCATTTCGGTTTTGAGGCTGGTTGAAACTAGCCCCGAAACCGAAACCAAAATTGAGAACCTTGGGTTGGATAATATCAACTTCTCACGAGGGAAACACAATGTGAAGTCTTGGAAGATTTGAAGAACTAAAGATTGAACAGCGAGCAATTATACGAACAGATCAGATTAAAAAGAGTAAGAGATTGAAAGAAAATAGTAGAATATGTTGTACTGCTAGTGTTGTGCTAGAACTCCTTGAAGATTATACATGGAATATCCATGGGACAGGTAAACCTTGCAGCAGAACTCTTTTCTTTTCAATCAATCATGCAGTGGTGAATAATGGGCTACATACATGGCTTCTTCCTTTTGCATAATTGTTCCCCATTATTGTTCTAATCAGAGATGCACTAATGCTATCGGAAAATCAAAACAGCCAAAATATTAGAACCCAACAGAACATTGGACAAAATAAAAAAGTGTACTGTGAGCCAGGCCTATAACATGGAAAAAATTACAATAATGCCTCATAATAGTTTAGAAAAAATTAAATTAAATACATGCAAAACAAAATTAACCACACTACATTTTTTTTTATGTAATTGGGCCTTCGGTGCCATGGAGCACTGGACCAGACCTGTACATGAATACGAGTGGATACCACAAGGTACTTGAGCCTTGTTGGTCATGTCTTACACTGCATAAAGAGCGAGATCATCTTAGACACTGAAATTTAGTGATGGAAAGGGAGAATTAGAGAGAGTAATTGTTAGTTTTAATAATTGCTAATACAAAATAAATAGAAACTAGTTGGGGGAGTCAATAATAAAGAAGAGACTGCACAGACTAGGTACTTAATTTTTATATGATGTTAATGTTAAAGAGGCTTTAACAAATGTGGAGATTCGACAAGCTTTAGAACCATTGGAAGACTACTTAAGAGTCGGAAATAATGGAAGAAAGTGGGTTGTCCTGGTTAACTAAGTTATTCAACACGATTAGTAGAACTATTATGCTAGATGAATGGTGGACGGGGTTAACGCAACATTAAGGGTGTTCCATGTGACCTGGTGGTGGTGGGTTGTTTGAATCAGGACACAGCCTTTGTGTAAAGCAGGGATAAGGCTACATACATCTTCCCTCCCTAGACCTCGCAGTTGTGGGAGCCTTGTGCACTGGCTACGCCCTTTTTAACTGAAGGAATTTGGAATCGCACCAACTATTATGGGAATAAGCATATCAGACATAATACAAAACTTTAGGAAAGTGATTGAGAGCAAATTAATAAATGGAACTAGAGTGAAATGCTAAGTTAAAATTATAAAAGAATGATTTAAAATCATAAAATCTTAAGATTAAGCAGACATAAATAGAGCATACGGAGTGCCACTTTAGGGAACTAGAGGAGTAGAAACAAAGAAGTTAAAATTGACTAAAAAGATAACGTAGAGCTACAATTTTCACTTGTTCAATCATCAATGATGAAGGAGAGGTACACAAAGATGTGTCCCGGAGAATTAGCATGGGGTGGAAGAAGTGGAGAGGTGCTTCATGAGTGTTGTGATATTAAGGAATATACTTAAAATAAAATGAGTGCATTGGCATTGTAGTATGTGCGGTTTTTCAAGGCAATTTGGGATCACAGGTGGATTTAGCTTTTGTATTCAAAGTTTCTGGATTAGATTTAAGTCCAACGGTTGAGTTTTTTTCTTTCCTTTTTCCCCTAAGCAACAAGTGGTTGTTGCTATGAATTGTTATAGTGGGGGGTATAATAATCATTCTTGCAATTGCCAATTTTCACATTTCATAGTGACTTATTAATATAGTAATGTTAATTGACGACAGTAATTAATTAATATTAATAGTAAACACTAAATGATGGTAAAAATAATGGAAAAAAAGTATGATTGTTGTAGTAATGAACCTTTCCTATAATGAACATTTCATAGTGACTTACTAATATAGTAATGAACCTTTCCTATATTGTTGTAGGGTGTGCCAGAAGCACTGGCAAGGGCAGGGGCTGTCTATAAGTATGATTTGTCATTGCCTGTTGAAGACATGTACGGTCTTGTCGAGGAAATGCGACTCCGACTCGGTAATTGATCTTATTGTCAATGTATTATTGGGCTCCACCAATTAATCTGATCTTCTCTAAGGTTTTTAATTGAAAGAACCAAATTCATGTGGAATAGCTATGTTCTGGAGTCAATTTGAGGCGTAAAATGTTCATCTCAACACAAATGAATAAGTTTCAAATTCATTGATTTGAGTCCTTTTTTTGACACAATCATTCCCAGATCAATCAGCAAAAGTAGTGGGATATGGTCACCTTGGAGATGGCAACTTGCACCTGAATGTTTCAGTTCCTGATTATGATGATGCAGTAGGTTCTTATTCCAAAAGGTCCCCTTTATTCTGAAGAATTTCCCAACTAGTTCCTTATTTAACTACACTTAAATGCCGCAGATTCTTGCACAAATTGAACCTTTTGTCTATGAATGGACGTCTAAGCGTCGTGGAAGTATCAGTGCGGAGCATGGCATTGGACTGATGAAAGCTAATAAAATTCACTACAGCAAGTCGCCAGAAACTGTAAGTGTCTCATATAAGCCCTTCTGCCTGAATCTTGCTGATGATAAGTTCATTGACATTGGAATATTACCATCTTTGGGAGGTTGTAGTGCCTCTGGTCCTTTTTGAACTTACTCCATGATTAGAGATTTCTGCCAAATATATATGATAGCCCTAGTCTGTTTCTATGGTCTCTGCAATTTTATTGTTATTTCTTCTGGTCTCTTGAAGAATTGAAGACATAGTGTCCTAATTTCTATTATAAACTGTTCATATTGACTTCAACCAAAATGGATTAAATTCACTTGAAACATTCTCTCAGTTTGGAAAGTACTTCGAACTCGTATTTTTGCTGTAGATAACCTTCAGTGTTTTTTATTTCATGAAATATTTTGGGTTTATACAGCCTTATGTGAGCTGTTTTGTTCAGGTGCAACTAATGGCTTCCATCAAGAAGTTGTTGGATCCCAATGGAATACTGAACCCTTACAAGGTTCTTCCACACTATGTGGTTTCTCAGGCCTGAGGTACAACACTCGAATCTAGACCCCATTCCAACAATGTCTGCTTAAACTGGGGTTGTCATAATAATGCAAGGATGCTTGGAAAATGGTTCAGATGAGACAGCTGCATTTATGTTAAAAATTTGGAAATTTGTTGCTGTCCAGTCATATTTCCTTATCCAAAGAAATAAATCTGAAACCCAAATCTGCTTTTCTCGTCCAGTTTACCGATGTCTCTGTTAAAGAAGGTGTGAAGTCCACAGGTTTCTGAGTGGACTCTTCATTTGATATCCCACCTAAATTAAGTTAGAGGCCCAAAAAATGACTCAAAGCTACCGACCTTATGAAAAATTGAGTTCGGAATCAAAGCTATATGACTGGAAGGTTTGAGGCAGTAGATTTTTTTTTACCCAAAAGTCGATGAAATCCCATCAATTATGCCTGTGACATCTTGGTATCCTTACTGGAACCAAGGGGGAAATATGAATATACAAACTATGCCAAATAACCTGAACACATTAACTGCTACTAAACTAAAGCATTGAGAAACATGCTAGTCTATCTTAGAATGATGGATGGACATGTTAATCAAGCACAGAAAAAGATTGACAAGTGGATCGGTTTGTTTCCTTTATATGTTTGGGAGATAAATGCCAAAGGTGATGAACATGAGGAGCCCATGAAATACCTTTTCTCAACTTCCAGCTCGATTCCCTGGTGTCAATATTCCTGCTTAGTTACGATATTACACAGCTTAAAATATACATATGAACACGAGCATACAACTGTCATTAAATATACAGAGGCATTAGATGAGAATCTGGGAATAATGAGCTGGGTAATTTTGGCAATACAAAGGCAGGGCATTTACGATGTTGTTGGTTGGATTTCTTCACCTAGGGTAAAGGAAATCTCTCTCTCTCTCTCTCTCTCTCTCACTCATGTGGAAAGTTTGAATTTCCAAATATAATGTACAATGATGACTTTTTTTTTCTTTTTTTTTTTCCTTCTAGAAGGTAAGAGGAAAGGACTTAGAGTGCCTGGCCCATTCTTTGTCATATGGATAGTTATTTGGTATTTTTATCTGTTGGATATGGTGCTTTGACCTTTTTTATAATTTTCAACCAAAAATTATTATAAAAAAAAAGTTTGCAAATATTCTCCTTGCAATTAGCAATGTTGGATAGAATTGAAAATCAACTCATAGATAGATGATGGCGTGAAAAAGCATCTATGGAATCTGAAAGCAAATTGACAAAAAGTGGGCATGAGGAGCACCTTCAGGAAGCTGTGTATCAGGGACCCATCCCTCAAAATTATATTTCTTTACTCTGGTCTATCATTCTATTTTCGTAAAATTCTTTTTTTTTTTTTTTTGGATTGGGGGGGGGGGTATGAGAAGTGGGGAATGGAAAGAAAAGGCTATGCTTTGTTGACATCCTAAAACACATCGAATGTAAGTATCTAACTTTATCTTCAATGAGATCAAATCTAAGTTATCATAAAAGATCTTTACTTAATTAATTCAAAATGTGCAATAAATAAATAAAATTTGAAGGGAAGACAATACATTGAACCTGATGCCTATCCAACCAATTTAGTCTTCACTGAATTTTCATATCATAAAAGATGGAAGAAAGAATTAATTCCGGGACCAACACATATACACTCAACTATTTGACTCCATTTCAGTGCACAACAACTCCAATTCCCCCACCCTAACAATTCCTCGATTCTCATGAATCTCTTCTTTTTTTTCTTACTCCATGCTGCTTCTCTGTTTGGTACAAACACCGCGATAAACCAACGTAGACCAACCATCTGGAGATAATAATTCTTGGACTGAATTTTCATTATCAATGCTGAAAAGAAATATTCATACGCTGTTGGGTGTTCAGTGGGATTAGATTAGAATCCAGAAACAGTGGATGCTTTACTGTTACTCAATATTCCCCTGTTAGTTGATTTCTGGAAAACATTTTTCCAAAAGTATGAGGACTTGGATTCATGTGGAAAATGGGCTTAGAATATGCTATCTTAAGATTGGACTCCACTCTTAATTGGGATGGGATCTAGCAACTGGGTACTGTTTAAAATTTGGCAAGCAAAGGAGAATGATTGAGAGTCAATAAACATTGAAGCCGAAAGAGGATGCAAGGCCCAGGATGTCCATGGTTCAAATCCTTCTGTCACATTGTGCCAAAGGTACTTCTTCACCTCCTTTACTAGATGGTAACATAACTCTAATGTAATGTAGATGTAAGTAAGATAATCAACAAAAAAAAAAAAAGGAGGAATTTTTTTTTTCTGCTTTTGGAAATGAGGGGGAATTGTTTAATGCAGTGGAAACTTTGGTATAGATGCTTCTTTCCATAAGATGGAATTGGAACACAGCAAACGTCACAAAAAAGCAAGAAACCATTTATTCTTGACTTAAAAGCAAAGTTCCTTTCCTTCCTTCACTTATTATTCCTTCTTTCTACATTTTGTTTTGATCTAACTTAATACGATATCTTTGCAAAAAGATCGCCATGCTACCGGCATAGCCTGTTTTGGACTAAGAGAAGGCAGGGAGGATAGAAAGAGAGAGGAAAAAAAAAGCCATGTGAGAAGGAGCAAGCGGCCAATAGCATGTACGACATTTTCTCCCGATTAATTTGAATATTTAGTAAAGAAATGAAAGTATGAAGAGTGTGTATGTGGCTCATCTGGTTATGCCATGTGGTGGATGATGTGGCAATATTGATCACTAATTATACATGGTCTGGATTGCTTGTGTATCAAGTTTAAGCCTAATTCAATATTATACCCTCCCATATCATGACATGCACCAACCCTGATAGTCTATGGACTATTAATATGCATCCATTAGGTAGCTATGGATTTTCAAAGTTTTACTTTGCTATATGATTGACTCTATTTAGGCTACATTTTGATAGAAGAGAAACGAAATAGGTCTACCTATCTACAAATTTCCATCCAAATTGCCATATGGCATATGTTCATAGGGTCATCTAAAAATCCCTTTCTAAGTGGGCGTCTCATGTCCTATTGTTCTTTGCTATTTAATATCTATTGTATGTACATATCCCTACCTAATTTTTGTTGCCATATGTACTAACTATGCTAGTGATCTAATCACCTTATTACCAATATGCATACCCTGTATATCATCTCTCAGTAGAGGACAGATTAGTCATTGATTCGTTTATATAGAATTAAAATGAAAATGTAAAAAATTTAAAAAATAAATAAATAAATAAAAAGTGAACCTTGACCAGATATCTATTTTTTTTTTAATCAATGCAGAGGCTATCTTCAAACTTATCACAAAAAAAAATTCATTAAGAGATGATCCTCTGTTCTATAAATGTATTTAGAACATAACATTTTTTATTATTTTTTTATTTATTATTAAAAATAATTAAATCCAAAATAAAAAAGAGTTTTTACAAATTTTTTTGAAAGTGACTCGAATATTCTATCAATCAATAACTATAATATCGTTAAAAGGAAAAAAAGATTTCACAAAATTTTTTGAAAGTGACTCAATTGTTTTGTCAGTCAATTATTAATATTGTTTCAAAAATTTTTTAATAGATATATAAAATAACATAAAATTTTTTTTGAATAAAATAACATTAATTTTATTACGAAAAAAAAACTAACATAAATTTATCTTCACAAAAGAAAATCAATTTTGTTGTACTAATAGGATTAAAAAAAAATTATCAGAGGAGATGTGAATAAGGAAAACACATTAATTAAAGAGAATTAATTTATTTATAGAAAATGATTAAATTATTAATATATATATATATATAAAGGGAAAATAAATTAGAAAACGACAAAATAGGCATACAACGAAGGAAGACGGATGGGTCCCCATTCCCAGAGTTGAAAACCATTGCATAGAAAGGTCCTTTCTCTTCCTCCATCGCTCCTGAATATTTCTCAGGATCTTTCTATCTCTCCTTCGCTTCTCAAAATCACCCTCTCCCCCATAATCTCTCTCTCTCGCTCTCTGCTGCCTTGTCGAAGAAGCATGACCAGCTCCTCCGCTTCTTCTCGCAAGGTTCTCTCTCTAACGTTCTCTTTCTTTGATTTTGCACCCTAATTTATACTTCAATTTCTTATTTTGTTTGTTTGTTGCTCCCATCTCTCTTCCCTTCCACTTCTAACCTTCGTTACTGCTTATCTGTGGCCTCGTAGGCTTTGAGCAAGATCGCATGCAACCGACTTCAAAAAGAACTCCTTGAGTGGCAGGTTAATCCTCCCGTAGGTTTCAAACACAAAGTCACCGATAATCTCCAAAGGTTAGGGTTATTAGGTCTCATTTTTCACTCGGTTTAACTATTCCTTTTTGAAAGTTAATTACTTAATGACTCATTTGTCTTTTTTGGTTCTTCCTCATATTCTTAATTGCGTTATACGCTATGTGTTTTTCTTCTTTTTTGCCTTGAAGGTGGATTATCGAAGTTGCTGGAGCTGCAGGAACTTTATATGCTAATGAAACGTATCAGCTTCAAGTAGATTTTCCTGAGCATTACCCTATGGAAGCGCCGCAGGTAGGAAAAAGATCCGATCTTCATAACATAGTGAGTTTTTTGAAGTTTATTAATTTTCTTTTGGCTTGTACAGGTTATTTTTCTCGCTCCTGCTCCGCTGCATCCGCACATTTACAGTAACGGTCATATATGTTTGGGTAAATGGGATTTCGTCCGCTTGTGCTTTTTTATCATTCATGCTGATGTTCTGTCTGTACAATGCCTCGGAGGCTTTCCTTCTCCATGTTTGTGGCGGCAATGCCTGCATTCAGAATCAGGGTCGACCCTATATATTTGCTATAGGTTCACCGTTCTAATTGTAGGCTTGTGCTGCCCACGAGGTGGGATGGTTGATCTCCCAGTCAAATCTTTTAGTTCTGATGTGATTTTTGGTTTTTCATTTGTATAGAAAAGCTTGTATATTTGTTGTGATGATGTGTGAAAATATCCTGGCGTTTGATGCTTGTTCATATTCTTATTTATTTATTTTTCTCAAGAGTTGAGCTCTGGGGAGGATGAATTTTATCTTGTTTCCACATAATGTTTGTTTAAAGGCGGGGCACTCTCTTTCATTAAGAGTCTATGTAATGATATCTTCTGTTGTACATTAGGTGATGATGAAATAATTTGTGCTCACTGGTTTCTGTCCTTACGGAGTTGATGTCACATTTCATCATCTCAAATCTTTGTGAGCTAGCTGAAGGCTGCTTATTCCCCTGCTTTTAAGTCACCCTGTGCCTTACATGCTAGATTTGAGAGCTAGCTGGAAGGCTGCTTATTCCCCTGCTTTTAAGTTACCCTGTGCCTTACATGCACAGGAAGTTATTCTCTTCAGCTAAAAAGGGCGTGATGTCAATATTATTTGGATGCTATTATGAAAATTTAAATTACTGGTTGGCGTGGACCATTGTCAATGTTATAATGAATGAATGATTAAAGAATTTAAATCCTTTAGCTTGAAATATTGTATTATTTTTATCTACTTATGGAAGCGTTACAAAGTATCATATTACAATACTATTTAATTTAACATGATCACATACATACATGCATGCATACATACATATACTATTTGAAACATTTAAACAATGGCTAATATTCAGATTCTTGACTCTATCTGACATCGGATGAAAGCCATGGATGGACCAAAGGCCCTGATGGGGTTGTGATGGCATTGTTTCTGTTTGTAGGTTTTATCCCCATTCATAATTGGCCTGCCCCCATTTTTTGTATCAGCAACAACAGAAAATTAAATCCTATCTCCTCATTCCTAATATGCTAAGACTCCTACACTGGAAACAAATAAAGAAAAAAATCACAATCCAAATCTTCCTTCTTTGGTGGGTTCGCCACTCACCTTCAGATTTTTTGGACCTCATCCAACTGCTAAATTGCTGACCATCAGGCAAGGAACTCCAAAAGATTGGTTTTGTGCTAAGATAAAAAGTTTAATCTAAGTTGAATGCAAAGAAATACAACAAAGTGCTGAAGTAATTTGAAGAGGGGTGGGGAAGGGAACTTGCTGGTGGCCATGCTAAACAGTTTGTCTGGATGTACCCTAGGATGAGCTAATCCACTGGTTCCTCTGTTTTCAATTAGCTGGATTATATTGCCTATTTAATATGTCTCTTCCCTTGTGTCATTTTTATTTCATCGTCAAGAAAATAAATTATTTATACACTAGCTTGTGTTTTCTGTGGGTTATGCCACATGTTCTATTTATGAATGGATCTGCCCCTTTTTTTTTTCTTTTTTGCCTTTAATACAATTTTAGGAAGAGGATTGGGAGCATTCGGGCAAAGTTTGGCCTGTTAAATTGTGGGGTTGATGCCTAGATGATCATGTAGGCTACAGTGTCCCCCCCCCCACACACACACACACCAAAAAAAAAAAAAAAAAAAAAAAAGTTACCAGGGTTGGCTGGCACATTGACATGTATGGAACCTATCCAGTTAAACAGAAACTATAATGAGCAGTGGCGATATCTTCTTTGTGAGTCAATTATTGTTATCAGTTATTTGAAAATCAGAATGGGACTACTTGGAAGTCAAATTTGCTCCGAGAATTCTCTTTGTTAGACACTGGTTGTCACCTCTATATTCCAGAGCTCCTATATTTTTCCTGGTGTCATGCATATGGTACAGGGTTGCGTCTTTATTGATTACTGCAGTTAAGATGATCCCACAGTAGTGTCTTATCCACTTACCATCCAAATTATGGACCTTCAAACTGACATTTCTTTGCTCTTTCTGTGGCAGATATTTTGTATGATTCTTGGTCCCCAGCCATGACTGTTAGTTCCATCTGTATCAGCATTCTCTCCATGCTGTCAAGCTCCACTGTTAAGGTTCATGTCCAATTCCACTTTAAAGTTAATTGCTCATCATTTACTTAGAAAAGGGAAGGGGTTTGGGATTTGGGATTTTTTTTTTTTTTTTTTTTGGGGGGGGGGGGGGGTGCTGTTTCTCGCCCTTTCAGTTGAAATGACATATGTTTTTATATAAAAAAAGACTTAATGGAATTTGCCTATGTGCAGCAACGACCTGCGGACAACGATCGCTATGTGAAGAACTGTAGAAATGGTAGATCTCCGAAGGAGACAAGATGGTGGTTCCATGATGACAAAGTGTAATCATAAAATGATTAATGATTAAAACACCTGCCTTTGGTTGGTGGGTTAAGAAAGTAGTAGATAGGTTGCATTCCCTTCTGAAAGAAAGGGGACAGAAAAGGATCTTAACTCCCCCTGAAAAAAAGAAGAAAAAAAAAAAAGGGCAGTGGAAATGCCCTTCCCTTCTGCAAGTGCTGTAAATTTGCAAACCTCAGTATGTATAGAGGAAGAGTAGTTTGTGTTTTAGCAAAATGGTTTATAATGACCCTACATATAGCTTGTTTGTACCTCTTGGATAATGTATTCCCTGCATCTTAATCATAATCGTGTACTACTTTCTGAATCTTTATCTCATGTTGTTCGACCTAGATAAAGGTTTCTTAAAAATTATGTAGTTGAAGTTTCCCTTTATTTTATCATCATGATTCATGTACCGAATAATTTTCACTTTCATTTTTCGGCTATATCCATGGACTCATCATTGATTTATCAACAGGGTTTCTTTTCTTTCATCAAAAGGGTAGACTTGGTCATGGTCGAGTGGTTTTTGTCCTTGGTTGGCGAAAACCATCAGTCCACCAATACATGCTGGCCGAATGGGAATGCATTAGTTGTTCACCAATCATGCAATGATGGGTTTCATTGTTAAAAAAAAAAAAAAAAAAAAAAAAAAAAAAAAAAAGAGCATGCCACGTAAGATGGTGTTCTACGGGAATAAAATCTGATCCTGTGAAAGACAACAGCTCAGTGAGGTTTGTGTAGTTTTTCCTCGGTTGTTAAATTGATTTGGAGAGAGTATTCCCACGCCTCCAGTGTGGAGTAATATCCCATTCTACACCAATTCGGACGTGTGAAGTGGTGGATTTGAGATGGATGGGAAAGCATTTCAATTATAAAATATGGTTTAGCCCCAAAAAAAAAAAAAAAATCAATTTGAAAAGATTAAATAAAAGAAGGGAGAAAATCTCTAGCCTTGTCATTTCACCCTTCATTTGTATGACTATTTTGCCTTTGATCATTTCCCCTCAAATGAGGGCGAAAAGGACACAGCAGGATGGAGATTCAAATCCTCTCATACCTCTCATGTTGGCATGAAAAAATTTAGTGGTTGTCATCCACTATGTACGTATATCAATACATTGATATGTGCACAGTAAATACAACCACTGGATTTCTTCATACCGTCATGAAAGGCATGAGAGGATTTTTTTTCCATCGAAGAAAGATCCCTCTCCCATAAAAGACAAGACAATCAAAGGCTCAAGGAAATTTATCACTCCTCTAAAATCTTTTTTTGATTATTATTATTATTATTATTGTGTTAATTGGTTTTTCCAATGGAATTCACCATTTCTTCTTCCCTACAATTTTCAAAGAGAAGGGTCTAATCATTGGTGGGACATATTACAATCTTATACATAAACTTACATTTAGTCTTAAGATGAGAATCATTTGATTAAATAACCGTTGGATGAGGAGAGAAGATGTGAGAGAGAAAACTATACACTAGTTCGTTTTTCCAATTTTTTTACAGTACATATTGTCTATATTTTTAAGAAAAATGTACTACAAGATAGTGATGCATAGTTACAGGTCAGGTTTGTGAGGAAAGTGAAAATTGAAAAGTGCAAGTGGTAAAGATGATATCCACCTATTCCTTTTCGGAGCTTTACTTAGATCGGGGGAGAAGGTTCAAGAGCCAAAAGTTCTTTCAAATAGAACAATTCCAATTGTTATTCTCTCTCACATCATTAATACCCTACCTCCTCTCTTTGAACAAATAAATGCTCTCTATGGTCTCCCCATTTGATTGGTGATACGATTATAATATGTCTCTCTAGCGTGTAGATCTTTTTTTTTTCTTTTTCTTTTTATCGTTCTTTTTCATTTCACCTCTAAATTTAAGTTTCAGTGTTTTAAAAATTGGTTTGTAGGTACTGATTTGGATCCTCCTCTATCGTTGAAGGGAATCTAATCATGATAGCACTGGATGAACTCTAACTATTGGATCACGTTTAAAACTTAAAGAGACTGGAGAAGCATAGAAGATCTTTTGCCCAAGGGTATAGCCCTGCATTTAGGAGGGGGAATGAGAGAAAATAAAGGTGCAAATAGCACGGGTTGAGATTCTCTCTCTTTATTATGATCTAATGGTATAGGTGTCGGGTGAACTCCAGCCTCCCCTGAATATAAGCTGGAGCTGGACGAATTTTTTTATTCTAGAGTCTAGACAACACCAGTGTGGCCAGGAATACTTGAAACCTCGACCTTCTGTGGCGACAGCGCTCACAGCCTTTCATACTCGCGACTGTGCTAAGAGGCAGCCACAACTGAAGTTGGAATACTGCCAGGGGAGAGGATTTCTACACGAGAGAGAGAGGGAGATGCACGTTTTCCGACAGCCTGCAGTTAGTAGATGGTGGTGGAGATGTCAGGGACTTCGAGCAACAGCAACCGTGTTTGTGTCCCTTCGACGCCTTCCTTTTTCAATCTCTTCTCTTCCCCTTACGCATCGCGTTTTTACCTTCTGTTCCACCTCTTCACCAAACCTCTCACCAACTACAGACAACATTCAGACTCATCTTCATCACGAAGAAGAAGAAGAACCACCACCCTCCAAGGCGGTAACAATATAACATTACCTCTTTTTCTCTCACACCCCCGGTCGAGAGTCGAGAGAGCGTGCGCGTTTGTTCTTGTCTGCTGTTATTTCTTCCCTTTTGTTTTCCATCAACACGAAATGTCTTTTGGATTCGATATACAAGCAGAAATGTAGTAGAAGGCTGACTGCCGAAACCTAAGATTGGTTTTGTGCTGTTGCCAGACCTCATCTAGGTTTTTATCATAGTAAACTAATCTTGAATTCGGTGTTCCGCACATAGAATTCAATTTCTCTTTGTTTCATTGAGAAAGACTCCCAAGGTTCTTGATGCGCGTTTGCATCTTATTTTATCTGTGCACCATTGTGGCATCATTGTATGCGGAGCCTTCTGCTTCTTTTTTCTTTTTTCTTTTTTTTCTTTTTTTTTAGTTCTGATCCCGAGTATTGCTTACATCACTTGTTACTTCCCTATCCCTTTTTAATTCATGCTATATTGCATTATGAATTTGCAGGGCCCTTTGAAATCTGGTTTATATCTTGTAGCTACCCCAATTGGCAATCTTGAAGATATCACTTTACGGTATGTCTTGTGTGTATGAAATGGAACAAAAGCTTTGGTTTACTTTCGCATGCTTATGTACTTGTTTTGTCTTCCTCTTCTAATTGACCACACTTAGTTTAGACTTCAATCAATCCATGCAATAATGAAATCCTGTTTTGCAATCTTTTCCGTTATGGCATGTCAATGGGTGTTATCCTTAAACAAGGAGGAGAAGCAGAATTTGTACATACACATAGAACAGAGTGAGAGAGACAAAATGTAGTTTAGAGAAAAGGAGTCCTGTTCTTTGGTACCAGCAGCTTCTTAATTGTCGCATTTATTGGTGCAGTGCTCTGCGGGTCTTAAGATCAGCAGATGTGATTCTTTCAGAAGACACCAGGCATTCAGGGAAATTGCTCCAGCATTACAATATTAAAACTCCCCTCGTAGGTTTTCATAGACTTCTTTGTCCTGCGTATTGGTAGCTTGTTCTACAATTCTTACTGATTGCATGCTTTAGATTTTCAGCTAAGTTATCACAAATTCAATGAATCACAACGAGAAAATGCAATACTTCAGAAGCTGCAACAGGGCAACATAGTGGCACTGATCAGTGATGCCGGGACACCTGGTATCAGTGACCCTGGTACCGAACTAGTGAGTATTTGTTAGAATCTACTTCTACACCACCTTTGCATAGCATTTCCACCTCTCTTTTCTTTGCATTATGGAAAAATATCTGAAGTGTGAGGAAGTAGAATAATTTAATGAAGCTTCCATTGGGTTCACATCTCTTGGCGAAACAATAACCTCAAAAGATGCTCCATGTTTTCACTTGTTTGTGAACATTGCTTGACTCATACTGCTTATGCAGATATGATGCTTTAGCTGTACATATTTTCTTTTTTAATGTATTGATACTACTATCTTTTCTTTATTTGTTAGTATTAATCCTTTGCAACGTAGGAAGCCCTTTTATGTAATAATAGACCTCTCTCAAACTGCTTGGGAACGAGCTAAAATCATTTTTAAATGTTATTTTGAAGAATGAATTGCCATCACTCCCATTTAAGACCAGTTATTCATCAATAATGGTTCAGGAATTGTTTTTGGGTCAATGTCAGTAAAAACCAAAATACAAGTTATTCATCAAAAAGAGAAAAAGTTTAATTGTCTGTTGATGGAAGAAATGAAGTATGGGAGAATTTTCCTGGTGAATTAAACCATTCCAGCTGGTACTAGAGAAACAAATAAATGGTTGCAATTTGGGTCCTCCTTGAGAATTAATGGTTGCTTGTTTATTGATATTCTGGAACACTGACTACTTGTTTGAAATGAGATTGAAGGTCTGAAAATTTGTTTCTTGAGAGCAACACTGGAAAATCATATTCTGACTCTTGATGCAGGCAAAGTTATGCGTGAATGAAAAGATACCTGTTATTCCTATCCCTGGGCCTTCTGCTTTTGTTACTGCACTTTCTGCATCGGGTTTGGCCACTGATGAGTTCACATTTGGTAATGTGTTCAGAAATTTAGTATGTTCCTACATGCTTCCATTCTGGAAACGCTCTTTGAAAAAAAAAAATTCTTTCAATTGGTACTTAATTTCCTATTTATGCCTGCAGTTGGTTTTCTTCCTAAACATGCTGGCTCAAGGAGAGAGAGGCTGCTCATCTCTTCCAAAGAAACTGTGACGCAGATATTCTTTGTTCCTCCACACAAGCTTCATCAGTTTCTGGAAGAAACTTCTTCACTTTTCAGTGACTCAAGGTCAAAGTTTTGGAAGAGAACTCCTTTATCTGTGGCATTACAATGAAAGTTAATACCATTTTATATCTAGAATTTTCTTCCAAACATTTCATTAAGACTTCTTTTGGACTTTTACACTGCAGGCGATGTGTCATAGCTCGAGAGATGACTAAACTTCATGAGGAGGTAAATCTTATTGAGATCTTCCTATATACAATGTCTTTCCTGAATGTTAAGAGACTTTTGGATGTCATGCCCTTATTTTCTCTCAACTGATTTTCTAGACAGGCATATTCTACACACCATGGCTAATGATTTTAATGCCTGGCATAGTTGTTGCTTGACTGAAAAGCTTTGGACCTAATCATTTTTCTCTGTCCTTGTATTTTGTTGTGCTGTATTTTGGCATCATATGTATGGTGATGGTGGATTGATAAGCCAATTTCAGATATAATGGGTGCTTCATTTTGTGTTCTTATTTTTTGACCATGATGCAAGATTAAGCATATCCGAAGTCTTTGTCTTCATAATTTGGTCTATAATTTACAATTCATTCAGTAAACTTCTAGTAATGGTAATCAACTCCAGTGATTTAGGAAGGCTAGTGCTGAACCACCCAAGAAAATTTATTTGACTTGAACTTAGATGATTATTCCACAGAAATAATGTGTTTGAATGCTTAGTCTGTTCATTACGAGGTCACTAGGTTTTGGCAGCTAGAAATAATGCAGATTTAGATTCTTCTGGAATTGCAACTACTTTTGAGTATGAATAATGGACAAGATGCAGGATGTACTCAATACTGGTTTTTGAGAAGCACTTGCTTCTTTGACAAGCTTGACACAGCATTTTAATGGTCTGAAGTGTTGTCCCTTTCAATTGGTCAATGAGTCAATAGTCAGGTTCATTAATATTACTAAAAATGTTTATGGTTTGTTCCCTTGAAATCTGTCTATATAATTGAAACATTATTTATTTCTGTGGTGTGTCCATTGCTTGTTAATTTTTTTATTATGGATGATACTTTATCAGTTTTGGAGGGGCACTTTAGGGGAAGCAAAAGAGGTGTTTTTAACTCACCAACCAAAGGGAGAGATTACAGTCTTGATTGAAGGAAAGGCTAATTCTGTTGCTGAAACTCCATCAGAAGCTCAACTTGAGCATGAACTGAGAAATTTAATCTCCAGTGGCCAGAGTCTTTCCATGGTAATCGATTCTTTACCATAGTTCTATTTATGAGTAAATACTAATTAATAATTTCTATTCTAAATTCTTTCCTATGTGATAAGTATAATGAATTAGGGGCCATTTCTTGGAGAAATGTTTGAAGGTTCAGGCTTCCAGCCATTTTGCACAAAAAATTGCCAACGGTTAGGACGGTCTCCAAATTCACCCCTCCTAGGACCCCACATAGGTGGGACCAGTCCTGTGTATTGGCCCTTTCTATGATAGGTATAATGAATTACGAATAAAAAGTCAAGTTAGTATTTTAGTATTCATTTTCATGACCTTAGACTGACATCAGTAAATTCCAGGGTTCGACTCTGTAAGTTGTAATTCTACATTTTTTAGTTGTCCTTGGAATTATGCAATTGATTTTATGAAGTCATTATTTCATTGAACGTATTACTACTTTTCCTGTGGCTTATCAGTTATTTATTGGTCTCTGATCACTCAAATGTTCATTTTAGGCAGTGAAATTGGTATCAGAAGGAACATCAGTTAAAAGGAAAACAATATATTCCCTTGCACTAAGGAAATTCGGAAAGCAAGTACAAGATGAAGAGGGTTCCAAGTAGGTTTAATTGACTTGTTTATACGTTGACTATTCTTCAAAGGTGCTACTAGGTTTTTATCCTCTGTGTGCTACTCTTTGGTTATTTCCTCTCAAGGGAAAAATTTTCAGGCCAGTTTTAGCTGTTTGTGCAATTTTTTTGTGCCCTTCATTGGGTCAAATGTACAAAGAAATTCTGTTCTGGGAATTACTAGCTTCTTTTTCTATTTGATTGATCAGGGAATGTTTTGACTAATATCCCTTGGCACCTCTTTCATAAGCCCTTGAAGTCATTGAACCCACTGCAAGAGGAATGTCTTTCTAAGCGAAAACTCCTAGGTCAAAAGCTGCAGAAATTATTGAATCCATTTAACTATAGGAATATTTTGTAAATCCGAAATTGAATTGCTATGACTATGTATCAGACCCCTCTTTTTATTTGTTTATATATTCATTGTTTGTGGTTTTCGTAGAGCAAGATACAAGTCACCCTCCAAATGGTATTTTATGAGAAAAAATTTTCACCATGTAATATTTTCTTCTTTTTTTCAATGTATTTCTTTGTATTTTGTTTGAAACCATGGATAAATTCTATATTTCAAGAAAATTTTTGTTTTCCATCATTTTACAAAACAAAACCTAGACAGAAGAGGAACAATAGCAAGAGAAATGGGAATGGGTTTTTCCCTTTTTAACCACTTTTTATACACATTATACGTGTTTAATACGATGGATGATAAAGAGCACCTTCTCTTTGAACCTTCGGAAAAGTATGCATTAAATATGCGACTACAGTATGTGTATAAAATGTAACTTACTAGTATGTTTGCAGGATTTTGAATTAACCAGATGCATGACAAGTTACAAGTCTGGTTCGATGTAAACACGAAATGACGCACCCATAGATCCAATCACCCAGATCACTACAGAGAGGGCGCACCGTAGTAATCAGCAAACTAAGCTTTTGTTTTATGAAACTGATATGAAAATCTGTCATCAGATTGTAATTCAATGATTAAGCTCGATTTATAATTCTATGGCTGCAGTTGATTGCAAGGGGAATTGAAGGGAAAGGAGGAGAAATTTTTTTTCAACTTAAAAAGAAAATTTTTATAATTACAATACAAAATAATTTTCTAAACTATTTAATTTTTTTAATATATTTAGTAATGATACTAAAAAATTATAAAATTTATTTTACCTGGGATTTGAATACAAAATGAAATGTAAACTAACATTTATATATATGAAATAATTTGAAATTAATTACATAAAAATGTGATAACATTTGTTGTAATCATTACAAAAAAAAAAAAAATTCGAAGTTATAAAAGATTTCATTTTCCATTCCTTCAATTCCCTTTGCAACCAAACCCAGCCTACATGTTCTGGAAGAATTCCTTTATGTTTTGAAAACAAATATAAATACAGACAATTGTAGAAACTAAGTCAATTTGATTTTTATGCAATATTCTAAATGGAACCTTGGCGTACCCATCCATCGAGTTGGGACGAGTCTTTGTAGAATTGCGTATTCATGATGAGTTCATGGATCCTGAACTGACAGAATCAAGATGCATTACGTAATGCCATGATACAAAATTTTTCTAGCTTTTTTGTGACAAATCTCTCTCTCTCTCTCTCTCTCTCTCTCTCTCTATCACCCCTGTATGAAAAAAATTAAAACGTTCACCTTCTCCCTCCCTCCCTCCCTCTCAGAGACGAGGAAAAGGAGGACTTCACATGTCAGTTCTTAGGCGTTTGAAGAGGTTGAGGACATTCTCATAAACAACAAATGTTATTGAAGCAGCTGGAAGATTTTTCAATAGGTTTGATGTGATACCCCGGTAAAACCCATTAAGACCCTCGAACCTGCAAAGCCAGATTAAAAGATAAAAATAAGTTGAGGTTGGGTTTAGGGAGGTGACAGTGGCAGATATTTTGTAGATCTCAAATTCTGAATCCATTCGGAGGAAATTAGGTATCAGAACTAACAGAGAAAATGATTATTTCACAATCAAAAACGGGATTTCATCCCAAAACAGGTCTGTCTTCACCTCACGGAGACCACCTTCCATGGCTTTGTCTTGGTACTTCGCCAGGGACATAAATAGGTTAAATGAACAATTCAGCTCATACTATTTGTGTGTGTATGGGGTGGATTAAGCTCATAACAACCTCGTTGCTAACCATGTCCCAAGACTCCCAACAGGGCCAGGCAATCTCAACGAGAACAGAGCGTTCAAACCTTCTAGCTAGGGATAGCAATGGGGTGGAGTAGCGCAAAGTTTAGCGAATACTAGGCCTGACCAATTTAAAACATTACTCAAACCCACCAGCCCCACCCTGTAAAGCAGGAATGGGCCTGATAAAAATAACAAGGAAACTGGGGCAGGTCCCAGCCAAATACGAGAGAGCTGGAGCAGGACCCCCACTTAACGACCCCTTCCCCCTACCTGTAGCCAGAGACGTACGACACCTCTTTTGCAATCATCATCTAACGAAATAATATCCTTTAATATCCTTTAAAAGCACAGAAGTTATAATAAAGATATGCAAGAAGAACAATGATCTTTTGGATTAGAAAATCTGACCGAGCAGTTTCCTTGACAACATGCCAGCTATCCATATATCGTGGTATTCCATCACTATTGGGACGTTGCTGCAGGAGGTTCAAATGCATATCAAAATCAGGGCCACAACAACAAAGTGAATAAAAAAACAAATAAATAACTAAAAAGAAAAGCCAAAAATATAACAGTTAAATATCTCAGGCAACGCTTTATAAGTTGGGTTAACTTACCTTCCTGGATTCACCAGCATCACTAGTAACATGATTTCATCTACTCTTTAACTAATTTAAAATTTTTCCTTTTTAGCTGTCTAACTGAATTAACAATTCAAGAACTGCAGACTATACGCAAAAGAAAACAAAAGAGAGAGCACTTAATGTACCTGCACCCTTGCTCGAATGACCTGAAACAACAAATAAAAAGTAAAAGATATGGAATGGCAAAAACAGCATCCTACAACTGATGGATAAGGAATGCTAAAACAATATCATACGATTAACAAGACAAGAGCTTTCACACAAAAAGAACCCCTACCTGATATGGATATGTCAGAAGAATAGCAGCAAGTTTAGAAGATGCCCCAATTACAGCATAATCAACCGTATTCTGTGGAATTATACAAAGACAACTTGTTAAAAATCATAGAGTACGACATTACCATTTATCACTTATTTTGGCTTTTTGACCCCATATTGTAGGATGGATCTCGAAATATATGAAAGATCTCCCTCCAACCCGTACATGCGACTTTCATCGAATACGGCTTTCCACAGAAGTGGCAAACCCCTAATTGTTTTTGCCAGACCAACATATTTCCCCAACATATTTCCCCAGAGAACCAGTAAATACTTCTGCTACGAGCTGAGAATGAAATTTTAGAGACCATGACAGATTTCAGAGCCCAAGTCAGAAATGCAAGCGTGTTTTAGCTAGAGCTGCACCCAGGGTTCAAGAAATTGGAATTGGCACTGGTATCGGCAGCGGCCAATTCCGATCCGAATCAGGAATAATTGGTCTGAATAGGCCACAAAATACCTAGAATCAGCCAAAAAGCCCCTAGAGAACCTATTCCGGATCAGCCAATCCAATCCTAATTCCTTAGAGCCCTGGCTGCACCACCTCTGAGGACTGAAACTACGTCTTTTCACTTGTGACAATGTCCACATATATCCATCATTATCTGTTTTTGCTTCACCTTAGAAGTTTGGTGTAACCACATTTAAGCTCAGAGTATCAAATCATTCTTCTTGACTATGTATGGTTAATGAGTTAATCAATATGCCCAAATAAAGATCAGACAACTTGTATTCGAAATAGTTTGCCAAGTATAGCAGGAACAGGTGTCACTTGTCACTTTATCAGTATCATCAAGATTGATAACGACAAGGAATTCCAGCATCATAAGATTGTCTACAGTAGTGGTTTGTCACTTCATTTATTTTTCATATATTTCCATGGCTATGAAAATTGTAATTAGAATTCCAATACTGTGGAATGGAATCTTTTCAGATTATTTGTGGATAATGCATTATGATACTTATAGCACATCCATCAAACACTAGGGAGACCACTGATCATAAAAAATAAAAATAAAATAAAAAAACTGCCCCTTTGTAAGCATTAGTATGCACTGATGTACATTCGTTATTATTTTCAACTTTGTTATATTGTTGTACTTGTAATGGTGGTCACAACAAGATCTTGTATTGATGCTACTTTAATGGATTAACATTTCTAAGCAAATAGTTAGCCAAGGTTAGTCAACCGCAAATCAACCCAACCAAGTTCAACTGAATTTTGAGACTAATTACTCAAGAACTTGAATCAAGAGTTGTGGTTTAAAGAGGAACAGATGTTCTCAATCCATAACAAGAGTATGCTCTGTCAAACTTTAGAAGTGTTCTTTCTATTGGATGGTTGGTGCCTGGTGGTTGGCAGGTGAAGAAGGATCTTGAACCCAGGTCTCTTGAAATCACTATTCCTCAAACCTCTGCGAAGTATCTGATTGATTCTTAAGTAGGATAAAGCAACAGATAACCAGAAAAATACCCCCTTTATTATTAAAATTCAAGATTAACCCCATAAAAGAAAAAATAAGTCAAGATATAAAGACATTTTTTATGGGAGCAAAAGCAGGGAAAAGACTAATTTCAATTTCAAAAATGATTATCTTCACTCCTTAGCATGCAACCAATGGTATGCTAAATTATAGATGAAAGGGTGAAGAAATGTCTCAGAGAATGGACATGTTCAAAATGGTTGGGGTACTCCAAGTGAGAATAGATTGTGAAGTTTTACCAAAACTTTACCACCATTATGGAAACTTCTTTTGCCTTCTTCACGCCTAAAACCAACAACAGCTTTACGAAGCTCCTCATAAACAGTGAACTGTATGGCACCATGAGAAACCTGCAGAAGCAATATGTACATAAGTGGTGGTACCAGGGAAGCACCCTAGGGTTCATGTACAGTCAATATTATTAATCAAGAGCTAAAACTAGGTTTGTTATTTACAATAATCAAAGTAGATACATAAGACTTAAGAATATGGTTAGTTTCAAGATTTATGGAACTCTTGGAGAAACTTCCTTCTCTTTTACCCCAAGAAATATGCTTTTCCATTATATACATAGGATGCTACTTATTGTCACCATAGTGGTAAACTTAGGAAGTTGTAAACCTTCTTTTATTGCCCTTGTCTTGTTCACAAAAGTTATTTTTAAGTCAAGGGAAAAAAGAGGGTTTTCAAAGACAATTGAAAAGTGACTTCTCATCATGTCACTTTCAAAAGTGCCACTGTTATGCATAGTTTTTACTTTTTAATTATACATGTGAAATGACCGGATTTACCCTTATTAAAAAAAATGTGTTATACCAATAGAGCAACAAAGTAAGGTGACAACTCTTTTTTCAATAAGTTTGGTTACAACAAGACTATATATATATATATATATATATATATATATATATATATATATATATATATATATATATATATATATATATAACCCCTGTAGGGATTGAATGACTTATAAGCCATTTGTAATGGTTGATCAGGAGTATATATATATATATATATATAACACCAGAAGATAAGTGAAATATCAAGAAATTTAAGAAATGTATTGTACAGAGAACTAAAAAACAGTACGGTGCCCCCCCCCAAAAAAAAAAAAAAAAAAAAAAAAAAGAAAAAAACCCTGAATCCAAATAGAGAGAGTGGTAAGCCAATCTGATGACGTTAAATTCAGATATTATATATGCCCAGAAAATAAATTATGCATGGTTCATCATAGCACTTCATACTTCAAGTGGTATACTTCCAAACAACAACACAAAAGATTATTGGAGTTCTTCACCAGCATTCTCTTGTTTAGTAACAGCACCATGTCACCACCATTCTATATTCTTTCCTACATAATCATCCATCACTAGTTGTCCGCATAATTTTGTTTTCCACAGTTACCCACCCATTTTCTATGCCCTTTAGAACCTAGAAGTTTCACACAAGAAATGACCAACACATCCTGTGAACTTGGGTGCAAATGCCTTCCGACAGCAAGAGGGATATTTGATAATCTCTTCGTCATACATCACCTCTGAAAACTTGGGAAATCCACATCTTCAATATTATTGGAGGCATGGTTCCTAATATAAAGTACGAATATAAACATCTTTTATCCCTGAATCCCCACATTTCAAATGCTGCTTGTTCCTTATTCATACTATTGACATTCACAACATGAATCACAATGCAAAGGTTGGTCTTCATGGTGGGAGGATCACGAGGGATATTAGAGAATCTCTTCGACATACATCACCTCTGAAGACTTTGGACAAATCTTCAACATTATTGGAGGAATGATTCCTAATATAAAGTACGAATATAAACACCTTTTATCTCTGAATCTCCATGTTTCAGGTGCTACAAATATAAACATTTACGTTTCAGGTGCTGCTTGTTCCTTATTCATGCTATTAACATTCACAACATGAATCACAATGCATGGGTTGGGCTTCATGATTGGAGGGTCACATGGTTTCCCAAGGCAGGAAATTAAGGAGGGGGGTGGGGGGGTGCTCCCCCTTCTTTATCCCTCTCTCTGTCTTTCCTTTTTTTCTTTTCTTCTTTTTCTTGAGAAGGGGGAGTGCGAGGGGTTCATGATTTATGCCTAAACCCTGTGTTTTGAAACCCAAACTGGACTGATGATAGGACCAGCGCCAGACCATCACCAGGTATGCTTTCAGATCAGTTTGGTTAGTGAAATCAAAACGGGAACAGAACCACATGAATCATCAGTTTTTTGGTGAACGATTCTGAAACAGATGTCTCATATTTTTTTTATTTTTTCTTTTATTTTTTATTTTTTTGCCTCTTTTAAGTTAACATTAATGAATCTTGATAAGTTGGTGCATCAGCCACTGTTTCTTTTTTGGTAAGATATGGTAGCAAAACAATATCAAATCTTTAAAAAAATAAAGAAAAATGGGCTTAATTTTTATTTTTATTTATTTTTATTTATTTTATTTTATTTTTTTGTGGATTACATACTGATTTCATGGACAGTTCCCAGGAGTAGTGCTTATGAAAAAAGAAGCACAGTATCTTACGAGTAAAAAGCCAGGCCCGATTCCCCTATACAGTGCACGCCATCCTTCCTCTTTCAATATGGTTCTTAATGCATCTGTTTTGGAGACATGTAACAGAAGAGTTACAGTCAACAACCATTTCAAATTTTAGCAATCAAAAGCAGCCACAAGCATAAAATATTGCTATAACTTGAAACAGAATCACACAACAGAACTGAATGAATCCAAACAACATACTAGAATACTATATTGCATGATGAGTTTGGAGGTTTAAGTTGATGAAGTCTGCTACTTCTTGTCTCACCAAAGCTCCCAATAGAACATTCAGATGGAGAATCATTGCAAAATTTTCTTAATCTAGGTTGATTATGATTCAGCCACGACATCCAAAATAGTGATTGTTAAACACGCCTATTGGAAAATGAGAAAAAGATCCCCACAACGCCACTGTGGAGATTCTTTCCAACTACCTCTCACACTCTCTCTCCTCCCCCTGACCTAGTGGGTCCCTTTGATAGTGATTCCTGCATACCTAGTTGTGCATTGTCGGGGATTCCCTCCCCCAAAAAAAAAAAAAAAAAAAGTGGCATTGTGTGGAACCCTCTCCCTACCAAAATTCAAAGGAATATGAACTCTAGTAAGAGATTTCAGATTTAGAAGATACTAAAACTTCACTAATCATGAATCATCGAAGTGTAGGAGACATCACAACTGGATAAATAAGAACTTCAAAATCCTAAATATTTATTGCATGACGCAACAAATTAAGCTTTCCACAGTATCAAGTTGGGGATGGGACCAAATCCTGTCTTCACCTGGGGATGGGGGTTTTCAAAAAAAGTGGTAGCAATCCTCAAAAAAAGTATGGAGCAGTAACAAATAGAATGCTGCTGCTTCAAAATTCAAAGTCAATGCCAGTGGTAGAGGACTTTCCACATAGCTGATTAAATGGCCCCTTTTTTGTGGTGGGAAGGGAGGAGGGGAAGGAGGAAAAAATATGTTTTTAATTACTATGAAAGGCATCGGTACAAGTAGCATCATCTTTCCATATACAAAGAAGTAGAGAAAGTAGAGGTTCACCTTTAGCAGGATTCTAAATCCATTTTTTTTGATAGGTGACACCACTTGACCAAAATTGCACTTGAATAATAAGAGTTTGAGCATTCTCATATCAATTTCTTCATTAGGGAGTAGGAAACTAGTTTTAAAAAAGGTGAAAATGAGAGGGGAAAAAAATGTAAGCCAGTTCCAAGATCTTAGTGGCAATGTTACAGAAGGTAGATTTCTTTTAATAAATTCCCCACACAAAAAAAAAAATTGAACATCACAAGAAAGGATCCATTGACATCAAATGGAAACTGTCTCTAGATTTCTAATATTCCACAGTAAAGAACATATTTGCATGGGGTGGGGTTTATAGGAATTAGGAGCAGATTTTTATGGAAAGCCCTAATATTCATGAAATCTTGAAGTGTTTGAAGCAATAAAATAGAATAACATTCATGTAATTGTTGTATGGATGTGATTATTTTCATATATCCTCTTTAATTATACAAAGTCAAAGTTATTTATCATAAAAATAAACCATTAATCAGAAATCTCCAATGAACAGAAGCCAAATTAGATGATCTGCTGTAATTACAGAGAGAGATAGAGAGAGAGATAGAGAGAGAGAGAGAGAGAGAGAGAGAGATCAGTAATCATTACAGAAATTATCTTAGAAAGCAAATGAATAACTAGTTAAGCACAAGAAGATGTGAAGCAGACCATGAAACCCAG
Source organism: Protea cynaroides (assembly GCA_028583415.1). Taxonomy (NCBI): domain Eukaryota; kingdom Viridiplantae; phylum Streptophyta; class Magnoliopsida; order Proteales; family Proteaceae; genus Protea; species Protea cynaroides. The sequence continues at coordinate 36,016,489 of CM053272.1, read as the reverse complement.
AATAAGGCCGAGTTTGATGAAGAGGAGTCTGCAGCTGCAACCTTGTTTTTACAAGCCAAATGGGATTTGTGAGCAAGCATACCTGAGGAGGCCAAAGGATACAAGGAAAACAAATTGCATTCATGAATCCATACATGCAAACATACACAAGGGAAAAAGGAAAAGGTAAAAATAAGAAGTTGAGGCAGCAGATACTAAATCCTCCATAAGGCATTCAGCAGCTGAGGGCAACCATGGGAATTAGAATATAAAAGTTCTGATAAGAAATAATGGAACTACGTCTTGTTTAAACAGCACCAGCCCAAGAAAATCTGGAATATCATTTCAAAACATACTAACCAAAGCACCTGCTTCTGCAGCTGAAATAAGATGAAAACCAGGGCTCAGCTTCTCCTCGCTACCTTTAGAGTACCTAAGTTTGGCTCTGTTATAGCTATTCCACCGGGGTTGGGGAGAAGATAGGAGGGTTATTAGGAAGTCAGAAATAAATTCTTAATTTATATCCCAAGGGAAAAAGCAAGAATCCAACTGCAACAAAGTCACTGAAAAATAGCCACAGATTCATTTTATCTGCTCTTGCGTAGGTATTTAAGGGGGAATAAGGCAGAAACATGTGGTTCAATAACATACATGGTTACCAAGATACATTTCCATCTATCATTCACACAATTTGGCAAAGTAAACCACTCTGAAACAGGAAGTATTAAAAAAGTAAAACATAATAAGCAGAAGTTTTTCTGGTCTACTGGTCAGCTAAGGAGCACTCCATGGTCTGGAGTCATCCAACCTTGAAAGCACACAAAGCCCGACCCCGTGTATACAAATTCCCGTAATTCTCCCCTTCCTGTCCCTGCACCCTACGATTTCTCTGGTCTTCTGACCAGAGAACCTCTCCCCAGAATAATATGTCCATTGTTCTTTAAGTCGAAAATATGTAGAATTGTCCCAAGTGTCATAGGAGTTACAGACACCATTTAAGGCAGATGTAGTTAATATCAATGATGGGAGCCTGATAGATAGAGGAAGAAAGTTTAAGTAGTTTTTTCAGCGAACTTTTCTTGAGAATTCAGATTGGGGGCATGGGATGATTTTTAGACTTCATATTTGTCTGGAGTTACCCTACATGATCTAGGGGGTGGCTTAAGTCGTTTTTCCAAAATAGTCAGTTATGTAAGAGTCTTAAAATTTCTTTTAAGTCATTAGTGATAGTGTACGATCATAATTATTATTCTGGGTTTTCACTGTTAATTCTTTTCAGCCACACAACAATTAGCTTTTTCTATTTGTTTTCGTAAGCTGCACAACCAGCAGGGGGGTTGATTGCTCTATTTGAGTAGTATGTCAGTAGGAATTGGTTCAAAGATACAGTAGGAGTCATAAGTACTTGTGAGTTGAGATTCTAAATAAAGATCTCTACTTAAATAAACAGATTAATGAATGTTATTAAATTCGATGAGAAAGAGATACATAATAGATTAAGTTATCTATGAGGAAGCGAAGAGACCAGCGAAGAAAAGCTGATCTACGACCATCCTTTTATATAGGGTGGTCTACGATCAGCTCGACCACTGGGAGAGAGTGGTCTACGATCAGCTAGCTCTTTAGTTGCTTGGTTGCTGGGCTTCTTTTCCGCAGCTTCTCAGGAAGATCTCGGACTTAGTCTATTTACGAAAAAAGAAGCGAAGTGGACTTTGCCTTGAACGAACGATTTTTTCTTAAGATACCGTCGATCGAAACCCGGACCATAAGAGCCATAAACAAAGTACAAAATCTCCTCAAATTGATACTTGCTTTTCGGGCGAGACTCGAGAGCTCTCACTCCGCTTTTCTTTCTATTCTATTGAATTTTCATGAGAGCCTTCTTTCTTATTCTACGAAAATATCCTTTCAATTTGATTTTGATTGATTGAAGAGCTGAGCGCCCGTCTGATATACGATTTACATCTCAACGAGTGTTTGTTGTATCAATTTCATGTGGCAAAGTTTGATTTGGCCGAAAGTTGACATGAGTGGTGAAATTAACAATATGTCCACAAAGTTTGAGTTCCAGCCAAGCAGCGACATCACAGATGTAGCCACCAGGAGGGAAACCTGCTCCCATAAAATATAATAGAACAAAAACAGAGCATACAACTCCATAAAATGCTAAATGGATTCAAAAGGACAAGTTGCCTTTTCTTTTCTTTTTTTTCTTTTTTTTTAAGAGGGGGTGTGTTGGGGATGCCAAGATCGTTACGCTGCCATGAATTCTGATATTTAACAAAAAACAGAGCATAGAACAAGCATTAGAAAAGTAAACACAACATTGAATTGTCATTGTGAAAAGGCCACATAAATTTTTCAATGGATATCAGTGAAATGGCAACTAATAATGACTTCATACTAAAACATTGAATTTCAAAAGTTGAGCATTAGCAAACAAACCAAGCAGCATCAAAGTACCACTTACAAGAAAAAATATAGACCCCAAGAAACAGTTGAACCTAGAACTGCCGGATAGAAACCTGCATAAAGGCCCTTCAAACCCTGAAACATACACGGGTATGCATAATTAGTCTTCTAATGACTAAGCATGAGGAACTACTGAATCTGACCTCTTACGCTCATATTGATTTAGAAACCAAGATGTTATAGACATTATTCAATTTTTCTTTCTTTCTTAATTAGGTAAGTGGACAGGGAAGAAAACGACATTCATAGAAAGAAACAAGGATAAAACCCATTTGTACATTCCCATAAAGAAAAGCCTGAAATAATAAGAGTTTGTCAATGAAACCTTCAAAACTTCAGAACCTTAAATTCCACTAGGATTGAGAAAATCAGACTTTACACAATGTTGTATATTAGCTCAAATGTGCAGCCCTTCTCAGCAAATATTCATTATTGCATTATTTCCAAATTGTCCAACAAGTAACAAAGAGAAGGATATTTCTACAGGGTACATCCTGTAAGGCTGAAAGTAAACACAAGATCACAAGATGTAAACCCAAAACCTTATGTGCTCATGAACAAACAACCACAATTCGTAAGTGAAAAGACCTTAATGACCATCAGCATCCTTTATTATGGTTTCTATCACAACGTTCAAATAGCACCCTCCAAAAAATAAGCCTAAATGGGGCCATTTCTAATTAATGCACTGATCCTTAATCGTTTTTCCATACATGTACCGTTTAGAATCCAAGATAACTGGATCCCTGCCCTCCTACATTTGGGTCTCTAAGCACATTGACACTGTCCTCCTCCACCAAACACACACTCCACTGACCACCTGATCGCAACTTGACAACCTTGCTTGCACTTACATATCCCTTTAATTTCCATAGTTATTGTTAAGCATGATACTGATGAGCATCATGTTATCGTTACTTTGTATTTATATTGTAGTTTTGTGTAAATAGATTAGTTTACATTTGTAACAGTCAACCTACGTGGCTTGTACATGTGTCGTATCACGACATATATAAATCTTCTATGTAACAGTAAAACATTGAACAGAATAGAATACTGTCATTTGAGGTCCGATCTGGTTCTTGCTTCCGATGGTCTGTTCGACAGTTATCACAAATAAGGGTGTTTATAATAACGGCGAATTGTATATGCAATGAATTGAATAGACAATACTTGCGAAAGCAAGAGCCATTGTACACTTTGGGATTCCATTACTAACAAGCTGAAACGCTTAAAAGCAAGTTGGATATAGTTAGCCGTAGTACAGCAACATTGAGTATTTGACTAATAAAGCGGTTTTACAGATCATTAACAATAAATGCGATCGGTTTTGTACTTCATTAACAATAAATGCGATCGGTTTTGTACTTCAACAAAAATAAATAATGAAGACACAATCAGGTAAGCCGAAAGTGAGAAACAAACCTACCTCCGTTCGAGCTATCGTAAAGATAGCGTGTCCGGTGTTCTTGTACAAAGGGAGATTGGACACTCTACCGTCGTTAACTGATAGTTCATTCAATCAACAATGATAGATCAACCAGCAGGAAAAAGAAAGGTCGACACACATACAGAGAGATAGAGAGAAAGAGAGACATTAGTGACCTTGAAACCTAGTTCGGACGACATCGAGCGGATGCAGAGTAGTAACTGTTGTGAATCCAGCAATCGCGCCTGCGGCGCCGTTCTCCCATTGACACTGCCCTACAACCCCCAAAGCAGGCATTCGTTTTGTCTCCGCGTGCCCCACCCACGCAAAGACGGCAGAACGTAACTCGCGCGTAACTCGCGCGGAGAATAATTCCCCCTTACCACGACTTGCCAGTCATTTATATCAAAAATATCCCGCGTAGAATATAAAAAAAGAAATTTAAAAACAATTTCATCCTTGTTGTTTTTGCTGATACAAGTAAAATAAATTAAAATAATTTTTTTAACCTTCTAAAATTAAGAAGCTATTTAGCTCCACCATTAAATGAACTTTTAACATCATTGCAAAAAGACTTAAAAATCATGTATTTTATGACATACATAAAAAATCCTTATAGTATGTATATCACACGCCTAAGTCCTAACATGTATGCTACAGTCAAAATATGTTACGTTGGTGAAAGTGGTGGAGGGGGATGCCTATGACAGGTGGACGATGGAGACGAGACCAAGCTTATATCTCTACTGATTCATTTAATTGTGGTTGCACACAATTTCTCCTTGTGATAATTAAAATCATAGTTCAAAAAATTTGTATCAATTGATTTGACCAAACGATTTTAGACATGACCAATACCATGTCTAATTCATGAATTCTTAAATACCTCAATTTAAAACTTAGGATTTTAGGCACAATATAAGAAGAATATCTCTTGATGGTGAATGTGCAAGAGATCACACTTCAAGCATACTCACCTCTTAATCCATGAATAAAACCCTAATCTTAAACCCATGACTCCGAAATACTTCATTATATAGTAAAACCCCAATCCCAAACCCATGACTCCAAAATGCTTCATTATCTAGTAAAACCCCAATCCCAAACCCACAATTCCAAAATGCTTCATTATATAGTACCAGTAAATCATTTGCCAAAGAAACAACATGGATGACACACTTCAAGCACACTCACCCCTAATTCGATGAGCAAGCTAGATATTTTTAGGCATAATCGTACCATTTTCGCATGAATCGCACAAAGATTTGTATATTCAAAGAGACCGAATCAGATAAGCCTCCACGGCTTCTTGAAGCGCTGAAAAAGCAATACTTTGGAACTAACGATTAGTCTTGAAATCCTGAGCAACCTCACAAACCATATGTTGGAATGGGAGCTGCTTGGAGATCAAAAGCTCGGTATTCGTCTGGTACTTCCTGATTTATCTCAAAGCCACCGTTTCAGGCCTGAATCAATTGGGTTTCGTCACACCTCCAATCCCTGGAGCAGTTTACTAAAGATATAAGTCAATTTCAAAAAATGAGTTGTAAGTCATTGGTGGTGTTGGAAGTTAAGGACATCGATTTTTTTTTTTGCGAAATGAAAAAGAAAAGATGAAGAAGATAGAGTTATCAAAAAGGTCAAAGACAATATTTTATGTTCCAATAAGAACAACAATGAGAGTTCACTGTCTATTAGTGATATTTCTATCCTTACAAATTCAAGGATGAGATGACGTCATCAACTAACGAATTGGAGTTGTTTTTAACAAGGTTTTGAAACTAGGGATATTAAGTATAATTAATTGAAAACTTTAGGGTAGGAATTGAAATTATGCCACAGTCATGAAGATGTATGAGTAATTTTCTTTTTTTTATTTTATAATTTGTCATAAAAAAATAAAATTGAACACTAATATAGTTCACGAAAAAAAATGTCAAATAGGGATCATAACATTTAAATACACTACAAATTTGACACATAATTAATATATAGTTGAATTCTAAAAATAAAAAATAAAAAATTATGTGCATTTTTGCAAGGCAAATATTGAGTCTACTCTTGGGTTGGTGTCTTGTATTTTGTAGAGTCTACGTAATTATAAGGGATAGTATTTGTATTAGGGTATGAGTCTATTACATGTACGGGGATAAACTTATAATTATGGTGGGATTAGGGTTTCTAGGTTTCCCCATATATTGTCTCTGTGTGGGAAAACCTAGGTAAGGCTACAATGCTGTAGAGGATTCTCCTTTGACAGTGGAGAGCTGGAACGCTATAAGGCTGACAGATGAGATAGGCCTATCAGGTAGAGAATTTTGTAGACTGTTCTTGGGAATAGAAGAAAATCACTCTTTTCTCTGGTGGATGTAGGCATCCCAAGATGGGGTGCTGAACCACGTTAATTCTTCGTGTGCTTCTTGTTTGTTTGCGTTCTTTCGATCCTAACAAGTGGTATCAGAGCTAAGGTTCGATAGATCAATCACAGATCTGATAGAAGGAGAGAAATATACAGTACGAAGTGTGCAAGAGATCACACTTCAAGCATACTCACCTCTTAATCCATGAATAAAACCCTAATCTTAAACCCATGACTCCGAAATACTTCATTATATAGTAAAACCCCAATCCCAAACCCATGACTCCAAAATGCTTCATTATCTAGTAAAACCCCAATCTCAAACCCACAACTCCAAAATGCTTCATTATATAGTACCAGTAAATCATTTGCCAAAGAAACAACATGGAGGACACATTTCAAGCACACTCACCCTAATCCGATGAGCAAGCTAGATATCTTTGGGCATAATCGTAACCATTTTCACATGAATCGCACAAAGATTTGTATATTCAAAGAGACCGAATTAGATAAGCCTCCGTGGCTTCTTGAAGCGCTGAAACAGCAAAACTTTGGAACTGACAATTATTCTTGAAATCCTGAGCAACCTCACAAACCATATGTTGGAATGGGAGCTGCTTAGAGATCAATAACTCGATATTTGTTTGGTACTTCCTGATTTATCTCAAAGCCATCGTTTCAGGCCTGAATCAATTGGGTTTCTTCACACCTCCATTCCCCAAAGCAGTTTACTAAAGAGATAGGTCAATTTCAAAAAATGAGTTGCAGGTCATTGGTGGTGTTGGAAGTTAAGGACATTGATTTTTTTTTGTGAAATAAAAAAAAAAATTAAGAGGAAGAAGATATAGTTATCAAAAAGATCAAAAACAATATTTTATGTTCTAATAAGAACAACAATGACAGTTCCTGTCTATTAATGATATTTCTATCTTTACAAATTCAAGGATGAGATGATGTCATCAACTAACGAATTGGAGCTGTTTTTAACAAGGTTTTGAAATTAGGCATATTAAGCATAATTACCTAAATACTTTAGGGTAGAAATTGGAATTATGCCACAGTCATGAAGATGTATGAGTAATTTTTCCTTTTTTTATTTTATAATTTGTCATAAAAAAAATTAAAACTGAACACTAATATAGTTCAGGAAAAAAAAATGTCAAATACGGATCATAACATTTAAATACACTACAAATTTGACACATAATTAATATATAATTGAATTCTAAAAATAAAAATAAATCATGTGCATTTTTGCAAGGCAAATATTGAGTCTACCATATTCATTTGTTTTTACAATGCATATATCTTCATATGTACATGTTGATGGTGTTTATCAAATTACCTTGGGTTGAATCGAAGAATGTGATCATATATATATACACTGTTTAATTGGATTAAATCCACCATAATTCTAATTCTATTAGGATCGGCCACACTCAACGGTAACTAATTACAAATTTATTAGTTTTTTTTTAATCATGAATTATATCCAGCCGATTATGATCATGATTCTTTCTTCTTCTTCTTCTTCTTTATCTTTTTTTTTTTATATAGATACCGTAAATTGATTTGATTTCATGACATCTCAATAGTATAATCATGATTCTCAAAATCATAATCTATAATCTATTCACTTATAGATAAAAAAAATTATAATTTCGATCTAAACAAGTATAAAAATAAATTTATGGTTGAAAAATATACACAATGCATCAATTTTGGTATGGAGACAAAAGAAAATCAAGTGACAGATACACATATCCACAAAATTTATTTTAAATTTATTGTGTCATGTAAAAAAAATATTATTATCAACAATAAGAAAAATGAAGTTCACATTAATAGTGTATATTTTTCTATCAATCTCTCTTTTCTTGAAAATTGACTCCCCTTCTCTCTCGTTAAAGTGGTCGAATACAGAAATTTTCCGTATTTCTATTTCCTCGACAAATGAATAAGATTTCAATATACCGTGTTAGAGTGTAGATTCCTCTCACATTGATATTATATGTTATTATTGATAATTATTAATAAATTCTGGTGTCAGCTATTATACTTGGTAGTTCTTAGCTTTCAAGAATAATTCATCGGCGGCATGTATTTGAATCCTTCATGAGATTTCATTACCATTCTATTCCGTGGGTTTCACACTCTAGATGTGGTCCTATACTACAATGAGGGTGATAGAATCCCATGAAAAAATACAAGGATATGCAGTTGACCCAACTCTAAATTTCCTAATTTTATATTAACCCTTAATTTAATAATTTTTTTGGAAAATAAAAAATGACGAAGAGAAAGAGAAAACCAATCGAGTCGTTTCACCCCCAAAAAAAAAAAAAAAACTAATCGCGTCGGAGAGTAATGATTGTAAGTCTGTAAGTTGGATGTCTGGATCTGAATGAATCAGAATCCCTGGTCAGAAAGACAGACATCCGTTGGATCCTACGTCGTAATCTGACTTGGGTTTTCTCGCCCATACTGTCATCAGCCAATCAATTTTCACCGTTGATTAACTATAGATTTCACGGAATCCGAGGTCCAGCGTCAGATTCGCTGACCCTATCAGTTTTCTCTGTCTTCCCCCTTCCCCTTGTCACTATTGCTGCTTGGAGACAGGTGAGTTAGATAAGATCCTACGTCACAGACTCACTATATCCATCCATTCCATTTTAAGATTACCACTAGGATGTGTGATTTATTACATTAATGCCATTTGCTTTGTACCAAAGCTGCCTCAGGTTCAAGTTCAAGTCACAATTATTATGGCTTTGTTTTAGCTTCCAAGCAAAACGAAGAACAACGGCAACATTAAATAAAGAAGGTCGTTGGAAAAATGTGGGAGGAAAATGGGTCCCACAAGCTAAATCACTATCCAATAACAATCTGATGGTGATGTCCGATTGAGTCATTTTCAGAAGATCAGGTGATGCAACTTATCATTAACATGCTTTCGGAACCCAACAATAAAAGGTTCCACATTCGTTAAATATTTTTTTTTAAATCAATTATTTAATACTATTGTGTAACTAAAATAGCTTAAGTAATGAATTATATTTTTACCAATATTTTTTTTGGTAAAATAATTAAAAAAAAAGTATGATATTACATAAGGGTTTTTCTATGTGACACTGGCTGGTGTCGAGGCTCTCTTGGCATCAACTCTTTTTAGTGCACAATCATTGAACTATCAATTTTAGTATCTAATACTCTACTTTTGTAATTTCTATTTTGTTGAAAAAAGTGGTATAAATGTTATCTATATTGGATAAAAAATAACAAAAAACTATAAAATTTATGAAATTTTTGCTATACATTTGTAAACATTTGTACCTTCAAAAATAAATGAGACATAAAGGGAGAGGGTGTAATACCAAAAATTGCTCAATACTCCTCACATTGATGTACGAAAATCATCTTCCATTTTTCTTACCATATTTAGTAGTGGGGAGATTCTCTTGTTTGGTGACCAAAGAAATTGTAGGACATAAATGAAATTTCATATATAAAGGGTGGTGTTTTATATACTTTTGAAGGTGGATGACTCCGAATTATGGACTCCTTTGATTGATCACAGACAAAAAAAAAAAAAAAAACCTTTTATATATTTAATAATTAGAAAATTGTAGAAAATTGATTGTACAATGAAGTAAAATTAATAACCAAATTTAAATGATTGAGAATTAATTACGAAATCATACTACACAAGGATAACAAGAGGTTTTTTTTTTTTTTTTTTTAAGATTTGAAAATTTTATTTCCATTCTCTTTAATACTTTTACAAAAAAGAGGAATAAAATTTGACATATGACCAATTCTCAAGTTCCTCAATTCTTATAGGCCTATGGTAGGTTCCTTTCCTACGTGTTAATGTTACACCTCATTACCACGGATCCGCATCCTCTCTTCCCAGTAGTTTGGGAGGACAGTGGCAACCTATCTCGGATGGTTGTCACGTGATTCTCGGTGAATCCAAGATCTACGTCCGAGCCGACACCCAGTCGACAAGCCAAGCTGACAGAGGGTGTCGGCTCAGATGTGGGTCTCGGATTCATCGAGAGCCACGTGGCAACCATCCGAGATAGGTTGCCACTGTCCTCCCAGAACCACTAGGAGGAGACGATGTAAATCCCATTACCACATGACATATCGGATGGATTCCAAATTTTACAATTTGATAGATTGCAACATTCCTTGCTCATATGTCAAAATTTTCAACCTTAACTATTTTGTCACATGGTAAAATAGAGCTTAAAAAAAAAGACTATGAAACCATATATATGAATAAACAAACATGGGTTATTAATCACATTAGCTGTGAAGTGGCAAAAAAAGGTAGGTGTAGGAAAGCTTCCTTCCACCAGCATGTAGGAAGCATAATATAATAAAATAAATAAAATAAAATAAAATAAAAGACAAATATTGAGAGGGAGAGAGAGAGAGAGAATATACAGGGAACTGATTCAATCAAGTGGGGGACACATTAATTAATTCTATTTTAATCAGAGATTAATATAATTAAGATGATGATAATCACTATTATTCCCAATATTAAATGATTCAAAATAAAAATATTATTTCTCATGGTGTGTGTTGTAGCATTTCAGATCTTCCCCACACATAGGGATAGAGAATAGAGAGGGGAGGACTCAGAGGAGAGAGAGAGAGAGAGGAATGTGTTTGAAGCAGAGGGAAGCAATGGAGATGGGTTTAAGAGAGGTTTAGGTCTACCAACTGGTGGTTAGGGATTGAACAACATAACAACAGCAACATCACCACCAACAACAACAGCAGCTGGAAGTCCAGAGGTGGAAAAGGAGGAGAAAACAGAAAGGGAAAGAGAGAAAGAAAGTTATGATTTTGTGATGATCTCCTGTGTTATGAGAACCTTTTCAGAGGTCATCATGGAGAGAGAGTTAAAGAGATGGGATATCTCTCACGTGGGATGATGGAATAATGGATAGAGAACCTATAATTGTTGCTGTTGCTGTTCCTGTTGTAGTTTATTGAACAAAGAAAAATAATTTTAAAAAGTGTTATATTTTTTTAATTGTATTGTTCGATGAAAAGGGTCGTTGTTTTGAATCTCGGGATTGTTTTGTCTCCGTTTTGGGAGGATTGTTTCAGCGGATCGGGTGTGCTATCGAGCTTTTCTGCTCCCCACGAAAGACACAGCAGTCTCGGGTTTTCAGGTAATTTTCTTTTCATTTCTCTATCATTCTTTTGTGTTTACGCCTCCCTTGCGTTCTCTGGCAAACGGAAAAACTATCATTCTTTAATCTCTTTTCCTCTTCTCGTGTATCCGTGTTTATGATGTGGATTTTAAGTAAGAGCTTTATGATGATCCAGAGATGAAAAAATAATTATTGTCTTTGAAAAATGGAATTATTTTTTGTTTTGGTCATAATCTGGGTATTTCGTTTCTGGGTTATCTTTCTTGTTCTAGGTTCTCTAGTTTGGGTTGTTTCTTATTGGAAACCAACCAGTCCACGGTCGAACACATCCGACAGTTCACTGTTCAATGTGGAGAAATTTCTCTGCTGATAAAGTATCAATTTTGTTGACTTGTTGATGAAATGGGTTTATGGAGATTGTCGTCGTCAAATTTCTCGACACTGCTTCTCCTTTGTAAAGGGGTTTTAGGCTACTGCAGGCCGGGATTTCTTCCTGGTTTTTCCTTTCCTGTTTGGATAGATTCCGGTATTTCTTGCTGTTTATGTTTTTTTTTTTTTCCTGTTCTTCCACCCCCTTCTTTTTCTCATATTTTTGGTAATCATTTTTCTTTGTTTGGTCACTTGTCTGCTTCAGTCTTTATAATGGAGAACTCAAGCTGTTTGATTTTGTATAATTCTAAATATGTTGTTGTGAAGTAGATGTAAATTAGAACCTGTTGTAAGAATTCGTCATTGAATTTCAGAAGCTACAGGAGATTTTTGAGATATTCTCGGACTGCAAATATCTGGTCACTGTTCTTCCCGGAGGCGGTTCGGCTCTTGGAGCTACAGAGTTCCTTGGTAAGGAGGCCGGTGATGTTTTATCTTTCGAGAAGGAGTAAGCATGGCTACTTATTTCCCCGGTTCCAGCAACCAAAGAGAAGATATACCAACCCCATATTTAAGGGACTCTCTGCCTACTTCATATGCTGAGGCATCGGTTCTTCCCGGCAACATGATGATGTATCTGAACTACTCATCTTCTGCTGGGTCCTATTCAGAATCCCTAGCTGGAAATTCTCAGCCGCAGCAGAACTGCGTTGAGCTCTCGTCCTTGGGAACATCAGAGTCAAATCCTACAGAGCAAGGAGCCCTCTCAAATTTTTTGGGTTCTCATCTTGGTGAACAACAACAATTTGGTGTGTGGAGGGATGGCAGAAATGAGATGATGTTCATGCGGTCAGCTGATGGCTCCACTAGCATACAATCACCTGGTGGGCAGTTAAGCAGCACAACGGATGATATGGTCCGCGGTTCTGTCGTTGAGGATCCCCAGATGGGTTTGCAGACGCAACTTGGGATTCTACATGGTGGACAGAATTTACAGGGACAAGGGTTATCCCTCAGCCTGAGCACACAGATCCCGTCCACCATTTCTGTGTCTTCATTGCAGTACCGAAACTCTAACCCAGGTTTCTCTTCACTCTTGAATTCCCATCCGTCTATGTCAGGAGATGGTGGTAGCGGGACCAGCTCATGTAGAGATGATGAAAGCTCTCAAACTAAACAGTCAAGGGATGCTGAATACTTGCAGCCTGGTTTTCCTGGAGGAATTCGTGATGCTATCAAAGGGGAGGCATTGAATAACTCACAGTACTCGATGGGTCCCAAATTGATGCGTTCCGATCCATCTCCTTACGGACTGATGGGTCTAGCAAGCAGCCTTCCCAACTCCAGATACCTCAAAGCCGTGCAACAACTGCTTGATGAAGTTGTCAATGTTCGCAAGGCTTTGAAACAATCGGAATCTGACAAACACCAAAGATTCCATGGTTTTGGTTTAAAGGATTCCAAAGAGACTGAAAGAGAATCTAATGATGGTACTCAATTGCCTACTACATCTGGGACCTCTTCGATACCTCAAGAGTCAGGTACCAACAATGCTGAGCTTTCACATGCTGAAAGACAGGATTTGCAGAACAAAATGACAAAGCTTTTGTCCATGTTGGAAGAGGTATGCAATTCCATTCATTGTTCCATACTGATTCAGGAGATCTCCTAATTTGTTAAATCAATGCTCTTATCTATTTTATGTGGTACTTACTCCTGTGGACCGTGATTGAATGTTTCTGGTATTTGCTTTACTTATTTGTTAGAACTATGTGAATGGCCGAAGCTTTAGCATAAGTTCTCTGGTTTTCCATTATTTGAGCACAATGAACTCCTTTAAGAATGAGTTTTCTGATGCATGCAAATGGTTTGAACTGTGTATCACTGAAAACCTCAAGAGCAATGTTGCTGAATCATTCAAGTTTATGTAGGGAGGGTTGTCTTTTCCAACTTTCAGAACTAGTATCTTGTAGAACAGGAAGTTCTGCACATCCGAGCCAGCCCTTGATTGGTTTTCCTAAGGAGATCTGTTGCATATAAGAAAAGTATAAATGTCTTAAAATTAATGTAGAAGGATTCTCGTTTCTGATCTTCTTTTCCAGGAGATTACATGCAGGAATGCCAAAGTTTTTTCCTTCCCTATTCCGAGGCTATAGGATGGAATCAGATAGAGCCAATTGCTAGGTGAAATTTTAGTTGGTTGTGCCTTGAGAAGGGAGAGCTCAAGGCTCATCTTCACTTTCAGGGATTCAGTAGGAAGTGTAATTGAAAAGTCAGGTGCTGATGCAAATTTAAATTGCAGAGAGAGGAGGAAGTTGTCCAATGGGTCAAAAGTTCTTCTAAAGCAAAAATGTTCTGCAAATGGTTTGGAGGGGAAGGGAATCTACAAGAAATAGGATAATACACTATGATATGATCATTCTTCTAAAGAAAAATGTTGTGCAAATGGTTTGGAAAAGATCTGAAAATAAATTATTGCATATGGAACTTTGTGCGACTTTCACAGTCATCCTGTACCATTTTTGTATTGTAGTTGTCAGTCTGTGCAAGTTTTGTAAACCAGTGGGTGTTCATCCTATTGTTTGGTATGGTTTCATCCACGATGTGTTAGTCATTCACCGAATTTTTGGTAGAGTAGTACACTCCTGCATGAGATCTGAATATTTTTTGCAACATCCTAATTGTTCAATGGGGTTTAGTTTCTCTAATTTGATTGTAGATTTTGCTTCTATCTGGCGACTGAGAAAATCAGTTGCTGAACTTTGATTTCCTCAAGTATGTTTTCTCCTCGGTGGTCAAAATAGGCACAGGATCCTTTCCACTTCGTGGACTTAAACAATAATCTCACCACTGCCTTATGTCACTGGCTCAAGGAAATCTCTCTCTCTCTCTCTCTCTCTCTCTCTCTCACACACACACACACACACACACACACTCACTCTTACTTGCACATGCACGTCTCTAGGAGCGGGTAGGAAACAGCTTCACTACTAATATGAATATGATACGAACTTTCTATGTACCATTTCTCTTGACTGGGACTGAAATGGCATTGGTGAAATTCTATGCATCTCCTACTTCATAAGCTGTTTAGGTTGATTCCAGACAAGAAAGACACATGGCATATGGTTCCAGCTGTGGTGCAAGCTTTCATGCTTTCCGAAGTTGGATTTTGGAGATTAGTATTGAAAAGAACAGGGAAAAAGGAAGAGAGAAGAGAGAAGAGAGAAAGAAGAGTTTGCAGTAACTGTGGGAGTAACAAGCTTGTATTGTGGCTGCCTCATTCCAATCAATATATTTAAAGAATAACCCTAAAAGGGTATAATGGTAACACCAGCAGAAAATAAGAGAGAAGGAGCATCTAGAAGCCATCTTGAGATTAGCGCCTAGCACTAGTCTCGAGTTGGGCTCCCTCACTCACGATACAATAACAAGTATAAAGGGAATACAAACTACTTTCTATTTCAATGAAAGAGGAAAGGATACAAATTAAAATACATTGTTATGATTATGTCAGAAAGACATCCTGGATAGTCCTCTCTTCACTGAAAGGTCATTGTTATCATTAGTTGACTGTGAAGCTGAGGCAAATGAGGTGTTCATCATCATGCAAATAGTCTGTACTGGTTGACTATGAAGAACAGCTCCAAGGACCTTTTCTCTTTACCTGAAGCAAGTAATTAAATTACTAGAGTGTTGTATCCACTGCTTAGCAATTTGCAAGCCTTGGGAATTCAAGTGTTTTGGCTTTTTTTTTTTAGAAGCAAAAAGGGCCAAGAACATTTGGACGTGATTGTTCTCCTTCCACAATTCCTTTAACATTAGCAGGTGAAATATTTTGCAAGAACTCTTCCGGGTGTGAATGAACGGTTAAAATTGAACCCATATGCCCCAGTTACATGCCCTAATGACTGATCATGTAATCCTAGTCCTGCAATTTTAACATGAAATGCTCAAATTAATGATTTTTTTGTAGTATGACAACTTTGATGCCTACTTCCTTTTGTCCTCTTCTATTTAGCGATTTTATGAGTGCAGGAGACATTAAATAAAATGAAATCTGTTGTGGTAAATTGAGCAATCGATGTGTTCACAATTTTTACAGGGGAATAAATATTGTATCTCTTCCAGGGATGAACTCTCCGTGCATGTTGATTAGTGGATCAGTAAAGTAAATGTGATCTTGTCTTTAGAATTGGATGAAAGTATGTGTAGATGGTGAAGTTGAAGTTAAATCCATGTTAAATAGAGCTATTTACTGGTTGAATTAAGGGCCAAGTTTACATCAAGATGAGATGCATTAAATTTTAAGTGCTTTGAAGAGAAAGATACATGTACTGAAAGGTTTGACATAAATTCCATAGTTTATGTGACAATTAAATCGAGGGATCATCAAGTATTTTGATTTTTCTCCTCAGTCTCATTGGTACTGTGATGACAGCTTTGCCATTGGAATGTAACTATGCAAATATTGTCTACAAATTTTGACAATTTACATGAAGTTGACTAATAATTGGCTTGATTTATCATGCAGCTTTCTTTTTATTTGATTCTAGAATAAAATTGGGTGTGGAAAAATATTCTTCTAGAGTTTTCACTGTTTCCTTCCACTCTCTCAGCTTGCTTGCTCACACGATTGTATTTATGAACCTCCAACTCCTATCTATATAGAGTTTTCAGCAATATTTTCTAACTCGCATGATATGTAACTTCGTAATCTTGGTTTCCCTATTGGATGGTGAGAAACATTGGAGGACGCCAGGTTTTCTTACACAGTACAGCTCTGTGTTACATGGCCATGGAGATTAGCAATGTGTTGGATGAAGTGAGGCTAGGTACAATAAGACTTTTTTTTATTCTTTTTATTATTACTGTTATTTTTTTGTATTAGGGTACAATGTTACCTTGAGGCTTCAAATGGATGCCTTATGTATCAATACAACTCTTCAGGCCGATATGTAACTTACCCAAAAAAAAAAAACTCTTCAGGCAGATATGTAGTTGTAAAGTTTTATTTGGTGTATCCAGATAACATAGGGTGAATACATAATGATAAATTTGAGATCTTCTAGAAGATGAGACATTCAAAAATGCCGACCGTAGCGGTAGAAACATGTTGATTAATTTCATACAGGTTAGATTTAATGTCCTTGCACCAACAACAGAATGGATTATTCTACTGATATGTATATGATTGCATTTGCGACCATTGACCAAAGAAATTCTGTAAGTGGAAAGAAGGTTCTTGCTCTCCCATGTATACATCTGAATCTAAAGTAAGATGACTGGAGGAGGGAAGGACATGTTACCATGGTTGCTGATTCATCTCAACTTTTCATGTATCATTCCTGAATCTTACAGTATCTTGTACATACTGATCGTTTTACTTCTTTTTTTGTGTGTGGGGGTGGGGGGGGCTGATCCTGTAAATATTAATCCTTCAGAGAAAAACCACTAGTTTCTTTTTTCTCTTTTACTTGCTAATAACAGAGAGAGTTGGTGGTTTACTACATGCATGGAGACTGAAGTGTCCACTGTTATGTACATGATGGTTTAAATATTATCATACTATTTTTACCTCTTCCTATAATAATGACCAAGTATACAAATTACGCACTGTTTTATGGAAACTATAATTAAATAATTCCTTCTAAAGGTGGAAGTATATAATCTTCTCTGTACGTGTGAAAGCTGTGAACAAGTTGAATTGTGATAAGTATGTTTTTGCCCACTTTAACCTTAATATATTGACTACTAATCCATTTGAACTGGCTTAATCCTTTTGTCTCTCATGTTGTGGAATTGTTCTTTTACTTACTATTCTTGTAATCAAGGAGTCTACTAAGTAAAAACTACTGGCCAAGACCACATTGCCTGCATCAGAATCTGGGAGGTGGTGGCTAAGATGTGGGCAACTAGTCCCCAGCACCTGCTAAGGTCTAGGTGGTCTGGCAATTACCAGATGGTCTGTTTTAGGACTGGGGGAGATGTAAATAGTTTTTAGGCTTCCTATTTATTTAATAGGCTTGAATGGTTGAACCCATAGGGCTTTAGCTCCTATTGTCTGAAGTTGAAAAGACTGAAATGTTCTGTTTTCCTTGCTCACTTGCTCTTGTTTTTTCTAGCTACAAAATTTTAAATTCCTTCACCCCTGGTGTCTATTTCTCCTCAAAGGAATAATTAGGGAATACAGCCCTTTAATTTTGTTATCGGTCTTTAGTTCCGTCAGATGGATCCTGAATATGCCTCTACACCTTGTCTAAGTTATAAAGGTCATGTTGTTACTTCCAATTTTTTTAGATAAATGCACAAAACACAATCTTTAATGTAGGGATAACTATATTGTTATCTGTTCCTTAATAGTCAAAATTGAGAATTCTTTTCTGGCCATTTTCTCCAAATCATACATAGACTATCCATAGATGCTTGAATTTGGAATATGAAAACTTTGGAATGTAATGCCATGTCTCGTGAACCTGTAGCCTAAACATTTAATTTTGTCGTACTCTTTCATAAATTATTGTTTCTATACAAAATGGTGTGCATTCTGTCTTATGGCATAAATTGGTACTCAATCCTTACATGACTATGATGAGTTTGATGAACTTATAACTTGATATTGGCAGTGAAGGCTAAAATCAGGAAATCAGCTGCAAGTTATTCATTCGAGTCCAATCAGACAAGATTTGTCACAGGAAAAGAGTTTTCTCAATGTTGATATAAACATTGCAAACACTCTTTTTCTCTTTGTTTTTCCCTTCTCGATGGATAGCCTATGCAGCAAATTCTAGTATTACGAGATTGCTTTTGGTTTGTCTTTGGACTTCCAGTTTCATTTTCTTTACCTTGTCACAGGTTGATAGAAGATACAAGCAGTATTCTCATCAGATGCAGATTGTGGTGTCATCTTTTGATGTGATAGCAGGATGTGGTGCTGCTAGACCTTATACGGCACTGGCCCTCCAGACCATTTCCTGTCACTTTCGGTGTTTGCGTGATGCAATTAGCAGCCAGATTCGAGCAACACGGAAGAGCCTTGGGGAGCAAGATAATTCAGCAAACAGCAAGGGGGGTGGAATATCACGCCTGCGTTACGTGGACCAGCAGCTCAGGCAGCAGAGGGCTCTTCAGCAGCTTGGTATGATGCAGCAACATGCTTGGAGGCCACAGAGGGGGCTTCCGGAAAGCTCTGTTTCTATTCTTCGTGCTTGGCTGTTTGAGCACTTCCTTCATCCGTAAATCCCTCAAAATGCTTCTCTTTTTTTTCTTCCCTTTAAGCTTTACTTATACGAGATATTCCAATGCACTTGACGGTCTAATTCTTTTGCTGATTTTAATGTTCACCAGCTACCCAAAGGATTCTGATAAAATCATGCTAGCTCGGCAGACAGGCTTAACTAGAAGTCAGGTAACTGGGCGAACAGAGAAAATTTAATCTTTGTACTAGTTCCTCCAAGAAATCTTCTATTGATGGTATGACAATGCATCTGCAACAAAATTAAGGATCCACCATCATTGCGTAGGGAATATTAGTCCTGTGCGTAAGATTTCCTACTGTATATCGAATGGTGGGTCTCTTCTATATGTGAGCCACATGTTCCACATTTCATTTTGGTAGGAGGTCCTTATCATTGAATCGATGGGTGGCCAAAAATGTTATTAGAAAACCACAAAGCGAAGTTAATATCTTTATACTTCTCTTTTTTGGGTTCAGGTCTCGAATTGGTTTATAAATGCACGGGTTCGACTCTGGAAGCCCATGGTTGAAGAAATGTACAAAGAAGAGACTGGTGACACTGAAATGGATTCAAATTCATCATCATCTGAAAACGCACCAAAAGCAGTGAGGGATGATAACAGGACACCTGAGAATAAGAGGGAAGACATACAGCAGACGGTGAAGTCTGCAGTGACTGATAAATGCCAGCCCGAATCATTTCATGACTTGAAATCCAATATTGACGCAGATGTAGAGATGTCTGCACCGGAAGCAGAAGCTGTCTTTCAGGATGGTACCCATAAAGGAGATGATACTGATTATGGGGGGATGAAATTAAGGGGGGATCAAAGACCCAGTTTAGATGATTGTAGCTTTTTTCAGGATGCACTTGTTCAGTCTGACAGGAGTGGTGGTGGGAGGTTCATGGGCCCTGCTGCATATGAGATGGCCCAGATGGGGAGGTTTGGGAGCAGCAGTGGGGTGTCACTCACTCTGGGGTTGCAGCACTGTGATGGAACTGGCCTACCCATGTCTGGTGGCACCCCTCACAATTTTGTCACATTGAGAGGTGATGAGATGTACAATGTAGTTGCTACTTCTGGAGGTCCTGACACGACTGATTACGAAAGAACCAGGTTTGGTTCCTCACATCTATTCCATGATTTTGTAGCGTGAGGTGATGCTTGCTTTGCAGATCCATGATCGAAACCTGACCTCTTCTGAGGAATGGGGAAGAAACAATAAAATTTGCAATAATAATGTCTGCCCATGGGCTGTCCCTTGGGTATCGTTCATCCTGCTAGCAAACTGTTGAAGAATGAAATTTAGTACGAATAGATACATGGTTATGACAAACCATAGCTGTAGTATAGCAAGAGATGGGTGGGGAGGTAGCATATTTGTAGAGATAAGATGCATTTTTTTTTTCTGTATTCTGTATTTTGTTGAAGAAAGGAACTTTGTACAATAATTTTCAGTTGGAATTGGAGAGAAAGGGTTTATCTCGTTGGGATGGGATGCAACTTTTGTTTATCTTAAAGCTATTAACTTATCTTGATTACCCGAATTCATGTCTTAAAATGCTTGCTTTTGGTAATCAACCCCTTTCACTCTTCTTGTAAATCCAAGGTAAAAAAACATCTTAAGGACTGTCTTATCATCAAGCTCGTGTCCGTGTCTATATTTTTTGCATAAAACTGATATTGTAATTCATATATATTACTACTGATTCCATTCTTTCCCAATTTAGCTACTAAAGTCAATGATGATGGCAAAACAAATTGCTTGCAGAAAGTACACACAGAATAATAGCAAACAGGTGGACTGCATGAGTTAGTCAAACCACCAAATTTAACACATGACTCATTCAGGATAAACACCACCTATCCATATGGTTAAAACTATTCAAATCATATGCCATATAACACAAATCAGCTGGGCTGTGGTGCCAAAGTCAAGCACAAACAAATTATTAATGTTTAAAGTATCTAACAAAATTGCAATCTTACCTAATACACGCTTTGCCGTCAACAATGTTTTTTTTTTCTTCCTCTCTTTTCCCTCTCCTTTTGATGTGATAAAAATGCCACCAATATTCAACAAGGAAGCTACCAGCATTAGATCCCTCAAGAGTGTTAGAATAAAAGCATGACTGAAGAGGGACCACTGCAGGGAATCTTGTCTACCTAATACCCATTGTGCTACTGCTAGTTTCGCTATGAAGACTTAGCAATGGCTGACTGACCCCTCTTCTATTTTCTATATAAAATTGGGGACCACTGCAGGGAATCTTGTGTAATGCATGATTGGACTGAGTTTTTCATCACCTAAGGTTAAGAGAGAATCTCTTTACCCACCACTTTTATTGTGGTTGAATTAAATTTTGGACTCAATACATTGGGAAGAGAAATTATGACCATCAATTCTCCAACTTTCTAAAAGCTTTTCTCCTTTCTTACTCATGTCTGTGTAGTAAGTTTTAGTTCATCTTTACCTTGCAAGCATTTATTAACTGTCAGATCGGGCGGGAAGCATCTCAGTTGTTCGATCCAGCAATGTTGCACTGATATCACCCTTTCCTTCCTCTGCCTCTATGACTGCCGCACTCTTGCCGCTCCACTGCATCTCCCAACTCCTCCCCTTTGCATCTCTCCCCTCTCCCACTGTCCCCTTCACCTCTTCACCCACAAAGAAATGGAGTGATAGCTCAAAATATATGAGAGAAGGTTAAGATCTAATATATGGTGTTGATAGGTCATGCAATTGAGCATTCGAACTAGCTTTTCAAAATCCAAATTGTCCACATCCAACAGCTAGAACTACCAATTTACACCCCATAAGGTTCAAGTGCCCAAGCCTGGAAGGCTATCTTCATTTGGCAGGAATCGAGATTCAACATGCTTATCCAACGACCGCAGTTGCTTCTCTTGTTGGGCTGGGCCGATTGCAGCTCATTTCACTTATGTCACCCCTACCTTGTGTGACCAACCAGGTCGATTTGTGTTATGAACGGCAGTCTTTAGTAGATTGAGGTTTTGGCCTCTTTTTTACTGGTGCTGCAGTTGCAGCATTGCTGGTACATTCCGGACAGGTCAGTGATTGACACTTCGGGCACTATACGGTAGAACTGAGAATGGAAAGTTTCAGTGGGATTTCTTAAGGATCTACTCCAGCGTCTAGAAATTGGTTCTGCCCCATTGGTGGTCTACGATCACCAGAACAAGCAACTACAGAGGGAGCCCTTATTTGAGTAAGTTGATCTATGACCACCCTGCGCAATCGTAGCATTTTGGCTGGGAGTTTGGCGTGTTTTGTTTCACTATGGCTTTTAACCTCTGACTCTTTTGCTTAACGCAAAGATGCCCAATCAGTGTTGGCAGCTTCCGTCTTCGACGTCTTCTTGATTTGGCAGCTTATCTGTTATTGTGTGTTTGTAAAGGGCAGATATTCTCCCAACCCCTCTCTCTCTCCACTTCTTTTCTCAGTTGCGTGACCCTTCGGATAAATAAATTCCTTTGGAACGCAGAAGTTGATGTATTGATATGATATGCCCAGAGGGTGATACAAGTGTTAAGATCTTATCTTGAACTGCGATCCACATGAATGCTTCAAGCCTTCAACCCTTGGGGGAACTTTCTTCCCCAAATCGGAAGGCTATCAATAGATGCAATAACTACCAAGCTTGCTTGGATCATCCACCTATTCTGCGGCATCTTATATATTTTACAATATTCACTCAACTGTTTCAGTTATTTTTTGGGATCAAGTTTCTCTTCACCCACAGTGAAGAGAATCTTCTCTCCCACGGATTCTGGCGTTTGAATGGGACTCTTAGGACAATGAGAATGCCTAGCACGCACACACACAAAAAATGTTATTATGGACATTAGCCAGTATAAGGAGTAATAATATATCCTAGTTTTTTTTTTTTTTTTGGTGGGGGGTGGGGGATCCTGTGGCTGTAGACAAAAATGACAAAAATTCTCCTTTGTTTAGGCAAACAAAAGGGGTGGGGTTGGTTTTCATTTACCCGATTGACTCCCTCTGCTGCTTGGATGGGATTATTCTCAAGGGCACTCCCTATATTGTTCAAATGAATGTAGCAAAACGATCTCTCTCAAGATGTACCTGAAATCCATACCAATCTTTCCTGCCTTTGGTTGTTCAAGCAGTACACACCGTCTCCAAAAGACCTTTTTTTTTTTTTTCCAATTACAGATAAAATTTAGTATGATTTTGAGTTAATTACACAAATATCCTGATAATGACTACAGAACTTTCTATTTTGTTATTACTCTTATTTTACATCACTTCAATTCTAACCAAAAGAGACCAAGGGAATAAATCTTCAATGCCAGGATACCAGAATAGACCTGAGATAAAATTAACTCTCAACAGACTGAAACCTTCAGAAGGCAAGAGGTAACTCATAACTGGCTATCAATACAGGCAAAATACTCCTTTCGTTTCCCACTAGTTTTTGAGAACTAAATACTTAGAATTAAAAGAAGTTGTAATTCATGAAAAAAGTGTGAGATATTCATTAACGATTCAACTACTCTTATCAACTGATATATATTCTTTGGAGCAACACATCATCTCATTACCATAAAAAAGTAGAGTACGATATTTTGGATTTGGCACTACAATCCAAAAAGATGTAAACAAGGCCAAGAAGACAGAGTTCAAGCACTATTACGCTAAAGATGAGATTTGACAGACAGTCAACTTGGTTCCTGTTGCTCTGCTAATGCATGCTGAATGGGCACCATCAACACATATTCAACTTCTTTCACTATAGTGATTGCCCTTCATAGATTCAATTGAAATGAGAAATTACCCTAATTGCAAGCATTTCGAGGCTCAATCAAGGGGAAAAAAAAGTTCACCCACTGACAATTTTGATTAAGTTGATTTCTGTTCTGATACAGATGTTCATGCCAGGTGGACTGTTATCTACATTTTTACATGATTCAACCATTGTCAGAAACTGATCATTGATTATCAGGAGATGTCCCACTATTCTGGCTTTAGCTGGAACAACATACCTTAACCAGCTATGTACAGGAATGCCTCCAAAGGTTGAGTTATGGATACAAGAAACCCAGAACCTATAAGGCCAGGGCAGAAGGAGCGAAGTCCAGTCATCATCTATATTGCTCTCAGATAAGAAGAAAACAAACTTACTCCACTTGAAGAAGAAAAACACAAACTTGTCAGGGTAGAAGAGCTTGTCAACTGTTGCAGCAACCAGGCCCAGCCATAAGACAAAAGAATTTTTCACCTGAACGAACCAATGGCTGTACTGGTTAAACTAGGATGATAAAGCATGAATTCACTCATGAAAAGAACTAAAATTAAAAACCTTTTTTAAGTTTTTAATTTGAAAAAATGACAAAGAATTTATGTAATCACAAAAAGAACTATTATTAATAATCTATATTTTTTTAATGGGTAAAAGTATTACTACCGTTTATACAGAGCCTTTACATCTGCCCGCAACAAAGGGCTTTCGAGGAACAAATCGCCACATTCCTTTGTGTCAATTGACTCCATTTCAAAGTCTTGATGACCACAGCATTCACTCCATTCAAACCACATCTTTGCAATTAATTCTTTTCTAAAGCAGGTAAGATGGCCTTCCTCCTCAGGAGAATCAGCAGCAACCAATCTGTATGTATATACCTTCCTCTCTTGGCCTGGTCGGAATGCGCGGCCAATGGCTTGCCGGGTGACCGATGGGTTCAGGTGAACATCTAAAATCAATATACGAGATGCCCCAACAAGGGAAATCCCCTCACCACAGGCCTTAATTGAACCAAAGAAAACCTTGGCATCAGGGGATTTGTTAAAACGGTCCATGGACCACTCCCTTTGTTCAGGGTTAGTGTCACCAGAGATCATAAAAATTTCCTTCCCAGGGCTCCAACCCTTCAACTTCACTACCAATCTCTCCAAGAATTTCAGTGGAAGGAGATACTGACTGAAAACAAGCAGCTTTTCACTGGCAGATTCACACAAGCCCAAAAGATTAAGGAAAAACCTCATCTTGACCCCATCTTTAACATCCATTTTCCCTATCAAGTCATCAATCTTTTCATCACTGAAGTTGCCACCCCTGTCTCCAGCTGTTGCAGTCTCTGAAAACTCTCTCAACCGTGGGTGCATATACACAGAACTCCCCACAGAACTTCTCTTGAATTTTTCCATATTCTTCAATTTTTCTACTATATTCTTCTGTTTACTTGTCAGTTTTAAAAGTACAGTGAAGTCAACAAGACCTGGCAATTCCTCCAAGAAATCTCCCTTGTAATAGTGAAGAACATTCTTTGTCATTTCACGGAGGTCATGTATGACTGTAACCTTCCTTTTGAAATCTTCGTCATTTTGCAAAGTGGCTTCAACTAACTCAAAAAATGCTGATTCCATTCCATTTTTAAAAAACTTCTTTCCACTTGATATGTGCACCCTACTAAGAACACGCTTTACAATTTGACGAGAAGATTCCAACTTTAAAAACTTGGGGCGGACAAGGTTTAAAATATTGAAGACCTCTTTCACATGATTTTGAAATAAGGTGCCTGAAAGAACCACTTTTCTTGGCGTTTGCACCTTGGCAAGGGAATGTAACACGTCAGTGTCTTCATTCCTTGGTGTATGACCTTCATCCAATATAAGAATGGAAGGATTCTTGAGCAATATGTCTTGACAAGCAGCTGCAGTTTTACTTGTTGCACTACCACAAACAATGTTTGCAAACTGCTTGTAACCCAGAAATAAGATACCCTTCTGATCTACCCAAGTTTTCAGAATTTCGAGCTGCTGATCTCTGTTTTCTGCTTTTGAAGAATAAAAATCATATAGAGGAATGTCCTCCACTTGCCATCTCTGAAACTCTTTCTTCCATGTAGCCAAGATACCTTTGGGTAGTACCACAAGAGGTCTGGCTTGAGGATACTTGGCCAGGAAACTTTGCATAAAACTTATAATCATAAAAGTCTTCCCAGATCCAGGAGCATGTGCAAGTATGCAACCTCCTGGCTTGTCGGTTATTAAATTCCTTTGCAAGAAATTAAAACCCTCAATTTGATGGGGTTTCATTTGCTGCCTATGCCTTGGATGCACAGATATTTCGGCCACGGTCAGATCATCCTTAGACATTTCAAGTCCAAAAAATGGGGAAACCTCAGTTTGTTGTCTGTCATTGGAATTCTGAGATCCAGAGATGTAAGTTCTTGTAGTCTTTGTGCCCTGGATCATTCAAAATCGGGAACAATTTATACATATTCAAGCACCTTGACTTAATCAAATTCCATAACACACATGATACAGGAACAAAACGACAAGCAGCAGTGAAATATACAAATTTCAAGCCAAGATTGCAAGTCAAACAAAACAGTAATCGTGATGTCAAGTAGAAATTCAGCTAACTAGTAATGTGGACGGCATTTATGCATAAAAGGGATATCGTTACCCAAAAGGGGAAGGGAAGAGAAAGGGATGGGGAATGCCGTGAAGGAGAGAGAAGGTGAGGGAGGGAATGAATCTGCCGAAACAGCAAGGGGAAGGGGAGAGGGCGCTTAGAGAGGGAGAAGAGGGAATCGTGAGAAAGAGAGAGATCGTTAGAGAGAAAGGAGAGAAACAAGAGGGGGAGGGGAGAGAACTGAGAGAGAAGAGAGGCTTACTGAGAGAATTTTTCTTTTCTTCAATAATCATCAATTGCATAATCC
Source organism: Protea cynaroides (assembly GCA_028583415.1). Lineage (NCBI taxonomy): Eukaryota > Viridiplantae > Streptophyta > Magnoliopsida > Proteales > Proteaceae > Protea > Protea cynaroides. The sequence goes on along the minus strand of CM053272.1, from coordinate 35,989,755 downwards.
ATTCAATAAAGAGATTTGCCTATAAATAGGCTTACAACCCAATATAAGTTGGTCCCACAAAATAACTCAAATAAATAAATAAAAACAATAAAAAAAGGAAACAACCTAAAAAGTGGGTACTTTCCTATTATAACTAAAACTCAATAAATAAATATTAAAATCCTAACAAATCTAATTAAACTTCCCAAAATAGAAGGATTACAAAGATTTTCCAATTAAACTTAAAACCTAAGAAGATTCCTATCCAAGCGGATCCGTGCTGCATTACTAGAGAGTACATAAGAGCATAAACAAAACTTGGAACTTGAAAGGATCACGAGTCTCATTTTTTTTTTGGGGGATGCCTAATTTGGTGGAATAAGGAGGGAATCACTTTAGAAATGGAGAATCTGATCATCAGTTTTGTTTGATCTTGTTGCACTTGAATTTTAGGGTTCTGCCTCTATGTCATAATTATATGTTACATTATTAACCAAATGGGAAAGTTGGGAAACTGGTACACAGGGAGCATGTTGTTGGAAACTAGATTAAATAGGAAGTCCCACTTTATGACATAATATGGGAGTTCTTCTCTCTACATAATCCTATTGTTCTTCCCCACCCCAAGATCACCTTGACTGGATGATGAATCTCTCAGCATAGAGAGTGATACAGGGGCAGAACTAAACCTATCTATTTATTTTCCAGAATAAACTTTCCCCCTGTGATTTACAGCCGATATAGCAAACAGGCCTAATATGATTCAACTAGACAACGGGTGAAAGTGCATCTGTAAAGTGAATTTAGTATGTAGTTCGACTGACGGTATACACTGAACAATGTAATTACAGTTCTGTTAATTTATGAGTATAATAGTACTAAATATGCAGCAAAATACTACTATTGGTAGGCACATAAAATTATACTATAGATTCAAATAAATAAAATGGTTCTCAAATAGGACAACAACCAGGGAAGTTTTAATTTGGTGGTTGTTAGGATCATGATAAAGGCAGCCAACCGGAAGAGGACACTTTTACCCACCGTCTATCTCAGTGGACACATGTCGTGATCCAAGCCTCCTACTATCCATGATGTCAAGATAATTTTAAACCACCGAACTAAATTGGTTATGTCACACGTGTATCCCCACAATCCATCACCATATGCGAATCACGGAATGGATATCCCCATTTTGATCTAGGACATTATACTCGCACGACCTCCACATTAAAGAATGGTGGGTAGATACGTTACCTACTCCCCCACGAAGGTGTACAGGAGGATAACTACCCCAAATAACTCAGGATATGCCACAATACTCGCATAACTATAGAGAACCGCTCATAATTCCACGCCACTCCATGTTTCTCTATATATATCCCCCAGAACAAAGGTATGTGGATTGACTTTTGGCATTCACTCTCCGCTCTACCTAAACGTGGCTTTCTTGATTCCCGAGTTCATTTGTTTACCACTACAAAGCTGACTTAGGCATCGGAGTGGCCATAGGGGTTATCCAACCGCCCCTTTACTGTTTGTTCGTTTCTTGTGAGAGGTGTCGTCATCAGAAGCTCCATACCAAAATCAGCGGCAACAATGGTCATGATGCCAAAATCTGATGTTAGGGAGCAGTATAGATGCCAAATTTATAATGGTGATATATGACCAATTTGCAAAACAAACATGAGTTGTTCTATGATTTGGCCATGGGAAGCATGTGACAAATAATGACTCGTTCATCTTCTGCTTTCCCTTAAAAAATTTCAATAATGCTATCAACTAATCAATTCGACTTGTAAAAAAGAAAAAAGAAAGGTGAGGAAAAACATCATCTGCAGCAATAAACCTTACCATATCAACTAAGGGAATGAAAAAATAATGATTAATCATGATGCACAGCAGATCCTTGTACTGTCTGTGTCCACAACAAAGCAAGATGTCATATAAGCTTATAGCCATACCTTTATCCACTGGAAGTCAAATATTGTTTCAATTGCCCTTTCTATGATGCCACAAACCCGGCAGACATATCCAAGATCATCCTTGAGAACAAAAGAGTGATGACATTCTTCACCCTCTCCTTCTTCACTGTGTTCAAAAGCTGAATTCTCAGGAGCAGCATCCTGAAAAATCATACAACATGAGTCATTAGACTATTTTACAGGTACTTGTACAAAACTGAAAGATTCTCAAGTGAACTTAAGAAAATACAAAATCAAGAAAAAAAACAAATACTGATACATCCATGTGCAGCACATTCATTATCTACCCTGTTGTGAAATCACATAAGCACTGACAGAAGTTCTTAACCTTCAGTTCCACAGATTGAAACAAGAAACAAAGATCATATACTCGCATCTCAAACCTTTGAAACAGAGATGTCTATTCTGTTTTGTTATGGTTATCGAGAGAGGGAGAGAGGTTCTCGGGATTAGCACTAGCGCTAGTGCTGTCTCCTTTATTTATTTTCATTCGTTGTATTTGTCACTTATACCCTTTTAGGCTTGAGTTATTTATTATTAAATATCAAAGTGAGTGGAGAGTCTCAATCACATTGATGGAGGGTCCCAAAGTTACAGCAACCTCCCACACTTCTTCCCATCTCTTCTCTCTCCATTCCTCTTCTTTTCTCTTTAGAATTTACATGGTATCAGAGCTCGATCTCTAAATACTGTTGACCATGTTCAATACTTCCTTCGTTGCTCTCTTAATCTTGATTGTTACCTGCCCAAACTTTCAGTTTGCATCTATAAGCAAGAGGGAGTGAGATCACCCCCTGTTTTTGATTGGAAAGTATGGACTCATGAAGGTGATTGAAATCGGTGCAAGATCGATTACTGTTGAAGGCTCCTTTTAGTGGTAATATGTTGCATAAATTATCACTGAATCGAGGACTGTTTTGTGACAAAATCAAGGTTGATTATTGCTGATTTGTGGAAACTGAGATCTGTTCTGTATGACCGTATCAAAATCTGATTTGTGAGATTTGGTTTGAAATATGGCTACATCTAAATCTGGTTTGAAGTTCATCGAGTGGGTGGCTCTATTTCTGGTTTTTGAGATCTGTTTTGCAATTTCATTGAGTGGATGACTCGATTTTTGGCCCTTTTCAGATCTTTTTTTTTTTTTTTTTTTTTTTTTTTGCTTCGTGGTTGGCTGAACCAAGTGTTGATATTGACTTTTTCTGGAGTGTCCTTTTTGCTTCTTGGTTGGCTGAACCCAGTGTTGATATTTTTTTCTATAGTTCTTTTTGCTTCTTGGTTGGCTGAATCTCAAGTGTTTATATTGATTTTTTTCTGGAATTCTTTTTGCCTCTTGGTTGGCTGAACCAAGCGTTGATATTAATTTTTTGGGAATTCTGTTTTGCTTCTCAGTTGGTGGAACTGAGTCTTACAAATCAATTTTTTTTGGTTCGATTATCCTTGGTATGATGGCTGAATCCACCCACTCCAAGACTACCATGACTGAGGTGGTGCCTTCCTCCTCCTATCGGATTACAGAGAAGAAATTGGAAGGACATAACAATTTCCATCAACGGCGGATTTGTTAAGTTGGTTTTGACTGGAAGGGATCAACAGTCACTTAACCCAGACCAAGTCTAGTACTAACACTACTTGGGACACTATTGATGCTTGGGTTTTGGGTCAGCTGCTAAAATTCTATGGATAATTCTATTGTGAACCTTGTTAACCATATCGACACAATGAAGAATTGTGGGATGATTTGAATGTCGTATATTCTGGTCACACTAATTTGTCTCGAATTTAGAAGTGTCACAGGAATCTTATCGAGTAGATCATAAAGGTCGTCCTTCACAGTATTTTGCTGATCCCATTTCGCTCGCCGCTATTACGGGAATCACTTTTGTTTTCTTTTCCTCTGGCTTTAAATGGATATATGAGGAACTTAATTCTCTACTTCCTATCAGTATTGATATACAGAATATGTAGGAACAACGGGAGTAGTTGGCCGTTATGGGTTTTTCGGGCAGCCTTGAAACCGAGTATGAAGCGGTTCGTTCTCAGATTCTTGGCAGTGCCACAGTGGCTTCTTCTCTAGCGGATACATTTTCTCATGTTACAGGTTTCTCGTGACAGTGACAGTGTTCGTGACACCACTCCTGTGAATAATTCGGCTCTTGTTTCTTGCCAATCTGGTCGTGGTAATTCTTCTGGCCGTGGCCAGCCTCCTGGTGCACTAGCTTCTTCGGACACTTACAGGTACAGCTCGCACCTATCATCATTGTGGGAAACCAGGTCGTATCCAGCATTTTTGTTGGAAGCTTCATGGAAAACCACATCAGTAGTAGTTTGCTAATTCTACCGCCAACTCTAAATCTCCTATTCTTCCTACACCATCTGAGGGAAAGATGATAAAGATGATTGATGATGAGTATGCTCCTTACTGTCAATTTCAGATTGCACAACCTTCTTCGTCTTCTACTAGTACTTTTGTTCAGACAAGTAAAGCCACTGCGTTTCTATTATCCTCTCATCCCTAAATCATTGACTCAGGAATTTCCGATCACATGTATGGGGTTTCAGGTATATTTTCCTCTCTTTATCACTCCACCTCCAATGTCACTTTAGCTGATGGCTCTTCAGTCAAGGTCAGTGGCACTGGGATTGTTCATCCCACTCCATCTATGTCCCTATCTTTGGTCCTCCATTTACCAAATCTTCTGTTTAATCTATTATCTGTTAATAAGCTTACTACTTGTTATGGCAGGAAGTTGCACCGTCAGTCCGGAAGCAAGATGGGCCTGTAATCAGAGAAATAAGGGCAGAAGTGGTTGGATTGTAAAACTCGAGGGACACTTTGATGCCTAAATCAGTTCCGAGTACAAGCAATCAGAAGCTCAATATAAGAATACGAGCTCCGAGTATGAGTGGGACTATAAAGAGAGTTTATGCAAAAAGTGGGGTTGTTTACCTTCAAAACTGTGTATATTTATAGATTGTGGCGTAAAGGTTGGAAAATCGGGTTTACCCTTGAGCGGATTGACTTGCCAGCTGGTTTTTTTAGATCTTCGTTATCCATTATGCCTGAGAAAGGATTGGAGTCGGCATGAGGGTAGGAGTCCATACACGACCAGAGTTCTCGCACGAGTATGAGTCCGTCTGGAAGTAAGAGTACAACTAGGTCAAGGTTTGAGGGGTGACGAGGCCAAGTATCTCGGGATCCCACGTCCTGATTGTATGTGATTTGGATGCTGACTGGATTGAACGCTGGAGGAGTCCTAGCATTGTAGAGCTCAAACACTGTGCTAACCAGGCCTTCTCTGTGGCCCGCTATATGATGAAGTTGGCTACTGAGTAGGTCGAGTCTTGCTGATGAAGTGTACTTTGCCACGGCCCACGTGTCAGTTTTTTTATTGGTGGGGTACATAATGCCCATAACAGTTGTCCTTTGCTTTTTTGAACCTGCAAGGTTCGAAGGAGCAATGACTTTTGGGCTCTTTATCACTGAGTATCTTAGATCGGAAATTGTAGATTCTCTTGGTCGTTGTCGGCTTCTTTTGGTTGTGGTCTGCTAGACCAAGCTGGTCTGTCCGGGTTGGATGGTCGCTAACACAAATCGGTGGCCGACTGAATCGATCCGGCTGCGAAGCGGTAGATTGTTGCCTTGTGGAGCAGTGGGTGGTGCGGATCCGTAAATGAAACATCAGGATGCCACTATGCAGGGCGGCGGGTTTGAGAACACAGGAACACTAGGTCCAATGAGTTGAACCGTCGGGTCGCATTAAATGCACCTGACGCTTGGCCTGTTCGAAGAAACCGCATGGCACTGTCAGACGGGGAGACCCAAGGGGCGTTAATGCCTATAAATACGCCCCTCATTCCTTCATTGTGTGTTCGTTTTGTTCGTGATCATCGTTCCGGTTTCTCTAAGTTGGACCTTACAGCTTTAAAGTGTCTGTTTGTAGGGTATTCACGTACTCAAAAGGGTTATCATCCCCTGTCACCTCTTCTTCGTCTGCAGATCCCGCACCTGAGTTAAGTATCCCTTCTTTTGACCTTGATGTTCTTCAAAAGGGAGTTCAGAGTTGTATCCAACACCCAATTTCAAACTGTGTCTTCCTCCAATTTCTCTTCTTCATTTCATTCTTGTTAAACCAGTATTGAGAGTCATCCCCTTCCTAACTCTATTATAGAGGCATTATCTAGTCTTGGCTAGAGAACAGCTATGGAAGCGGAATTGTTGAGCTTAGAGAGAATCATACGTGGGATCTTGTGCCCCAACCTGTGGGCAAATCTGCAACTGGTCGTCGACGGGTGTACCTGGTGAAGGTAATCCCTAATGGTTCTCTTGCTGGTTTGAAGGCTCAGGTGGTCGCTAAAGGCTATGCTCAAGTCTATGACAATGATTATATGGATCTTTTTTCTCTTGTCACCAACTTGGCTTTTGTTCACATTCTGATTTCTCTTGCTGCTTCTCATCACTGACCGCTGCGCCAGTTGGATGTAGAGAATGCTTTCTTACATGACGACCTTCATGAGAAGGTTCATATAGAGCAACCGCCCTAATTTTTTACGTTTTGTTGCTCAAGGTAGTCTAGTATAGTATGTAGGCTCAAGAAATCATTGAATGGGTTAAAGCAATCTCCTTAGGCATGGTTTAAGCGCTTCACAGAGGCCGTTCTCAGTTTTGACTTGTTCCAGTGTGAGAGTGATCACTCGGTGTTTTATCGATAGTCTTCTGGAGCAGGGACATAGTAATTACAGGAGATGATAGTACAGGTATTGAGAGTTCGAAGGCTCATTTACAGCAACAGTTTCATACCAAGGATCTAGGTTGCTGGAAGTATTTTTTAGGTGTTGGAGGTGGCTCAGTCACGAAAAGATATTTCTATTTCTCTAAGGAAATATGTTCTGAATTTTCTCATAAAGAAAAGAATGTTGGGGTCAAACCGGTGAATACCCCAATAGATCCTAACATCAAACTTACAGTTGATGAGGGTGATATTTTGACTGATCCTGAGAGGTACCGTAGACTGGTTGGCAAGTTAAATTATTTTACTGTGACTTGTACATATGTGGCCTTCCCGATTAGTGTTGTGAGTCATTTTTTGTCCTCCCCTTGGACACCTCAATGGGATGTTTTTATTCGTATTTTACAATATCCCAAGAAGGCTCTAGGTCGTGGTCTTTTGTACTCTGATCATAGACATAGACATGTTAAGGGTGCTGATTGGGCTGGTTTTCTTGTTGATAGACGGTCTTCTACTAGATACTATACTTTTGTTGGCGGAAATCTTATATTCTGGAAGAGCAAGAAACGGACTATTGTCGCTCAGTCCAATGTAGAATCTGAGTATTTTGCTATCACATGTCATGTGTGAGCTTGTAAGTCAAACAGTTGTTAGCACTTAGCCGAACTTAGGTTTCCACACATGTCTTCCATGTAATTGTGGTGTGATAACCAAGTTGCCATTTATATTGCTTCCAATCCTATGGTTCATGAGAGAACGAAACAACTGAGGTCAACTACCATTTTATTCATAAGAAGCTTCAACAAGGAATTATTTCTCCATGTCACGTTCGTACAGGGGAACAACTTGCTGATGTATTCACTAAGTTTGGAGGTTGTGGGTGAATTGCTTATATTTGTAACAAACTGGGCATGATTGATATATATGCTCTAGCTCGAGGGGAAGTGTTATGATTATTGAGAGAGGGGAAGAGGCACTCAGGATAAGTGAGATGGCACTAGTGATTCTTCTCCTTTCTTTTATTTTGTTTGTTGTGTTTTGTCTCTTATACCCTTTTATGGTTGAGTTCCTTATTATCATATATTAAAGTGAATGGAGAATCTCAATCACATTGATTGAGGGTCCCAAAGTTACAATAACTTCTCATACTTCTCTCCATCCTTCTCCTTTTCTCTTTAGAATTTACATGTTATGACTAGTTATAACCATAGTTTTAAAACTGGAGCGGGCATCTAACAGAAAAGGGGCCCAGTTCTGGATTTGACTGGTCAATCCATGTTTAAGCAAAAAAAATAGTTTGTAAAATAGACAACAACTTATCCCAACTAAATAAGGTCAGCTACATGGATTCTTGCCTTTCCAATCAACTCTATTCGAGGTCATACTTGATTCAAGGCCTAAGCTATGCATGTGTTTCCTCACCACCTCTCCTAGAGTCATTCTAAGTCTGACTTGGCTCTTTTAGTCCTTTCAATCTGAATCCAATCACTCATCCATACTGGAGTATCTTTCGAGGTCATACTTGATTCAAGGCCTAAGCTATGCATGTGTTTCTTCACCACCTCTCCTAGAGTCGTTCCAGGTCTGACCCTTCCCTTCATTTGAATCAAGTCACTCGTCCATACAGGAGTATCTAGAGGCCTCTGTTGAACATGGTCATGCCACCTCAAACGACTTTCTTGTAGTTTATCATGTATCATAGCTACTCCCAAATCAGTTCTAATAAGGTCATTCCTTGCTTTATCCTTCTTAGCTTTGCCTCATATTCATCTAAATATCCTCATCTGAGCGATACTGAGTTTATCTATAAAATGCTTCTTAACTGCCCAACATTTTGCACCATACATCATAACTAGTTGAATGACTATAAAATTTTCCTTTTAAATTTTAAAGGAATACGTCAATCACACAAACTCAGACAACCTCTCTACTTCATTCATCCTATTTTAATTCTCTGTAAAACATAATCCTCTATATCACCTTCTTTATTTATGATTGAGTATGGATATCTAAAATAATCAATTTACATAATCTTCCTCACATCAATTTTCACCACCTCATTATCCGTCCTAGTGTGTCTACAGTTACTCACCATATACTCAGTCTTCGTTCTACTTATCTTAAAACCTTTTGATTCCAAAGTTCATTTCCAGAACTCCAACTTGGTATTAATCCCTGTTTTTGTCTCATCTACCAAAACAATATCATCAACAAAAACATATACCAAAGAACCTCATCCTGAATGTCTTTGGTCAAATCATCCATGATAAGCGCCAAAAAATGAGCTTAAACATGATCTTTGATGTAACCCAATTGTAATTGAAAATTCACTATCTTGATCCCCACAGTTCTTACACTAGTAACAACTAATACATATCTTTGACTATGTATCAAAAGGACTCCTGATGCATTCCAAGTTACACAAGAAAACCAAAGGAAGGAAATGCCAAAATCAAACCGACAAAAGCCAAAAACACTATTCATGGTACTGTTCATGTGAACAGTACCAACAGAATTAGAAATTAATGTCTTCTTCCCAAATTCAATTAAGTTAGATTTATTTTTATAAAATTAGTCATTAATTTTGTTTCCTAAATTTGTTTTGTTTCCTAAGATTAGTTAGCATATGAGTCAGTCATAGATGTTATTTGTTTTTGGAAACTTTCCTAAAAGTTATGAAGGGAAGTTCCTCCCTAGGAACCGGTCCTTCTATCTTTTGTATTTTCTTTTAGCATTATAAATAAAGAGGAAGAAGATGCTGGCAGCAGAGTTGGCCAGAGTTTAATATTAAATTCTAGTTTGTTCATTCCCGTTTTCAGATAATAGTGGTTTTTCAAAAATTCATAACTTCTTCATCCATGGTTGGATCACCTTCAAATTTGGGTATGTTGTCAAGTACATCCTAGAGTATTTTCCCTCTAAGTTTGAAGACCTTCCAACAGCTGAATTTCAAGATAAATGAGTTTTTTCATAATTTTATAATTCTGGTTTGCTAAAATACCTGTTTGAGACCTACGGGCAAGATTGGTTTCGATCCCACCCGTTGGATCAAGCTCATCTTCTGGGATATTGTTCCTCATATCCTAAGGATCAAGGATCCCAATTTTTGAAGCACTCTTACTGACGGATTTGAAGTTGTGGAATTATTTGTTCAATTTCAATTACTCTTGTTTGTTAAATTTGGGTTTGGACTGTGTAGAGATCCTGTAGCAAAGAGGGATCTATGAATTGGATGTGTTGAAACCCTCTTTGCCACCAACTCCCTACCATAGTGGTTGTGACTTACTGCAATCCCAAGGAATTTCAGTTCGAATCACCTTAAACACACATATGCATCTGATATTTCTGATTTTTAATTAAGCAAAATAAACTCCCTCCATCCGATTAGAAAGCAGTCCTATGTTCAGACTGAACTGAACACAAGGGTGTTTCAGATTTTTCCTAGTTCAACAACTGTTCTGGTCCAGTTTTTAAATGTATGGTTATAACCGACTGGATCGATTTTTTTATACCATTGAATCTATCACCTAATTGTGTGCAAACTAGGCGTGTAATTGATGGAACTGTTGATTACTTTATGACAAATAATAGCAATTTTATTGAGAAAGGTTAAGTTAGAGTACAAACCCGCCATCATACTAAACCAACCATACCAAGAAAGTCAAAAAGGGAAAAAAGAAGAAGAAAAATAACAAAGTACAACTCTATGAAACAGGACCAAAGTAATCTCTCAAGGGAAATAATTCTGAGAACACCAACTAAAATTCTCAAACCCTAGCTTGGCTAACAGATTTGCATGGCGTTTTTTGCCCCTGGCTTCCAATGTATAAGCAGTTCACCTGTGAAAGCAAGGACGTGACTAATTTCAAACTGCACCATATATTTGACGTAGATCAGCTAAAAGTGGTTGCATTATTGGCAGAAATATCTTTGAGACTGCTTGTATTCCAAGAAAAACCAGAAGATCTCTTTCTAAACAAAGCAGATTGCTTGAAACTCCAAGACTGATTTTGCTAATGTGAAGGTTTGACTGAAGGTAAATACCACTAAAATAGGATGGAAAATTTACACAAAGCTTAAAGACCAGTGATATACTGATGTACGGAACATAATGTGAGAAATTAAGAAGAAGAAAAGAAGTCCCAATCCATGGGATGACATAACTCAAACAGGGATGTTAAATGCATTTATAAAGGATAAAACTAGAAAAATCAGGAATAAATAGAAACTAAGAGGTAGCATCAATGATTGGCAAAGTGAGAAGAAATAAAATGAAATATTTTAGTTTGTTTAACGAAGACTAATTAACCATAAGTGAGAGAGTTATACAGAGCAAGCTGAAGGCCCTAAAAGAATAAGGGGAAAACAAAAAGCCTAAAAGAATACAAGTCAAGGTATTGTGGTTGGAATTATTTCAAAAGAAAACAGAATGGTCTATAAGTTTGGTTGAAGGGTTTCTTTAATAGGCACACCTCAGGAAAGTATGGAAGCAATCCAAGGGCTGGATTCAGAAATACCAAAGCTCCCTACTTGGATTAGGATTTTACAATTCAAGCAGTAAGCAATATTCGATGGCAGAAATTTAATGGATTAGAACAGTAATAACAGGAACAATTCATTAACAGAACCAGAACAATGTTCCAAACTCAGATTTAAGAATTCAGAACAAAAGACAAGATTTTTGGAAGAGTTTAACTTACACTAGGAAAGCTAGAAATCGACCAGAAAAGAAGTTTTGAAATTGGACTGAACTACAACCTAAACTAGAAACTGTAACAAAAAACTCAATAAGACAGACAAAAATTAGAGTAACAGATTAATAATTAACTAGCTGAACAGAACTACTAGAAGGTAGAAATTTAACCTAAGAATTGATGGAAAGATAAGGGAAGAAGAAGGATAAGAATCAGGAATCCCACCTGATCCTCAGAATCGGCATTCCATCAAACTCCAGCCTGGAGTCACCACCAAAACTTCCTGGAATCTCACCAAGCTTCTGATGCAGATCAGAGGGCTGGTATTTGCTTGTGGTGGGAAAAAAGAGAAAACCTCATTTGTGGGGTGTGGGGTGTGGGGTGTGGGGTGTGGGGTGTGGGGGGGGGGGGAAGGGGAGGAGACACCAACCTCCATTTCAAAATAAACTAAATCAAACTAAATTTCATTATTCAAATTGTGGGGGCTGAACAGCCTTACACTTGTTAAAAATAAATAAATAAACAGAAACAAATAAAGAAACTCTCATGCGCGACAACAGCAGTGACCTGGCCTGACTTAACTACCTAATAATTAATCCTAATAGATAAGGAATCTTCCCCCATCGCAGGATAAAAAATAGGAATCCTAGAATGATCCAAACTGAAGGTGTTTTTAGAACATAGCATCTTCTTTTAATTACCCCCAGTCTTATTCCCAAAAGTTTTTTGAGTCAAGAGAATAAAATAGGTTTTTCACAAACTTTTTGAAAATGACTTCTTATTATGTCATTGTCAAGAGTTGCCTTTGTCTAGCATTTTTTAGAATGGACATGTGAAATGGCAAGAAGTAGTGAAGTACCCTCACTAAAAAAAACAAATGTATTATACCATGAGGGAAAAACAGTAAGGTTCCAAATTATTTCACAGGTGTCAATAAGAAAATTCCAAAATGAAGAGAAGACTCCCTCCCTGAGCAGACCACGTTTGGGTGTCCTAAAGAGACCAAATAACTGAAAACTAAATCCAAATCAGACCTGGAATTTATATTATTTTATTCCAGTCTTTACAAAGTAATATAATATAATATAATTGAAAAATAGTGCTGCTAACCTATCCCCTACCTCGGATAGCCAAGTTTCCTGATAACATGATGAAATCGAACACTAGCTGGCCAGATTCGCTGAATCTGGACACTGGTGATAACTCAATTGGTCAGACCAGACTTGAAGTACACCAATCCAACTTGAACCAGACCATACCAAGTCCTGCATTAGTATGTACAAGTGTGAAATTATTCAACCTCGTAGTTGAGATGGTTGACCCACCGTTCAACCTGAAAATCCACCACATGGTACTCTTAAGTCTCAAGTATTAATTAGGTTGAGGGATGGGCCAGGTTTCAGAAATTGGAAGAAATAACCCTTTTTTATTACCCAGGTTGCTTTTACCTATTGTCAATGGAGAGAATTCCCATAACTAATTAAGGCTGAAAGCAGATTGTCAATGACAAAAACAAGTAGAATTTTCTTTATTTAATGAGGCAAGGAACTAGCATTTCATGGGATTACATGTGTCTCGAACATTCCAATGAGATGATCAAACAACACTTCTAGAAAGTCCAGAATAGATCATGTTGGTGATAATGTAATTAAGCATCGACACTTGAGTATTAATAAGTACGGGCACATCTTCAAACAAAGAAACATTCTGTTTACCACTATGACAAATCACAAAATGCAAAAAATAAATAAACAAAATTAAAAAAAAATAATAATTTACCCCTGATGCCAGTTTTTCCAATTCATTAATTTTGATGAAAAAGTCAAACAAATTCAAACTTCAGAGCACCCAACACTGGGCTAAATAACAGATAGAAGTCAATACGAACAACCATAATGAGGAAAAATGAGAAGCAACCATCAAAGTACTTTAACTTTTTAAAAAGTGGGATTAATGATATTCAAAGGAAGTACCTTGGAACATTCCAATGCTAGTGTCATTTCTTTCCAGATATCCCCAAGACCATCATCTTCATCACTTTGATGTTTGCTTTTATCAATCATTGTATCATCTTGAACACCAATATATACACCTTGGTCTTTTCTGGAAACTTTGTCACCACCAGACCTTTTCTCTTCCCCTTGTGGAATGTTTCTCTCTCCATTTTGTCTCACCTGGAAATGATGGTAAGCATCCAAATCAACGTGAATTGTCATTTTTTTTCCTCAGCTAGAACCAAAAAAAATATAATATAAAACAATCCTGTTTAAGTTCAACATTTTTGTCTGTGGTTTGTGGTGCAAATAATGAACATCACATTAAGAAGGTCACCATTCCCCAGTAGGGATGGTCTTCACTATGCATGTTTTCCAAAATATTGTGACAAAGTATCTTACGTTTACAAGAATTAGACAGAAATGGAGCTGAAGAGAAAATAACTATAATAATAATGACCAAAATTTCAAAAGAAGACTAGGTAGTGATCATATTCATCTTTTTCAGTTTAGAAGAATAAGTTGGAGAAAACACGATAAACAGAGAAAGGTTAGAAAAGCAACAACTTTTGATGTTGTCAGTAAATCTGTAAAAGATCATTTATCTTCGTAGCATCTCTTGACCATTTCAAATATGAATTTTGGACGTAAGAGAGAGAGATTTGAAATTTTGGGCTACAGACAAAACTTGAACCTGTCAGTAAAAGATTATTTCTTTTTGTAGGATCTCTGAGCTATGTCAACCATTAGTTTGAGATGACTACCAGAGAAAACATTAATGCGAAATTTAAAGCTTGATGCAAAATTTTCAAATATCAGGAGAAAAAGGGAAATTTCCAAAAAGACCAAGTAAAGTAAAAACCGGTTAAACTTGTCCCTGTACTTTCTATTTAGTAACTTTAAATAATACTTTGCCATGTAATGGCAAGAACTTATATTTGGAAACCAAAATTGGAGAAAACTGAAACCATTATCAGAGACGGGAATTCTACAGAAAATATTGCTCCAACAGAAGTAATTAACCAATCCACTGGACATGGGAGCGCTCCTCATTGTCCTGTTTGAAGAATTCTCTCTTCAACTTTTGTGTATGTTGCAGAAGCAAATCATCGTGGGAGAGCTTAAAATACTTCAAAATGAAAGAAACAGCAGAAGTTCACAAAAAGATGAAAGAGAAATGGAGCCTTGGGCAGTAAACACCCATTTCTCTTTACCCCGCCAAGCACAATAATTGTAAACTCATTTTAAGTTGCCACATACCAATCTACACAGAGAAATATGATAACCTTTGCCAAACCAAATCAGTTAAGATACAAATACTTGGCATCCTTTTCTCTTCAGGTGTAGATGTTTGAGAGGATTGGCTAGCAAGCTTAATATGGTTCTGAGCATGTCAGCGATTGTACTTGAAATTCCTTAGCTGACTGCCTGTGATTTTGAATCCTTTTCCTATGAGTTGTACATATATACGCAACACCAGAAGAACAAATGCAGAAAAACTTACATATAGATCCCTGATAGGTTTTTCTTCAACTGGCTTCCTCAAAAGAACTTCCTGATACTGATATGATGGCTTCCTATTTGCTTCAACAGCATTGCTTCGAACTACTTTTGAATTCACCAGCTCATTATTTCCTCGTTGACACTGGAGCTCTCGCAACAATGAGCCGGTATCAGCCACAACAGCTACTCCATTTTTCAGATCAGAAAGACCAATATTTTTAGATACTAATGGCATTTCAAAATTAGAAGCAACCAGTTTTGAACTGGAAACATGTCTGGCACTGATACTGTCCCCATCTTCTTCATCCGAATCGAGAATTACAATTGGCAGATCAGATTGACTCTGAAGTTCCTTAGATAGATTGCTTCGCATGTGCTCTAAGGAATTGGAACCCCCAGGTATACACACGGCACTTGCACCACGATGTTCATGCAATGGCTTTGATTCTTCATTGGCTAGAATATCGTTTTCCATGCAGTCGTCGTCCAGATCAATAATATCATGTGAGGCTGACTGATGAGGTAGCTGATTCAACGACTCACAAACCTCTCTTAACGTACCCTTGAGAAAATCAGAAGCATCTAAACGAGTTCTTTCTAGAGAGGGATATTTTGCAAATAGAGGGCTCAAGGTATGCATCTTTCGGGCAAAAAGATCCTCCATATCTTTTGTAACACTTCCATATTTGCCACGGTCGAAACCTTCCAACCAATTGGGCAAAGCAAATGGATCAGAAAAATCTACAATTTCTGAAGTCTTTCCATCCTTCCATTTGGTTTTAGCATGCATTCTTGCAATCCAAGACATGCTGCTGGAATCTTTTCCTTCAGTGGATATTTTCATTCTTTTATGGCCCCTGGAGTATGATTCTGTTTTCAATAAAGAAAGCACCCGTAAGAGCATCCGAAAATGTCATTCAAAACACTGATACACCCAATTAAAGTATGCCATAGAAAATGGACAAAGAAAATAGTTAGCTGAGGGGTCAAGCAGTCATAAATTTCAGATATTTAGATCAATATTGCATGCCCCTTAACATAAAAATTAAGAAACACATAAAATAAGGGTTTTGCCTTAAAGTAGAGGAGCGGAATCTATACCAGCAGGACTGTACTGGGCTAAGGTCCCGAAAGAGGGGTAGGGAGCCTTGGAAGTCTGATCCAGTTGCGGTGCCCCCCTGACTGCCATGGTATTCGGCCAACTTCTTTTTTCACCCATTTTATCACTGAATAAATCATAAATAACCAGAAATTAAATAATGAAGTCTAATGATAAGTTGGTAAAACAAATTTAAACACCACAAGTCCACTCCAAGTTAAACCTTCGGAAACCTGCACCATCGAACACAAAAAAAGTGTGCAGATCCATACAAAGTGAAAAACAACCTCAAGACTATTAAATAATTTAATCAAAGCATCCACGAACTATCATTGCCGATAAATTCATAATTCCGATGTGTTAATTCATTTCTAACAAAGAAAAAATTGAGAAGGGCTGAAGTTGAGAGAGGCTGCCCTATAAAAGTTGCAGAGGAACAGTTAAAGAAAGTAAAGGCTGAATTAAAAGGGTTAACAGGAGAATGGAAGGAGAGGGGAGGGATTAACCGTAACCGACGCAGATGCACACTATACTATCAATAGAAGATTCTAAATATTTCGTAAATTTTTTTTATCAGAAATATACAGATAAGGAGGAATAATAGTTAAAATCGGTCAATTGTGTACCTCCACTCTTCAGTTGCAGAATTGCAGTGGCTTCACATCCTGTTCCTACTTTCTGACAGTAGAAAAGAGTGTCGTAATGTGTGCTTTTGCGTCTCACACTACCGATGCATAAGCCCGATAGACAAAAAGCCAATTACAGAGGAAGGAGAGAAAATGTAGAGCATCTTTGGCTTCTTTTCTCGATGAATGTGGCGATGGAGAGAAACTGAAGAGTTGTGCAAACGCTAGTCTGCCATGTCGACCCGGAAAAGGAAGAAAGATCGCCCCGCAGGCCACAGCAGCACCAAATTGAAACACACGTCGCATGTGCAGTGGATGGGACTCCACTATCGGACGAATGCCCGTTGAGTTCGGACATCTACTTCGCACTCTAGGTATCCAAATCCTCCCTCTTGTGGGGAACTCAAGATTGGAAACAGGCCGTAAAGACCCGACGACCCGATTTACCCACCTTTCCAACAAAAGGAGGAAGCTTATTTTATAATTTTTTTTTTCTTAATATTAGGTTCTCTTTGGAATAATTTATATTTATATTTATATTTATAAATTATTTTTGATAAATCATTTATGAAAATAAATTATAAGTTATAAATAATAATGATTTAATATTACCAGATATAAAGAAGTAATAATAGATTATCACAATAATGATAAATACCTTCTAACATATTTGTAGATTTTAAATTATATTAATTTATTTTAAACATAAATAAATATCATAAATCATATCAATCAACTAGATATGTCATAATGTATTATATAATTAATTCTATAATACATACCAAAAAGAACCTTAATCTCTATAACGCCTATTGCCGCTAGAATTCACACCCGGGTCTTTCGCTCTAGATCCAACTTATAGACGATAAAACAGGACAAAAATGAGGTCGGATTTATTACCCCATGACCACTCTAATGCTTTAATTAGAATTCTAGACACATAGTATAGGTTTAAACCTGACGTTTTATATATATTAAGTGGGATAAAAGGGTTATGGTAAATATCAAAGACTGAGTTGAAAGGTGTTAAAGCAAAGTGGGCCAAAAGCTTTTAAAATATTATTGTGATTTGACTTTTGTGGATAAAAATATTTATAGAATGCACTTATTGTTAATGTCATGTATTGCGCAATGTCTTTTTTACCCACGATCATCTTTTATAACGGTGGCTGTGTCATTTTACTTTATGTGAAAGGTCTGTCTTGCCCTTGTAGATTGATACAATTTGACTATTCCTTGGTTGTTGTCCAGGTGTCATGGTTGACATGGCTTTCCACGTGTCATGTGTTTATTGGGTAATATTTATCTCCAACAACTCCGAATTCACAAAAACTCGATCTCCTTTTATTTATGTAGTTTCCATCTTATTCACAAAGTTGCCAACAATATCCCTATATTTATAAATTTCTCATCCTATCCTCCTATTTTTTATTAAAAATATTGTTTCCGAATTATTAAAACAAATTTTAATTTATAGAAGATTCTCTAACCACAGTTTTGAATAAGGCATCTCCAAATCAGGCACCACCACATCATAGTTTTGATGCGATCTAAAATTTGTAAACAGGTTTTTTGAATTGGAATTTTTCAGATGATTAGATATAGGTTTTGAAAAATCTTAGACAATAAAAGAGTGCACAGTAATTCCTAAAGTTACAATAGATATTCATGAAAACTATAGAGATACATTCACATTGAAAGTTATTTGATTTGATTAGATTAGATTATAAAATAATTTACCAACAAAATTATTATAAAATATCTAACACATTTAATAGTTAAAATTGTCATATAATTTATTCACATGCCACACAAAATGTGTTAACTTGGAGGAATTTTTTCCCCCATATTTCAGCAATGGTTTCTCACGGAAGATGAAAATACTAACATTTTGCCTTTGTACCATCCAATCTAAGTCTAGTGATATTTAGTACTATTGCGGTCGTTTTTTAAAACCAAAACGGTGCACCCTTTCACGGACTCCTTTGTTTGGACATGGTGATTCCATTAAACCCCTTTCCCCTTGCAACATAAATTCGTTTAGAATCCTTATAAATTTTGATTGGGAGCCTCGAATTATAAGACTGTCTTTTTGGGTATTATTTCAATTTCAAATTGCAATAAATCTCAAGAAGTCAACAAATAAGTTTTTGGTCAAGAATTTGAATCACTTTGGTTGCCAAGAGAGCTTCAATAAAACAATAAACATTCTCATACCTGATGCCACCCATCAATCAGTTTCTTCTCAGCAGGAGAGATCAAGAAGTAGATGTCTTTGAATTGGGATATCTTCGAAGAGATGAAAATAAAAGCATACACAACTATTATTTGTCTTAGCTGACAGTTTCACAGACCCATTATTTGTCCCCTTCATAGCAACAACACCTCCATTGCCAATCTTCTCATTTCCTTCAATCTTATCCGAAGCCTTCCTACAGCCTGATCATTAACTCCAGGATTTGTTACTACTTAACCGAGACAGTTCCAAGCAAATACCATTAGACCCAGTTACTTTCCCATTTTTCATCTTCTTCTCCAGCTCCTCTTCGATCCTTTGTGCCGCCACTACCTCTGGGCTCCCATTAATTACAATCTTATGACAGATGAGCAAAATTATTTAAGATAGGCGGTGGATGGCAAGGGGGAGGGGATGCAAGGAAGAGGAGATTGTGGGAGTTGGGTGAAATGGGGCAGAGATGCAGGGGAGAGGTGTAGGGGAGAGGAGGTTGCCAGAGGGAGGGGTGGGATGGGAGTGTAGGGGAGAAGGGGTTGCAGGAGAAAGGACGGCAAGGGGGGAGGGGATCCAATGGTCACAGAGGTTGGGAGAGAGGGAGAGAGGGAGAGAGGGAGAGGGGGACGAAAACCCTGTGAATCGATGAAATGAGTCTCCACTTATTTCATAATTTCAATTTTAATTGAGTGTCGAAATGATCCAAAACATAGTAATTTCACGAAATAGATCTTGAAATTGACTTGGCTTCTAACTAATAAGATTGGTCGATGCATCATTTGCTCAGAAAGAACAAATTCAGTTCTTCCTGGGGCAAGATCACTGCTTTAGTTCAAGGTATCAGAACGGGTTTTGGAATCGGTATCAGCATCGGATATGAGCATGCAAGATCACTGCTTTAGTTCAAGGTATCAGAACGGGTTTTGGAATCGGTATCAGCATCGGATATGAGCATTGGTCAAGTGTAGGCCATATGCTGATGTGATATACCTTTTTGATATCTAGCTGGTATTGACTGATATCAACCAATATCAGCCCATCGGCCAATATCGACCCTTACCAGTCAGGTATCAGTTCACAATACAATTCAGCAAAACGATACCATATCAGTCACAGTCAATACCTATACAAATCGATGGGGAATCTGATATAATCAGATCATCCCCCCCACAGGCCAACAGCACCTGCGACAGATAACATCCAATCATGGGCTCTTAGCATTTGAATCTATATGCTTGCTTATAGACCAGGAAAATCTAAGCTAACTCCAGTCTGCCGCAGAAACTAATATTAAGAATCTTTACCTTCATTTAAGCCTGATCACCAAATAATTTACTCTTTTGATCATTTAAATCACCATTCACAATGAAAATGAATACTCTCTCAAATTATTAGGCTGAGCCTGACATGGGCTCAACCAAGACTTGTTCTTACATCATGATGTATGATACTTCTACGTATTAAAAAAATAAAAATAAAATTTATAGCCCTAGTCTGGATTCTGGAAACAACATCATTTTTTATATTAACAACAATGCCAAAGGATATGTAAACTCATCAAATCCAACCACTAAAAAGCAAACTGAATGATCATTGATCAAAACATCTCCCCACGAAACATTGAACTATAGTTTCAATCAATATGGAACATGCAAAAAGTGTGCATTAAAAGACACCTAAACCAAACACCATTCCAAACTGTTCAGAGCACTCTTGGTATAGACCTATCTTTTGTCCTAGAGACCACACAATTTTAATGCACAGGAAAAATTAATCAAAATTTAACTATGTATAATCTTAATTAAGTAGTATTGCAAACCACCCCCCCCCCCCAACCCCCAAAAAAAATAATAATAATAAAATAAAAGACTTCATTGAAATCCTCAAAAATAAATTATAGTAGACAATAGAATGAAACTAAAAGAGAAAATCGAATATCAAGGGCAGATCGAGGTGAATGAACATATAGGCAGGTGATTTCATTCATGAATCACCAACAATAGCACCTGTAAGCACAAAGTTTTCACTGGATGAATTATTGTGTAAACCAACCAATAACAAAGGTTGTTACCTCACAAACTGAGAAAAATAGATGAACCAGTTGGAACATTCTCCATCTATATATATCAGCAATATGGAACCCTTAGAGAAGGGAAAATTGCATGCAAAATTTACACAGTTATGAATTCAGCATCTACTATTGAGCTTCTCCCCGGGTCACAGTTCCATGAAAATAAAGAATTATATATGAAATAGAATGAAACTGCATTTCATATGGCCAATATTTCACCATCTACCAAGGGGGGGGTATCAGATGGGGAGGAAAACCAGAAAAAGGACAAATTTACAATTACAACAAAAAACCAGCACATGAATACAAACTATACATCACAAAGCAACTTATGTGGGTCTACATTCCCCAAATACTTGAGAAGGGAAGCGGTAAACATCACTGGACACCCCACAGCCCACACAGAAGCCATAACCCTCCAGATCTCAAGTCTTATGTTTTTATATATAATTGTACAGGCATTCTGTCTGTACAACATTTGATGGTTTTGATTAATAAGGTAAGGCTTAGAGAAAGTTTTCTCTTGCCACTTTTTGTGTGTTTGGATGAGCAGTGTCTCAGATATATATTCTGCAGGCAGAAAAATGGTGTGTGGCCTCCTTTTTGTTATTCCAGAAACATTCACAGAAGCTACAAGGGAGGATATCTTTATAAGACACAGCATATCCGTTAGGGACCTTGCAGGTCAAATGTCAGTATCACCTTGGTCAGCAACCAATTTCAGGAAAATAAATCTTCAAGATCTACTTTCATTAGATACCAACACTCCAGGGTCTAAAAGCTTCAAGCGTCTATCTCCAAAATGGAACAAGCCAGAGGATCCATATTGTCAAGGAAACCTAGTTTGTTGCTAAGCGATTTCAATGAAGTCACACAGCCCACCCTTTTCCACTTTATAATTTGATGTACTGAGCAGAAACATAAGGCTAAAGCATCTAAGAGTGCTAAGGACATTATAAAAGTAGCAAACGAATAGCAGAAGATAAGATTTTGGAAAAAAAAAGAAGAATGCTCACATATCAAACAGCGCATAAGTGAGAATTAAAAACTTAAATCAGCAGCAGCAAAATTCATTCTCAAGTGAGTATTATTGCAGGTGGAATTTTAATTTTAACAGAATGCTCCTCCAACAGGAACCGAGCAAATGTTAATCCAAGGATCAATCATCTAAGCTGTGACTAAAGTTTCCAGTTACAAGAGTTTCAAATCCCAAGTAAAATCAATGGTCTCCAGAAATTTGCATTTTTAGCCCAAAATCAATGAGCTAATACGAACTGATGGAATTACTCAAACAAATCGGAATTTTTGCTATGTAATCTCGGGGGAGGAAAAATAAATGCAAAAATTTCTCACCATAACCTCCTAACAGTCATCTGTTTTCCTTTAAAACAAGAACCAACAGAGACAGACAGAGAGAGATCTGAGCTACCTTATTCCATTACAACTTTGGCGCCAATCTCCTTCATCTTCTCAATTATCTTCTCAGCCTCCTCTTTGGCTACCCCTTTCTTCAACAGAGTGGGAGCTTTTTCCACCAAATCCTTCGCCTCCTTGAGACCCAAATCGGTAAAAGTCCGGACTTCCTTTATAATCTTAATCTTTGCAGCAGCTTCGAACCCTTCAAGCTTCAAATCAAATGCCGTCTTCTCCGCCTTCTTATCTTCCCCCTTCACAGCTGCACCTCCCTTCGCCGAACCCTTAACGCCAAATCCCATCCCCGGCATCATCATAGTCATCATCGGCATTTCGTTCACACCCAATTTCTGCCGCAAAACCTCCGTAAGATCTGCAACCTCAAGTAAAGTAAGACCAGAAATCTCATCAACAATAGCTGAAACTCTCTCAGTTGGGTTGATCATCGATTCTTTTTCCGTCGAAGTCGAAGTAGATTCATACGCAAATCTCGAATGATTCCATGACCGATGATTTATTCCAAGAGTGTCGGGCCTACGAGATAGATATGAAAATGAAGAAGACATAAAATACAAAGTCTTCGATCGATTAGATGCTGATAATTTAGGGTTTTTAATCGCCGGCGAATGAAAACTATGTCGTTGATGCGCAAGTCTGTAACGACATGAAGTTGTCGCCGAAACTGTTCGAAAATGTCTCATTGTTTCACCTCGGTTGAAACCCTAGAAACTATAACACAACGAAAATGATCTCAGATATAGTTGAACAGTGGAGACCATTCATGGCTAGCAGCAGTGGAGACCATTCATGGCTTCGTTCCAATCTTCCAGTGGAACGAACAGGATTACACAGAGAGACGAGCTTAAACCCTACACTCCTACTGTTCTTCATAAGTTCTATAGACAGAAATTATGGTGTATGGCCCATCAGCTTCGGTGATCATCGTGCCGTCATAGAAGGCTCTCGTACATCTAGAGGTACGTTATTAAGTGGGCTCCAAAACCAAATAAGGCTGGGCCCACTTCACGGTCAGATGATGTCCTAGTTAACGGTATCAACTCTCAACCTAGTTAACGGTGTCAACTCTGAACCGGAATCCATAAAATGAATCGAACTGAACCGTATATAATAAGTTTTGTTTTGATTATAAAGTCTAACAATTGGTTTGGTTTGGGTTTAACGGATTGAAACCGTCAAATCAATTTAATAATATAAAGTAATGGTGCAACATTTGCACCGGAATCGTTTACCAAAATCAGACCGAATCATTTACATTGGAATCAATAGATCGTTTAGTAATTAGTTTGATTTTGGTTTGAAATTTGACACAGTTTATCGAAAAATCGAACCAAACCGTGTAAACCATTCGGTTACACCAACTAGACACTGATTAAATAGAATAAAGTGTATACCGTTTATTCCTTAAAAGCTAAACTAATAAAACCTAATCTCTTTCTCTATATTATTAATATAATATTTCTAAAATTAAAAACACAAACCCCAAAGAAGGTTTAAAATCTCGTGTCTCAAAAGAGTCTCAGTGATGCAGGCCAAGATCCATTGGATAGGAAGATTTAATTTAGAAATCTTTGTAAATTTATTTTCTATTGATTTAGGTTTATTTTAGAGTTTTACTTATATTAGGAAGATAGTTTTTCTTTTTATTTATTTTATTAGTTTGTATTAGTTATGGGTCCATCATCCCTTATACATAGGTGAATATTAATATTTGAATTGATTTCTAGTTAGTAGTTGAGTTTAGTTATGACTCTTATATTGAAGTCATATTTAAGTTCTAATTTTGTTTTTTTAGAGTTTCAGTCCAATTAAGATTGTAAGTTTATTTAAATACATTATTATTAATGAAATTAGTAGTTGATGATTATTTGAAGAAAAAAAGAAAAGACGCTAGAGTGCTCTCACGGCTGCTCTGTCTCTCCCCTCGCGTAAGTCTCTCTTTCTCAGCTCCCCTCCCTTCATCTCTTTTGGCGGTGATCCATTTTTCCTTTATTGTTTCGATAGCTTCTTTCTCCTCTCTATATCTTTCTTTTTCTTGGTTTTCCCTCCCTATACCATATATTCCTATACCTCTTTTGTTTTTATTTTTTATTTTGACTCCCTACAATTGTCCCACCATCCCATTAATTATCCTTAAAATCATCCTACGTTACTATTTTGGTTCTCATCCATTTTTCTCCCTTACATAATAATGATGTTTTCGATATTTTCCATTGATATTTCCTTTCATCCCTTTAAGTGAAATCCAGTCTCCATTAATTGGTATCAGAGCATAGGCTAGAGCATTCGTTAAGTGCTGGTTAAGATACTTAGTGGAGTCAATCTTGTATGTCTACTAGGAGTGGTAAAAATTACAAAACTATGCCGAACCCATCCAATACTCGTAAGAACCGTACTCTGAAAATCCAGTTTAACTCATGATTTATGTCATGACAAGTCTCCCAATCATAATCGGACCGGAAGGCGAGGCTAGGTGACGAACCATGATATCCAGGTATGAGAAACGATGTGTAAAAACTTAATTTTTATATATCGGTCTCAGTACCGGTCTCACTAGTCTCACTCTAGTGAGATCGGTATGTGCAACCGGTATATTTTCTTGAGTGGAAACGGACTCCAGCGGATCCCACACTTCGAATCCGAGTTTAGGAAACCTTTTAGACGTAGGAGACCTTCCTAAAATGGTCTCCCACTATTTATATATACACATCATTCATTCTCTTTAGATCATTTACAAACATTCTCAAACCCTAGACTGTCTACAAGAGATTTGAGAATAAGCAAGGAGGAAGGAGACTGTGCAATAAGTGGATTTTTTTGTTGGAGGAGAGCACCGCCATTCAACAAACACCGGTAAGTGTTCGACTTTTGTATTAATGTTGGGATTAAGGATCAAAGCCATGAAACGGCATAATGATCCAAAACCTTAGAACTTTAAAACCCTAGTTCTCATTGAGATCCATTATGATAATGATGCGACGAAACCTAGATGACCAAACAAGTATTTGGACCTTAGAATAGTTTAAGAAGAACCCTAAAAACCAAGCCGGGAGAGGGAGGACAGAGATTGGGCTATCGGACCTATACCGCCGGGCATACCGACTGAACAATAAGTCCTACAGTCTGGTCCTGCGGTATATACCACAGACACATACCGGTTGCAGTATACTGAGACCGGTATTGAGACCGGTATATACCGTTGGAGCATACCCGTCTCACTATAGTGAGATCGGTACCACGATCGGTATGCTTACCGAAGCCTGGTTGTTGGCCAGACTTGGTTCCGACCAACTATAACCTAATAATTTAATTATAATCTATAAGTATGATCATGTAGGACCTGTAGACGGAGTGAGTGGACTCTGTGACGCAGAGCTGACTTGCAATCACGCGTCAAGTAAGGACAATACCCCAAACCCTAAGTAACTAAATAATAGTAAACCGTTGTAATCATATCTGTTTCTGTAATTATTATTTGTTGCTTGTGCATTTCACATGTCATATAGTTATTTAAATTTTATTATCTGTTCATGCATATTCGTATGCTAGGATGATGTTTGTTTAGACATGTGATTGTTTTCGTTAGTGTGTGGAATGTGAAGGGGAGTGGAGTATTGAATATCTTCTCACACTTACACCTTTCGTATAGCCGTCTACCTTAGCGGACTTGGTGAGAATAGGGTATCAGGGGGAGGACATGGGATGTGGCGTTGCCTACCCACCAGACTCGAGCCCTATCTCTATGTCATAGGGAGCTGTGTTGGGGTAGGGCCATAGATACTGTGATGACATATAAGACTGGTTAGAAACGGAACCCACTTGCAAGCCCTTGCCAACAGGGGTTTAGGTGTTGGTGCGGTATAGGGTATCAGGGGAGGATGTGGGATGGTGGCTCAGCCTGCCCGCCAAACTCTAGCTCTATCTCTATACCGAAGTGAGTGATGTGGGGCAACAACAGTAATGTAGATCGGAGCCTGACTATTGGGGTGCTCACACTCTCGTGCATGGAGGTGCGGTGGCCGCCAAACCTTACCATAACATTTTGCAAGTTATACTTGACTCAATTATAATGTTATCTCATGCATTTTGTATGTTGCATTGGTCTTGTACTTTACTAAGTTAAGTTGTGAGCTCACCCCGTATACATATACTATTTTTCAGATGTTGATGCAGGTTACACTGTTGATGACTTCATGGCTGCCCAGCGTACAAGACAGTGGCTGCTATAGATTCACAGACAGTGGAGGACGAGTATGATGCCTCATGCGAGTGCTCTTACTATGTGTTCCTTTAAGGTTATTTATTTATTTATTTTCAGTTGGTATAGACAATGTAATAAATTATTATTTATGATTGTGGGTGATGGCATAACTGGATAATTATTAAATTACAAATAATAAACTCAATTCATTTATTTATTTAAATCCGCTGCTATTTATTACTCTCTGATTATGGTTGGTTTGCTTGGGATGGTTTGTTGACACGATCTATTGAGATACTAGTGTGAGACGTGGTTTGGAGACGGTTCACTCACACTTCTGATTCAATCGGAATTGGGGTGTGACAATACCTCTATAACATCTGAGCAATTACAAGAGATATTAAAAGTTAATAATGAAACATTGGCAGCTAGTCTCCAATCCATGGTCCAAAGTATCCAAACCCTCTCTGATAAACTTACTGCCCTTGAAACAACCAATCGAAATCCTAATGGGT
Source organism: Protea cynaroides (assembly GCA_028583415.1). Classification (NCBI taxonomy): domain Eukaryota; kingdom Viridiplantae; phylum Streptophyta; class Magnoliopsida; order Proteales; family Proteaceae; genus Protea; species Protea cynaroides. The sequence goes on along the minus strand of CM053272.1, from coordinate 35,962,697 downwards.
AGCAAGGTCAAAATGGCCAAAACATTGGACCTAGAGTGAACAATCCCAACACTATTCCGAAAAACCCTAGGAATGATAGACATCATGATTATATTGATGATCATGATAGGGTAGATGACGATTTCCACAGTCAATGCCACGATAGGAATAGAGGAGGATTTAGAGGTCGAGGATACCGAGGTCAGAGACACCACTTTCCTCTTGGATACGATGATGACTATGGACCTCGAGGTAAAGGAGTGGATGTGTCACACCCCAATTTCGCACTATTCAGAATGGTGTGATGAACCGCTAATAAACCAATGGTTCACAACCAGGATCTCAAATAGGCTGTGTCCGTTTGCTTAAACCATACACATCCACAACCATAATAAGAGTAAATAAACAATAGCGGAAGTCTTATCTATTAAATAAACTGAGAATCTAAGAATGATAACATAAATAAATTATCCATTTATTCTCCATTGACTAAGACATAAAATAAAATAAAATAATCAATTATATTTCTTTAATAATAAAAATCTAATCGAAGACGCAAGAGTTGCACTCGCATGACGAATCATGCGACTCCATCATAACTCAACGTCCATCGCCACCGCATGTCCATACATCAGAGCATTTATATAATCTTCTACGGTCGTACATGCATCATCAATTAAAAATATTCGACGTCGAAAGGGTGAGCACACATCACGGCTCAGTGAGCAAACAAAACAATGCAACAAACATATGCATACACTCAATTCATATATTTGGTCTGGTTCATAAGTTCGCAATGTGCTATCGAAAGGTTCGGTGGCCGCCTCTGTCACACCCCAATTCCGCACACTTCAGAATGGTGTGATGAACCACCAAATAACCAATGGTTCAACCAGGATCTCTTATAGGCTATCCCCGCGTTATCCAAACTTAACACGCATCCACAATCATAATCAGAGTAATACACAATAGCGGAAAATTTATAAATAATATGAACTGAGAACTAAAATGATACCCATAATATCAAATTATTCTGTGTTTAACTAAGACATAAATATTTAAATACCAAATACATGTCTTATAAATCCATAAATAAACCTACAAAAATATCTAATCGAATACACACGAGTTGCACTCGCAAGAGGAGTCGTGTGTATCGTCTTCAGCTCCAACTTCCATAGCTGCTACAACGCTTATCATCGTCCCCATCCACCCTACCATAACATTATACAACAAAGGTTAACGGTTATTGCTATATAATGTTATACCAACACGTAAGCCCCCCGTTAGCGAGGGCTTGCAAAACCGGGCTCGTTGCTAACCAATCCTAATGCCAAACAAGTGTATCCAAGGCCTCACCCCAAAGATCCCTCGGAACATCCATAGAGATAGAGCTAAGGCCCCCGGGTAGAGTTAGAGACTACAAGGACCGAGACCACCTCCCGATACTTTACGACATAATAGTTACGCTAAGGTAATGGCGATACGACGATGCCAATGCACAAGACTTGAGTTAGAGATAGAGCTAAAGTGTTGAGACCTGCCAAAGGTTAACGTTTATTGACGTTCTCATCACACCTCCCCTGATACTCGCTCGCATCAAGCACATCAACCACACACATACAAGCACATGCCTATTCCTATCATCATCATCATCATCATGTTATACACCATAAAGTAGATATGCATGAACAAGTAATAGAAATATTGGATGGCATGCTGTATGCATATTACAAACATATTCGCATAAAATCAAACATGGCATAGGACTCAAGAAAAGAAAACAATTTATTATTAACCAATTTAGTTTGGAGTTAAGGTTCCTCACCTTAGCTTGCTAATAGATATTTTCCAAGCTTTCGAATCACTGTTATAATCGTATTATATTGCTAGCAAACCTAACAAAGTCGATAGAATTTAATTAGAATTAATTCAGAATTTAAAAACCATTACGTCAAGCGAGGGTCGATGCTAGGGCCGATGGGTCTATCGACCCTCCCTCCATTCCGAACTTCCCGAATGCCGAGGGTCGATGGTCGAAACACCTAGGGTCGGATGGCTCGGTGCACTCGTCCAATTTCCACTTTTAATCCATTCTTGTTTGGGGCTCGACTCCCGACGAGGGTCGGGTCGAAACACCTAGGGTCGGATGGTCTATCGACCCTCGGTGTGACCCTCGGTCCAATTTCCACTTTTTAATCCATTCTTCGTGTTTGGGGTCCTATGATTTGCTTCCTACATTCACCCAACACTCATTCCATGGTCTAGAACCATGTATAATTCATCTAGATAGCTTTCGTGCATCCTCCTATGGTTTTTCATGAAAACCTAACCATGGATGGATGGTTTGGGTTTCTCCAAAATCCTACACTCAATCATATCTAACCTAAGGTCTGTAGAAACTCATGGAATTGGTATCCATACCTGAGAAGATTACTTTTCTCTGTAATTTCTTCTCCTTTTTGCTAAGCCTTCTTCCTAGCCTCCTTTCTTCCTCTTTGCCTTCTTCTCTCTTTCTCTCAATTCAATTAGGGTTGTGAAAGGAGTGAATGTGGCTTAGGAACGTCCTTTAAATAGACTAGGAATGTCCTATAATAATCCCATTAAGATTTAGAAAGAATCCCAACCGAAAATTAGGAAATTTCCTAATTTCAGTTTCGTCAGAAATCGAGGGTCGATGATCCCGTTGACCCTAGGGTCTTAAGCTGTCCGACCCTCCCTAAAAAACTGAGGGTCTAACTTTCTGTATTGGGAGGTCCGACCTGCTTCACTGGGTGTGCGACCCTCCCTTAGAATTAAGTGTTTTCGGGTCGATTTCGTACCTGGGATCTCGATTTCCTTCATGCCCTTGGTCCATTTGACTCGACCATGATGGGTAAACCTGGTCCACAATGGTAAGACCGGGTTAAATTGACACGGGTCTTACAGCCTCACCTCTATACACAGGGTGTGTAAGCCCACCTAACGGATCAAACACCATTGTCGTTCACATCCACCCCACCATAGAATATAGATAGAGCTAAAGTGCCTGGATCAAACACCGCATAACACTTCCCCTGATGCCCTACCCATACCAACACGTAAGCCCCTGTTGGCGAGGGCTTGCAAACTGGGCTCACAACTAACCAATCCTAATGTCAAACAGTGTATCTAAGACCTCACCCCAGCATCCCTCAATACGTCCATAGAGATAGAGCTAAGGCCCCCGGTAGAATCAGAGACTACACGGTCCGAGACCACCTCCCCTAATGCCCTACAACGTAATAGTTCTGCTAAGGTAAAGGCGATACGACGATGTTAGTGGATAAGACTTGAGTAGAGATAGAGCTAAAGTGTCCGGATCAAACACCGCATAACACTTCCCCTGATGCCCCACTCGCATCAAGTACACTAACCACACACATACATTCACAGGCCTATTCCTAGCATCATCATCATCATCATGTTATAAATAAACGAAATTAGATACGCATGAACAGTAATAACAGGAATAGTAGATGACATGTGATATGCACATTACAATCATAAAAACATAAAATCATTCATGGTGTTGGGCTCAATAAACAAAAACAGTTTATTATTAGCCAATTAGTTGAGGTATTGTTCGCTCACCTTTGATTGAGCGTAGATCCTCGTTTAAGCTTTATGAATCACTTTTAAAATCAGTAGTAAAACCTAACAAGTCGATAGATTTTAATTAGAATTAATTCCAATAGATTTATACTAACTAAAATCGTAGGGTCGCAGGTAGGGTAGCACCTAGGGTAGCAGTTTCTGCGACCCCAGGGTGTCGGGTCGCACCTAGGGTAGCAGTTTCTGCAACCCTAGGGTGTAGGGTCGGACGTGGGGTCGGATACCATTCGACCCTGCGTGCGACCACACCCTCCCTGGAACTTCTTAAGGGCATGTGGTCGATCTTGTGGTCTTGTAGGGTCAGATATCATTCGACCCTACGTGCGACCACACGTATTCTGAGTCGACCTTTCATTCTAAAGTCAATTATTTCATGTTTGAATCCTTTGGCTTACTTTCATAGTCCATTCTATGATTGTTCTATGGCTCAAAACTACAAGTTATACACTAATCATAGTCCATAATAATTTTCTCCATGGAATCTCTTGAAACTTGCCCATGGATGGATGATTTGGGTTTCTCCTAACCCTATGTTCTTCATAACTATTCTATGATCTCTTATTCAGGTAAGTAATTAGGTTCATACATTTATTCAGAGGTTTCTCTGAACTTCCTCATCTTCCTTAGTATTTTCTTCAAGTTCATTCTCTTATTCTCTTCCTTCTCTTTCTCTTTCTCTCACTTTCAATTAGGCTTATAAATGAGTGAAAGAGGCTAAGGGACGTCCTATTTATAGAGGAAAACCCTACATAATAAGTCCCAATGAGTTTAGGAAAGATCCCCTTAGAATTAGGAAAGTTTCCTAACTTTCGGTTTCTGTCTGTCATTGTAGGGTCGGACGTAGGGTCGCAGGATCCGTCGACCCTACACCTTCTTAGTCATCTGACCCTACGACTAAAAGTCATGGGTTGGACTTCTGTTGAGGTGGGATCGACCCTACCTGTTTAGGCATGCGACCCTACCCTCAAATTTACTGTTTTTTAGTTAAACTCATACCTGGTCTTGTGATTTCCTTCATACACTTGGTCCACTTGGCTCGACCATGATCGGTAGACCTGGTACAAAGTGGTAAGACCGGTTAGTTCGATACGGGTCTTACAGGATGTTAGGAGAATGATCAAAATAGTGGTGCCAGACTATGATGGAGAATATAATGAAAAATTGAGTGGTGTGTTTGGTGCCTACGGGCTGAGCAGTTGCTCCTCCTTTTCCTCCTCTCGGTTGGGCCGTCTCTCTTAGCTGATTCCCTTCCCTAATGATGTGGAGGCTTATCCTTCCCCCACTATTCTGTCGGTAGGTGTTCTATTCTTGAACCCTCTGGTTTCCCTTATTTCTTGGACCCTCTTTCCTTTTCTAAACCCATATTCTTCCTTCTGGTTCTGTTATTGTTTTGATTCTCTGTTCTAGCCGGTAGTTCCAGCCCTCACATAAACCCTTCGATCTCTCTCCTCTTTCTCCCTATCACCCTCAAAACCTGGCTGAGACCTTCATTTTCATAACCGACCTAACCCCCCAAAGCCCATAACCAGAAAACCCTTCTACATTGAAGTACAAAACCTACAAGTCACCTTTTCTCTCTCTTTCTGCCCAACCCTATTTCATTCCTTCATTACTCTTCCATTCCTTGCTGTTTTGGGCAACTGTTAATTGGTGTTGAATATTTTGAACCTTCATCTGGAGTTTCTCCCTTGTTGTTTCGATAGCTTCTTTCTCCTCTCTGTATCTTTCTCTTTCTTGGTTTTCCCTCCCTATACCATAAGGTATATTCTTATATATTTTTTGTTTTAATTCTTTATTTTGACTCCCTACAATTATCCCACCATCCCATTAATTATCTATAAAATCATCCTACGTTACTATTTTGGTTCTCATCCATTTTCTTCATTTTACATGATAATGGTGTTTTCGATATTCTCCATTGATATTCCATTTCATCCCTTTAAGTGAGATTCAGTTTTCATTACTCGGCTTCCTTCAAAACAGAAATTTAGGTGAGATCTCGCCGAGATAGTGTAAAAAGGCTGTCTTGGTGGCCAAAACTAATTTTTTAAGCATTAAACTTCAAGATAATCTCATTTTTGCATGCATAAACACATTTAGAGCCTGAAATTGTAAAAATAATAATTCTTTGTGGTTGTTTAGGTTTACACTCATGTTTTGACAGTAAACGCTAAAGTCTATTGTAAACTTAGACTAATATTGGCTATTATACTCAATAAAATATGATAAATGTGGTAATAACATAATGTATTAAGGGAAATGAAAAATTAAATAATACTTCATTATAAATCATTACATCATAGTTCAAATGTTTAATACTGGATGATCTCATAATTCCCATGAGCCCATAGTCCACAACTCCACAATCCACATACAATGTCTAATAGTTGAAGCACTTCGAAGCACCACCGACAACAAGTTGAAAGACCAAACCAAGAAAAAATAAGGAAGAAATTAAGTTTTCTTAAAAAAAGTAAAGAAAATACCAACTTACTGTTATCGATCGAGAACTTGACTGAGAACAGGGCATAGGCCCATGTTATATTGAGAGAAATTGAAGAAAATAGTTGAAAACACCGAGATCTTTGTCGAAAACATGTAAGGAAATAACGAAATGAGTTATCGACCTCAATTTCATCTCAGCTAGTGTCGAGACTAGCGAGATTACCGAGATCTCGTTGAGTTTTCGGTGAGATTTTAAACCATGACTCAAACTCCAACCCTAATTAATATATTATTTTCCTAAAAAACCAATTCTAACTCTAATTAATTTATTATTTTTCTAATAAGTCAACTCTAACCCAATTAATACACTATTTTCTCAAAACCCAACTCCAATTCTCAAAGGCATAAACCATAAAACCCAAACGATAAAACTGAAAAACAAAATAGGCATTAACCATTATTTAATTAGGCATAACAACATTACAATATATATATTTTTTTATTATGAAAAACCTATTAATAAAATATGCTTTAAACCGCTTATAAGCCGCAAGCAAAATCGATTAATGAAATACCATTTAAAAACAGGTAAACCGAAAACTGACTACTAATCGATTATGATTTTAATTTGGACACTGTTTAGTTAATCAGTTCAATTTTAGTTTTACCCACTTATACACCGTATCACGTCGGACCGTTAAACAAATTATAAACTGTTTAACACCTTTAATATAAAGGGCGTCATAATGCACGAGGCTCCCACTACTGTAAGGTTTGAAGAATGATAAAATGTATGCAACCTTAGTCCTACAATGCAGATAAGGTATTTTCGTAAATCCATTTAATGATATAATAACTCTTATTCTCTCTTTTCTCTCGTGGTTTCTCAAAAATTGATTGGGAAGAGCCTCTTTAGCCATGGTTCTCACTATTGCTTTATTTCTATCAAATTTGATGCACTTCCATGTGTGGGGTGAGTAGATGGGTGGAGGGAATGTTTGTTGTTGTGCAACATCAATACAAAAATGCTAGAGAGGGGGAACCAATTAGGAACTGAATATGTTAAAACAATTCTAATCGACTTTGGTTTGAGAAATTGAAACTGAATACTAAATAGTTCGGTTTTAGTTTATGTCAAATACAAACCAAACCAATTAACTGAGAAATTGTCAATTATTTCTATCAAATTTGATGGACTTCCATACTCTTTCAATTATAATTTATAGATTTCTCAGCATTGATTCCTCTCTATGTGTGGGTGAGTTGATTGATGAGAGAAATGTTGTGTTATTACACAATACCAACGGGAAAAGGGGAAATCAATTAGTAATCCGTTCAATTTATATTCATACTCAGTACATCTTGAACCGAATGAAACCGAAATGAAACCGAAACAAAAAACCTAAACCCAACCTATTGATATCCTTACCTGCAGCAATGATCCAGTCAGAGGGCAGTAGTAGTTAGAAGCCTGGAGCATTAAAAAGAGGGACTGTCGTGGGTGTGGGAGGAAAGAGAGGGTGGCTTTCCTCTTCATCTTTCTTTTTATTTTCTTCCTTGGCGCCCTTTCCAGTTTCCACTTTCCACGAAGCATTTAGTTGGGAAGAACGGCCCTTGAGATTCTATTTTCCCTCTCCCCCCTCTTTACAGCCCTAGTCTCTTTCTTTTCCCTTTTTATTAATTCAAATTTGCAAATTCAGAGCAAATCACTTCTCTCTGATACGAGAAAACCCTCACTTGGTCGTCTCTTCTTTGTAGTAGTCAATCACTCTCTTCTAGCGCAAGCTTGCCTTAATGGCGTCGGAGCAACAGCTTCAAGCAGTCAAGGTACTCTTTGTTTTTTTCCTTCCTTTTTTTCGTTTGTTCCTTTGTTCTCCCTTATTTGCCTCCTTTACTTATTCAAGCGATGTATCGGAGAAGATTTAGTCGATTTAATTGAAGTAGTTGAACCTTTAATATGCAGAACGCAAAGGTGCTGATGGTTGGGGCAGGCGGCATCGGTTGCGAGCTTCTTAAAACTCTCGCTTTATCTGGGTTCCAAGACATCCATATTGTGAGTTGCTTACATCAACTTCCTTTTCCTCTTTTTGTGTGTGGGTGGAACTTTTAGTTGCTTACACTTTCTCTCGGCGTTTTTTTTCCCCTACCTTTTTCATTATACTTTTCGTCTTTTTGGCTGGTTTGAGGGTTTAATGAACAAAATTATGGTATTCCATTCGCAGAGTCGTTAGTGTCGGATGAAATTTTAATGGGTTACAGAAATTTAGTGCTCTGTTATTATTTTTATTATTATTTGCGTTTCTACCGCTACTAATGTAATGCTGGATGCTTACACCAGTTAGGTTTCATGCGAGTTTTTTTCTTCGACGCTAACGCACTAGCACCAAGTTTAAAAAAAAAAAAAAAAATACACTCATAACATGTTTCATCTTATTCCATTATTTTCTTATGCATTGGAATGGGACCTGGAAAGGGTGGTAGTGGGAGTGACTTGCAATTATTAATTTTGAGGAAGAGGAATTCAGAGAAAAAGATGTGCGTTAGTATTTTCATCCTGGCCTTTTAGATGAGCAAACAAGGAAATGGATGACCTTTCTGAATTAGGTACTGGGAGTGGGAGGGCTACGATAGTCACTATTATTGTTGCCCTTGTAATTATGTTGAGCCGAGCCCCTTGCTAGTCCCCTATTTATTTATTGATTGATTGATTGCCAAAGAAGGATTTTTTTTCCTCAAGAGCAGAATGTATGCAAGAATATGATACCAACCCAAATACAATAAGATTTTACATAACCTTTCTCATGCAAGGAGATAATAAAAAAAAAAAAAAAAAACTCTGCAGACTTAGCCCCTTGGCTGTTCTTTTTTTATTTTTTATGATATTGATGGTGATCTTATGTTTGTTCTTGCTGACGGACTCAAGGTTTCAGCTTGCTGTGAGGCGCTGCCGGGGGGGGATGTCATATATACTAGATTATATGGACTTCCTAGTATAGATTCCATGGTTGAGAAACAAAACCTCACCTTTTCTTTGTATATGCCTGAACTTTATGAGGATAGATAATATCCTCTCTAATTTTATAGGCTGTACATTAGTCAGATCCTTGGGCAATTATTCTGTTTTTTCAAATTTACTGTTCAAGAACTTTTGGGGTCAGTGGACTCCAAAAAATTCCGACAAACTCAACTTGCAATTTCTGGTGCTATTGTGTTTAGGTCCTCGGTTATCATAAAATGTGACCTTTCCCCTTCTTTTTCCGTTAGTCGACTAATGAAAGAATACAGTTCCCATGTTGCTGCTGTATCTGATGCCCTAGCTGAAGTATCTTTGACCCTTCATGAGATATTATAATCCCCAGAATCGTGTGGGATTTTTTGGCTTTTGCATACAGTTGCTCCTGTATGTTTATGTTTCTTTATTTTATTTTTTTAAATTTTTTTCATCTCACATTTGTCTATTCCTACCTGCAGATTGACATGGATACTATTGAAGTGAGTAACCTAAATAGACAATTTTTGTTTAGACAATCACATGTTGGGCAATCTAAAGCAAAAGTGAGTATGTTGATTTTGATCATTGCATCTTGCACACATGCAAAGCCTGGTCCAGGTTGGTTCTGCTCCACAAAGTGCTGGTTTATTCAAAGCCATTTTTTTTGTTCGTTGAATTATACAGGTTGCTCGAGAAGCTGTCTTAAGATTTAAACCTCACATAAATATTACAGCCCACCATGCAAATGTCAAGAATCCTGAGTTCAGTGTGGAGTTCTTTAAGAAATTCAATGTTGTTTTGAATGGTCTTGACAACTTGGATGCAAGGAGACATGTGAATCGCCTTTGCTTGGCAGCTGAGGTCCCTATAGTTGAAAGTGGAACAACCGGGTTCTTAGGGCAGGTGATGTTGGTTCACATTGTATTTTGTGAATTAGTTCATCATTCTACCACCATCTCTTTTAGTTTATGGATTAATAGTGAGGTTATATGCAGCTTTCTTACTTCTGATTTTACGAGAAATAAAGGGTCAAAACAATGTATCTGACTCTCAGACTTCCATTTAGCAGGCTTTACTTGTGGACTGTACTGTCATTGCTGCTTGATTAGTATATTGAGAAGTGATGAATTTATCAGGGAATGTGTGATATATAATCAAATACAATATATATATATATATATATATATATATATATATATATATATATTTTTTTTTTTAATTTCTCATCTTTGGATGAATAATCATATTTAACAGACTATTGTAATTCTGGAAAAAGATTAAGTTCTTTATTGCCATATTTTTACAATAATTTACTTTGTTAAGAATTGGACTGGTCAGTTGAGCTGGGTAACCATGATCGTGGGAAACGCAGTAGGTTGATTTGGCAGTCATGGGAGACACTCTGGCTAGAGTTTTACGTTACTTTGCTTTTTTTTTTTTTGGTTTTAATTTTACTACTACAATTTCTTCTTATGATATATGGATTCTTGATCTATTATGATGAAAACTTACCAGAAAAAGAATTCTTATCTAGTCCTAGCTGAAGGCTCCCCCCCCCCCCGCGTCATTCGTTTCTCCCTAATTGTTGCTTTAGTACTCTAGAATTTGCACTTCTGTAATGTGTAATTGTTCAGATGTTTTTGTATTCGTTTATTCGTTCTTGACTTTCTAAGTTGATCATGCTACATTGGTTTGACTGACTGACTCTAATGATGATATTTTTTTGTTTCCAATGTAAGGAGAGCAGGTTACTGTTCATGTGAAAGGTAAAACCGAGTGCTATGAATGCCAGCCAAAACCCACTCCAAAAACATATCCTGTATGCACAATTACCAGTACTCCATCTAAGGTATTTACTTGTGCTTCCCTTCATGTAATTAGTTACTGCTGTTGTATATGTTGTAAGTATTGGGTACTGCTTATTTAAATTTGGAAGTTCATTTCCGAATGAAGAGTAGATTGTTATTGTTCGTTCAATTGGGGCTTCGCATGTAATTCCTTATTCCTGTAATAGACGAAAGTTTGGTTGTCTACAAGTAATTGAAGTCCCAATCTCTTTTATGCTTTTATTTCAATGGATTAAACATATTACATTGATAATTGGAATGTGCTCAGAGTTATGCATCTTCTGTACATTCCATATCTTTTTGATCATTGCTACTTTGAATTTCTCTTCTTTTTCCTGGTTCGTCTACACCGTTTTTGGGTTCCTCTCGTAATGGGCCAATTTTATAAGCCCAAGAATAAGGGATTTGAGTCCGATTCAAGATTAGGTGTTTTCTAATTTATAGAAGGTTTAGGTTATATCTGATCTCACATTATTTCATTTAGATTCTACCAGATCAGATTTAGTTTAGATTTAGATCTTTATTGTGTTTCTATTTTTATTTCTTGCTTTGTTTCCTTTATATAAAGATATGTAGGCCTATGGCCAAGGGGCATGATCTTGCCTACAAAAAACTATGAAGTGCTATGCGCATGTGTGCTGTGAGAGACATTGTGGGGGGGGGTGTGATGCCTTGGTGGAGAGAATCCACCGATCCTAGGTGGGAAGCCTAGTGGTGATGAGAAGTTGCCGAAACCCTCTAGGTGAGAGGCCTCTGGTTATATGGTTTTATCCTTTTTTTTTTAATCTTATTCTGTATTCAATAAAAAATATATATATCAAGTTTCGTTTATTGCTCTGGTTCTATCGCTATCTTTCCAAAAGCCAATCTCCCGCTGGTTTTACTTGTTCGAGTTTTTAGTTTTTTTTTTTTTTTTTTTTTTGGGGGGGTGGTTGTGGGTTGTGATACTTGTGAATGTAATCAAATGATAGTTTCTGGTTGAAGGATATGACCTCAGCCATTCCTTGGTTAGTCTTTAATTTATCACTAGGATGACCTGCTTTTGATCATTAATGTTGTTTCTTTTTCTGCTATTGGCCTTGTCACTCCCATATTCTCTATTAAAAGGGAATTATTTTCATCATATATTGAATTCCATGGCCAATAATATAATCTTGCCAGGTATTCTGCGAGTTGAGACTTTTTATGAACTCCTCCATGAGTGTTTTACATTGACATCATTGCTTGAAATTTGCAGTTTGTCCACTGTATTGTCTGGGCGAAGGATCTACTCTTTGCAAAGTTGTTTGGAGACAAGAATCTGGAGAATGATCTTTATGTACGTTCTAATGATTCTTCTAACTCATCAGAAATTGTTGGAGACATCTTTGAACGAAGAGAAGGTGAAGATTCTGAGAAGTATGGACGGAGAATATATGATCATGTCTTTGGACATAACATTGAAGCTGCTTTAGCCAACGAAGACACGTGGAAAAATAGAAATAGACCAAAGCCTATTTATATTGATGATGTCCTGCCTGACAAGCTTGTTCAACAGAATGGAAATTTGGAGAAGAACTCTACAGTTGATGACACATTGTCTGTGTCTGCAATGACTTCTCTGGGTCTTAGGAATCCTCAGGATGTTTGGAGCTTAGTAGAAAATACAAAAGTCTTCCTAGAGTCTCTGAAACTATTTCTAGGGAAACGAGGGAAGGTTTGGCTTGATCATAGTTCTTTATTAATTTGATATATGTACTCAAATTTCTGCTTGTGCTTTACACCTTTTGCACGTCATTTTTTCTCATATTCGGTGCTGATGATGTCTTCCGTGTTTTATTGCTAGGAAATTGGTAACCTGATTTTTGATAAAGACGATCAGTTAGCAGTGGAATTTGTGACTGCAGCAGCAAATATTCGGGCAGCTTCTTTTGGCATTCCTATGCACAGCCTCTTTGAAGCTAAAGGCATTGCCGGGAATATAATTCATGCTGTTGCCACAACAAATGCTGTTGTTGCTGGGCTGATTGTGATTGAAGCAACCAAGGTTCTCCTAAATGATGTAAAGAACTATAGGTGTGGGATGAGACTTTTGCTCCTCATTGAAGCATGTTATGTTTAGGATTGCTTTTAGCTGTCAGTCTTCTGAAAATTTTCTCTTCCTGCTCTCTATATGGTAGGTGGCAAAACATAAAATATTGATATGGATCCTTATCTGGTACAACATGCTAATTGATGGGGAATGGGTTTTGGATACTGGTTGCTTGTGGATGCCTTTCTACATTTCATTGCAAAACAGTCCTGTCCAACATACACATCTAATATGGGTTGGGAAACCTGGATTTTAAAAGATGTTTGTTTTAGATCCAAACCGGGTTAAATTGCCTGGATCGGGTCTCAGGTTTTTAATCCATTCTATCCCTTCTGTAGTCTGCAACTTGTGTACGCAGTATATGCACAGTTCAGGGAGGGAGGAGGGGGGGCATGTTCAATTAATTTAGGGAAAAGGAATACTGCACAGAAGGCATCATTCACTTTGGTTTGCATGCTGGCAAGCATAATTTTTTTTTTTTGGGGTGGGGAAAGGAATCAATAAAAAATAATCAATAGAAAGGATTAATTTCCATGAATTGCAAGAAGGCCCTGAAACCAGGGTACCTGACAAAGAAGAAACCAGAAAAGAAAATTACACTCCTGTTGGGGGTTGATGTTTTGTATTGTCACTTGGGTTGTGGGCTGCCTTTGAGGTTCCATTAAAAGGCCGTAGTACTTCAGGCCTAGAAGAGGTGGCCTACCTGCTGCTTATCTTCTCTTCTCTTACCATGCTGAGTTGGAGGGGTTGATGAGGGTGTTTTTTTTTTTTTTTTTTTAATTTATTATTTGTGTGTGTGTGTGTGTGTGTGTTGGGGGGGGGGGGAAGGGCCTACATGGGGGTAAATTCATTTTTTTTCCTTTAAATTGTTGGCCATGGAGGTTATTATGGGTTATAAGAATTCTTTGTTAACATAGAGAGGCGAGAGGAAGAGAGCTTGTAACCCTTTCTCCATTGTTAGTGAAAACTGCTCTCGTCTCTCCGTGGACGTAGGTACCTTGTTGAACCACATTTATCCTTGCGTTGTGTGATTGTTCTTCTTTCTGTTTATTTGTGTTTTCTGCATCGTAAATAGGTTTTTGTTTCTACACCTCTCACCTCCTGGCCCCCCAAATTAGCGTCACTCAACCCAAAACCCAAACAACCCAAACCACCAAAACAACACTAGGCTCACCTCCAACAAATTTCTAGCACAACCCGAATGAAACCAAAGACAAATGAGAAGAATGAAGAAAGAGAGAAAAGAAAAAAGAAAGGGAGGAGAGAGGAAACCCCTCGGTGCCATAGCTTATCCTTTTTCCTGAAATAAATTTTCTGTTTGTGGACTATAGAATTTCCTAGTGGACTATAAGATTTCCTAGTTTTGACCCCTCTTCTTCCAGTCTTGGAGAAGGGGGTTCAATTGACTGAATTTGTTTAATTGGCTGTGAATTTGGGATGTTTTTTCTCAGTCAGAGTAGCATAGTAAATTTCTCATTACTTGACCATGACACTTTTTTTTATATTTTATTTTTATTGTAAGCAACTAATGGATGACCAGTTTCAACACATATTATACAAGTAGACCGCTAAAATATGTGTTTTTGTGTTCCAACTTATAGGGGAGTTGTTTCAAATGTATGAATGTGAAATCTACATCATTAGTTCTTTTGCCAGTAAGTTAATTCTAGTCTGGTGGATTCTTGTGCAGGATGACATATTGTCTTGAACATCCATCAAGAAAGATGCTTCTTATGCCAGTTGAGCCATTTGAGCCTAATAAATCCTGTTTTGTCTGTTCAAAGGTATTTTGAGATTCCTTGTGGACTCCATAGGATTTATTTTGCTTTGAAGTTTTTGTGAATGACATACTATATTCTGATCATGTGCAATTTATGAATAGACGCCACTGTATCTAGAGGTTAACACGTACCATACGAAGCTGCGAGACTTTGTTGAGAAGATTGTTAAAGCCAAGCTTGGCATGAATTTGCCACTTATTATGAATGGATCAGCACTTATCTATGAGGTTGGTGATGACCTAGATGAAGCTATGGTAGCCAATTACGAAGCAAACCTTGAGAAGGTATGCTGTCTCATAAAAACTGATAAGGACATTAACCTTTTTCTTTTCTTTTGTCTTCTGGAACAAGAAAAAAAGGAGAATATAAGTTGGATAAAGAAAGTGGCTTCACAGAAAATGGAGTTTTCTAGGTGGGTTATCTGAATCTCTTTTACCTTGTGATCTCTCCTATTTCAGTCTCATGAATGGATGATGTGGCCGATCTGTACCATCCATCTGTTAAGCGCCCTTTTGTAATTGGTTCTGTTGTCCACATCAACTCTATGATCCAAATTTTGTTGGACTTTTTAGCTTGTAATACTAGATGTGCCAAGGGTGATTGAGAAGGAGAGCTCTCTTTTCCCATGTGTATTAGTGCTTATCATAGAGCTCCTTTCACAAAATTGCCACATAAAAAGGATCAAAACCTCACTCTTTCTGTAAACATGCCTCCCACCCTACTTGCCATTTTTCCTTTTATGATTGCCACAAAAGAAAACCTTTTTGGTTTTTCATAGTGCAATAAAGTCAGGTTAAATTATTAAATTAACTGTGAAAATGCAGCAGGTTGGCTGGGCAAATCTATGCTTATGATTTTCTATTTTTGTGGACATTTCTTCTTGTGGTGGTTACTTGTTGCAATGTCTGTGAGCTACTCCTAATAATTCTGTATCTATCTTACAGGTGCTAGCTGATCTCCCGTCTCCAGTCACTAGTGGAACAAGGCTCACTGTTGAGGATCTTCAACAGGAATTATCATGCGAAATTAGTATTAAACAAAGGTTTTCCTTTTACATTTTCATATCTTTTTACATATTTTTTAGCTGTCTAAATTATTTTCAGGGTAGTAAAAAAAAAAAAGGGAGGTTCTTTTAGTGATGACAATGAATGGTTAAGCACACACATGTTTCATGTAACTTCACAGCTTAGTTGTCAAGGTGGTTTTTCAACCCCTGGGCATGCAAAATGCCCCTTGTTTGTTTTCTTTTTTATTTTTTAAAAATTGGTACCATTTGTAGCATTTTTATTGGATTGTATAAAGTCCTTATATAAACTGCCATGCATGGAATCATGGTTTTAGTAATCAGTATCTGATAGGCCGGATGAGGCGATTTGTATCGGTTTTGGTTCTGACCGATCTCTCTATCTGTTACTGATTATTTATTGGTATCGGCCAGGTGTCATGCAAACATTGGCTCCTTACCCGATCAAGATTTGTATCTGATTGGTTTCAGCCACAACCAATACTATATCCAATACCTGGAACTAAAACCTTGCATGGAATCATGCATATGTATTATAAAAAAAGGAAAAAGTGATGTCCAAACCCCCTCCCTTTTGTATAAATCCTCTTATGGAAGATGTACCCTTAAAACACCTTAGGTTGCCTAGTTGACTTGCTTGTGGTCTAAGTGCTCAGGCAGCCCCCTCCAGCGCCTTGGGTTGCCTAGTCACTGTGACAACTATGCTTTACACAACTTCCTAATCAGAAATGAGGAAGGTTGGGGTGGTTGAAGTTTAGCCTTTTTAATGTACTACATAACCGTTTCCAGTGGAAAATTATATGGCGTAATGCCATGTACGCAATGTGTAAACATTTCCATTCTATGAGCTGACATAGATGAATAAACAACAACAAGATGTTGGTTCTGCTGAAGAAGCCATAGGAGATCTGGTTGCTGGGACTGAAGGTTTCGATGAACAGTCGGTTTTTCTGATCAGAGATTGGATTTCGGTGAGGAGTTCCCTCGCTTGCTTGTGAATGTAGTCCCCCCCCCCAAAAAAAAAACACCAAAATCATCAGAAATTGGCAAAGACTGCGAAGTGGGGTTTTTTGTATGTGAGAAGGATGAACAGAAAGGAGCAGATCAGAGGGGTGTAATGGTGAATCTCAGGTTTATTAAACCTGTACAGGTAGAAGATGCCTTTATAGGGAGATGTCCACCTTCAGTTGTTGCAGATTTGACACTTTGGTTGGGTTCTTCCTTGGGAAACAGCCGGCTTTCAGTCATGTTAAGAAAGCCTTGATGCAACAATGGAGGTTGAGTGGCATGGCTAATTGCTACCTGCTCATGAACGGTGGGCTAGTCTTCAAATTCTCCAACGAAGAAGACCAACAGAAGGTTAATGGAACGGAGTATCTTCCATGTTGGTGGTTGGCCAATCTTCTTCCGCTGCTGGGATCGCTCCTTACCTTCTGGAAGGGTTGGACTGAGGTCGGTTCGCCTTTGGATAACACTTCCTGGGCTACCACTGCATCTTTTGGGGTGAAGAGGCATTAAGCGTAATTGGCTCAGTTTTAGGTAAGCCATTTTTTTGCGGACTGGCGTACTATGCTATGGGATCGCCTAGCTTTTGCTAAGATGTGCATAGATTTCTCAAGCGAATCCCCTCTCCCAGATGTGGTTACAATCGAAGATGATGAGGGTAATACCATCTACCAGCCGGTTAAATATGATTGGCAGCCAGATTGGTGTATATACTGCAAGAAGTTTGGCTACTCTTCATCCATGTGCTTGCCAAAAATGATTCGGATGGTGTTCAGAAGGAAAATCTGCCGGATGCTACTCAGCATGAGTCGACTCCCCCTTGCCCCCCTTCTGCGATTCTCTCCCTTTGCATAGATTTAGCAAAGTTTAAACCCTTCTCGGCATAGCAGGGCTAGGATGCGGGCTCAGTTCTTGAACAAGGTTCTACCTCAGCCCCTTCTTATGACTTCTTCCCTCCCGTCTATCCTGTTCTCCATCCTTGCGGATGAGGTGGACTGTCCCAGCTCTAATCCCCTCTCCCCTTTCATCGGCTGTTGTTCCCTCTTCATCGGCTGTTGTTCCTCTTCTAGCTTACCTATTGTTTCCATAATCCCTGCTGTAGCTTCTACTCCTTCTGTCCCCCTCTCTTCTTTTGACCAGCCTCATGTCCCACACATGTCCCATTTTGTACGAACAAGACTCCATCCCCCCCTCTCTCTCTCTCTCTTGCTGTTGAGGTTGGCTCTGCCCTTTCTAGTGAGTTGGGCTCTTCTCAGCCAGGTGTTGGAGCTTGTGTCCAACCTCTTTCCCCATTTCTCCTTCGTTTTTTCAAAATTTTTCCTTCCCCCTGGTCCCTTGGTTACCAATTCTGTGGACCCGTACTCTGCCTGTCTTAATCATGAGAATCCCTCCTGGTTAAAATTGGCTTGGCCTCTTCCGTCTCCCTCCTTTCTTTTGCCAGCTCTGCCGTTGCCACCATTTTGGGCTCCCCATCTCCTCGAGCCCTTGATGGCCATAACCGCCTTGTCTTTGATCCTTCTGCTCCCTTGTCCTTTGATCCCTCCTCCCTTGATCCTAGTGCTGAAGAGGTTTTATTGGTTGAAAGGCATGATGAGGAGTCCTTGGATAGCGAGGACTCAACCTTTGTGCCTCCTGACGCCCCCTCTTGTTAGGAGGACTATGATCGCAGCTTTACCCTCCCCATTTGAGTAGAAGCAACTGCCGTCGAAGACCTCTTGATCGTCTCGAAGGTGTGTGAGCTTTTGTGTGATCTCGTTGGCTATGTCCCTTTTAGTGTTAATGGGATTTCCCATTTTTGGTGAGTTCGTGTACTGTTTGGGCCGCACTGGATTGGGCTTGGTCTTGTTCGGTTGGCTATGTGTTGGCCATTTCTCTGCATGTTTTTGTTTTGGATCCCATCTTTTGATGATCTTGCTTGTTTGTGTTCTCTCTTCTGGGTTCAATAAAATATCTACTTACCCAGAAAAGAAAGAAAAAAAAAAAAAGGCGTCACAGCCAGTGTGACAGCCAATTTGTCAGTATGACAGCAGTGTGATTGCCAGCCTGCTATTACTGTTCATGTTCCAATTATGTTAAAGGGTTCAATTGTGAGGTTTGCTAGAAGATTAGTTTCTCTATTTTTTTCTTATTTTAAAGCTTATCTTGGTTTGGGATTATTTTTTTCCAGGCTAAGTTGGCTCCACTTTTCTTACTGGATGGATGATGTAATAGGTTATAGTTAAAGCTTGGAGCATTCCTTTTTGTTAGATGATGGATGCTCTTATTTCTTGTTGGGTGAATGATGTAAGCTCTCCCCAAAACCAATTACAGGTCAGAAGAGTAGCTATACATATATGTAATGGCTGTAGGTCTTCCCCATCAATTTGGGGAGTTAAGCAGTTCAGTTTTCTCATTTCTGAAACTTTGTGCTGCGTATTCAGTGCTACTATCTGAGTTCTGCTAAAGTTATTAAATTTTCTGTGTTTCTAGTTCTTATCCTTATAATCTATGATCCTGTTGGAACTTATCTCCCACTGGAGTTTCCTGGTTCGGGATTAGTCTTCATTAATTTGTTCGACTGTCCTCCTGTTTTGACACCTATTATTAGTGTGGAACACCAGAACAAATTTATGTGAAATAAATTTTTATTTATAAATTAATTGCAGAGAAGAATAGAATAAAGATCTACACAAATAAAGTTTGCAATACTTAATTCAGAATATAAAAGAAATGAAGGTGTCTATATTCTATATTATTTTATTTTAATTTGCAAAAAAAAAAAATTGTGATTTTAAAGAGAGCTACATGCATATCCTAGCGAGTATAACATCGTATGTGGTGTTGTGTTGGATGAGGTTCATTGATTTTCATTTATTTTTCCCTCGTTTTTGTTGCCAATCCTTGCAGGGAAGACTTTGACGAGGAGAAGGAACCTGATGGAATGCTTCTCTCTGGATGGATACAAGCACCTCAAGTGGAAAAAGATGATGAGAAGCCTGTTGTCCAAGGAGAAAGCACATTGGTTGTATCTCAGTTGGTGCCGTTGGAGAGTGAGGGCAATGGTGAGATAGAGATTATTCCCTCTGGGACTAAAAGAAAACTCTCTCAAACTTCTAGTGCAAGTACTTCAAATTCTTGTGGAACTGATGGTAATGGAGCTGACAAAAAATTGCAAGTAATCGATGATGATGATGAGATTGTTGTCCTCAATGATTGGAACTCAGAAACCAACAAGAAGAAGAAAGTGTTGTAGTAGCTGGAGCGACTCTTCATCAGGATTTAACTGTGAAGGAGCTTCTTACATCCTAATTTTGTATCATTCGAGAGATTAACTTAATTCTTTTGATCTGTAACTTCTCCCAGGTTGGTTGGTAGGTGTCAGTTTATAATCCTTTGCTTCCGCAAGATTCTTCATTTCTAAATTGGTTGACTAGAAAGGTTGTATCATTTTTGTTTCTAATCATTTCTAAATAGGTTGACCTAAATATTGAAAATGTTTTGCATATGCACATAATAGACAAATTGTCATGTTGCATTTTAAAGCTTGAAATGGGACAGGAAATTCCTTTTGTTATTAGTACACTGTTCATTTTCTTTATGGTCTTTTCAAAGAAGGTTGTAGTCAGCAAATCATAGGGTAAGTAATTCTCAGTACATTAGAAGTGGTAGGTTTTCCTTATTTTGGTGCTTGAGCTTGATTTACTATCATCCATCCAAGTTTTTCCCTGTAATGCTTGTTCCTTCATTATCATTATCCTGATGGTAAGCTGTGATTTTAACAAATGAGCAGAGATGTTCATGAGGTCTACCTGTCTACAAATTTCAATTCAATTTCCCAAATGGTAGATTTAGATCTTTGTTCGAAAGGTCATTGACTGGAATGAATGCATTATTTTATTCCAATAACTTCTCCTATATTTCTCTGGTTTTGGGGATGGTTTTTAACTTTTATGCACATATATTCCATTGATTCATTCAATTTACAGGGGACCTGTCGATTTGTGCATGAAACTTTTGCCCTTAGCTTTTCACCCAAAAAAAAAAGAAAAAAAAAGAAAAAAAAAAGAAAAAAAATTTCGACCATGGAAACTCAAAAAATTCATTGTGTTAGGAATGTCACCCAAACTCAACTCTATCCTGTCATTTCGTGTTGGGTTAGTAGGTTGTGTTGGAAATTGCACTGTTCACTAAGGTTCTAGTTATGTTTGGATGTCAAGAAAAAAAAAGAAGAGAAAAAAAACAATAAAATAAGAATATTGATGAAACAATGACAAATTTTTGTTCTATTTCTTTTATTTGTTACAATTTTTTCTCTTCCTTCTTTTCTTGATATCCAAACACAGATGTATTAGAATTTAGGGATTATTGACCCAAAAAATTATATATATCGATGAAGAAAAATTTCAAAATAAAAGGAAAAAGAAAAAGCTACTTAATTCTGGTTGACTTGATCATTTACAAAGATTGTACATTTTTGGACCCATCCATCCATCGATGGCGCAAAATCTGGGATTGTTAAAAATGTCAATCAGGGTTTGGAAGGTGTAGATATACAGAGTTGTTGCAGGTTAAACATCAATGTAAGGCATGGTGGAGCACTGGTTGGAACTGGAGACCCTTCGACAGGGAGAAGGAACACCAGAAGGGGATGGAGATGGAGATGGACTTCCCTGCCAATCTGAATACTTCTTTCTCTTCTTCTTCAGTTCTTCCACGCAGCGGATATCTGACATACATGCAAACGACTGTGATTTCCCAGAGTAGTTCCTCGAAAGCCCTCTTCTTATTTTGCTGCCAACATTGATCAAATTAAAATCGTTCAGAATATATGGAATCAGGTAGAAAAAGAAAAAAAAAAAATCCTAAATCTTAATACGTACTTGTGAGGGAGATTGGTTCGTATGGAAGTCATGTTGAAGGCGTCTGTGTTTCTTGTGTCCCCCATTTTCTTTCTTTCCTTTCGAATCAGTCTTCCAGTTTCGAAATGGTTGAGAGAATGGAGATGGGAAGGATTGAGGAGAGAGTGGTTATAAATTATATAGAGACTAGAAATTAGAAAAAGCTTCAAAATTGAGGGAGACGGTTGAGGTTATAACGGTCAAGATAGGAATAGAATGTGATCTGAATGTTGGATTTTGGACTTTGTTTGGGGTTCCTGTCCCACTAATTTTTCGATAAAGGTGGGTTGGTTTGCCCTCTAAAAAGCCTACTGCTACTATTTCGGCTGTTCATCCTTATTAAGCATCTATTGAGAATAGTTTATGTCCATAATCACTGGGTCTCACATTCTAGAGGTGGACCCTACACCACTTTTACGATGATGAGATTCCATGGAGAGTACGTGTATATACAGGGGATTCGATCTCCATCTATTAATTCAAAATTTTTTTTTTGGATGGACAAAGATCCATCTAAGGGTGTCAATTGGGTGGTTGGGCTGGTTTCGGACTGGACCAATTCGGTTTAGGGCTTGAGAGGGTCAGCCCGAAATATGCCTGATAAAGGTTTCGGGCCGGGTAGGCTGCACCGTGAACATTAACAATCGGGTTAGTTCGGTTTTGGTTTCTTATCGGGTGAGGCTAATCAGGAACTACAGTAGTACAACTCAAAGTCATAATT
The DNA here is from genome assembly GCA_028583415.1 of Protea cynaroides. NCBI lineage: Eukaryota > Viridiplantae > Streptophyta > Magnoliopsida > Proteales > Proteaceae > Protea > Protea cynaroides. The sequence continues at coordinate 35,940,322 of CM053272.1, read as the reverse complement.
ATATGCTTCAACTCACCTAAGAAAAGCGAGGGAGAAGATGGAGGATATTGATGAGACATAACTTTTAAAAAATAGCATGGAATACATAAGTAATCAATAAGAAAACTTTCCTGCTAAGAAAATTCACACGGGTGTTAAGTGCTTTTTTTTTCTTGCTATGGATGTAAGTGGAATGGTTCTCATTCAACCTTAGAATGACCTGGTCCATGTGGTTGTGGAGTCAGTATGGACCTGTAGGATTTGTCAGACCAAAGGTTTGGATACCCCTCGTTAGCAAAAAAAAAAAAGAACAAAAAAGAAAAAAAAGAGAAAACTTTCTATTTAAAAAGAAAGGAAGCACATGTAACATTAATCACATAAATAATGATACACAGATGTTAAGACTAACCAAATGGCCAATCCCAGAAGAAATCACTGCTAAGAAAAAGGGTTTGAGATGCAAGGATTGGAAACTGCAAAAAGCGAATGGAGGTTAAAGAAAACCCTAACTTTTTTATTAAATGAGGGTGTTTTCGGGTTATATTGGTTTGGGCTTTGGGTTCAATCTAGCCTACTATTGGGTTGAGCCTTATTGGTCCAATTTTTGCCTATCGGACTAGTCCATACCAGAATGAGACCAGTAAGATTTATAGACCTCAATGCGAATCTGGCTCGATATGATTTTGGTCTGGGCCGAATCAGGTTGGGATAGTTTTGATTTTCGCTTCCATTCTCATCTAGTCCGCAGCTTCCTTTATATGTTTTCCTTTATATTCCATTTTTGTAAGGTGATGGAACCATGGTTCAAGTAATTGGCATTGTATTGATTGATTCGCATAAGTTTTGGACCTGGCTGATCACGGATCCTAGCCATTGGATCTAAATATAGCCAATACCATATTCGATGCCTGAATGGTTGGATTTAGAACCTTGGATGGTCATGGAACTATGAAATGCCAAGAGAGTGAGAGAGAGAGAGAGAGAGAGAGAGAGAGAGAGTTGTAAGGGGGGGAAGAGGGATTCACATCGTCTCCTCCCAGTTTCGGGAGGACGCGGTAACTTTATCCAGATGGCGGATATGTGGCTCTCTGGTGAATCCGAGACCTATGTCCGAGCTGACACCCCCTGTCGGCTAGGTTTGCTGGCTGGGTGTCGACTCGAACGTGGGTCTCGGATTTACCGAGAGTCACGTGTCGGCCATTGAGATAAAATTGCCGCTATCCTCTCAGTTCAGAGGAGAGGATGTGGATCAAGGAGAGAGAGAGAGAGAGAGAGAGAGAGAGAGAGAGAGAGAGAGTGTGTGTTGTAAGGGGGGATAATTTCAATTCAGCATTGCAGAATAAGGGGAGAGGAAAACCTGAATTGTAACCTTTTGAAAAGTAAAACAAATTAAGAGTTGTAGATAATAAAAAATATGTTATTTATCTTCATTTTTTTGGGGGTAAAAATTTATCTTCATTATTGCGTAGATTAAAAATCTATGAATGGGGGTTCTTCTGAATGTAACTGCACATGTAACAATAGATTTTGGTCTTGATTTTTTCTTCTTCAAAGTAATCATCCTTTTATTATTGGATGGTTTTCAATGGCACAATTAAAGGGTGTAGCCTCGACTCTTTTTAAGGAGAATGATCTTGAAGATCCAAAGGTATGAATCTACTCATACCCACCATTTCTTGCCATGTGGAAAATATATTTTCCTTCAATAAATTTGCATTACTTAAAATATTAAATACAAAAACTGAAAAAATCAAAAAGAAAAAGAAAAATAATTTAAAACTTCTGTTACCACAATTCTAACAAAGCATATAATTAAGACAACTATCCATACAAGCCATGCAACCTGCAAAAACTATAGCGCACACATTATCGCAAAAGTACTCTACGATCAGCTTTACTCCGTTTATTATCTAATCATTATAAACCCCTTAATTAAACATTTTTTAATTAAACATTTCACTTTTATATTTAGCCTTTTGATGAGTACATATGCTATATAACCCATGATATTAATTAATTTTTCTGCAGTTCTTCCTGATCTCTCCATTGGATTTTGTCAATGGAGAGATATTTCCCATCTTGATCATGGATTTTGGGAATTGCTGGAAGAAAAGCTCGGTATTCGCTGCATATTTCTTCACTAGATCCATGGATTCTTGGCTTTTGCTGAAGAGCACTTGATCTGAATTCAATAAACCCTTGGAGGCTATGATGTTCTTGTAGTAGTTAGTATCAAACTTGGTAGGGCTAACAATGTCTAAGACAAATAGGTTCTGATCACCACCAGATCTTGGGCACCGGTTCTTTAATTGGACGGCGTAGGATTGGTCTAGGAAGTTATCTGGTTGCCCATTGCCGCTTTGGTGGTACAGCCTTTGCCTGAAACTGGTGCATCTTGCGTTCCCGATGGTGTGGCTCCCTGCGCAACACTAACTTATAGCTTTAAATAGTAATAGAGGAAAGGACTACAAAGGCAAGGTTTGAGGGGATTCACATCCTCTCCCGCCTGTGATTTGGCAAGAGAGATGGTGGCCTGGATGGCTGGCCGACACCTGACTTTCGGGTGAATCCAAGCCCTCCATCTTAGCTGACACCCCTGTCGGCTTAGCTTGTCGGCTGGGGTTTCGGCTCGGATGGAGGGCTCGGATTCACCTGAGAGTCAGATGTTGACCATCCATCCGGGCTGCCTTTTCTCCTGCCAAATCTCAGGCGGGAGAGGGTTTCTATACTGTTTGAGGACTTCTAGCTAGGGGGTTTTTTTGAGTTCAGATCACCTGCATGTGCATGTACTCTTTGTGTGATTTCATCACCGTTGGTGTGGTATGGGACCTATCGAAAAAGGATCGTGATCGAATCCCAAGGAGAATACAAGTGCATGCAGATGAACTATACTTGGTTTTTTTTAGCTGAATAAATCTGTTTCTTTATGATCTTTTTATTCGAATCATCTACATGCACATGTACTCTTTAAGAGATTCCATCACCATTGATATAGTGTGGGATCCATTAGAAATGGACAGTGATAGAATCTCAAGGAAAATAAAGTATATGTAAATGAACTATTTTCTCTCATTTGGAGTTCTTAAACCTTACTACAAAATATTCCAAAGTTTCATAAGAACATTACTACAAATGCCACAATAGGGGATCGATACAAATAACAAGGAAAAAAGAATCAAAGGTTTTTTTTGTCAACAGCGTTCATAATGTGAAATTATCAAGCTACCCTTTTTTATGCTTTTTCTGCCCTTTGAATGTGGCATGCAGGCTCAGTGGAATCAACTTCGGAGCATTCTATTACAGGGGCCCATGATTATTTTTTTGCCACGTGGCAAATTGATGTGACATACTAAAAAAGTCACTAATAGTTGAAACAATTAGCAAAACTAGAAAGGGGTAAAATTGGTAATAGATTGTAATTACCAGAGAGGGCAACGAGGTCAACAATGTCAAGGCCTTGGCGCTTGAATTTAGTAAGGATGGTCTGGAAAGTGTTGTTTGGTGCGGGAATGTTGTTGTTTGAACCGCTTAGGCTTGCAGATCTTGAATCTCTTCTTCCCAATGGAACCTCCCAGTTCGGACCACCAGTCTGTGTTTGGATATTAAGAAAAGGGTAAAAAAAATTTAATTGAATAAGCTCTAAGATCTAAAACTTAAAAAATACGAGAATAATTCACCTGCATGTACTTTTATTCTCTTTAAGATTTCATTATCGTCTACATTCGGTAGATCCCACACTCTAGAGGTGGGTCCCACACCATATCGATGATGATGGAATCCCGTTTAAAGTATCTGTACATGTAGATGATCCGAACTCGAAAATACTAATTACCAGAACAGTAGAATCTCTAGCTGCAAGAGCAAGAATATCAGCACAGGAGACTGTTTGTGGGCATTCCTTCTCTAGTGCCGACTTAATGTCGTCGACGACATCGAATCCCCTCGCAGAGTTCCGGTTTGGGTTCGATTGCTTCTCGCTCACTATACTCCCACCATTATCCAACAGTAGAGATCCATCACAGCCCTACAGGTACATTTCAGTTCAGTTTAAAAGACTGTATTTCATAGATAATAAATACATGGAAGATAGTAGGGAGCAAACCTGAACGAAACAGTCATGGAAATGGAGCCTAATCAATGAAGCAGCCATTCGAGTTTCTTTAGCAACAGCTTTTGCAACCACTGATTTCACAATCTCTAGAGCTTTTGGGCATGAGTGATCGTAGAATTGAGGATAGAGCTTATCACCTCCATTGCTATTGGTATAGTGAGAGAAACAAGGGTAAGCTAAAGCAAGAACTGAAACAAGTATGAGAAAGCTGCTAAAGGATGAGTGATATGCCATTTCTTTAGCTGATGATGATGTCTAGCTATCTATCTTCCTCCTTCTCCCAAGGACAGATAACAGGGTTCTCTCCAAGCTTGTTTGTGATGAAAGTTGAGTTGGGTTTTCAGTATTTATAGAGGAAATCTAATGTCTAAGAATCAAGACTCGAGAGAAAGTGAGTGGGAAAGAAGAATTTAAAAAGCAAAAATAGAAGAGCTGAAGAAATGGTTGGAGCTGGTTCATTATTTTAGAGGGAAAAATAAAGTGATAATGGACTGTATAGAGAATGGAATACTGTCGGTGTGACACTAGCTTTAGGGTAGTTCAATTACATGGGTTTGATCACAGGCCATATTTAGTGGGCCTCACATTTTAGAGATGGGTCCTGCATCCCATGGACGGTGATGAAATTGAATCACTAGAGCAGATTATTGAGTAATCTATAAAGCTATATCTATAATAATATTTACAGTGGGGTTATAGAGTGCATACGGGGAATTCGAAGGGGAGATATATTCATTTTAGGGGATTAGGTGATCATTTCGTTGGAAAAAGATCGTCTCCAGTCTATCCAGTCGTCCAGTCGTGGACGGACGGACTAGATTTAAAGGACATGCCCTCTATGTATTGGTATGCGTGTCCTTTTTAATCCAGTCTACCTAATCCACGATTGGACGACTAGACAAATTGGAGATGATCCAAGTCCCATTTCGCTTCTTTCTGTGTCTGAGCATATAAGTTACATGCAGCCTGACATGGATTTTTTCCCCTAATGTTTATCCATCTTTTCTACATGATTGTTCCAATGATTACAACAGACTAAGTAACTAGATAACAACTGATGATTTGGGATCAGAGCTAGAGAATGATAATTTGAATGAAGGAATAAAAATGCCCTTATTTAACTAGGAGAAAGAAAAAAAGAGAGAGAAAAGGGGAACATGAAATTTAGTCAAATTAGTTTTATCAAAGGGGTTTTGGCTTTTAGGTGGAGCCCAGCTGGTAGGGGTTATAACCACGTGGCCATAAATTGCATGGCAGAAGGAAAAAGGAACGTGAAAGTGGGAGTAGAAAGCATCAAAACCCACCTGCTCCTTTGACAAAATGGACTGCCTCTATTTCTCCAGTGTCAACTTTTCAACCCTCATTAGTAGCTCTTCTTTATTCTCTTTCTCCTCAGAGACGTTAGAGTTGCCAAGTGATGTTTTTCTAGCGGGACTTGAATCTTCTCCAATTATTAAATCACATCAATCGTTCATTAAAGAAACTAAGATGCTTGGCACATATGTCGATGCATCTCAGTTCATCTAATACACAATTGATGGATTAGACAATAGGGAAGGATTTTTTTTTTCCTTTCTAATGTCCTAGGGTGGGTCATGCATTCAAAGAATGGACGGGAATGTTAGGCCGATTAATTGGATCATCTAAGCTTTTTAGTGGGTAAAGAAATATTGGGAATAGTCTCACGTGGAAAAATAATAAGGCAAAATTGAGATATCTTAATATATCACACTTGATTTCTCTATTTGATAGTTAAAATTTTTGAATTAGATAATTCAATATGGTATCAGAACCAATCAGGTTTAAAACAATAATTTTTGAGAATAATTTTACATTGAAAAAAAATTGAGACCTAAGATGTCTTAATATACTAATTGATTTCTTTACTTAAAAACTTAAAGTTTTGAGATAGATAAACAGAAAAAGTCTGACAGGATTAAAGCTCTGGTGGATTTGGTTCAACAGAAACTGATCCTTTTAGTATCATTGGCTACACCATAATTTGTTAATTGATTGTGTTTAATTGTTTGTCAGTAATTAGGGACATTAAAGAATTTTTTTTTTGTGGTAAAAAGGGACTTTAAGGATATATAGTTGAATCAATAAAATAGTGCGGGAATATTAGGTGATATATAAGTATCCACCTCTGCCACCTTTTGAGTCTAAGGGGTTTGGTACTCTTAAGACCTCAAAAGATAAAAACACGGTTATTTTTTTAGGCCATTATCAATACTATAAATAGTAAAATGTTTGCTTTATTGACTCTTGAAGAGGGAATCCTTCTGGATTATTTTTTTTTAAAGTTGAAAAGTCAACAATTTTATTAATTAAAATGGGTAAATTACACTCACCTCTTGTTAGAATTAAGATCAAGAATAGAATCTAACCTCATCTTTGGCATTGCCATGGGGACCAGAACCCTAACAAAGGGTCAATAGAGTTGAAATCGAAGTCTGTTCTAGAGCCTGCCAACCAACATCACAGAACACAGTTGAGATAAGGGAATCCCAAGAATGCATGGAACACGTAGGGAAAACAAAATGGGATATTGAATTAATTTCTCTTAAACAATAGGTAATTTTGCAATTAATTGAACTGACTGAGAGAAGAAGACAAAACGTTCACTACTGCTGCAAGCAAGGCAAGGGATTAATTGAGGTATTTATGCGTCAAGAATGTAGACCCCATATCCATTGCTCACTCACTCACTCACTTTGACCGTCCACACAAGAAACCACACCAACTTCATTATCAATCTATTGACTTGGAAAGACCCTATTAATGATTATAATGTGCAATTACGTACTCAATTGTCCTACACTTCTACCTACTCTGACCATTTTATTACAAGTCTAGAGACCTTATAACCTGTCTTATGTTCAAATTTCAGAGGGCCAAGACTATTATTATTAGGAAGATCCAATGTAAGAGATTGAATTTTTAACCCAAAAAAAAATAAAAAAATCAGCATCAATGGAATAGCTAGCTAGTAGCAATGTGTGTTTCTTTATCATTCATTTTGATGGATCAGAAATATTTCAAAAAATTCTAATGAATAACAGGAATTAGTTATAGGGAAAGAATTCATGCACGTCGTATGGTCTTGCAAGAGCGATTTTGATAAAAATCTAATGACAGGAATTGTTATAGGGAAAGCTGCCGTCGTATGAGTTTTGCAGAGAAGACGTATTTTGATATTTAAGAGAATACATTTAATGCATGTATATACGATCATACATGAAATCTTTAACTTTATAAATAGGATATCATAACAAAGGTTTTTTTTTTTTTTTTTTAGATTGTTTGATAATGCCAATTCTTCTTAAACTGGAAATTTCCTGTTGGTGGGACCCTTGGAAGAGTAGGGTTTTTTTTTTGGGTAAATAGGAAGACCGCGCTCCTATTCTTGGAAATTTACTCTTCAAAGCAGCTTTGGATTTGGTGTTAGTCAGTTTGAACCAAATGATGATGGCAAGACCCTTCTCGTCCCCAGTGCACCTATTAAAGAAAAAAAAAAGAAAAAAGAAAAAAAAAGAAAAAAGAAAAAGCAAGTGGAATCTACAAACCTGACTGACTGATTGGTTTTGGCATTTCTATTGGTGCCGCTTAAGCTCTCAATGGGACCCGCCTAATAATCTTCAATTTGAAATTCACCATAATGATATGAAGATTCACCATCATCGTTATATGAAGATTTGCCATCACGATGTGAAGAGGGATTCACATCTTCACCTCCGAGTAACTTATGGAAATATTCCATTAGATAGTTGATATATGAGGATCAAGTGAATCTGAATTTTCATTTGAGTCGATATTTTTTGTCGGTTCAACTTATCGGCTCGATGTTAGTTTGGACGCAGGATTCCAATTCATTCGAGTCTCGAATGTTGGCCATTCATCCAGGTGGCTGCCCTTCCTCCTGAATCTCTAGGAGAAGAAGATTTGAATCCTGTGAAAAAGGAGAAGAATTGATTGGTCTAAAGTTATGGACAAACAAGACCATATGCACCTCTTCTTCGGTATCAAAAAGAGATCTCCCATCATTTGTCAAATGAGCAACTGAAAAAATCATCTACCATCTTGGCGCTACATTCTGGGTGAGGTAGATTCTATGCTTCTGAACAACTTTGTCATGCCGGGGGAGGAGGAAAGTTGATCTAACCCCCAAAAAGTACTTAAACTTATTTCTTCAATTGCGAAAGCTACTTGATTCAATCAAGACCCCTTCAACAATTAAGTCGACTAGTTTTGCTTGATTCCTACAATTATATCAAACACCAGTAAGGAATAAAATAATAACTATGAGGGTTAAATTTTAAATGGAACAAAGGAATTGACAAATAAGAGATTTTCATTGAAAAAAAAAAACTGGGGAAACTACTTTACAGCCCGTATTACAGGCCTTACAGGGTTTTGTTGAGGAATCGTTGATGAAGGCTTTCTTAAATCAGTTAAATGGCTCACTCTCATTGTGCCAAATGGATGGATGACATGAAAACTTTTGTCCACATGGAAATAATTATATACAACGTATGAATTATCCAATTATCTATTCAATCAAATAGCCTTTAATTAATATCCATGCATTTCTTGTATTTTTGGCATTCCTTTTATGTCCATACATTCTCCCGCAGTCCCTTTTTAGCTTTCTTCACCATTTGGTAAATTCTGTTCTATGTTCCATTGGAACTTCCATGAGGCAGATATTTTTTTGGGAAATTTCTCCTTTTTTTTAAACTTCAAAAATCTTAAGGGAAAAAACTGTCTAACACCGTGAAGGGCAGAGCATAATCTGGCAGGCACACATATGGTGTGCTGTGCACATGTTGCGATTCTATTGGTTAATTGGATTGATGGGGATATTTAGATCAGTGCAAGATAATCAAATAACGAGGTAAAATCCTAAATCCGTCCACGGATCTTAAGGCTAAGAATTAAGATATTATATGATTTTTATTTATTTTTTTATTTTTTAATTTTTTGGTATAAATCTTCATATAAAAAAATATAACAAAGAGAAAAAATAAAGATACGACTATTGAAAAGAAATTGATGTTTGAAGGATTCAGAATTACCCATTTAAATGCTTCAATTGGTATCCCGATATTCCTGCTACCACATTCAATGCGTTCTTCAATTTCTGTAACGTTTGCTTATCAATTGTGTGCTTGTGATTCTTAAATGATGCTTTAAAAGTTCCGGGTCTGTTTTCGAACATCTTTTGGATCAACATCAAAGGAAGACGGGCAGAATTATTTGACGTTTGAATTCAAAGCATTCAACTATCTCAGCCAGTTCTACGAGGCTCCATCTGCTATCAGCATAGCCTTTAGAAATGATAGGAATCGAAATTTTGGAACTTTGGATTATCCGGGAGAGAATCGGATGGAGAATCGGCTCCATCCTTCCTCCTATCAACAGGTTTTTATCTTTATACACATCAATTCCTTCCCTTTCCAGAGCACTGTGAAGGAAACCGGTGAAGGTATTGCCAGTGTCTACCTGCTTGTAATTGATAAACACTTTACCACGGCTATTGTTGGGGGAAAAAACCCGCTTGAAGCCAATCACAGAAAACAATCACGTGGCGTTCATCCCATTCACAGGAAACAACCACGTGACGTTCATCCAGGATGCTGAAAAGAAAGGTATTATGGTAAATATTAAAAGATGCCTAAGTTCGATCCCCCCTGGTCTGACACAGACAGGATGTAATGAATAGACAGGGGTAGCTAGGCCATTAATGGATCGCCATTAATGGCCATAAATGTTGACAATAACCATTAATGCAAAATACACTGATCTGACCCGCCGATTCAAAAGATCTCGATTCGAATCGACGAAAAAACGAAATATTACTTGGAAAAAGAACCATGATAGGGACAATGTTTGGGGGCCCCGAAAACCTGGCCCACTAGGGGGGTCGAAAAGTAATCCAAAGGAGTCGAAAGGTGGTTGACATGATGTAATAGTCCGTTCTAGCTAGGAGGTCGTAGGTCTACTAGCCTACTATATCCTAAATAGTTAAATCACAAACGGTGGCTGTCAAGAGCCAGCTGACCTAAAAAGGAAAGGTTCATGATCTGTAGAGTATATATATGTAACCCGGGAAGGGCAATAACATAAGAAAGTATTCGAGAAGAAAGTTTCGTCTCTCTGGGTGACATCTTCCCTCTGTCTCTTTTTCCATTATTTTATCTGCTATCTGCGACTAATGCATGTTATTGGAGTCATTGGGAATGTATTCAACTAATCACACCTCAGGAACCCCCTTTTGAAGGAGCTCTTGAGTCTTATTATGAGTTCCATACTGTCTGTTTTTCCTTTACGGATTCCATCGACAACAACTATCTAAGGAGCGAAAGCTATTTGATTCAATCAAGGCCCGTTGAGCAACCTATTCAACAACTACATCGACTATCTCTACTTGATTCCTGCAATTATTTCACACCAGTAAGAATAAAATAATAATTACGAGGTTTAAATTTTAAGTGGAACAAAAGAATTGACAAATGAAGGATTTTCGTTGAAAAAAAATAAAAAAATAAAACAATGACTACTTTTCAGGGTTTTGTTTAGGAAGGGTTTCCTAAATGTCCCCCTCTCATTGTGCCAAATGGATAGATGACATTAAAACTTTTGTCGGCAAATTCTGTTTAGTACCTCATTTGAATTTCCATGTTTCAGATATTTGGGAAATTGTCTCCTTTTCTTTTTTATCTTTAAAATTTGTAAGGGGAAAAATTATCTGATAGAGATAACACCAGAGCATAATTTGGCACCCTGTTAAGGTAAATATCGGTTACCAATCTATCTGGCCGTAGAAAAAGGATCATCAAGAAAAGTCATGTGGCGATCATCTAACACATTAAGGAAATAACATACGAGTAAATACACCAGACGATTTGTGTTCGACCCTCGTGGTCTGACACTAGCCCAATATGATGACGATACAAGGGTAGGTGGACCATTAATGACTCGCCATTAATGATAATAAATGCTGACATTGACTGCAGACAGGAGACACACTGGTCTGACCCGTGGATTCCTGAGATCTCGGTCCAAGTCGGCAGAAAAGAGGGCTATCACTCGGAAAGAGAACCTTGACATGGACAAGGTTTGGTGGACACGGGAAACAAGGCCCACGAGGGGTCGAATTCAACCCTAGGGGGGTCGAAAAGGTCATCTTGTGGGGTCGAAATGCGACGGATATGAAATAGTAGCCCATGCCAGAGGGTCGTAGGATTGTCAGCCTATTCTGCCTGTAGTGGCCAGAATGGGACAAATGACGGCTATGTGGCAGAGTTCCCCAGAAAATAGAACTTTAATTTACCAAAAATGTATAAATAGATATATGCTTGTAAAGGAAAGAGGATGGAATGAAAATGAGGGACTTCAAATGCTCATTTGATCTTTCTCACTCTCTGACATCTGGGTCTTCTTCCTCAATCCTACATTCTCCTTACTCTGCTCCCAAACCAGTAGTGTGAAACTCATCAATCCCAGGACACCTTAGGGAACCCCTCTATACTGAGAAGGAGCCCCAGTGTTTCACTGTGCTTCCATATTGTTTGTCCCAGATAAATCCATTCGCATGGAATCCATCGATAACAAATACCATGTGGCCATGTTGTAATTTCTATTGGTTAATTGGGATTGATGGGAACCTTAAATCAGTAAGAAAGATAATCAAATAACCAGGTAAACTCCTAATCCGCCCACAGATATTAAGGCGACGAATTAAGATATTATATATGAGTTTTTTTTTTTCCTTTTTGGGCGTGGGGGGGGTTATTATTGTCTCCAATTGCTGGATCCTCCAATTAAGGATCCAGCGGTCTCTCTTAATCAGGCGCACCTACCGATGTATTGGTAGACGCACCGAGTTAAAGAGAGACCGTTGGATCCTCGATCGGAGGATCCAGTAATTGGAGAGGATAATGACTGTTGGGGTGGGGGGGGGGTTGATGAATCTTCTTAAAAAAAAAAAAATTAAACAAAAGAGAGAGAAAAAAAGATACGAGTATTGAAAAGAAGTTGGAGTTTGAAGGATCAAAATTACTCATTAACAGACAATTCGTATCGCCGTATTCCTGCTACCACAGTCAATGCGTTCTCCCATTTCTTGAGGGTTTGCTCATCAATTTGCCCCTTGTGATTCCTTAACGATGCAGCAAAAATTCCATCCGGGTTTTGAACATCTTTTGGATCAACATGGAAGAAGACGGGCAGAACTATTTGACATTTGGATTTATAGCGTTCAATTATCTCAGCCATTTCTTGGAGGCACCATTGCTATCAGCATAGCCTTTAGAGATGACAAGAATCGAGATTTTGGAACTTCGGATTATTCGGAAGAGACTCGACTGTATCGCTTCTCCCAACGACAGGTTTTCGCTATCTAGAAACGCATTGAATCCTTTACTTTTCAGAGCTCCGTGTAGGTACCTGGTGAAGGTAATGGCAGTATCTTCCAAACTGTAACTGATATACACATCGTAAATACGAGAGGCATCATGTGCCGCCAAGAAGTGGCATTTACAGTTGCAAAGAGAGGAAGATAGAAGTTGCAGTTACAGTAGGAAAGGGAGGAAGTCTGAAGTTGCAGGAGTTTTTTCATTCATTCAATGAATTACTCCTTTCAAGGAATGGGGTTTGTCGAGCTGATCCATCATAATGAAGGCACCAACTGGGGTCAGTGGGGAGATGGATAATTAAATATTAATTGACATACCTATCAACCAGCTAACCTTTCGATAATTGGATGGTGTCACTCTCTGGTATATAATGTCACTGAATACGCACTGATTGAACCCACAATATAAAGGAGTAGTTTTAGTATCCAAGGTGATAATTAAAATTAAAATTAAAATTTTCCATTATTTATTGAGATGTAATGATAATCACTATCATCCCCATTGACAGCTAATACATTGCTTTTGTTTATGCCTTTTTATGTGTCCGTGATTGACTGATGAAACACCCTATCCTTTTAAAAAATTGGGAATATTCTACCCAAAAAAACAAAATTGGGAATATAATAATGCATTTTTCTAACATAAATAAATAAATAAATAAATAAATATATATATATATATATATATATATAATAAGACAAATGGGTTTCTTGTAGATAATATAACTTTTTTTTTGTAAGAATAAATTAATATTTACGCAAGGTTTTATTGACCGTTTCCAGCGATCATGTGGTTTGGTAACATTAAAATTCTAATCGTTCGATATGATTACAATTTAGATTAGGACCTGCTAATTTTTCATAAATAAATTAAATCATATATCTTTCCTATTTTAACTTATCATTAGAATGGTTGCCTGGAATTTTACCAAAAAAAGAAAAAAAAAAGTTGCCTGAATTCGTATTGTGATTCGTATCATCGTAGTCGATCAATTCTGATATATGATCTTAATGCATATCGATCATGGGGAGATTTTTTTATATTGGTATGGATTGTTGAGCCAACCCATGGATAGGGGTTCCGTTCCAGTTCCATTGAACTTACCTGTTCCTTACTATTAAGGATAATAGCCCAGGCCCAATAGAGGCCCAATCTATTATAAACAATTGAACCGTTTTATAATTGTTTTATATATTATAAATAAACAGTTCTGTGTAAAGAAATTGATTGATTGAATATCGAATAAGAAAATCATCCTCTTTCCTTTTGCATCTGTTCTTTCTTCTTGTTTCTCTCAAACTCATATTTCCTTATGGTATCAGAGCATCGCCGCTTTGCACAGTGATAGCGGTTCCTAATAGGCTCGAATCCACTCCCTTTCCATATCCCTGTACTCTAAATGTGTCAAATTTTGTCTCCTTGAAGTTAAATACAGGAATTATTTGTTGTGGCAAACACAAATTCTCACCTTGATTGAGAGTCAAGATCTGATAGCATTTGTAAATGGTGAAACCCCTGCTCCAGTTCGAGCGATTGTTTCTGTGGATGAATTGCTTCTCCAAACCCAGACTATACGTCATGGATAAAGATTGATTGACTGGTGAAGGCCTGGATTACGGGAACCCTCTCTGAAGAGGTTCTAGGGTTAGCAGTGGGTACTAAAACATCTCTGGATCTTTGGGAGGCACTCTCCTCTGCTTTTGCACAAGCATCAGAAGCAATAGAATTCGAGTTATTATCCAAGCTTCACTTCTTGAAGAAAACAGATGCTGTTCCCTTATGTAAAGTGACTCCATCTCTCCCACTGCTGCAGCATCACTGGAAAGATCACCGTCACTCACAGTCCTCCTGCAACTCCAGTTGCATCTGGAACCCGAGTCTCTCACCACCGCACCTCCAATGCAGACCTTGAGAACCGACTCCTCATCCCAGCCCTTTGCAACTCGAATTGCACCTGGAACCCAAGCCTCTCACCTTTGCACCTCCAATGCAGACTTAGAGATCCGACTTCTTGTCCCAACCCGTCAGTACTCCTTTACCCCACGGTGCAACATAAACTAACTATTATGTGCATCGTACCGGGATTCAATCCCGCCGTCAGATCCGACACCCGATCCAACTAGATCCGCCAAGCCATTGAAAACCATCGCTGCCACACCTGAGTCAAACTCTGCAAGTCTTGACTCCATGATCCCTGCACATGCGATGATAAGAAGAATCATCTTTCCAACCTGAGATTCCCCTCCATCTCTTCTTGTCGGCACAAAACTACTATTTGAAGAAACAAAGAGATGCAGAAATTTCACCCAAAGAAACAGAGGCTTCTGTACGGAGCGAATAACTTGACTTAGAAAACTCCAATAAAAAATCTGACCGTACAGATTGACGAATTATGTGTCCTCTACCTGCTGTCCAAAAATCAACCCAATCGGACCACGGATGACCTCCCGATCGTCTGCTTGATCACAGCTGTGCAAATCACCTACGCCTAGAAAAACTGCTACTCTCTTTTTCTTCTTCTTATGATGTTAAACCCTAACTCTAATCCGTTTTTGTCCTATTTAAAAGATTAAATACAAGGCAAAAAAGAATGGGTTTAAAACACACAAAGGTTTGGACCTTTATCTACAAACCCTAAGCATCATTGTACTAGGGTTTCCACGGGAAACCCTTCTCACGGATTCAGTCCTTTTTTTTTTCTTCTTCTTCTTAATACTGCGTACCTCCTTCGTTCTTCAAAGAACCCTAGCTCTGATACCACTTGTTAGGATCGGGAGAACGCAAACAAACAAGAAGTACACGAAGAATTAACGTGGTTCAGCACCCCATCGTGGGATGTCTACGTCCACCAGAGAAAAGAATGACTTTCTTCTATTCTCAAGAACAGTCTACAAAATTCTCTACCTGACAGATCAATCTCATCTGTCAGCCTTACAGCGTTCCGGCTATCCACTATCAGAGGAGAATCCTCTACAGCCCTTGTAGCCTTACCTAGGTTTTCCCACGCATAAACAATTTATAGGAAAACCTAGAAACCCTAATCCCACCACAATTATAAGTTTAACCCCATACATGTAATAGACTCATAGCCTAATACAAATACTACCCTTATAATTGTGTGGACCCCATAAAATACAAACATCAATCCAACAGAACATTACCGGCATCATTAGTCATATGTGCAGAAGCACCCGTGTCTGGAAACCACACATGGTCCTAAGCCTCAGTTTGATGTTGAGTAGTGAGAGCATGGGGCGTATCATCCTCTTGATAGCTATTGTCAAAACGACACCAGCATTTGAGAGCTGAATGAAGGTTTTGTGCAGATTTGACATTTCAGAGAAATAGAGGATTCGAGGGACAAATCTGATGTTGGAGTGCTTGCAAGATTTGGAAAGGAAATATTCGGATCTTTGTTTTCGTGAGACACACTGGATTGGACAAAACCGCAACCTCTTGAATTGAAACCACAAGTCTCTGATTTTCCGTAGATTTGGGAGAAATGTAAAATGCAAGATTAGGGTTCATAAAGGAATTAGTGAGATGATGGGGTAGACGGAGTGTTAGGATCGGAGACGCAAACAGAAAGAAAAAACACGAAGATTAACGTGGTTCAACACCCCATTGTGGGATGCCTACGTCCACGGAGAAAAAGAGAATTCTTTATTGCCAAGAAATCTCTACAACTCTCCACCTGACAGAGTGTTCTCCTCTGTCAGCCTCATGGCTGTCACCCAGCCTTTTTTTCTCTAGGATTTTTCCCACAGAGACAACATATATAGGAAACCTAGAAATCCTAATCCCACTACAATTATAAGTTTATCCTATACATGTAATAGACCAAATTCTAATACAAGTACAACTCTATTAATTGTGTGGACTCCACAGAATACAAGACGTACACAACCCAACAAATCTCCACCTGGCTTGAATTCTACAAACCACCTTGAAGAAGAACCCGTTGACGTTGAGTCTGTAAACCCGTCTCTGTTAAACCGCTACACCTAAACAGACATAGCCTACACCCAGTCCGGGTGTCCCGTACAGCTCACCGCCGTACAAAGTGATGTGACTCTACCTCTTCCACTGCCACAACATCATTGGAAAGATAACATCACACACAGTCTGCTGCAACTCCAGATACACCTGGAACCCGAGTCTCTCACCTCTGCACCTCCAGCGCAGACCTAGAGAACCGACTCCTCACCGCAGCCTGCTAGTCCTTCTTTATCCACGGTATAACATCAACTGACCATTATGTGTACCGTGCCGGGATTCAAATCCCTCTTTTTTTTTTCTTCTTCTTCTTCATACTGCGTACCTCCTTCGTTCTTCAAAGAACCCTAGCTCTGATACCACTTGTTAGGATCGGAGACGCAAACAGAAAGAAAAAACACGAAGATTAACGTGGTTCAACACCCCATTGTGGGATGCCTACGTCCACGGAGAAAAAGAGAATTCTTTATTGCCAAGAAACCTTTACAACTCTCCACCGCGAAGAGTGTTCTCCTCTCTGTCGGCCTCACGCTAGTCACTCGACCTTTTTTCTCTAGGATTTTTCCCACAGAGACAACATATATAGGAAACCTAGAAATCCTAATCCCACTACAATTATAAGTTTATCCTATACATGTAATAGACCAAATTCTAATACAAGTACAACTCTATTAATTGTGTAGACTCCACAGAATACAAGACACAACCCAACACGGAGATCGTGACTCTGTAGAAGCGGAATGAGATCGGCGTAACACGGAACAGGTCGTTTAAGCATCGTGGTCGCGAATGTCTCAAACGCAGAAGTGCAGAACCAAGATTGGTGAGTAAATAAAATATTTTGTGCTGAATTGGTACCGGCTTACCGATTGCTGGTACACGGAACCAAGTGGAATGAGATCGGCGTAACACGGAACAGGTGGTTTAAGCATCGTGGTCGCTAACATCCCAAACACAGAAGTGCGGAACCAAGATTGGTGAGTAGATAGAAAGGCTTTGCGCTAAACTAGTACTGGCTTAACGATCGCGCTGAGTTGATCACAAATCCTCTTGAATTCAAGAAGAAAATCAGATAAAGAAACTGCCTCTCTTTTTCAAGAAATGCAACTTAGACAGCAACTCGAACTCCTTAGCTTTCGAAGCTTGGAAAAACGCAGAAGTCAAACATTTTCCACAGATCAAACGAAGTCTTGATCCCCTCCGCAAGGCCTAGAACCTACCTCTTCAGAAAGGTTTCCAGTAATCCAAGCTTTCACCAATCTATCAGTTCTCACCCATGACTTATGGTCTGGAATGGGAAAAATTTGCCCATTCACAGAAACTAGAAAGAACATCGTGATCTGGTGCAGAGGTGTCTCCATTGACGAAGCCTAATAGATCCTATCTTTTGATCAATGTGAGCATTTGCGCCTCTCACAGAAGATAGTTTTCAGTGTTGAGCTTCAAGGAAACAAAATTCGACACATTCAGAAATGGCAAAGAAGAAAAATCGAATCTTGAAGTTGCCATTACTGGAGAAGAATCGTTGCCGCGCGCAGCGCCACTGATACCATACCACAAAGAGAAGACAAGAAAATGAAAGAAAACAGAGACTTTATTAATAGGGTTCTATTTATACTGACTACAACCGGTGACTTACTGTATACACTGACCGGTTATACTTGTCTACAGGTTATTACGATACTGGGTTGGGCTAGACTCTCTCAATAATGGGTTCTACGGGAACTATATCTTCAATACTTTCCTCCTTCAAAAGTTAAATATTCCATGAAAAAAAATAAATAGATAACAAAAATCGAACAACATAACTTAATAAATACACAAAACCCAAAAGTTTTCTTATGCATGAGTTAAAATAATTAAACTAGTTTGTAGAGAGAACAAAACCCTGAATTATCAGTAACTGTAGAAGAGGCGAGAGGTAGCTGGAAGAGGGAAGACAACTTGACATGACTGCTTGCTGCCTTATCGTTGATGATCCCATGCTGATGCTCTGATGCTCTGATGCTCTGATGCAGATGCAGGGGACGATCCAATCAGTCTCGATCCCGGAAGACCCTTCCTTGAAATTTTATGTCTTCGTTCTGAGCCCATAGAACCAGGCACAATCCTGTGACGTTCAGCACCGCACCTATGAACCTGTTGTGTAGTGCGTACATCAGTTACATCATCACCACCTCATCCGTTAATTATGTACGTAATTTAATAATGTAAGAGAGATGTCAAGTTGGGCTGGGCTAAGACCCCGTTTAAATGGTGAGTGGGCACAATTTGGGCCAGACCCAGTTTCCACCCGCTCGAGTAGCAGGAGGATGAACCGATTTGAACTTCAAATAGTATCCTAATATTGAAAAAAAAATCATCTCTAACATTTTGGTATTTGGTATGAGCAGAGGGCATCTGTCACATCACTTAATACCTTTTCAATGATCAGATCAAATCTGCTACACCAAAGTGTCACAGAGGATCTTGGCCTTCCTAATATAAGGTTCGGGGTTTCCAATATAGTTTTTATTTATTTTTTTATTTTTTTTAAACAGTGGTTAAACCGGAATGGACAAAACCGGGGAAAGTAAGAAAGCGGCACATACTCGCCCAAACCGTTGGAAGTCATGATAGCGACAAATAAAATCTGGAGGGGCTGATACAATGCCTCAAATAAGGGCCCACCCGTCTCAATACACCAGATCTTAACAGCGAAGACGATTCCTGTAGCCACGATTCCCTGCAGCCAAACACAGATCATCAACCTGGTTGTCCATCATCATTTGTTTTCTCAAAGGAAATTAAGATTATAACGAACCGTATACAAAACACTGAAGAGCTCGGTGCTGGAATTAACAAGCCAAGCTTGAGAGTTCCTCTCAATGAATGCAGCGATGACAAGGAACTGTAGCACACCAAAAAAGTGTGTGTAGGAGGTGACAGAGAGCCTTCCTGAGTTGTTCTTCCGAACAGAGTCCAGACCAGAAGCTTGCAAGGCTTTCCAAGCTGAACAGGAGAGACAGTGACCGATGAGATAGATGAAGCCCAAGCTCCAGTTCTTCCCCTTGGTGTCTCCCGGAAACCCAAATATGGTTGGATCTTTGTACACTGTGATGACCAAAACTCCAGCTACGCACGACAGGCCTCCCACCTTCTTGGCTCTGCGGGCCCTTTCATTTGACACTATCTCTTCTTCCCTGCAACAACCAAGAAGGAATATATCGATCCATGCCTCATTAAAATTAATAAATTAATGAAGATTCTTTCTTGAGTTCATTTAATGCTGTGTACACTTGCCCGAGTATGTCATTCATGAGATAGGTTATTGTCGGAACAGAGTTCTGAATAACTGAGGCAAACGTCGGCGAAGTGTTGTCTAATCCCAACAAGTAGAGTCCTTGAGTTGCTGTTATTCTGTTGGTGGTTCCAAAAAAACACAATTCAGATTTCATTCCAATAGTTCAAAGTTCAAACTGTAATGGAATGACAGTTTTGTTCTCAAATTTAAAGCGTACCCGACAAATGAAAGGACGAGGAACCAAAAAAGTAAAGAAGGTGACAGAGCTGGCCTCTCCTCCCTGAACACAGACAAAATATATTATACAGAAGATGAGAGAGAGAGAAGAGAGAGAGAGAGAGAGAGTACTTCTCTACGAAATAGTCTAAGAGAATGAGCAGCAGTAAAGCAATGATGTTCCTGTAGACAAGGAAAACAATGATGCTGATGCCCATATCAAGGGCCGCTCTGGACAAAACATGAAAGCCTGCGTAACCAAACTGCACGGCCAGCATGGCCCGGTGCAGCTTTTCCCGTTCGGGCCCCTGACACAGTCTCTTGGCCAACGACGCCCATTCACTATCCGCCATTGAACTGATTGAGAAAGACAGATTGATAGAGAGAGAGATAAGAAAGGTCGTGTGAGTTGAGTTCTGCTCATCCGAGTGGGGGAGAGTAGGGGTGGGGTCCTAAATATAGCGGAAGGGCTATGGAGGAAAAGGAAGGATGAGTGCGTGCGAGTGTCCCACATTGAGTCCCTAATAAGGTTTTCATCTCCCTCAAAAGAGGTAAAAGAAGATTATCCCTGTGTCTCTCCAAACATTGATTATTAGATTCGCTCCTTTTCCCTTTTCCATCTTATAATATTAATAAAGAAACCCATAAAGGTGTATTTGTCGTCCTTCTGATACCGGTTTAGACTGGTCTGAGCTAGACATCACTCTGTCCATATCAGGTTGCACCTTTCCTGTCTCATGAATCATTGTGTCCTTTCAAGAATTGTTCATCAGCATATACTTGTATCTTTCATTAGGTAATTTACCTGCATCTTTTTTTCATGGATTGCACACCTAGAGGTGGGTCTCACACCACATCAATTGTGACAGGATTCCATACGCTACATGTATATGCACGTGATCCAAACTCTCTATCTCTCTTTTCCTCTCCATGAGAATGGTTCACCTGCATGTACTTGTATCCTCCTTAGATTCTATCATCGAACATATCAACATATCGAGTGAATCTTATATTATAAAAATAGATTTCACATCACATGGATGATGATAGAATCCCACAAAAAATATATGTGCACTTAAATATCCAAAATCACTTCTTTCTGATCACATAAATACATGACAGACAGCCCGCAGATTCTGGATGGTGCATCCGTATCTCACTCGTTGCTGCATTTTTTCAGTCTTGGTTATTGTGAAACAATGAACCTTCATTGAGTGATGAATCGTTGTCGTATTGAATTAGCCAAAAAGCAATCCAACATATATATATTTACAATGATAAACAATTAGCAAAAGATATTAAAAAACAAAAATACCATAGAATCTTGAAGACTGGATTCTTGGATCAAGAGGTTGAAAGCACTCGGATGATTGGATCCCAAGCGATGACGACGGTGGAAAGTAAAGGTAACGATTGGATTGGTTGGTGAAGTCCTCATGCATTACATCATGCATTGCATGAGTTGAGAACATCTAGAATCCCACAAGCGATAACTACTTCCCCATGCAATAACAGCTCATGGTTCTAATAAACAAGGTGTCAAGGACAATATATATATATATTCTTTTTACGATGAATGAGAATTTGTTTAACCACAATACCCATATTATGACTTTCCCTCCCAGTGTATGGCATGAGGACGAGGAAATCATAAGGAAGACGGGGGAGGGGGGTGTTGAAGAAACCGATGAACCAGAGGTGTCTTTACTGAAAAAAGTTTGTAAGCTTTGTATTTCTTTAATATCGTTTTACAGAGGACTCTTCTAGTTTATTTATACAGAAACAACACCGAAGTAACCACTAATGGTTATTGTCTAACACTAGGGTAAGGTAACTGAATACGCGTGAGAGTTAGAAGTTGTTGAAGAAACCGACGAACCACAGGTGTCTTTACATAGAAAAGCTTGTAAGCTTTGTATTTCTTTAATGTCGTTCACAGAGGACTCTGAATTTATTTATACAGAACTAAGCACTAATGGTTATTTCCCAAGGGTAAGGCAACTGAGTACACGTGAGAGTTATAAGTTGTTGAAGAAATCGATGAACCAGATGTATCTTTACTGAAAGCTTGTAAGCCTTGTATTATTTAATGTCGTTTTTCAGAGGACTCTCAGTTTATTTATACAGAAATAACGCAGAACTAACCACTAAAGTTTTATTTTATTTATTATTATTATTTTTTGATTCGATCATTTATTAACAAGAAAAATGGATGAGAAATGATTATACACCCTCAAAGAAGGAAACCACTTCCCACACAGCAGGGACAAAGACTACGAACAACAACTACAAGCAAGCAATCAAAAGATGGGAACCAACCAACAAGCAAACGGACCGATGGCTAGCACATAGCCGACCCAACATGACAAAGCCCAGACAAGGTGGCTCAAAAAGAGCACCAACTCAGAAAATAAAACGGTACAAAGCCCGTCTCATTACCAAAGGGTATACTTAATTGGAGGGACTAGAATATCATGTTAATTGGAGGGATTAGGATATCATGATACTTTTGCCCCAGTAACTAAATTAGTCACAGTCCGTTGTTTCATTGCTTTGGCTATTTATTGTCACTGGCCATAATTATTTCAATTGGGTATGAAAAATACATTCTTACACGAAGATTTACATGAAGAGGTTTATATGGTACTCCCACCAGAATATACTCACAATGGTATTCCTCTTCCAAATGGTATGGCATTGCCGGTTACAGAAATCTTTTTACGGCTTAAAATAAGTTTCTCAGCAATGGTTTACAAAGTTTGCCGATGCATTACTGCAGCTGGGTTCTGAGCAATCTAAGTCCAACACCTCCTTATTCACTAATGCTACTAAAGACATTTTTACAGTCATACTAGTTTATGTTGACGACATAATACTCACCGGATCCAATGCAACCCACATTACAGATATTAAGGCCCATTTACAGCAATATTTTCACATCAAGGATCTGGACCTCTTTACATATTTTCTAGGCATTGAACTAGCTTTAATCCCAGATTGAATTCTATTAACAAAACAAAATATTCTTTGGACATATTGACAGGCTCGGGCCTTCTTTCTTCTAAGCCAGCAGCCAGCTTCAACTCCAATGGATCAGAATCTCAAGTTGGATCATACTGCAGGCCCATTATTATCTAATCCAAGTGTCTATCATTGTTTGATTGGCCAACTCATATACTTTACTGTCACTCGCCGAGATTTATGTTTTAGCATGAATCGCATGAACCCAATTAACTGCATGCACCACGAGAACCACATTTTCATGCGGCCCACAGAATTGTTCGCTATATCAAAGGTTCACTCGGGCTGGGCCTTCATATGTCTCAACGTACTGAACCTGTTATATCTACTTTTTGCGACTCCAATTAGGCTAGTTGTCCATTCACCTGTCACTCTTACATATTCATTTTTCTCAAGTCCAATTTCATGGCAAACTAAGAAACAAACAACTGTTTCTCATTCCTTAGCTGAAGCTAAATATCGTGCCCTATCGACTACATCTTGTGAGCTTACTTGGCTACGATCATTATTTATTGATTTAAGAGTACCTCATCCTTTTCAATGTCTTTATACTGTGATAACTAAGCAGCTCTACACGTTGTTGCAGATCCGATTTTTCATGAACGAAAGAAACATATCGAAATCGATTGCCACTTCGTTCGTGAAAAGATACAATGCGGATTGATTTGTACACATCATTTCCTACCTGGTTTCAAAGGGCTGATCAACTTACCAAAGCTTCCGGTCTTCTGGGCTTCGTTTATTTCCGTCTAGTTGAAGGGGCGTGTTAAGAATAGAAGATACTAGAATAGAGTCAGAATAAACCACGTGTAAATTCTTTATGGCTCCGTTTGGTTGCCAAGGGAATTGACGGGAAGGAAGTGAAATTTTTTAACTTAAAAAAGAACTTTTATAGTTGTAACACAACATGTTGTATAAATTACTTAAATTTCTTAACATATTTAGTAATGATACTTATAAAATGTAAAATTTATTTAACTTCTCAAATGGGAGGGATTTGGATGCAAAGTGAAGTATAAGTTAATAACTAAATATCCTATCAAAAAGAAGAAAAAAATAAGGTTAATAACTAAATATGGAATAATTTGGAATTAGTTACTAAGTAATGTGATAGTATGTGTTGTAATCATTACAAAAATTTCCATTTAAAGTTGAAAATTTTCACTTCTCTTCCCTTCAATTCCCTTGGCAATCAAACAAATCCTACACAATTTAATTTATTTAACATTTGTATTCCATCTGTAAAACTATATAAGCCAATTTGTTTCATCAATCGAAATAGGAAGAATCATTCTCTCAGTTCTGTCTTCGTTCTCAACACAGGTCTCATAAGTATTCCACGATCAGTAATTGTTGATCACCTTTCCAAACAAAAGAGGAGTATAATTAAAGAAAAAGAGGGAAAGTCAAATTCATTTGGAAATATGTAGAAGAATTTAATTACTATAAAATATCAACCAATATTTGTCTAGATTTAATTAATATTGGATTTGTTTGCTGTTCACCACAAAATTTTCCATACTCTTCAATATTGTCATCATGAGACTTCATGTCAAATTAATTTATGTTTAACTTTGCCTTCGACTACAATTGGAATTTGTGTTCGACGAAGATCCTCATCTGAAGCGATGCCATGGTAACATGCTCTCCAAATATAAGTAAGAAGAAGATTCCAATTGCTAACCTTAGATGAGGAAGCCTTGTGTTGATCCTTAGCTGCAAAATAATTTAAGACCAAATGATTTGCAGATTTCACCAAAAATTTTCCAAACCGATTAACATTCCAAATAAACATATCCTCAGATGAAATGATCTAAATAGGAATTTTGAGAATTTCCCTAAAATTTTCAGCTGAAAATGTCTGCTCTAGAATATCAATTCTCCAAATTCTATTAGATTGATCAATCGGATAGGAAACTAGTTAAGATCAAAGTTATTGGCCTTCGACTACAACCCTTCCTACAATAGACATAAGTGCTTGTCAAGTGCTTGACTAGCTGCGCTCCAAAGTAGATATTAATCATTGAAACCACCAAGAAATAGTGCAGTCCTAAATTAGATCAGAAACTACTCTTTAATTTAATAATTTTTTTTAAGAAAAGATTTCAGTAAGTTAGTTTTTACTTGCTAGAAAATTAATAGATATATACATGCAATACAATGGAATTCTTACGGGTTGGGGGAGGATTTATTAGTGTATAGTTATTCAAATCATTTAGACCCTCTTTAGTATTTAATAATTTTTTTTTAAGAAAAGATTTCAGTAAGTTATTTTCATTGCTAGAAAATTAATAGATATATACATGCAATACAATGGAATTCTTACTAGTTGGGGGAGGATTTATTAGTGTATAGTTATTTAAATCATTTAGACTCTCTTTAGTATAGTTTATATTTATGTTTATGAGTTATTTATAATAAATCGTTTACAAAAATAAATAATGAATCATAAATAATAATCATTTAATACTGTTAGGATTGGAAGATAGCAAACAAGAAGATTTAACGTGGTTCAACATCCCATCGTGGGATGCTTACGTCCACAACAAAGAAAAATAGATTTCTTTATTTTCAAGAAAAGTCTATAGATCTCCACCTGACGGAGTGTAACGTTCTCATCTGTTCAGACTTTACATTAATTTTTCCACATAGAGACAATATATAGGCAAACCTAGAAACTATAATCCCCACCTAATTACTGATTTACCCTCATACATGTAGTAGACTCAAACCCTAATACAAGTACAATCCTAGTAACTGTGTAGACCCACAGAATACAAGACACCAAATCCAACAAATATTACTAGATATAAAGAAGTAATAATAGATTATCATAATAATGATAAATATTTTTTTAAACCTATTTAAAGATTTTAGATCATATTAATTTATTTTAAACATAAATAAATATTATAAATCATACCAAACAATTACATATGTCATAATGTATTATATAATTAATTCTATAATACATAAAAAAAAAAAAAATTTACCTAAACAAGTGCATTTTTGCCCTCCCAATCAATCATGACTCATGTATCCTATTGCCTAGAGCAACGCAATATAATAAACTACCATAGTCTATCATTCAGAAGCACAACAACCAATTTAATTAACAATATCTCAGCCAAGCCACCGCTTCGTCGAGGCCCACCTATTCACCCTCCAATTGAGCTCTGTACGTGCCACTTTAGACATCCATATTTTGCAAAGCCATCCATGCACAAAATACAGCTTGGTTTATGGAGCGATGCGCGTCATGATATTAAGTGGCATTCATTCAATGGTATGCCTCATAGAAGCATCTTGATCTCTGTCTGCCGAGATGCACTATAGCCTGCATTTTCTAAGACCCTCATATCAAGATGAAACTGACATGTCTCTCTAATAGCCATCCGATCGACTTCAGCCGGCCCCTTTAACTCTTGATAATCATACGAAAGCCCTTTCAATTTTCGACATTTATCACGTGAACCTCTATAATCTCACATACTGACGGTAGGGGTCCTATTTTGGTACTTTTCGTTCGATCCAACTAATTCACAATATCAATCTTGTTTGACGTTAGAATTGAGTGATTCTAATTCCGTTGTGAAACCAACTTGACGATCTACATTTATCCAGTATGAAACTTTTCATGAAACTTCTATGGGACCAATAAAAATCAGCCTCACAGTCAAAATGCAACTTAGAATCTGGACCTGAGATTTTTTGTGCATGATCACTAGGGCTTCCACGCTCTGTCTATCACTTTGGTTCAATTTAAAACATCACTGACTCACATAGAACTTGATGGAATATTGAAACTTCCTGTAAAGTCAACTCAGACTAAAACCCAATTGACTTAGCCTTATCAAGGCTTCCAGTACTTCTTTCAAAAACTGCATTGCCATCCTCTCTCTCTCTCTTCAACTGGCACAGTAAACCATGGGCCCACCTTACACACTCTCTCTCTCCTCCAACCGTTGACATACCCTCTCTCTCCTCATTTTCTCTTTTAAGACAACGATATACTACTATATCAGCATGGATTGCCAACACTGACAACAAATGGCCAACACTTTTCTTCTTCTGTTTGTCTCTATTAAATAAATTGAATGAATCTCCAATGCCATTATCACATCCGGCAGGCATTCCCTTAAAGACAAGATTAATCAAAGAAAGTTTCTCTAGCTAGCAGATAAGTATCTCCTTTTTGAGGCCTTGCAAGGAACGATGAACATTGATCGATGCTCAACCCATCCGTCAGGGATGCATCGTCCTTCATCGATCAGGCTTGGTGATATATATTGAGAGCAATCCTATTACTGCCAAAATTAGGCAGCATACATTATTTGTGGTCTTATAATATGTAGCCTTGCATCTTTGAGATATATATATATATATATATATATATAGCTTTCAACCTACAAAATTCACGTCCACGTACAAACACACAAAAGTACTGTTGGAGCAAAATAAAAAGCAACTATCCATATGTGTACATGCAAACATACACAAACATTAATAACTAATGCTGGGTACAGTATGACGTATGTAGTTTTGGTAACACAACAAACAAAAATAGTAGAATTTTGATAATTACTGAAACTGTCTTGGAGAATAGTTCACTCTGCATGTACTTGTATTCTCTTTGGGATTCTATCATCGTCCATATAAAGTTATAAAGTGGGTCCCACACTCTAGGGGTAGGTATCACACCACATTGATGGTGATGGGATCCCGTGAAGAATACATGTACATGCAGGTGGTGATTAGAACTCGCTGCAGGTGATTGCTCATTTCTTAGAGGACTTACACTGTTTTATATCATCATACCACTTATCTATCCTTTGGTGGAGATCACTACCAGTAATTTTTTGCAATCCTCTTAATCTCGCTTGCCATACTTGCTTATCTTTTTCATTTCCGTTTGTGAGAAACGCAGCCAACTCTACTAAATTTGATGGCAATCCTTCCGCCAACTTTAGCACATCCTTGCAAACCATCCTATAATCTTTAGGAGGTTGTTTCTCTGAAAATGCATGCCAACTAAAGAGTTCGAGAGCTGAGTCGTCATCCAAAATGTTGAGTTCGTGTATTTTAGTTGCATAAGACTCCAGAATACTCTTTTTAGTGCTTGTTATAATGATTTTACTTCGAAAGTCTAACCGATTCAATTCAATAGCACAAGCATTGAATTGGTCTTCAGAATCAACACCATCAAGAATAAGAAGAACTCTTTCTCCTCCGAATCTTTCCTGTATCAATTCTTTTCCTTTAGCAACATCCAATATGGGAACAACAAGTTTCTTTTTGGAGATGCTGTCAATAAGTTGCTTTTGTAGATTTTCTAAACCCTTTGATGCTTCTTTTCCGATGTTTTCAATAAAACACTTCTTATCAAATTCTCTAGAATAGCGTTCATAGAGAGCTTTAGCAATAGTTGTTTTCCCAACGCCTCTCTCACCATATATTCCTACAAATGCTTCACCATCGGAGCAAAATAGTTCTTCAATATTTTTCACACCGTCAAATAACATAACAGGGTTTTTAACAGCATGGAAGCAACTTGATTCAGTCAAGACCCATTTGACAATTGACTTGATTTCTGTTATATGAACCCTGCAATTATGTCACAGGAGTAAGAAATAAAATAATAACTATGAGGCTTAAATTTTCAAGTGGGACAAAGAATTGACAAATAAAGGTTTTTCATTTAAAAAAAAAAAAAGGGGGGGGGGGACTACTTCAAAGGGTTTTGTTGAGGAAGGGCTTCCAAAATGGCCACTCATTGTGCCAAATGCATAGGTGGCTTGGAAACTTTTGTCCACATGAGAATAGTTACACAACATATGAATTAGCCACTTCTATTCAATCATGCAAATTGCCCCAAATTAATATTCACACATTCTTGGATTCTTGGATTCTTGGCATTCCGTTTATATAGGTCCATACATCCTCCCATAGTCTCTGCTAGCTTTATTTTTCACTTGGAAAATTCTTTATTATGTCCCATTCAAACTTCTATGTGGCAAATATTTGGAAAATTATCCCTCCTAAACCCCCCCCCCCTTAATTTTTTTTTAATCATTAAAAGTCTTAAGGAAAAACTACAGATACAGAGAAGGCCAGAGCATAATCTGGCACAAATACTGTGTGCCCATGTTGCAATTTCTATTGGTTAATTAGGATTGATGGGTTAGGGTTGCAAGTTTGGCTCTGAAAACCCGAACCCAACCCTAACCGCCCTGAACCTTGATAGGGATAGGTTAGGGCCCAAAAAACAACCAACCCTGGCAGAGTTGGGTTGGGTTAGGGTTGAGCCTGGCATGGCCCGACCCTATATAGTGTAGATATAATATATAGATATATAAGTATGAAAACTAGGGTTGCAATCAGATCTATTAAACATGGGTTATCATTGGTTTGGTTTGTATTTGATATCTTAAACTTTAAGTTATCGTGGATTGATTTATCAGATTTGTTAAACACTTAATTGTTATATGTATTATTATATGTTTAAGAATTTCATGGATTATTGTATTTGTTATATGTTTCAGGGTCAATCAGGGTTAACTCGACCCTCAATCAGGGTCAATCAGGGTCAACCCGGCCCAACCCAGGGCTGTCAGGGTCAATCAGGGTCGATCAGGGTTAGGCCCAACCCTGTCAGGGTAGAGTTAGGGTTACGCATTTTTTGACCCTAGCAGGGTTGGGCTAGGTTAGGGTTATGTTTAAGGTGCTCAGGGTTAGGGTTAGGGTTTTAGAAACCCAATCCAACCCAACCCCGTTGTAGCCCTAGGTATCCTTAGATTGGTACGCAAGATAATCAAATAAGTAGGTAAGCTCCTAAATCCATCCACAGATCTTATGGCTAAGAAATAAGTATTATATGAGATTTTTTTGTACAAATCTTCCTATAAAAAATTTAATAGAGAGAAAGAAAAAAGATACGACTATTGAAAAAGAAGTTGAAGTTTGAAGGATTCAGAATTACCCATCATCCTGCAGTTTGTGTCCCGGCATTTCTTTTACCACATCCAATGCTTTCTTCCATTTTCTTTCTTCATCATTTCCCTTTGGTTTGTTAAACGATGGTTTAACATCAATTAGCCTAACATTAAAGAAGATGGGTAGAATTTTTTGACCTTTGGATTCATAGCATTCAACCATCTCAGTCAGTTCCTTGAGGCACCATTGGCTTTCAAGATAGCCTTTAGAGATGATAGGAATCGAGATTTTGGAACGTTGGATTGTTCGGATGAATTGCGGAAGCATCTTTTCTCCCCTCCGCAGGCTTTCTTTATCTTGAAACACATCAATTCCTTTCTCGTGCAGATAATCGTAAAGGCAACTGGTGAAGGTATTGCCAGTATCTTTCCACTTGTAACTGAGAAACACTTTGCAACTTTCAACTTGTGCCGCCATGAAGTTGCAGTTACAGTTGCAAAAGGGAGGAAGTCTAAAGTTGCATGAGCTTTTTCATCCAATCAGTTACTCCTTTAAAGGAAATGGGGTTTGTTGACCTGATTAAGCAATATGAAAGGCACCAACAGGGGTAGGACGATGCATGGGTAATTAAATAATAATTAACATACCTATCAACCAAATAACCTTTCGATAATTGGATATCAAAGAATGATCAGGTCTGTTTTAGTGTCACTACACGACGACAGAATATAATATCACTGATTTCTTTTAATGCGCATTTATTGGTCAATTTAGAAATCACAATATAAAGAGAGAGAGAGTTTTAGTATTCAAGGTGACAATTAAAATTTTCCCTTATTTATTAAGCTCTAATCGTAATCACTATCATCCCGTAGTTTGACTTTTTTTTTTTTTAGTGAGATCTCCTAGACAACTAAAGGGCTGTTTGATAAAATTTCAACTCTGAGATTCTTACTTCTGGTTCAAAATTGTTCTCCAACTTCAAAAGGATTCAAGAGTATGAGGGAGTAGAAACATGTTTGTTAACCTAATTTAGTCATGGACTCCAAAGTAGTGGTGGGGGTGGCGGATGATGGCACTAGTGGTGAGTGGTGATGGTTGGTGACGGTGGTGGTGGGTGGGAGGTGGTGGTGAATGGCGGCGGTGAGTGGTGGCGGTGTGGTGGTGGTGGTGGTGGTGGCGGCAGTGGGTGGTGGAGGGTGGTGCTTGGTGGGTTGTGGTGTTGGTGGTGGTAGTAGTGGTGTGGGGTGATTTTTACTCCAAAATTGTACTCTGAAACCGAAAAGTATCTATTTGATACTCAAAAAAATTGGATTCTAGAGCTCATTTGGAGTCGGTTCATTTACGGATTCTCCAGAAGTCTGAACCGGGTTACCAAACAGGCTTATACTCCATTTATGCTTTAGAAGTCAGAATCCAACTTCTGGAGTATTACCAAACACCCCCTAATACGTTACTTTTGTTTATACTTTTCTATGTGTTGGTATTTTTTTTTTTTGGATAAACATGTGTTGGTGATTGATTGATGCATTTTCCTAAGAAAAAAATATATAATAAGGCAAGAGGGTATCTCATGGACTTCGGGGGACTCATTTAATTGAGCCATATGGGTTGGTAATACTTTAATATTAGAATTCTAATTATTCTGGCGACATGTGCATGGGTCGGTAATATTAAAATTCTAGTTGAGTATGATTTTGATTAATCACTTGCTAATTTCCATATAAAAAGTAAATCGTATATCTTTCCAGTTCTTGTCGTTAGCATGGTTGCATGGATTTGTATTAGGATCCGTATGATTATAGTCAACACTGATGTGATCTTGATTTGGATCGATAAAAATCATTCTATATTAATATTTTTAATATTAAAAAAATAATTTTTTTAACCACCGATGGATCACGTAGCAATGGAATCCCTGAGTAATTAACATGTGTCAGAAATAAATAAATAAAAACGTATCAAACTCCGATAACCACGGTCATCACTTTCATGTAGCCTTGGATTTCCTAAAAACATTAAATGGAGGAAAACCTTTTGACTGCATGTGCATGCCTTGGGTTTTGGAAGACTTTAGTGTTTTGGGGGATCCTATGCTGTTACTTATGATAAGATATTAAAAAAAAAAAAAAAAAAGAAAAAAAAAAGTGAATCCATGCAATTAAATTGTTTCTTTGAATTTATGGGTCTTCATTGTTTTTAAATGTGGGGTTTGAGTCAGTAATTGCATGGGACATGCATGCATTGACATCATCTGACATACATAAAAACAATCCATCAATGAGTGGATAAACATTTGGTTGTGACACATCGGGAACTTAGGTCAGGAGTAATATAGTTCAGAAAAATCATGGATTCCATAGTGATGATGGCCCTATATCTCAGACCGCTGCTATGCATAAAGAGGGATTCTTCATCGTCACTGTTCTATAAATAGTCAAGTATTATACAGTAAAGACATATGATAACTTATTCCACTGCATAATACTTTTTTAATTCCCTGCATTTATTACTATTGCTCAGGTTTCTGATGCCTGAGAGAGTCACCATCGATCGGATAGAGATCCGTCCTTTTCTTTTGTGTGGTTTTGGATTATTACAGTGCAAGTCTCCCATCCAATAGATCGTTCTACATTTCAATGGCAACACCATCTAATTCAACACTCTTTCGAAGTGCTCTTTAACTTTTTTCGTTAATATAAAATGAGAAAATATTTGTTAATTCTTATGAATTCTCACATTTTGATACTTTCTTTCTCTAATCTAATTTTCTCTTTCTTCTCTAATCATGTGATCCTATACTAGTGATATCAATTTCCGCATCCTCATAAGAACAAGTAAGCACATTAGAATTGGGCAGCCAAACCATTCCAGGCATTGCTCTCATAAGTACTCTCCATCAGCCATTGTCAATCACCTTTTCAAAGATGGGAGTTTAATTAAGGAAAAAGAGAAAGTCAATTTTTAAGATTTAGTTCATTTTATGAAATCCCTGTTTTGGGTCCTCGAGTTCTTGTTGTTGCCTTAGCGGAGGGAGATTGTTCCCTCTTCTTTTGAGCTTTTGTTTGTTGTCAGGTCCTCCTCTGGTGTTCTCCCCTCAAATGGAGATGTATTGTGTTCTCTTCTTCTTTGGGTTTCAATAAATCATTTATTTACCTAAAATAAAATAAAATAAATACCAACCTATATTTGTCTAGCTTTAATCATGGATTTGTTTTGTCTTTTCAGGACAAAATCTTCCATACTCTTCAATATTCATAGAGCCTTACGCCAAATTTTTTTTTGTTCAATTTTTTCTTCCACTACAACTTTTCCTACGAAAGACAGTGTTTGGAAAATGCTTGTACAGTGCTTGACTAGCTTTAACAAGACCCTCCAAAGTAGATATTAATCATTGTAACTACCAAGAGATAGTGCAGTCCTACATTAGATCAGAAACTACTCTTTAATTTAATAAATCTTTTAAGAAAATTTATCATTTACCAAAAGAGGAAAAAAAAAAAAACTTATCAGTAAATTATTTTACTTGCTATAAAATTAGATAGATATATCCATGCAATACAAGGGAATTTTTACTAGTTTGGGGGGGAGGTTTTATATATATACATATATACCCAAATCATTTAGTTAAGCATGATTACATAAGACCTTAATTTGACCCCGTGGAGTGGTAATGTCCATTCCCACAGTTGAAAGGACAAGGTAGCCTTTTTATGGGCCACATGTTGAAACTGTTATCTTATCAGCACATGCAGAACTTTCTTGAGAAGATCAAATTGTTGGAACACTGAGCCTAAACAAATTTAAGTGGCCTATTTTCATTGTACGTCAGGAAATGGGACCATGTTTAGAGCAATGGGCCACATAAATGGACATAAACTCACACCATTTGTAGCATGAGGTATCCGTGATGCCCTCAGACTTGATTTCTTAAGACTCACGAATTTATTGTTCCATATATGGGTACAAGACTAGAATGACCAAATATATCAAGGAGGGGAATTGAGAATAACTCATGGGATTAACAATGGGTGCATTCATATCTGGTTGAAAATGGATTGTGAAAGAGTGGTTCATTATTTGTTATCTAGGAAAATACCATGGGTCTGCTTGTAGCGATGACGTGTCATCATGGAAATCTTGATGTGGTGGAATTAAGAATAACTCATGGTTTTAGAGAATCCAATATGGTGGCAGATTCTCTTGCAAAGAAGGTAGTTCAGTCTAAGTCTATACAGCAACGGAGGACATGTTCGAACTTTATGGCCTGTGATGCTGTATGGGATGCATGAAGGAGACCACGATACAGATTTGTAAAGTGTAAATGAGCCATAGAAAGGGCGCTACTGATGGCAATGCCGAATGTGAGGTATCCTTTCCTTAAAGGGTGATATTTGTATTTTTTACATTATATTTTATTAATAAATTCTTTGAATCTTTAGCAAAAAAAAAAAAAAAAAGACCAAATATATTAAGGAACATATGAAACGTCATTTATGATGATGCATTAATAGTTTTCATTCTCTGTTTTAAAAATATGAAGAATGTTGTTTGGGTAGGATTCTTATTTTTATATATTTATTTAATTGTTACTAAATGTGAATGATGCTAGGTATACATATTTGAGGCAAATATAAGGCAATGTCATACCCTGGTCTTGCAGGTTTAAAAAAAAAATTATTTTTAGCGGCGGTTAATAAAACCGTCGGTAAAATAAAGAATATCGCAGTGGAAAATAAAGAAGGGCGAGAAGTTTGTTTGGACTGATAAATGCGAGAAGAGTTTCCAAACATTGAAAGCTAGATTGATATCCGCTCCGATCTTGACTATTTCGATTCCAAGACAAATCTTGTACACTAATGCGTCAGGATTGGGATTAGGGTGCGTACTTATGCAAGGAGAACACGTAATTGCCTATGCCTCAAGACAGTTGAAGACACATGAGAAGAACTATCCCACTCATGATTTGAAACTAGCGGCAGTAGTACATGCTATCAAAATATGGAGACATTACCAGTACGGGGAGAAGTTTAAGATTAAATCAGACCATAAAAGTCTTACTTATCTATTTAATCAGAAGGAGTTGAATATGAGACAAAGAAGATGGCTGGAATTATTGAAAGACTATGACTGTGATATCTAGTATCATCCGGGGAAAGCCAATGTAGTAGCCGATGCGTTGAGTAGAAAGACAATGATAAAATCTCAGGGAGAGGTTAGCACAACTGTCGTAATGTGTACTACCGGAAAGGTATTCAGTCACGGTAATGAGCAGTTTGTGATAGATGCACCGGATGGATCAGTCAACCAAGGGTTTATTCATTGGTTTTCAAATATGTTCGTCGCATTGAAGATTATACCGGATATAATTGATGAAGTAAAGACAGCTATCAAATCAGATCCTTACCTAAGAATGGTACAAGAGGACATTGAAAAAGGTAGGACTATCCCTGAGTTCACCTTGGACGAAGAAAAGGTACTAAAGTACAAAGGAAGAATATGTGTACCTGAAACAGAAAGCTTGGACATTAGACACCGATTGATGAAAGAAGCCCATACCACCATCTATTCGATATAT
Source organism: Protea cynaroides (assembly GCA_028583415.1). Classification (NCBI taxonomy): domain Eukaryota; kingdom Viridiplantae; phylum Streptophyta; class Magnoliopsida; order Proteales; family Proteaceae; genus Protea; species Protea cynaroides. The sequence goes on along the minus strand of CM053272.1, from coordinate 35,904,788 downwards.
CCTGAAAGTACAAAAATGTATCATGATCTAAAAAAATTATATTGGTGGAGAAGAATGAAAGCAGATGTAACTAAGTTCGTGTCTCAATACCTAAATTGTCAGAAAGTAAAGGCTGAACGACAAAGATCGGCAAGACTGTTACAGCCATTATCGAAACCAGCATGGAAATGAGACTACATCACTATGGATTTCGTCACAGGATTACCATTGACTCCTCGAGTAGTTGATGCGGTTTGGGTGATTGTAGACTGCCTGACTAAAACAGCTCGCTTTATACCTATACGACCTTAGTATACACTGGAGATGTTAGCTAAGCTGTATGTGGATAACATTGTGCGATTACACGGTGTACCTGAAAGCATTGTGTCCGATAGAGATCCACGATTTACTTTAAAGTTTTGGGAAGGATTGTAAAAGGTTATGGGTACAACATTGAAGTTCAACACTGCATTCCATCCTCAGACAGACGGACAGTCAGAGCGTACAATTCAGATTCTAGAAGATATGCTTCGAGCCTGTGTAATTGATTTTAAAGGATCATGGAATGAAAAGTTACCACTGATTGAGTTCGCTTATAACAATAGCTATCAGGTTACTATACAGATGTCACCCTATGAAGCACTGTATGGCCGGAAGTGTCGAACTCCTTTGTTTTGGAAAGAAGTTGGGGAACATAGTATTGTTGGACCAGAATTTGTTGAAGAGACTTATCGAGTGGTCGACATTATCAAGGAAAGAGTGAGAACAGTTCAGAATCGTCAGAAGCAATATGCAGATACTCGACGTCGAGACCTTGAATTCGTCGTGGGTGATAAAGTATTCTTAAAAGTATCGCCTATGCGAGGTTTGAAACGGTTCGGACAGAAAGGGAAACTAAGTCCAAGATATGTCGGGCCATATGAGATTCTAGCTAAACGTGAAAAAGTGGCTTACCAGCTAGCACTACCACCATCTATGTCAAGTGTGCATGACGTATTTCATATTTCCTTATTGAAGAAGTATGTCAAGGATCTGACGCACGTTTGACAATAAACCTACCTGATTTGACTGAAGATTTGACATTTAAAGTAACACCAACTAAAATCACCAGCTGAAATGTTCAACGACTACGCAACCATGATATCTATTATGTTAAGGTCACATGGAGAAGTAGAGATATGGAAGAAATCACATGGGAAGAAGAGAATGCTATGCGAAAGCAATACCCTCATCTATTAGACTCGGAAGGTATGAACAATTTCGAGGACGAAATTTTTATAAGTAGGGGGGAGTTGTAAGACCCGTATCGAACTAACCCGGTCTTTTCACCTTGAACCAGGTCTACCCATTATGGTCGAGCCAAATGGACCAAGTGCGTGAAGGAGATAACGATCCCAGGTATTAAACTGACCCAAAAACACTAAAATAGGGGAGAGGGTCGCACACCCAGCTAGGCAGGGTCGGACCCCCCAATATAAAAGTCAGACCCTGAGTTTCTAACCGGGGGTCGGACAATTTAGAACCAGGGGTCGACGGGATCTCCGACCCCCTCATCGACCCCCAGTCTGCCGACAAAAATCGTGATTTGGAAACTTTCTAAATTTTAATGGGATTCTTTCCTAATCTCAATGGGACTTATTTTTGGAGTTTCTACTCTATAAATAGGACGTCCCTAAGCCTCTTTCACTCCTTTTAGAACCCTAATTGGGTTGAGAGAAAGAGAAGAGAAGGAGAAGAGAAGGAGAAGAGAAGGAGAAGAGAAGGAAAGTGGAGAAGAAGACCAAAGAGAAGGCTTCAGAGAAGCAAGTCAAATTCTCAGGTATGGATACTATCTCCATGAATTTCTTAAGACCTTAGAGTAGATAGTGAAGAGGGTATGATCTATTAGAAACCCAAATCATCCATCCATGGTTAGGTTTCAATGGAAACCATGGAGGAGATCATTAAAACCATGTAGGTGAATAAACTATGTTCTAAACCATAGAACATGTATGGAATGGATTATAGAAGCAAGCCATATGACCCAAACATGAAAGAATGGACTGTAGGATGAAAATCTTGACTAAACCCACGGGGGGTCGCACGTGGGGTCGATGGAGAATCGACCCTACCAGACCCTAGCATCGACCCCCAGTGTTCGGAAAGTCCAGAAAAGGGGTGAGTCGCACCCGGGGTCGATGGAACATCCGACCACGGCATCGACCCTACTACAGGGGGTCGAAAAAAACCCTACCGCGACCGCCCCGCGACCCCCAGTTAACAGCAAGTTTTAAAAATTGGAATTAAATCTAATTAAATTCTATCGACTTGATTAGGTCTTCTAGTGATATAATAGTGATATTAAGTTGATTCTTAAAGCTTGAAAGGGGATCTACAATCAAGCAAAGATGAGGGAACAAGACCTAAACTAATTGGTTAATAATAAACTGTTTTTATTCTTGAGTCCAATGCCATGATTGATTCTATGCGTCTATGCTTGTTATGTGCATTTAACATGTCATCCAATATTTTTATTATTACTGTTCATGCATATTTACATTTATTGTTTATAACATCATGATGATGATGATGATAGGAATAGGCATGTGAATGTATGTGTGTGGTTAGTGTGCTTGATGTGAGCGAGTATCAGGGGGGTGTCATAGGCTAGGCCTCAGCACTCTAGCTCTATCTCTAACTCAAGTCTTGTCCACTGACATCGTCGTATCACCATTACCTTAGCAAAACTATTATGTCATAGTGTATGAGGGGAGGTGGTCTCGGACCGTGTAGTTTCTGACTCTGTCAGGGGGCCTTAGCCCTATCTCTATGGACGTATTGAGGGATACTGGGGTGAGGCCTTGGATACACTGTTTGGCATTAGGATTGGTTAGTTGCGAGCCCTCACCAGCAGAGGCTTACGTGTTGGTATGGGTAGAGTATCAGGGGAAGTGTCATAGGCCGGGCCTCAGCACTTTAGCTCTATATCTATCCCATGGCAGGGTGGATGGGGACGACAATAAACGTTAACCTTTGGGCGGGCCTCCACACCCTGTGCATAGAGGCGAGGTGGCCACCGAACCTTTCTATAGCGCATTGCAAACTTATTTATCAGACCACATATATGAATTGAATGCATGCATATGTTTGTTGCATTGTTTTGTTTGCTCACTGAGTCATGATGTGTGCTCACCCTCTCGACGTCGAATATTTTTAGTTGATGATGCATGTACCACTGTCGAAGATTATATGAATGCTCCTGTGTATGGGCACGTGGCGACGATGGAAGCTGAAGACTTTGTGGATACGCATGACTCCTCATTCGAGTGCAACTCATGCGTATTCGATTAGATTTTGTTTGAATTATTAAAGGAATGTAATTGATATTTTATTTATTTATGTCTCAGTTGATACAACAATAACTTGATATTTTATTTATGAATATCAAAGTTAAATTTCTCAATTCATTTACTATAAGACTTCTGCTATTGTGTATTTATTCTGATTATGGTTGTGGATGTGTATGATTTTATTTTCAATGGACACAGCCTATTGGAGATCCTGGTTGAACTGTTGGTTTATTAGCGGTTCATCACACCATTCTGAATAGTGCGAAATTGGGGTGTGACAACTATGGTAAAGATGATGTGTGTAATTACATCATGCACATGAGAGACATCTCAGCTTAGAGAATTTTGATTTGTTATGAATCAAATTTAGTTGATTTTCATTCAAATAACTAGTAGATTGATTCTAGATTATCAATCCATGTAGCCAATACCATGCAAGGCTTTCTGCAGACAATACTTCCGAAAGAAACTGAGAGACATATCCATTTAAAAAATTGGATGAAATCTCAAGTGGAAGCTATAGGTGTCTATAGATTGATATTACAATCCGGATATGTGTTGGATTTAGGAGAAACCATTTATGTTCCATCTTTTGCAAAGAATCTGATTTTTGTTTCTAGATTAACACCTTTGGGTTATGTGTTTAAATTTTTTGGTACAGAAATAAGGATTTAAAAAAATGATGTATTCATTGGTTCAGGTTCTTTGGTTGATGGTTTATTTCTCTTAAATCTAGATCTAACATGTGAAAGTAGTTTACTCTCTGTAAACAATATTGGCATAAAGAGAATGAATGTGAATGAGAAATCCTCTTAGTTGTGGCATCTTACATTAGGTCACATATCTAGTGACAGAATTAAAAGATTAGTGAATGATCGAATCCTTGAAACTCTTGATTTCACAGATCTGGGGTTATGTGTGGACTGCATCAAGGGAAAGCAGACTAACAAAACCAAGAAATGTGTCAGAAGGTCAACTGAACTTTTAGAAATCATACATACAGATATCTGTGGACTATTTCTCATCCCTATCTGAATGGTCAGAGATATTTTGTCTCCTTTATGGACGACCACTCAAGATTCATGTATCTCTATCTTCTAGTTCATAAAGATGAGGCATTTGAAGCCTTTAAGAACTTCAAGATAGAAGTAAAGAAACAAACTGGAAAGGTGATTAAGATCATAAGATCAGATAAAGGTGGTGAATACTATGATAGAACTACAGAATATGGTCAAGAACTGACCCGTTTGCACAATATCTTCAAGAGCAAGGTATTGTACCATAATATACTATGCTTGGATCTCTAAATCAAAATGGCTTTGTTGAGAGAAGGAACCATACACTTATGGATATGGTCAGGAGTATGACTAGTAACTCTATTCTACCTCTGAAATTATGGAGTGAAGCTCTTAAGACAGCGGTGTATATCGTGAACAGGATGTCATCCAAGTCGGTTCCTAAGACTCCTTTTGAGTTGTGAAATGGATGAAAACCTAGTTTAAAGCACACTCGCATATGGGGCTGTCAAGCTGAAATAAGAGTCTACAATCCACATCTTCAGAAGTTGGTCCCTAAAACAGCCAATGGATATTTCATTGGTTATTCTGAAAGATCTAAGAGTTACAATTTTTACTGCCCTTTATACAGTCTTACCATTGTAGAGTCTAAAGTTGTCAAGTTTCTAGAGGATGGCGACAACAGTGGGAGTATACAGAATCAAAACATTGAGTTCAATGAACAAGATGTATCGACAATCCCTTCCACATCTGGTGGTCAGAGATTTATCCTTTTACCAGTGGTATCAGTGGTTCATGAACAACACTACCTGTTCATGATGAATTACCACATCAAGATTCACCACATCAGGAACCAGTTGTCATTTGAACCTGTGGTCAAGAATCAAGAAACCAATCCTGAGCCACAAGTTTTAAGGAGATCCTCAAGAGAAAAAAAAATCGATAATCCCTTCAAATTATGAAGTGTATCTCCAAGATCGTAAATTAATATTAGAATAAGTGATGATCTGATATTATTTTCACAGGCTATGGGTTGTGTAGATACCATTTTATGGCATGGTGCCATGAAGGATGAAATAGAATCTATGTCAAAGAATCTAGTATGGGAACTTGTAGAATTGCCTAAGAGAATCTCCACTGTGGGGTGTAAATGGATTTTCAAAACTAAAAGAGACCCACATGGCAATATCGAAAGATACAAGGTTCGACTCGTGACATAAGTCTATAATCAGAAGGCTAACATAGATTATAAAGAAATATTTTCGTCCGTATCTAGAAAAGATTCTTTGAGGATCATTATGGCACTGGTGGCTCACTATGATCTTGAGTTGCACCAGATGGATGTCAAGACGTCATTTTGAATGGTGATCTGATTGATGAGGTATACATAGATCAAACTGAAGGTCTTACTTCGGATAAAAGAGATCATCTAGTATGCAAGCTTAAGAGATCGATATATGGATTGAAATAAGCTTCCCGATAGTGGTATTTGAAATTTGATAGCACGATTACTTCTTACGATTTTGTGGAGAACCTAGCTGATCAATGCATTTACATAAAGATCAAAGGAACTAGTTTCACCGTATTAATGTTATATGGGGATGATATCCTTATAGCTAGCAATGATCTAGGGATGCTACATGAGACTAAATATTCTTGACCCAAAACTTTGACATGAAAGATATGAGTAAAGCCTTTTATGTCTTAGGTATAGAGATTCACAGGGACAGGTCTCTTAATACCTTAGGACTATCCCAAAAGGATTATATTGACAAAGTTTAGGAACGGTTCAAGATGAAGCAATATCCATCAAGTATAACACCTCTTGTTAAAGGCGATAGACTTAGTCTAGCGCAATGTTTGAAGACCAATCTGAAACAACAGGCAATGCAAAATATCCTTTTTGCATCCACAGTAGGCAATTTGATTTATGCTTAGGTCTGTACTAGGCCTGACATCTCATTTTCAGTGGGAGTATTAGGTAGGTTCCAAAAGAACCCTGGTTTGCCACATTGGACAATAGCAAAGAAAGTACTGAGGTACCTACAGGGCACCAAGGATCACATGCTCATATATAGACATGTTGATGTTTTGGAGCTAATCAGTTACTCAGATTTAGATTTTTCTAAATCTGGAGATACAAGGAAGTATACTTCTGGCTTCATTTTTGTTGGTTAGAAGTGTAAGACCCACACTCCACTAACTTGGTCTAACCTTGTCGTGCCAGATCTTTCCATCATTCCTGAACCAAGTGGACCGAGCGTGTGAAGATAGATCACAAATCAGGTATGAGAATTGAGTTAAAAACACTAAAAACATACCTAAGGTCGCATGCCTGGGTAGGTATGGTCGACCATGAGAAAGGGAACCAAAAATATCAAATCCAGAATTCCACGGTCAATGATTTTGACCTTACGGTTCACGGTTTATGGGACCGTATAATCGACCATGAGAACCCAGATCAGACTCCGAGTTTTGAAAACTTTCCTAAACTAAGGGATTGTTTTCCTATTTGAAAGAGGACTTTGTATAGAGAGTTTTTCTCTATATAAAGGACGTCCCTCAACCCTTTTTCACTCTTTTAGAACATTAGTAAACCCTAGAGAAAGATAAGGAAGAGAAGGAAGAGAAGGAGAAGAAGAAAAAGCTAAGGAGAAGAGTTTGCTGAGAAGGGTTTGACTCTCGATCACAGGCAAAGGTATGAAACGAATCTCTGAAAATGTAAACTCTAAGGAAAAAGACTTCTATGGAGGATAGGCCATATCAACTTCTATGTATGTTTGTAATGTGTATTTCACATGTCATCCAATATTCTTACTATTACTGCTCATGGATATTTAATTATGTTTATTAATAATATGATGATGATGATGATGTTAGGAATAGGCATGTGAATGTATGTGTGTGGTTAGTGTGCTTGATGCGAGAGGAGCATCAGGGGGAGGACGTGACACTGTGGTTCATCCTGGTCACTAGACTCTAGCTCTATCTCTACTCAAGTCTTGCCCACTAACATCGTCGTATCACCATTACCTTAGCAGAACTATTATGTCGTAGGGCATCAGGGGAGGTGGTCTCGGACCGTGTAGTCTTTGACTCTGTCGGGGGGCCTTAGCTCTATCTCTATGGACGTATTGAGGGATGCTGGGGTGAGGCCTTGGATACACTGTTTGGCATTAAGATTGGTTAGTTGCGAGTCCAGTTTACAAGCCCTCGCCAATAGGAGCTTACATGTTGGTATGGGTAGGGCATTAGGGGAAGTGTTATGCGGTGTTTGATCCGGGCACTTTAGCTCTATCTCTATTCCATGATGGGTGCATGTGGGACGACAATGGTGTTTGATCCATTGGGTGGCTTCACACACTCGTGTATAGAGGTACGGCGGCCACCAATCCTTTCTATAGCACATTGCAAACTTATAAATTAGACCAAAGATATGAATTGAATGCATGCATATGTTTGTTGCATTGTTTTGTTTTCTCACTGAGCTCAAGTTGGGGAGCTGACCCTCGTGCGTGTAATTATTTTTAGTTCTGATGTTGTAGGTATTACGGTTGAAGATTATGTCAACACGCCAATATATGAATAGGTAGAGGCTATGGATGAGCAAGCTGTGGAGGACTATTATGATTCGTTAAGTGAACGTTTCAACTATGGATGTGCTTAGTGTTTAAATTTCGTATTTGGATATTTGTAATATGTATTAAATTATGTTTTGATTACTTGGAGATAACTGGAATATTAATTATTTATCATGATTAGACCTCAGTTCATTATTAATAAGACTTTCGCTATTTACTTTATTATCTCTGATTAATGTGGAATGTGTTTTGATTTAACATGGTTGGCATAGCCTATACGAGATCCTGGTTGAACCATTGGTTTATTGACGGTTCATCACACCATTCTGGTTAGTCCAGAATTGGGGTGTAACATATGGTATCTGTGGTAGATGACACTAAAGAAGCATCATAGATGAAAGATATTGATGTGATGCGTAAATTCCCTGATGTATTTTCAGGAGACTTATTTCGGTTACCACTTGATCGTATGACCGAGTTCGTCATCGACCTGTTACCAGGGACGATACCTGTGTCAAAGGCACCTATAGAATAGGTACCACGGAGTTGAAGGAATGGAAGACTCAACTACGGGAGTTATTAGACGAGGGTTCTAATCAACTAAGTATTGCATCACGGGGAGCGCCAATGCAATTTGTGAAAAAGAAGGACGGTAGTGTCAGATTGTGTATAGACTACCAGAAACTAAACAAGCTCATGATCAAGAATCGATATCTACTACCTCATATCAATGACTTGTTTAATTAGCTACCAGGAGCAAAGGTATTCCCTAAGATTGATCTTGGATGAAGTATCATCAAATGAAGAATTTGGACAGCGATATTCCGAAGACAGCTTTTAGAACCGGGATTGGCCATTATGAGTTCTTGATTATGTCATTTGGATTAACCAATGCCCTTACATCTTTTATGGAGCTGATGAACTGGGTCTTTTATGACATGTTGGACACATCGGTCATAGTTTTCATAGACTATATATTGGTTTATTCCAAAGACGAAGAAAACCCTATAACGAATTTTAGAACAGCTTCACAACAACTGAGAATGGAGAAGTTTTATGTCAAGTCTAAGAAATATGAGACTTGATTAAACAAAGTGATCTTCTTGGATCATGTAGCATCATCAAAAGGGATTAAAGTGGACCTTAGTAAGGTAGAAGCAATCGTAAGGTGAGAAGCGCCTAAGAACATTGCGAAGATCAGAAGTTTCTTGAGTTTAGCTGGTTATTACAGACGATTTGTGGAGGACCACTCTAAGATCGCAAAACCTCTTACCAAGCTAACCAGGAAGGGAGAGGAGTTTAATTGGACTGACAAGTGTGAAGAATGTTTCCAAATTCTAAAGCAAGGCTGATATCGGCTCACATCTTGACCATTCTGGTACCAGAGGAACCTTTTACCCCATCAATGCTTTCGGATTGGGTCTAGGATGCGAGTTAATGCAAGGTGAACCCGCGATTGCATATGTTTCAAGACAACTGAAGGAGCATGAGGAGAGTTACCCGACTCATGACTTGGAGTTAACGATGGTGATTCATGCAATCGAGACTGAGAGACATTATCTATACAAAGAATAATTTCAGATTAAATCTGATTACGAGAGTTTTACTTAGCTCTTCACCCAGAAAGAGTTGAACATGATGCTAAGGAAATGGTTGGAACTCCTGAAGGACTAAGACTACGATATTCAATGTCACCCGTGCAGGGCTAATATGGTAGCTGAGGTTTTGAGCAACAAGGAATAATGAAGCCAAAAGGAGGACCTAGTACAAAATGCTATCTTGTGTTCTGCAGCAATAGATTCAGATTTGGAAGAAGAGTAACATATAATAGAAACTTGTGATGATCCAATTGAGTGAGAACTTATGGATGAATTTATGGAGCAACAGTTCCTCGCTTACGTTTGTAACGTTAAAGATCGTCTCTAATTTGATAAACGAAGTAAAGGTAGTAATTTTGTTAGATCTATATCTAAGAGTGGAGTAAGAAGATTTAGAAAAAGAAAAACCTAACCCTGACTTACTTCGGATGCAAAAAAAAAAATCCTAAGATACAGAGGATGATTATGTATACCTGAAAGTGAAAAAAGCTGATCATAGATACAAGATAATGCTAAAAGCCCATTCTATTCCGTATTGGATACATACTAGAAGTACAAAATATACCAAAACTTGAAGAGATTATTTTGGTGGAAGGGAATGGAAGTAGTTGTGGCTAGATTCATGTTTTAGTGACTGAATTATCAGCAAGTAAAGGCTAAAAGACAAAGACCAACATGGCTTACTATAACCACTATCGAAGCCAGTCTGGAAGTGAAACTATATTACAATGAACTATATCACCGATTTGCCACTGACTCCTAGATCGGTTGACCCAGTTTGGGTGATTGTTGATTGCCTTATGGAGATAGCTCATTCCATTGCTATACAACCTTGATGTGCTTTGGAGTGGTTAACTAAGCTATATGTAGATAATATTGCTAGATTGAATGGTATGCCTGAGAGCATAGTGTCGGTCAGAGGCTCATGCTTTATCTCAAAATTTTGAGAGGATCTACTGAAAATCATGGAAACGAAGTTGAAGTTTAATACCGCATTTTATCGTAAATCGATGGACAGTCGGAGTGGACTGTACAGATCTTATGAGATATGCCCTGAGCTCGTGAAATTGATTTCAAGGAGCTTGAAATCAGAAGTTACCGATAGAAATGTCGAATTCCTTTGTTTTGGAATGAAGTTGGAGAATGAAGTATTATTGGACCAGAGTTTGTTGAAGAGACTTGTCGAGTAGTCGACATTATCAAGGAAAGATTCCGAATAGCTCAGAACCATCAGAAGCAATATGCAGATAATCGATGCAGAGATCTCGAATTCACCATAGGTGATAAGGTATTTCTGAAAATATCTCCTATGTATGGTTTGAAAAGGTTTGGACAGAAGGGAAAGTTGTGTCCCAGATATATTGAACCTTATGAAATTCTAGATAGACGTGGAAAAGTAGCATATCAGTTAGTACTACCACCATCCATGTCAAGTGTGCATGAAGTATTTCATATGTCCTTACTGAAGAAGTACGTTAGAGATCCAGCACACGTGCTAACAATGCATCCACTAGATTTGACTGAAGATTTGACGTTCGAAGTAGTACCTTTTGAGATCACTAGTCGGAAGGTGTAACGTCTTCGCAACCGCGACATTTACTACGTTAAGCTTATTTGGAGAAGCCAAAATTTAGAAGAAGTTACATGGAAAGAAGAGAACGCTATGCGGAAGCAATATCCTCACCTATTTGGCTCAGAAGGTATATGTAAATTTCGAGGATGAAATTTATATAAGAGGGGGGAAGTTGTAAGACCCGCACTCTACTAACTTGGTCTAATCGTGTCGTGCCAGGTCTTTCCATCATTCCTAGATCAAGTGGACCGAGCGTGTGAAGATAGATCACAAACTAGATATGAGAATCGAGTTAAAAACACTGAAAGCATACCTATGGTTGAATACCTGGGTAAGTATGGTCGACCATAAGGAAGGAAACAAAAATCTCAGACCATGAACCCCACGGTCGATGATTTTGACCCTACGGTCGACGGTTTATGCGACCGTATGATCTACCATGAGATCCAGATCAGACTCCGAGTTTTGGAAACTTTCCTAAACTAAGGGATTGCTTTTCTAATTGAAAGAGGACTCTATAACTCTATATAAAGGATGTCCCTCAACCATTTTACACTCTTTTAGAACATTAGTAAACCCTAGAGAAAGAGAAGGAAGAGAAGGAAGAGAAGGAGAAGAAGAAAAAGCTAAGGAGAAGAGTTTGCTGATAAGGGATTGGCTCTTTATCATAGGCCAAGGCATGAAACAAATCTCTGGAGATGTAAACTCTAAGAATAAGACCTCTATGAAAGATAGGCAATATCAACCTATTATGATCTATGTGATTTCCTTGAGAAAATCCCAAGGAAAACCATGAGGAGTGAATTTGATGATTAGGGTTGATAAGAAATTACTAATGATGGTCATAGGATGACCTTAGAATAAACCCCATTGAATAACAGAAGAATTAACTCCGGAAGAACTCTAATTTCATGTAAACTGTGGCAAAAAATCTCAAGGTTGCAGCTACAATCGACCATAGCATGACCAGTATGACCAGAAGATCTACCATAGGCATTCGGGAAGATTTCAGAAATCATATGGTCGCAGCTACGATCGCACCATATACGACCATAGGGGATCGATCGTAGGCAGTAAGGTCGATACAGTATGAGACCATAGGACCAATCAGATACCTATCAGTGCTCTGTTTTGATTTTCGACTACTGTAACATGTTACATATGAACCCTAACTTAAATTCATATAACTTTTAGGTTGTTAGATTGATTGAAAGAGAATTTCAAGGCTTTGAAGGAGATCGAGATTTGCTAACAGGTGAGGGAACAAGACCTAAACTAATTGGATAATAACAAACTGTTTTATTTTTATTGAATCCAATACCATTATTGATTTTATGCTTCTAATATGCATCTTACATGTCATCCAATATTCATGTTATTACTGTTCATGCATATTTAATTTCGTTTATTTATAACATGATGATGATGATGATGTTAGGAATATACATGTGAATGTATGTGTGTGGTTGGTGTGTTGGATGCGAGTGGAGCATCAGGGGGAGGACGTGGCATGGTGGTTTTTGACCTCGTCACCAGACTCTAGCTCTATCTCTACTCAAGTTTTGCTCACTGACATCGTCGTATCGCCATTACCTTAGTAGAACTATTACGTCGTAGGGCATCAGGGGAGGTGGTCTCGGATCGTACGGTCTCTGACTCTGTTATGGGGCCTTAGCTCTATCTCTATGGACAGATTGAGGGATGCTGGGGTGAGGCCTTGGATACACTGTTTGGCATTAGGATTGGTTAGTTGCGAGTCCAGTTTGCAAGCCCTCGCCAATAGGGGCTTACGTGTTGGTATGAGTAGGGCATCAAGGGAAGTGTTGGCGGTGTTTGATCCAGACACTTTAGTTCTATCTCTATTCCATGGTGGGTGTATGTGGGACAACAATGGTGTTTGATCCATTGGACGAATTCACACACTCGTGTATAGAGTTGCGGCGGCCACCAAACCTTTCTATAGCACATTGCAAACTTATAAACCAGACCAAAGATATGAATTGAATGCATGCTTATGTTTGTTGCATTATTTTGTTTTCTCACTGAGCTCAAGTTGGAGAGCTGACCCTTGCACGTGAAATTTTTTTTAGTTTCTGATGTTGCAGGTGTTACGATTGAAGATTATATGAATACGTCAACATGTGGACATGCAGCGGCCATGGATGTGCAAGCTGTGGTGGACGAATATGACTCATCAAGCTAGTGTTTCAACTATGTTTACGCTTAGTAGTTAACTTTCGTATTGTGATACTTGTAATCATTATTAATTATGTTTTGGTTACTTGAAGATAACTTGTTAAATATTTAATTATCACTGTAGACTCTCAGTTCATTATTAATAAGACTTTCACTATTTACTTTATTATCTCGAATTAATGTGGAATGTGTTTCGGTTTAACATGGTTGGCATAGCCTATACGAGATCCTGATTGAATCGTTGGTTTATTGATGGTTCATCACACCATTCTGGTTAGTCCAGAATTGGGGTGTGACATGAAGAGTGCATCAGATAGAGGCTCATACGAGGACAACATCGGTTGAACGAACACCGACTGGAACAGACCCTACAATATGGGTATGTTGAATCTTATTCCGCATAGACATACATATGGATTGTAGTTTTCTTACATAATATACTAACATGGGAATTTAAGAACCGATCGCTAGAATTTATGTTCTAACAATTATCCTTTGATTTAGTTGTCTATTTTGAAAGAGAGAGAGAGAGAGAGAGATTTCCTCTTATATTGATATGGAATCATATTATTACTATTTATTTGGTTGCTTCCTCTGTTCTTCACGATCACACAATTCTTATTTTCAGTGACGAAAATTTTTGCCAAAAATACTTCTCCGTCACCAAAAATAAATACTGATGCTTCGCATTCCATCGTGGTCTTGTCGTCTATAATTCCATCTTGCAAAATCACGATGGAAAAACGCAAGGTGTTAGTGAATATATTTTACAAGATGGACTATTATTTACGTCGGGTATAGTTGTGAGGACATGGGAAAAAATCAATCTTCTTGAAATTTTCAATTTGGATTTATCCTCATTTTTAAAATTTGAGCTTTCATATAGTTAAAGTTGTCTACCCTCATTACACTCAAATTAGGATCTGGAAAGTTCTCACCTTCAGATCCCATCCACTCATGCCAATGGAGGGTAAGAAGACCGGAGTCGCCACCTAGATAAGGTCTATGACCTATAAATGATGTCCCTCAATGGAGGAACACTATTGACTCGCACAAATGGAACGACTATCTTGTCTCACCAAAGGCGGGTAAGTGCCAAATTACGAGTTGGGAAGGTGTTAGGCACCTAACTCGCCCGGTTAAACCGGTCTTCCTAAATCCTATCCTTTCCTATAGTTTATGAATTCTTGGGGCTATCTAAATACATTACAAGGTAGAAGGGGGAATTCTAAGTTAATTTCTAGTTCTTTGCTAACTAGGCATGGCATAAGCTGAAATTAAACAAATTAAACAAGAAAAATAATTACAAAATGAATCAAAGAATTTAAAGAATAGTTTAATCATACATCAAAGAAAAGAAAAAAAATGATATATAACATATGACCGAGGTCTAGGAAAATCCCAGGCCGTCTACGTATCCCTGTACGGTGGGAATCAGGCCAAACGTAGTTCGGGCGGGTGTGTACGTACCAAGTGTGTGTAAGAGAAGAGGGACGCATCAAAAATGTTGGAACGCATCCCAAGCAATGGACGCTCCCATAATCATGGAACACATCCAATGGCGAGAGATGTCCCCACAACAATGGAACCCATCTCAGTGTTGAGGTACTCCCTATCACAAGGAAGTCCCCTCGCTGAGGTAATCCCATAATACATGGAACTTATCTCAATTTGACCGAGCGTGGAGCGACCAAACTCCCCCGCAGCCTACGTATCCCTCGAGACCTCTGTCTCTCCAGAATCAGGTCAAGCGTAGTTCCCATGGATTGACGAGCCATGGACACGCGTGGCAACTCAGAAAAGACCAAATATACCTTAGCTCCCCACACACGGGGGTACACTAAATCTCACTCACATCCCACATTCGGGATGCCCAGATGGACCGTCCGTTGGACCACCAATCCTATGCATACATCTACCCAATCGCATATTTTTCGTTAATATATAATTTTGATACAACGATTTCCCACACTCTTGGATCCGATCCTAGGGTTGGGTGGGCTCATTCTAAATGAGCCCATAAGGGGTCGGACTCATTGGAGTCCCCTAAACGATTACATTATGGGAAGGATAAACCCTAACATTCATCCATCATGGTGTTTAAGTGCAGATACACCTTTGGGGTAGGGATCGTATGTTGACATAAGTATTTATCCAATTTAGACACACATACATGTTATAGTCTAAGCATTATGTGAAATAAATGCTTTAAGCTAAAGTAAACACATGTATGATATTTATGACATTAATATCTTGTCACGAAAGGAATAGAGCAAGAGAGAAGTCAAATTATATCTACCAAATGGGCCGAATTTGCTTCAAGAGAGATAGACCAACTGAAATACAACTCAAGTGACATTAAACCAAACACTTACCCACTCAAAGCTCACATATGACAAACCAACTTAGACTTAAACCTAAACAACATGGCCTAATCTATGCGGGCTGGGCTCAAAGAACCCAAACTAAGCCCAACCTACTAGACTAACCTAGAAACATTGACTACCCCCACTTGGGCCAAAGTATGATAGCCCAACCAAAACCTAAGAAATTTAGACCCACCTTATCTAAACAAAAATCCAAACTCTAGTCCACAAAAATTTTAAATTAAACCCAACCTAAACTACCTAAACCTGAACCTAGCCTAAACTTTAAACAAACAAAACCCCAAATCACAGTCTGGACCAACTTCAACCCATACCACTAAGGTGGACAGAATGTAACTCCAACCAAATCACGAAACCAAGAATAATTTAACAAATACCTGCTGCTCCCCCCATCATCAGCCATTTATCACAACGGGAGCAAGCCATCAAATATCATTATGAGACTTCCAATCATGCATAATTCACATGTGTTAATCAACCAGTTTCAAACATGATCAACATGATAACTTGAAATACAAAAAAAAAAAGACTGGTATAAAATCCTACTGATATGT
This sequence comes from Protea cynaroides, assembly GCA_028583415.1. NCBI lineage: Eukaryota > Viridiplantae > Streptophyta > Magnoliopsida > Proteales > Proteaceae > Protea > Protea cynaroides. The sequence continues at coordinate 35,888,575 of CM053272.1, read as the reverse complement.
TTAAAAATGTAGTTTAAATGGGGAAAGAGATAACAATATGATAATCCATAGTGATAACACAATAGTGATTATAGAATAACCAACTGGAATGTGAAACTAGCCCTAAGGGAAAGCCAACAATTATCTTAATGTGCAAGTTGGTATGAAATTAAAGGGGCAAAATAAATAAACAAACAAACCTATAATAGACATTCATACCAAACCAATCTTGGACTGAACTTACCACACATTGGAACAAAACAACATTGACCAAATGAAAACTAACAACTAAACCAACACAAACCCAAATGAGCACCTGTTGAACCTAAAATAACACCAAAGTTAAACTCCCACTGGTTTGAACATCAATGTCTAATAAGCATCCTAGATTGGCATCCCACCTGTGAACTATTGAAAGGAGCAAGAATGGAGGAACAAAGCCCATGAAATCTTGATTCAGGTCCATACGTGCATCTAAAAAACCGAACCCTGCTTCCACTTTCCTGGATCTATCTAAGTGACAGAAGGAAACAAAACCTATAATATCTATCCTACCTGAAACCAAACCCACCACAAAAGTAATAGAAAGGTAGTCAAACCAGCCAATGCTTATTCCTACATAAAAGAAAATTGAGACCAACATAAAAAAAAATGAAAACAAAGGAAACAAATAACCCTAGCAGAACGTAGATTCAACTCAACCAAATTGTTGCAAGGAAAGAAAAAAAATAAAAATTAACGAAACTCATCTGTCGACCGAGATCACCGACAAGGAGAGGGAGGAAGACAAAAATTCCTCCCAGCTTCTGTCCTCCTTCCTTCACGGCGGCGACGGCTGTGCTGCCGCCTTCCTCCTCTTTGGACCGGCAGAGATGGCGGTGCCTCTTCTTCTTCTCTCGGACTATCCTCTACTCTTTCTTCTCCCTTCTTCTTCTGCTTCTTTTTTTTTTCTTCTTCAGGAGCAGCAGCAGAGCTGCTCCTTCTCTCTCTTCGACGGCGGTGGCTTTGCTGTCGCTGCTTTCTTTTTCTTCTTCTTCTTCTTCTTCTTTCTGATTTTTCTTCCTCTTCTCTTCTTTTCTCCTTCTACTTCTTTCTCTTTCTCCTTCTTTCTTCTTCTTTCTTCTTCTTCTTCTTTCTTCTTCTTCTTTCTGGTTTTTTTTTTTTTTTCGTTTCCTTCCTCCTTCTTTCTTCTTCCCTGATTTTTTCTCTCTCCCCACTGCGGCTTCTTCTTCCTCTTTCTACTTCTCCCTCTCTCCCCTGATTTCTTCTCCTCCTTTCTTCTTTCCCCCTCTGATTTTTTTCACCCTGATTTTTTTTTTCTGCTACGGCTTCTTCCCCTTTTTTTTTCTCCTGGAGCAGCAACCATTGCTGCTCCTTCTTATACTCACAAAGGGGGTTGAGGCCGGGAAATCGATGGGTTTCGGGGAAGGTTTTCGGGGAGGAGGGGTGATGTGTCGACCTCCCCCTCTTCCCCTGCAACTCTCCCTCACCGCCTCTCTCCATCTCTCCTTCTTCCCCGCTCTCTACTCTTCTCTTTTCTTTTTCTTTTTTTCTTTTTTTTTGGTTTTCGGTCCCTTCTTTTAGGGACCGAGATTGTTCTCCCCCCTCCCTTATATATATATATATATATTTATATTTATATTTTACTTTTATACCCAAACTACCCCCACCCCCTTTTTCATTTTACAGAAAAAAGTATATGTATATATATATATATATATATATATATACCAATTTTTTTTTCATTACATTTTTTTCCCTTTTTTTATAATTATTATAGTTATTATTATTTATTTACTTATTTATTATTATTATTTTTTTATACATCCCTCTCATTGCGTATGGTACCCCAATGAGAGCGGGGATCCCCGCAGTGGCAAAATCTGGGTGCTGACAATAGTATAATTTTTACACGACACTTGTATACCATCGTAAAAGATACGTTCACAATGAATCTTTAAATATCTATCTGGAAAAAGTATGATTTTCTGTGATTCCTAGGTTGACACTGAGAGAGGGGGTGAATCAGTGACCACTAAAAGTCTTTCCAACTCTGTGAAGTCTACCCAACCAAAACACACACTGCTGCCAAGAGCTGTCTGTTAACACTTTGCTACCTTGAGTTGACTGGGTGATCATTCATACATTTGTCCTGTTAACATATTTCATGTAACACACTGTGCCACACGCCTATAGGTATCCATACCAGAGGCTTGGCCTACCAAGTGTGTACACCTAGACCTGTAACCCACGCACTTTAAATGCACAACATAAACATGCACATCCACATCCACATGACACACTATGTAACGTGGTTTACCTATCACACACTGTGATGACTACTCACGGGGCAATACCCTAACCAGGTTTTTGTATTATACCCAATACGCTACTTTAATGCTATAGTTGCACCTACAACCAGATGCTACAACATCAACCACATTCTCAGCTGCAACTGAGTCCTAGGCAACAACCCTCATTCCTGTTTTTGGCTACAACCCTTACTCCTGTCAAGCCCCCAACTTGACAGGTTACAATGTATTTGTCAAATAAAGATTACAAGCCCTCCCCATATGGCTTGTTACAATGTAAATGGACTTGTGTGAGTGGTTACCTTCCAAGTGTGCTCAAGACTAAGTGTGTAAGAACCATGTTCTAAAATAGGGTCTAAGCCATGGTTTTATGTGATGACAGGTGTTCCAATTATAACCGGACCGGAGGGCGAAGCCGGGTGACGAACCACTCAAAGTTCAGGTAAGAAAAACAGTAAAAATGCTTAAAAAACTCATACCGGTCTCACTATACCGGTTGCAGTATAGTGCAACCGGTATGTGCCACCGGTATGGGCATATAATGCCCATAATGCCATACCAGCTTCACCATACCGGTTGCACTATGGTGCAACTGGTATGTGCCACCGGTATGGTGTACCGATTGGAGCTATACCGGTTTGAGTGAGTTTGGGGTCTCCAATCGGTATGTCCAACCGGTATGCCTGACTCCGGCTCTGTCTCTCAGAATGGAAACTTGAAAAATTTCCATTCTGAGGAGAAACCTTCCTTGGACGGTCTCCCTCTATTAATAGAGAAGGAGACATTCCATTGTTCCTTCTCAAACCCTCTCGCTGTCTAGAGAAGATCTGAGAAGGAGCAAGAAGGAGGTAGCTCCGCCCAGGAAGGAAGAGCACACCGCCAATCGACAACGCCGGTAAGTGCTCTATATTGTTAAGTTTTATTAAGAGGTCGGATCGAAGCCGCAAAGCGGCGCAAAGATCCAAAAAGGAGAATGGCTCCCACTGTTCTCCCTCTTTTGAATCTAACTCAGGTTCATATGGCAATGTAGCCGAGATTCGAAGGCCAATAGAGTGTTTGTACTTAGAAAAGTGAGGGGAAATCCTATAGAAACCTAACGGTTAGCCGAAAAGGAGGGGAGATCCGAGATCTCACTCTCAGATCCAAACCGCAGGGTATACCGGATGGACTATGAGTCCAACAGTATGGCCTAGCGGTATACACCGCAGGCACATACAGGTCTCACTCAGTGAGATCTGAGTGAGACCGATAAGTGCAACCGGTATATACCGGTCGCACATACCGGTTGTAGTATGTGCAACCGGTATGGTGCAGCCGGTATACATACCGGTTGCACCATACCGGTCTCACTAGACTGAGACCGGTATGTGCAGCCGGTATGGGTTTCCAAGCCTGGTTTGCTTGGCCAAACCTAGTTCCGACCCCTGAAACTCTAATAAATGAATTCTAACATATGAATGTGTTTATGTAGGACCTGTAGACGCTGTGAGTGAGCTTTCTGACGCACAACCGGATAATTATCACGCGTCAGGTAAGGGACAAGACCCGAAACTTAAATTAAAGAATTAATAATAAACCTTAGAGAGCTCTTTATTTTCTGTATCAATTTATATGCTTTGTTTGATGGATTGTGCATATCACATGTCATGTAGTGTAAATTCTATTTGATTTATCTGTTCATGCATTTCATATGCTAGGTGTGATGGATGTTAGACATGTGATTGTTTTAGTTGGAGTGTGGAATGGGAAGGGCCAGGGGCCTGGGATCATTCCTCACCCCGACACCTTTCAGTAGTACCTTATCTTAGCATGCTTGGTATGGGTGGGGTATCAGGGGCAGGTTATGGCAAGTGGTCTCCGATGTTGACGTTGATCTGGCCACAGTGATGTGGCATGGTGATCTCCGACGTCGACGTTGACCTGGCCATGACGCTTTAGCTCTATCCCTATGCCATAGGGAGTGATGTTGGGATAGGGCCTACTTGCGTATAGTTCCATCTTGGTATGCTTGTTGCAGGTAGGGTATCAGGGGAGGTGAGGTATTGTGGTCTCCGACTGGCCCTCGCACGCTCTAGCTCTATCCCTATGCCGTAGACGGCTGTACTAGGGTGGATCCTACATGTATTGACATCTAGGACTGGTTAGAAACGGAACCCACTTGCAAGCCCTTGCCAATAGGGGTTTAGGTATTGGTACGGTATGGGGTATCAGGGGGAGGACGTGGGATTGTGGTTCTTTCTGCCCGCCAGACTCGAGTCCTATCTCTATACCGGAGTGAGTGATGTGGGGCAACATCAGTAGTGTGGTAGGTGCCTGACTGTTGGGTGTGCTCACACTCTCGTCCATTGAGGTGCGGTGGCCGCCAAACCTTACCATAGCACATTTGCAAGTTATACCTGGCCCAAATTGTAATGTTATCTCATGCATGTGGATGTTGCATTGGTCTTGTGCTTTACTGAGCTGGGTTGTAGCTCACCCCGATATATATATCTCTTTTCAGATTTGGATGCAGGGTATACTGTAAGACCCGCACTCTGAAAACCCGGTCTAAACCTTGGTTTTGTGTCGTGACAGGTCTTCCGATCATCACCGAGCCAGACGGGGCAAGCGGATAACAAACAGGTACGAAATCGGACCGAAGTCGACCAATGATACCTTATTTTAGGTATACCGGTCGATGGTACCGGATGATGGTACCGGTCGACCGGTATGGCCTGCACAGCTATGTGCGGGAATTTGGAAGATTAGTCTCTGCGGGTCCCACTTTCCTGATTTCGAATCCTAGAAGTTTCCTAATCCTAGTAGGGTTACTAAACCCTATTTCTAGCCTATAAATACACCCTTAAACCCCTCAAATCCTTTCCATTGTTTCTCACAAACCCTAGAGAAGAGAAAGAGCTTGGAGAGGAGAAGGAGCTAGGAAGAAGAAGGAGGTGCCGCCATTACCGTTTGACGAAGCTCTCGCTACACCTGTCAACGGTAAGTGTTTGATACCATCTTCTTACCCTATGTTAGTTATGTGGGTGGATCAATACCATGCAAAGTAGGTATTGATCTAAAACCCTAAATTGGCCAATAAACCCTAAGTTGCCGTCAAACCCTAGATTCGAGTTTCGAGATGATATTCATCGAAACGAGACTTGAATGAGTTGGGAACAGTTCTAACTCAAAGCCTAGACTTAGCATGGATAAGAGAAACCCTAGTTTGTGATCTCTGTTGGTTTCCGACTAACATGAAACCCTAAATAATATATTCTAATGAAACCCTAATATTATGTAGGACGCTGTGACTTATTGTTTGGATCTTGCGACGTAGAGCAAGTTATTGATCGAGCGTCAGGTAAGGGAATCTGACCTAAACCTAATAATTAATGGACAGTAAATCGTTGTTAATCATTGTATATCTATGATGTGATGTTTGTGCATATTCACATGCCATCCTTTACTTTCGGCTATTATTATTGTTCATGCATTCATAGGATGTGATTGTTAGGCATGTGATTGTTTTCGTTGGTGTGTGGAGTGGGGCATGGGCCGGGATCGCTCTTACACCGGCACCTTTTGTAGTATTCTATCTTGACATGCTTGGTACGGATAGGGTATCGGGGAAGATCGTGGTACGTTGGTCTCCGATATTGATGTTGTCCCGACCATCGTTGGTGGTACCGAGGATTCCCAGTCGATTGCCTTGTCCACGATGCTTTAGCTCTATCTCTATGCCGTAGGGTGTCGTGTTGGGATAGGGTCTACCGCGTATTGTTTCTATCCTAGTGGGTTAGTTGCGGATAGGGTATCGGGGGAGGTGAGGTCTAGGAGGTCTCGACCCGGCTGCCGCACGCTCTAGCTCTATCTCTATGCCGTAGGCGGCTGTGCTTTGGGATAGAGCATACATTGTTGACATATAGGATTGGTTAGTTCTGCGAGCCCCGGGTTTGCGAGCCACGGCCCGTAGGGGCTTAGGTACTGGTATGGGTAGAGTATCGGGGAGGTGCGGGTATACCTTAGCTCTATCTCTATTCCATGATGGGTGTATGTGGGTTGGTGGTTGTGTGATTCGTGCGACGCCACACACTCGTGTATAGAGGTGCGGGGGCCACCAAACCTTTCTATAGCACATTGCAAACTTAAAACCAGACCACAAAGATAAAATGATTGTTACTCATGCATAATCTTGTGAAAGCTGTCGATTGCCTTTCGACGTGTGTTGTGTGCTCACCCTTTGTATATACATTGTTTTTAGATGTGGATGCGGGTTACACCGTGGACGATTATGTGAACGCTCCGGCGTATGGAGGTGTAGCTGCCTTGGACGTGAGGCGGGAGAGGACGAGCATGACGCTTCATGCGAGTGCCCTTCTGCGTGTACTGTGATTTGTTTTATTTGTTTGTTTCGGTTATTTTCGTTTTGTTATTAAGAGATGTAATAGATATTTATTTTATGTGATTGAATTTGGATAATGGGATATTTATTTAAATTATCAATAGATACTCAGTTCATTCTATTTAAAGTCTTCCGCTGTATATTTATATTCTGATTGTGGTTATGTGTAATTGGTTTGTATGGGTGAACACGGCCTATTCGAGATCCTGGTGTGAACCGTTGGTTCAATGACGGTTCACTCACACCATTCTCCGGTTGGATCGAATTTGGGGTGTGACAACTTGGTATCGAGCTCTCGGGCTCTGTTCCAACAAACCATGCTACACATAATGGGGTCGATGACCCGAGTTAGGAAGTTTAAAAATCTTAATACAAACACACCCTAAGCATTGTTTGATACCTGAGACGGACTAAGAAAGAGAATAATGTACTATTCTAAATGTGAAACATAATTTGTGCACATACACTAGATAGGTGAACCATGAAACTTTCATTAAATGGGAAAAATAGTATCAAAGGTAATAGTGCGACGAGTGCAGTCCACAAATCGGAAGGTTACCCTGTTATATAAACAGTCAAAAGAAAAGTAAATGGAAAATCATGGGGTAGGAGGCCGGGAGGAATGGGGTCCGCTATGTCGTAGTCCCGCTCGGATGCGACCCTAAGCCGTGCACCTGGTCCCGAGTCACTCGTAGACCACGAGCCGGGCGTCCCAACTCCCGACCCATCGCTCGGCGAGACTCGGGATGACCCTGCGGGTGTCCCCGATCTCGGTAAACATACTCAACACCGGTCGGGAGGGGGTGAGATGGTCCAGCCATGGGAACGGATGGTGGTGGTACAGTGTGGAGCGTGGGGCGGGCACCGGTGCTTCCCCAACCACATCGTCATCATCATCATCCCCATCTACGCCGCGATAGGCCGCATTGGAGGCGGCTGCTACTTCTTCTGCCCGCTACTCTCCCAAGTGGACGAGGGCGAGCCTCCAACTCGTCATCGCTAACGGGCAGATCAACCATCCGCATCCCGTTTATCGCATCCCGGTCGATGTCGGGTCATGGAGTCCTCAACGGCTGTCTCTCACGCGCCGACGGCGAGAAGGAAAGTGACGAGACGGCCATAGGGAAGGTTGCTGGCCGATCGGCCACGGCCGCCGATGCATAGTCCGGATGATGAGGTATGGAAGTGAGATCCGCTCTCCGGTGCGCACGCAATAGGTGACGTCGGGTGAGCTGGGACAACTCGTTGTAGTGACCGCTCCGTGGCACTATATCGTCGGCCGGATGATGCGGTTAGACCCGAGGTATAGGTCTCGGGCTAGGCCGCCTTCATAGGAGCCCCGGGGTTGAGTATCACATTTGCGCTATCTCCCCGCGCAAATCTTGGTCAAATAACCTTTCGCCTTGGGGGCGCAGTATACCAAATCTCCATCATTGGGAACCCCAAGCGATCGCCTAATCGGTGGGTGTTGAAGGAAATATGTACACCCGGACGTATCGGTGATGCATAGATCCCTCTATTGGTTCGGGTCTTCGACATCCCCTTCGAGCTCCGATTTGCATAAAAATGCTTGACCGGGTTAGGGCGTGTGGTCTCGTGTAGGAAATAACCGGCAACCAACCTAGAGCGCCAAAAGCCGTCTCTACATTGAACCGGTGCAATTGTCCCACATTGACCCGTCGCTCGGATATAATACCCTTGTCATCAAACCCGGGGAAACCGAGCTGAGCTTCCAAAGAGCGAAACCAGAGCTCATCTAGGCGAGGGATAGGTGGAGAGGGAACCCGAGAACTAGAACCATGTGATCGCTTCCCGAGGTTGCGTCTAGGAGCCATTTAGAATCGCAAAACAAAAGAAAACAAGATAAAAGGTTAGAAATTTTCGAAATTTCGACAAGATAACGGCTATAAATTGGGAAAAAGCCTCGAACTCACCCAAAACCATGGGGAGGAGGACTTACGTAACCCCCACACTCTTCCATAAGCCAATCACAAGCAATTATAACAAGAAATTTCAAGAAATTTCAAGAATTAAGAAAAATTAGGAAAAATTTCGAAATTTCATGAAAACCTAGGTCAAAAGATGAAAATTTTGATTTTTAGGAAAACCGTTCGGTGGAACCCCAAATTAGTTGAGGGCTTTTGCTCTTGGGGGTCCCTAAACCCTTTCTAAGCCGAAGGAAAATAGTTCTTACGGTTAAAACATCTCGAACAAAGAAAAACCTAAAATTTTACATATAGACGATATGGGAAATTCCTAAAAATATGAGAGAGAGAGAGAGGACCTACCTGGAGACGATGTTCTAGCTTTGGAATGCGAGAAATCGGCTTCTAAGAGTACCGGTCGGACTGTAGCAACTCAGTTGGGCAGAGAAGAATCGCCACGGAGAGAAAGAGAAAGGAAAAGTGAGAAAAATCTCACTTTCGCGATTTTAAAGGCAATTCTGGGCATACCGGTCGACGGTTATGCCTATACCGGTCGGACCGGTATCAACCCAGTGTGCGACCGCTATGTCTCGGCCAGGAAAATTTTTTCGACCGGTCGACTATACCGGTCGCAACAATCGTCTCCGAGTGGCGACCGGGTATCTCATAGACATGCGACCGATCCAAATAAATAGTCGAGATGGCGGTGGAAACGGTCGAAGGGGTAGAAAGCATCATCATGCCGGGAAGCGCCTAGAGGAAGAGCAAGGCGAGCGGGACCGGGTTAGAGAAACCAGCTCAAGAGGAGGAGGAACGAGGTCCGGAAGTACGCGGATTGCAAGGACCACCTCACGGGGATTCCGAGACCATAGTTACAAACTTGGTCTATCGGATGCAAGCTCAACGGAAGGAATTTCGAGTGAGGTGCTAGCGATGCTCAAGTCGGCAGGGTCTCCGTTCCCGCCGGTAATATGCCGGGTCGGAGGAGAAAATGTCCTCACAACGGGTGCGAGTAGCCCAAGGCCAAGGGCCCAAGCACGGAATGCACCACCACCGCATCGCTTCCGTCGCCTTCGCAGTATCCGGGGGCATATCCGTATCCACCACCATGGTACGGAGGCGAGATACCCGGGGACAGACGATCTTAGCGGTCGGTGGACGGGTTCTTGAAGTTGAAACCGTCATCATTCACCGGCGGGACGGGGAAACCATTGTGGCCAGCACGGTGGGTTTCGAAATGGAAAAGAACTTCCGGTTGATGGCGTGTACCGAGGAGGAGAAGGTTTTATTTGCCACTCACATGCTTGAGAGAAGGCGAATGCTTGGTGGAATTCCACACGGGCATATTTGGAGAACCGGTATGCACTAGTTGGTGGGAAGTGTTTAAAGCGGCTTTCTTCGACAAATACTTCCCAAAGAGCTTCGGGGATTCAATGGAGAGAGAGTTTCTCAGCCTGCAGGGGTCGGTCATTTGTAGATGCATATCGTCAGAGGTACGAAGAGCTATTCTTCTTCGCACCCGGTCAGTATGCGGGAGGAGGAGACAAAGATACGTAGGTTCACCATGGGACTACGTGGAAGCATTAGAGAGCATCTGTTGGAGTGCGGATAAGAAGACCTACAATGAGGCGGTGCGGGTTGCGAGGGGTGATAGAGTCCGGTCGGAGGGACAGCTTCTTCGCTCAAAACAAGGGAGTGAAGAGACTCTTTGGAGAGAACTTCAGTGGCGATAATACTAGACCATTCCGCCCATACGGGGCGGCGCTACAGACACTGCGAGAAACAACTTGGCACCACATTGCCACAATTAACCAGGCCCAACCCGAATATTAAGTGTTATAGCTGTCGGCAAGCGGGACATGTTGCAAGGAACTGCGCTACCTAGGAAGCAAGCTCCCCGACAAGCCGGAGTTTATGCGATCCTGCTCGAAGAGGGCAACCGCATCTCGATGTGGTAAGCGGGTATGACTTTATCCCTTACTATTTGGTTTATCCTTTCGGTTGCATGAGCATATAGAACTAAGGGGCAATATATTCCGGGAATTGTAAATGTAAGTTGGTTTACCCGCAGGAGTATTATTTGACTGCGGGGCCACGCACTCCTTTGTTTGTTTCTTTTGGGAAGCGAATGGAGTTACCAATCAAGCAATTGAACCCAAGCTTGATAGTTCGCTCTCCACTAGGAGTCGAAGTGGCTTTGACCAAGTATTATGGACCATGTCTTTGTAAGTATCGAGGGGTCGAGACCTAGAAGCAAGCCTAGTAATACTTGAGATGGCGGATTTTGATGTCATTTTAGGAATGGATTGGCTAGGCCATCATTCGGCCGTCCTTTTATGTGGTGAAAGGAAGCTTATGCTTCTTGTGAGAGAGGGAAAGGAATATAGTTTCTTTGGAATTAAACTATCTAGGAAGCGAAAGTTGATCCTCTCCGCCCTAAAGACTAAGAGATGCTTGGAGAAAGGGGGAGTGGGTTATCTCGTATCTGTAGTCGACCTCACGCGAGTCACTCAAGATGGAGGATATAGAGGTGGTTCGGGAGTTTCCGGATGTATTTCCCGGGAGGATCTTCCGGGCTTACCACCGGGACGGGGCTACGGAATTTGTGATAGACCTTATACCGGGGTTCGGCTCCGGTGTCTAAAGCGCCATACGGGGATGGCCCCAACCCGAGTTAAAGGAGTTGAAGACCCAATTACAAGAATTGCTGGATAAGGGCTTCATACGACCTAGTATTTCGCCTTGGGGAGCACTGTGTTGTTCGTCAAAAGAAAGATGGAAGTGTACGGCTATGTATTGACTATCGTGAGCTGAACAAGTTGGCGATCAAGAATCGGTATCCTTTACCTAGGATCGATGATCCGTTCGATCAGGCTGCGGGGGTGCAAAGGTTTTCTCGAAGATCGATCTCCGATCGGGGTATCACCAATTGAAGATCAAGGCCGGAGATATTCGAAGCCGCTTTCGGGACGAGGTATGGGCATTATGAGTTTACGGTTATGTCTTTCGGGTTGACCAATGCTCGGCGTCGTTTATGGGGCCGATGAACCGAGTGTTCCATGACATGTTGGACACTTCGGTCATCGTATTCATCGGCGACATATTGATTTACTCTAAGGACATGGAGACTCATACGAGGCGCATTTGAGAGCAGCCCTACAGCGTTGAGGGATGTGAGGCTTTATGCAAAATTCAAGAAGTGCGAGTTTTGGGCTGAAGGAAGTGGCTTTCTTGGGCCATGTTGTATCTGGAGGCGGTATCAAGGTTGATCCAAGCAAGATAGCTGCTATAGTAGGATGGGAAGCACCAAAATCTGTGGCAGAGATTCGTAGTTTCCTTGGGTTGGCTGGTTATTATAGAAGATTCGTGGAAGATTACTCCGGGATCGCGGTTCCACTCACCGGATTGACCAAGAAGGGAGAGAAATTTATATGGACGGATGAGTGTGAGAAGTGCTTCCGGACTTTGAAGTCAAGACTTGTCTCCGCACCTATCTGACCATCCCCGAACCAAGCGTACCGTTTACTCTATATACGGATGCTTAGGGGTTGGGTATTGGGTGTGTTACGATGCAAGGAGAACGGGTGATCGCTTACGCATCAAGGCAGTTAAAAGAGCATGAGAAGAACTATCCTACGCATGACTTGGAGCTAGCAGCGGTTATTCATGCAATCAAGACTTGGAGACACTATTTGTACGGTGAGAAGTTTGGGATCAAGTCGGATCACAAGAGCTTAACGTATCTCTTCACTCGGAAGGATCCGAATATGAGGCAGAGAAGATGGCTGGAATTGTTAAAAGATTATGATTGCGACATCCGGTACCATCCGGGTAAAGCAAATGTGGTGGCTGACGCCTTAGCGTAGAAAGTGGGCATCGAGCACGAGGCGGGACCGAGTACAAATGCCGCATTGTGTGCTGCGGCCTCGAGTTCGATGGAAATTGATGAAGACCATATTATCGAAGCTGGAGAAGATCCGGTTGAGCAAGGCTTGATTCATAAGTTCACTATGATGTTCGCCGCATTGAAGATCTCGCCGAGCCTAATTGATGAAGTCAAGGTAGCAATCCTACGGGATCCATATCTCGGGACGGTGCGGGAAGACTTAGAGAAGGGTACGTGTAATCCCGACTTTACCTTGGAATCGGACAAAGTACTCAAGTATCGCGGACGGGTATGTATGCACGAGAGCGCGAGGCTGCGATATCGGAGGCCGAGTTATGGCGAAGCTCATTACACTCCATATTCGGTACATCCGGGGAAGTACCAAGATGTACCATGATCTAAGAAGACTCTATTGGTGGAGGGGGTATGAAAGGCGATATGGCTCGTTTCGTGTTTCAATGTACGAATTGTCAACAAGTTAAAGCGGAGAGACAAAGACCCGCGGGTTTACTACAGCCATTACGGAACCGCATGGAAGTGGGATTGTATCACTATGGATTTCGTCATCGGCCTACCTTTGACACCAAGGTCGGTGGATGCGGTTTGGGTTATAGTAGATCGGCTCACCAAGGCAGCTCGATTTATTGCGGTCGGACCTCGGTATACCATGGAGAAGCTGGCCAAGTTATATGTTGATAATATAGTCGGACTTCATGGCGTTCCGGGAAAGTATAGTATCGACGGAGATCCCCGTTTTACATCGAAATTGCGGGAAGGATTACGGAAAGCTATGGGAACAAAGTTGAAGTTCGGTGCGGCTTTCCATCCTCGGACGGACGGACGGTCGGAGCGAACCATTCAAATTTTGGAAGATATGCTTCGAGCTTGTGCATTAGATTTCAAAGGAGCTTGGGATGAGAAGCTATCACTTATCGAGTTTGCTTACAACAATAGTTATCGGGCTACAATTCGGATGGCCCCATATGAAGCTCTCTATGGGAGAAAATGTCGTACACCTACGTTATGGAATGAAGTGGGGGAAAGAAGAATTGTAGGACCGGAGTTTGTTGAAGAAACTTGCCGAGTGATTGATCGGATCAAAGAGAGAGTAAAGACAGCTCAAGTTCGACGGAAGCACTATGCGGATAATCGGCGTCGAGATGCGGGTTTGCGGTGGGTGACAAAGTGTTCTTGAAGGTGTCACCGGTGCGAGGTCCGAAACGGTTTGGTAAGAAGGGGAAGCTATGCCCCGGGTATGTGGGACCATATGAGATATTGAGTCGGCGTGGTAATGTAGCATATCAATTGGCTCTACCACCATCCATGTCCAGCGTCCATAATGTGTTCCATGTATCATTGCGAAGAAGTATGTCGGAGATCCATCGCATATCTTGGCGCTGATCCTCCGGACTTGGCGAAGACTTAACTTTCGAAGTGGTGCACGTAATGCTCTCGAGCCGAAAAGTTCAGCAACTTCGAACCAAGGATATCCACTATGTAAAGGTGCATTGGAGAAGCCAAAATGTGGAGGAAATTACTTGGGAAGAAGAGGCGCGATGAGGAAGGAGTACCCTAACCTTTTTGGCGATCAAGGTACGTTCAAATTTCGAGGCCGAAATTTCTTTTTAAGGGTGGGGAGTTGTAGTACCTACATGCAAATTTCGGGACGAAATTTCTTTTTAAGGTGGTGGAGTTGTAAGACCCGCACTCGAAAACCCGGTCTAAACCTTGGTTTTGTGTCGTGACGGGTCTTCCGATCATCACCGGGCGGACGGGGCAAGCGGATAACAAGCAGTGCGAAATCGGACCGAAGTCGACCAATTATACCTGATTTTAGGTATACCGGTCGATGGTACCGGATGATGGTACCGGTCGGCCGGTATGGCCTGCACGGCTATGTGCGGGAATTTGGAAATTAGTCTCTGCGGGTCCCACTTTCCTGATTTCGAATCCTAGAAGTTTCCTAATCCTAGTAGGGTTACTAAACCCTATTTCTACCCTATAAATACACCCTTAAACCCCTCAAATCCTTTCCATTGTCTCTCACAAACCCTAGAGAGAGAAAGAGCTTGGAGAGGAGAAGGAGCTAGGAAGAAGAAGGAGGTGCCGCCATTACCGTTTGTGAAGCTCTCGCTACGACTGTCAACGGTAAGTGTTTGATACCATCTTCTTACCCTATGTTAGTTATGTGGGTGGATCAATACCATGCAAAGTAGGTATTGATCTAAAACCCTAAATTGGCCAATAAACCCTAAGTTGCCGTCAAACCCTAGATTCGAGTTTCGAGATGATATTCATCGAAAGCGAGACTTGAATGAGTTGGGGAAAAGCTCTAACTCAAAGCCTAGACTTAGCATGGATAGGAGAAACCACGAAAATCCATGGAGGATGATCGACGGCGGTCGAAGAACCCATGTATGGTCTTCGGGAGACATACCGGTCGACTATACCGGTTGCACATAGTGCGACCGGTATGTTGCGACCGCTACCTCTCGGGAGGTTATTCGTGGGGACCGGCTGACCATACCGGTCGCCGGTCTTTCCCACGAGGCTGCGGCCGGTACATGCCACCGGTCGGCTACGTGAGGGTATTTTGTGATCTCTGTTGGTTTCCGGCCAACATGAAACCCTAAATAATATATTCTAATGAAACCCTAATATTATGTAGGACTTCGTGACTTATCGTTTGGATCTTGCGACGTGGAGCAAGTTATTGAGCGGCGTCGGGTAAGGGAATCTGACCTAAACCTAATAATTAATGGACGATAAATCGTTGTTAATCATTGTATATCTATGATGTGATGTTTGTGCATATTCACATGCCATCCTTTACTTTCGGCTATTATTATTGTTCATGCATTCATAGGATGTGATTGTTAGGCATGTGATTGTTTTTCGTTGGTGTGTGGAGTGGGGCATGGGCATGGGATCGCTCTTCGCACGGCACCTTTTGTAGTATTCTATCTTGACATGCTTGGTACGGATAGGGTATCGGGGGAAGATCGTGGTACGTTGGTCTCCGATATTGATGTTGTCCCGACCATCGTTGGGTGGTGCGAGGATTCAGTCGATCTGCCTTGTCCACGATGCTTTAGCTCTATCTCTATGCCGTAGGGTGTCGTGTTGGGATAGGGTCTACTGCGTATTGTTTCTATCCTAGTGGGTTAGTTGCGGATGGGGTATCGGGGGAGGTGAGGTCTAGGAGGTCTCCGGCCCGGCCTGCCGCTCTAGCTCTATCTCTATGCCGTAGGCGGCTGTCTTTGGGATAGAGCATACATTGTTGACATATAGGATTGGTTAGTTGCGAGCCCGGTTTGCGAGCCCCGGCCGGTAGGGGCTTAGGTGCTTGGTATGGGTAGAGTATCGGGGAGGTGCGGGTATACCTTAGCTCTATCTCTATTCCATGATGGGTGTATGTGGGTTGGTGGTTGTGTGATTCTTGTGCGACGCCACACACTCGTGTATAGAGGTGCGGGGGGCCACCAAACCTTTCTATAGCACATTGCAAACTTAAAACCAGGACCACGACATAAAATGATTGTTACTCATGCATAATCTTGTGAAGCGTCGATTGCCTTGCGGTTGTGTTGTGTGCTCACCCTTTGTATATACATTGTTTTTAGATGTGGATGCGGGTTACACGTGGACGATTATGTGAGCGCTCCGGCGTATGGAGGTGTAGCTGCGGCTTGGACGTACGGGCGGGAGAGGGGCGAGCATGGCGCTTCATGCGAGTGCCCTTTTCTGCGTGTACTGTGATTTGTTTTATTTGTTTGTTTCAGTTATTTTTCGTTTGTTATTAAGAGATGTAATAGATATTTATTTTATGTGATTGAATTTGGATAATGGGATATTTATTTAAATTATCAATAGATACTCGATTCATTCTATTTAAAGTCTTCATTTGTATATTTATATTCGATTGTGGTTATGTGTAATTGGTTTGTATGGGTGAACACGGCCTATTCGAGATCCTGGTGTGAACCGTTGGTTCAATGACGGTTCACTCACACCATTCTGGTTGGATCAGAATTTGGGGTGTGACATATACGGTGGAGGACCCTGGTCCCCCCCCCCCCCCCCGCCGGGTGGCCGCCCCGGACCCGCGGGGGGGGGGGGGGCGCGCGGTGCGTCGCGCGGGCGCCCCCCCGTCCTTTCCCCCTTGGGGGGGGGTTGGTGTTTTTTTTTTTTGTGGGGGGGTTTTAAATTTTTTTTAACTTTTTTGGGTTTTTGGGGGGGTGGGGTTATTTTTTTTTTTTTTTTTTTTTTTTTTTTTTTTTTTTTATTATTTTTTTTTTTTGTTTTTTTTTCGGTGGGGGTGGTTTTTTTTTTGGGGGGGGGGGGTTCGCCCACCCCCTCGCTTTTGTGTCCTTTTTTTTTTTTTTTTTTATTGCTGGAGAAAGGGGGGGGGGGGGGGGGGGGGGGGTTTTTGGGGGGGTGTTTTTTTTTTTTTTTTTTTTTTGGTTGGTTTTTTTTTTTTTTTTTTTTTTTTTATTAAAAAATATTTAAAATTTTTTGGGTTATGGGGGAATTGGTTGAATATTTTTATTTTATTATTTTTTTATTTTTATTTTTAAAAAATTTTTTTTTTTTTTTTTATTATTGGGTTGGGTTGGTTTTTGGTGGGGGGTGGGTGGTGGGTTGGTTTCCTGGTGTGAACTGTGGTTTAGTGCTGGTTCACTCACACTTCTGGTTCAGCCAGAATTGGGGTGTGATAGAGTGTTGCTCATCATTTGGTCTCCTCAGCTCTTCAGTGTTGGTGGATGTACATTTTCAGACTCACATAGCAGTTGGTATTCTTCCAACACTCCACACACATTCCAAATCACTCACAACTCACTATGGGTGCTTACACTACCTCTCTCATGCTTCATTTAGCCATTAGCATCAAAGAGAGGTAGGTGGAGATGGTTTTCACACACAATGAGGCTCAATGCCTTCTTTTTCCACAAACCCACTTTTTACTCTCACCAAAACCCTATTTTTCTGTTGCAGGTCGATTCCTCTCAACGAGCTAAGTCCATGGGACTTTAAATCACCCAAATCGAACATCGGATGGGCGAGATATGGCCATCTAAAGTCCAGCCACCCAAATCATACTAAATGAATCTTCGAGACTTAAAACTGTGCGCCGCGAAACACCTTAGCCTCCACTCTCTGACGTACAGCTCGATGTTGTCGAGTTCTTATTGGCGAATAGTGGAATCTTCATTTCGAGCCGCTGGATCCATTAGATCGACGCAGAAATTAAGTTGGGCCTTACAATCTGCCTCATCATGTCAGTCAGATCTCGGGGCATATTAGGGCCGCCAGATATGAATCTACATTGTCGCGTAATGTTTGCTCGTTTCACTGAATCAAGGCACGATCTCCATGCATTGAGGTGCAACTTTTTGAGCTGCGTTTGGCCATTCAGGAGGCTCTCGCATGGATCTTGACGCACCGAATTTGATCCACATTAGCCCGCCTCGATCTCAACCACAGGATTAGAATCTGAAGATCGTGGATTAATCTTGGCCTTCCACATCGGATCTTCTTCTTTTTCTTTGACCAAAGTGCCCTGAGAATGTATAGAAATGCCCTGTAAATCCATTTTTTTCCAGTAGGGTCTTGAGACGAACATTCTTTGTGGAATTACGTCGAGCACCTTGTGCACTGTGATCCAGGCCTTGCGGAGGCTTGGGGATTGCAATGGCGCGCGCACGAGCAGCTGCTGGCGGGCCTGTTATGCTGTGCTGCTGTTCGGCATGGCATGGTTACCTGCTGCCCTGCTGCCGGCTGTGCACCAACATGTTGTTGGGTGGCTTACTGTGAGCGGCAAGCTACTGCGGCATGGCCTGGGCTACCTGGCTGGCTGGCCAGCAGGATTGTCACACCCCAATTCCGGCTGAACCAGAAGTGTGAGTGAACCGGTATTAAACCACGGTTCACACCAGGATCTCGAAAGACCGTGTCAACCAATCATCCCTGAGCAGACCATCAAAATTCAGAGTAATACTAGCACGGAAATAATATATCAATGAGCTGAACTAAATAATAAATTAAAATAATTAATCCAGTTATTCCATCATCCATCGAATTTAAATAATATTTATTTACAAGCTTTAAATTGAAAATAATCAAATCAAAAGAGGAAAGACACGGAAGGAGCACTCGCATAACGCATCATGCTCGTCCTCCACACTCTGTGTCTCTAGGGCAGCTTCATCGCATCGTAAGTTTGGGGCGGTCACGTAGTCCTCCACCGTGTACCCCGCATCCAAATCCGAAAAAGAGAGATATATATATCGGGGTGAGCTACCACACGGCTCGAGAAAGCACAAGACCAATGCAACATCCACATGCATGAGTTAACATTACACTTTGGGCCGGGTATAACTTGCAATTGTGCTATGGTAAGGTTTGGCGGCCACCGCACCTCCATGCGAGAGTGTGAGCACACCCAATAGTCGGGCTCCTACCACACTACTCTTCGTTGCCCCACATCACTCACTCCGGTATAAAGATAGGACTCGAGTCCGGGCGGGCGGGAAGAACCACAATCCCACGTCCTCCCCGATACCCCATACCGTACCAATACCTAAACCCCCTATTGGCAAGGGCTTGCAAGTGGGTTCCGTTTCTAACCAGTCCTAGATGTCAATACAAGTAGGCTCCATCCTAGTACAGCCGTCTACGGCATAGGGATAGAGCTAGAGCGTGCAGGCCGGGCTGGAGACCACAATACCTCACCTCCCCCTGATACCCTACCCGCAACAAGCATACCAAGATGGAACTATACGCAAGTAGGCCCTATCCCAACATCGCTCCCTATGGCATAAGGATAGAGCTAGGCGTCATGGCCAGGTCAACGTCGACATCGGAGATCACCATGCCACATCACTGCGGCCGGATCAACGTCAACATCGGAGACCACCCGCCATAACCTCCCCCGATACCCCACCCATACCAAGCATGCTAAGATAAGGTGCTGCGAAGGCGCCGGAGTGAGGAATGATCCCGGGCCCCGGCCCTTCCCATTCCACACTCCAACTAAAACAAACACATGTCTAACATCCATCACACCTAGCATATGAAATGCATGAACAGATAAATCAAATAGAATTTACACTACATGACATGTGATATGCACAATCATCAAACAAGCATATAATTTGATACAGAAAATTAAAGAGCTCTCTAAGGTTTATTATTAAATCTTTAATTTAAGTTTCGGGTCTTGTCCCTTACGACGCGTGGTGTTAATCCTTTTTGGCGTCGGAAGTTCCACATACAAGTCCTACACAACCATATTTTCATGTTAAATTCCATTTATTAGAGTTTTAGAAGCCAAAACCTGGCTTTCCCAAACAAAAAGGGCTAAAAAACACATACCGGTCTCGCACATACCGGTCGCAGGATAGTGAGACCGGTATGGTGAGACCGTATGGGTGAGACCGGTATGGGTGAGACCGGTATGCTTACGGATGCACATACCGGTCTCACTCGGATCCGGCCGAGTGCAACCGGTATGGTGCCCGGCGGTATGCATGCCGGATGCACATACCGGTCTCACTCGGATC
Organism: Protea cynaroides; assembly: GCA_028583415.1. Classification (NCBI taxonomy): domain Eukaryota; kingdom Viridiplantae; phylum Streptophyta; class Magnoliopsida; order Proteales; family Proteaceae; genus Protea; species Protea cynaroides. The sequence goes on along the minus strand of CM053272.1, from coordinate 35,868,530 downwards.
CGGCTGAGTGCGACCCGGTATGGTGCCGGCCGGTATGCATACCGGATGCACACCTATCGGTCTCACTCAGATCTGGTGAGTGCGACCGGTATGGTGCCGGCATACACCGCGGCCCATACCGCGGGATTTTCCCAAGGATATACCCTACGGCGTGATTTTCGAGATCGAGGTCTCCACGGTAGCTCCCTAAGGTTTCACCTATCATCCGCTAAGGTCCGGTCTTCGAAGGGTCCTACGGATCTTGGCTAGAATGCCAAAAACCAACCAGATCCGAAAGAAAGACGAAATGAATCTAAGCCTTTTCCATCAGATCTCACGCCGCTTCGCGGCTCCGATCCGATAAACAACCCTACAGGAAGGATAGAGCACTTTACCGGTAGCGGTTGTCAGTTGGCGGCGAGTTCCTCCACCGACAGCTCCTTCCTTGGCGGCGCCTCAACTCCTTCTCAGAACAAAGGGGGTTCACGGGCGTCTCCCCCTCTATTAATAGGGGAGGCCGTCCAAAACACGCTCCCCCCTCATATGGAAACTTTAAGTTTCCATTTTTGGGAGAAACACAGCTCGAACACATACCGGTCTCGCACATACCGGTCGCGAGGATAGCGAGACCCGGTATAGTGCGAGCCGGTATGCCATACCGGTTGCAGGATAGTGCATCCGGTATGGTGAGACCGGTATGGGTGAGACCGGTATGAACTTAGCCAATTTTACACATTTTTCATACCTGAAAATTGATTGGTTCTTCACCCGGCTTCTTACACGGTCCCTTGCCCGGCTTCGCTTTCCGGTCCGGTTATGATTGGGGCACCTGTCATCGCATAAAACCATGGTTAAACCGGGTTTTAAAGCACGGTTCTTACAACTCTACCACCCTAAAAAAAAATTTCGTCCCCGAAATTTGCATGCAGGTCTTACAATTCCCCCTCCCTTAAAAGAATTTCGTCCCCGAAATTGTACGTACCTTCAGAGTCGAAAAGACGGGGGTATTCTTTTCGCATGGCATCCTCCTCTTCCCAAGTAATTTCCTCTACGTCCTGACTTTTCCAAAGCACCTTGACATAGTAGATATCCCGCCTTCGAAGATGTTGTACCTTTCTGCTAAGGAGTTGGATTGGCACTACCTCAAAGGTTAAATCTTACGTCCAACTGCGGAGGATCAGCAACAAGGATATGCGAAGGATCTCGCACATACTTCTTGGTAGGGACACATGGAAAACATCGTGGACGCTAGACATTGCCGGCGGCAATGCAAGTTGATAGGCCACTTTGCCGCACGGGGACAGAATTTCATAGGGCCCCACATATCTTGGACACAATTTCCCTTTTACGCGAACCGCTCAGGCCTCGACTTGGTGATATCTTCAAAAACACTTTATCACCTACCATGAATTCAAGATCCCGCCGCTGTTATCGGCATAGTGCTTGGCCTTTTTGTTGTCTTTACCCGGCTCCTAATTTGATCCCACCGCCTTGCGGGTTTCTTCTACAAACTCGGGGTCCAACGATTCTTCTCTCACCGACTTCATCCCATAATAGGGGTGTCCGGCATTTCTTACCATACAAAGCCTCGTATGGGGCCATCCGGATCGTAGGACGGTAGCCGTTGTTGTAGGCAAACTCAATGAGAGATAGCTTCTCATCCCAAGCCCCCTTGAAGTCAATAGCACATGCCCGAAGCATGTCTTCAAAATCTGGATGGTCCTTTCCGGTGACCATCCGTCCGAGGGGTGGAAGGTGTGCTAAACTTCAATTTCGTTCCCATTGCCTTCGCAGTCCTTCCCGGAACCCGGATGTAAAGCGGGGGGTCTCGTCGGATACAATACTTTGCGGGACCCCATGGAGTCGACTATGTTGTCCACATACAACCTTGCTAACTTGTCCATTGTATACTCGGGGTCTAACCAGGGGATAAATCTAGCGGTTTTGGTTAGGCGATCCACAATTACCCATCTCGCATTCACCGACCCCGAGTCATGGGTAGACCGTTGACGAAGTCCATGGTAATACAATCCCACTTCCACGCGGGCTCCGGCAATGGTTGTAGTAGTCCTGCGGGTCTGTCTTTCCGCCTTGACTTGCGGCGTTTTAAGCATTGGAATACATGTCGAGCCACATCAGCCTTCATTCCCTCCACCAAGTACAACCTTTTCAAATCGTGGTACATTTTTTCTTTGCCGAGGTGTATTGAATATGGAGTGGCGTGAGCTTCCAACATAATCCGATTCGGATTTCCGGATCTTCATCCTCGGGGTATGCACAAACGCCCACGATATCTCGAGTACCTTGTCCGCATCAGCGTAAAGTCGGGATTGACTCGACCCTTTTCCAAATCCTCTTGAACTGTCCCGAGGTATGGGTCTGTAAAATCGCTGCCTTTAATTCCTCTTTGGTCGGGCAAAATCCTTAATGCTGCAAACATTAAGGTAAACTTGTGTATCAACCCTTGCTCAATGGGATCATCAACCGACTCAATTAGGTGTTGTTCTTCATCCCCGATGTTTTAAAACAGCGGCCTAATGCTTCGCATTAGTACTTGGTCCCGTCGGGGTTCGATGCCCATTTCCCGCTTAATGCATCAGCTACTATGTTGGCCTTACCGGGGTGATACTTGGATATCACGGTCGTAGTCCTTGAGCAACTCTAACCACCTCCTCTGCCTCATATTCAAGTCCTTACGGGTGAACAGATACGTCGGGCTCTTGTGGTCGGACTTAATCCGGAACTTCTCACCATACGGTAATGCCTCCAAGTCTTGATGGCATGAATGATCTTGCCAACTCTAGGTCATGCGTAGGGTAGTTCTTTTCATGCTCCTTAAGCTGTCTTGAGGCATAAGCTATCACCCGCTCGCCTTGCATCAGCACACAACCCAGTCCCGGACACGAGGCATCCGTGATATAGCGTAAATGGGCGGTGCGGAGCTGGAATTGTCGGGATAGGTGCCGATACCAGCCTTGCTTTCAACGTCCGGAAACATTTCTCGCACTCATCCGACCATATGAATTTCTGCCCTTTTTGGTTAACTTGGTGAGTGGAACAGCAATCTTGGAATAGTTCTCCACAAACCTTCGTAGTAACCAGCCAAGCCCGAACCGTGAATTTCGGACGTCTTGGTGCCTCCCAATTGACTATGGCTGAGATCTTCTTTGGGGTCTACCTTGATACCTTCAAGTGACACCACGTGACCAAGGAAGGCCACTTCATCTAACCGAACTCGCATTTCTTGAATTTTGCATACGCCTTTTCTTTCCTCGATCTCGTAATGCGGCTCTGAGATGCACCGCATCGTCTCATGGTCCTTGGAGTATACAAGGATATCATCAATGAAAACTATAACCGATGTATCCAACATGTCATGGAATACTCGGTTCATTAATTCCATGAATGATGCCGGTGCGTTAGTCAATCCAAAGGACATCACAAGGAACTCGTAGTGTCCATACCGTGTCCTGAAGGCGGTCTTTGGAATGTCCGAGTCCTTAATCTTTAGTTGGTGATACCCGGACCTCGGGTCAATCTTTGAAAACACACTTGAACCTTGTAGCTGATCAAACAAGTCATCTATTCTAGGTAGTGGATACTGTTCTTGATAGTGAGCTTGTTCAACTCTCGATAGTCCATGCACGGCGCACACCGCCATCCTTTTTCTTTACAAAGAGCACAGTGCTCCCCAAGGTGAGATGCTTGGTCTTATAAACCCCTTGTCCAAAAGTTCCTGCGGTTGGGTTTTTAATTCTTTCATTTCAAGTAGGAGCCATCCCAGACGGAGCCTTAGACACAGAGCGCCACCCCCGGTAGTAAGTCTATCACAAACTCGGTAGCCCCGTCAGTGGTAACCCTGGTAGTTCTTCCGAAACACATCGGGGAACTCCCGTAACGACCCGGATGTCTTCCAATTTCGGTGTTTCAGCGGTCACATCAACCACCGACACAGATATCCTACTCCTCCTTTCTCTAAGCACCTCTTTGCTTTTAAGGCTGAGAGTATGAGCTTCCTCTTTCTTGGCAACTTAACCCCTTTGAACTGGAACTCCTTCCCATCGCTGTCCTTGAGCATCAACTTCTTCTCAACACATAGCAGGTTTCTTCGAGTGTTTAGCTAACCAGTCCATTCCCGAATAACATCAAAATCGACATCTCCGGTTGGACTAAATTGGCTTCAAGTTCTCGTCCCTCAATACACACTGGGCAAGGTCCATAATAGTCTTCTAATACCACCTCGATCCCCATTGGTGACCGAACTAGTAGACTTGGTTGTAAGGTCTTGATGGGATGTCCAAGCCCTTTCCCGAAGGATACTCGAGACAAATGAATGAGTGGCCCCGAGTCAAACGGGACCCTTGCGGGTATCCCCGCTATATTTTTACTGTTCCCGAGGTTGTAAAATTTCCTTTTTAGCTTTAAATATGCAACAAATAATGCAACAATTTAGGAGGAAGTGTAAAATAATACCCGTAACCACATCCGGTGATGCGGCTGCCTCCTCGTAGTAACGGCATATACCTTGCCCCAACTGCTGTTCCTTCTTGGGTTGCGGGCTTGATCGGCATAGTGCCCCACTTGTTGACAGTTGTAGCACTTGACGTTAGGGGCCGGCCCGTTGCTTGCGAGGCCATTGCGGGAGCTGCTTTGGGAGGTATGGTACTAACTTGTGGCCTGAATGGACGATATGGCCTGTTGCCTCGTCCGCCTCCACCTTGGAATTCGGTATTCGGCCTCTTCAAACCTACATTGCGGGCCACAAAGCTGTCCCTCCGGCTTGACTCAATGACACGAGCCACTGTACAGCGTCATTGTAAATGACCAAACCTCGACCTATAACATGTTCTCCGATTGTGCCCCGCAAGTCCCATGGTAAAACGGTGAGTCTTAGTCTCTTCCTCTTGCATCTTTGGTGGGAGCGAAGAAGAACAACTCCTCATACTCTGGCGATATGCCTCTACAGTCATCCGTGATTCTTTAGATTTAGGAATTCCCCTCTCCATCCGGTCACGGAAACTCCTGGGGAATACTTGTCGAAAAATGACTCTTTGAATATAGGCCAGGTGATAACCTGGTGCTTGGTTTCCAAGTACCTACGAATGGAATTCCACCACCCATTGGCCTCTTCCTTCAACATGTGAGTAGCATACAAGACTTTATCCTCATCCTGACAGTCCAACAACCTGAAATTTTTCTCCATCTCTGCTATCCACTGTGCTGGCCACGGTGCTTTTCCGCACTTCCCCGTAAAAGTGGGTGGTTTAAGTTTCAAGAATCCATCCACTTTGCCTTAGCAAGGCTGTTCCGAGCATACGGCGCCCTGTCCATACCACGTGGCTGATAAGCGTAGCCACCCCGATTGCCTCCCGATAGCCACCATAGTGTGCACCTGGATATGGACCCCGATACGTCCCCCGATACCCTCCGTGGTCCCGATTATATCTTGGTGTGCCGGTAACCGGGTGAGGCTCGGTGCGGGTGGTTCTTGCTGTGTTGGTATTCCAAAGGTACTGTGTTACCCCCACGAGTGTTGCTTGAACATTTCTGCTACTGGTGACCGGCTACTTAGATCTTTGGTACGGGCTCGTGGTCCGAGCATTTTGGTTATCTCTTCGAAGAACTTCTTTTCTTGTGCCGCCATACTAGACATGAAATTTTCCATCTTTGTTTCCGAGCTTGAAGATGGCTGCCCCCGGAATGGCGACTCTTCACTTGCCCGCCTTAGATTCTCGGATGCGTTCGGGGGTTCTGCTCTTCCCCACTTATCCTCTCTTCTTGCCCTTCAGAATTCTCGCACCTGAACTCCCGTCTACCGCGGCGTCCTTGGCGATGGCGTCAGCGGAAACCTACGACCATTACCTCTTGCCATTGGTACTTTACTCTACCTTGTAAGAACCTGAATACATCAACACACATGGAGCAATTTAGAAAAATGTATCCCAACAATTTATAGCCTCAACATGTGCGTCTAGTATTTAACAAGAGTGGCAAGGAAAGAGAAAGAGTAACAGAAAGTAATCAGGCTAAAATTTCAAATTTACTCGATAACCCTCTTTTCACCAACTTACACCGTCATAGGGTCGAAAAACCCTCCGTTCATAAGGTTTTGATATCAATTTGTACAATCCCAATACCTCCGGGGTTTCATGGCAAGGTACCGGACTTTCGGGAAGAAAAACCCCTTTTGCCCATACCGGTCGGACCATACCGGCTGGGAGGTACCGGTCGCGGGATAGCGCAACCGGGTATACCTCCACGGCGAGTACCGGTCGCACGGTACCGCAGGGGTACCGGTCGCAGGATAGTGCGACCGGTATACCTCCGCAGCGGTACGGTCGCACGGTACCCGTAGGGGAGGTACCGGTCGCAGGATAGTGCGACCGGTATACCAAAAGAGAGAAAAATCTCTTTAAAAGTCGCGATTTTTCTTGTCTTTTCCTCATTCTCTCTTTGGTTTTCTCTCCGGTGGCGATTTCTCTCCGCTCCTCCGAGCTGCTACAGTGCATCCGGAGTCCTAAGAATCGGTTCTCACTCTTGCAAGAGTCTCCACGTCGACTAAAAAAGGTAAGCTTCTTCTCCCTTTCCCTCTTTAGATGATTTTTACATCGTCTTTTTACCCAAAACCTAACTTTTCTCAAATCGAAGAATTCCAACCGTGGAAAACTCTTATTGTTGCTTGGAAAAGGTTCTTGGGGTCCCTCTGAGTGAAACCCCTCAACCTATTTGGAGTTCCATCGGTTGGTTTGCAAGAAATCAACAAAATCGATTTTTAACCTAGGTTTTGGGAAAAATTTCGATTTTCTTGAATTTGCTTGATTTCTCCCAATTTTTCACCTGATATGCCTATGTTTGGTTTGATGGAAGAGAGCGGGGGTTACATAAGTCCTCCTCCCAAACTTTTGGGTGAGTTCGAGGCTTTTACACCATTTACCGGCCGTTACTTCGCCGAAATTTCTCAAAATTTAATACTAACCGTTACAATTTCTTGATTTCACAGGGTTATATATATTCCACACTTCAAGGAGACGTTCCATCAAACACAATGAGCAGCACGCCTCCCCCAGCCACCTCGTATAACGAGAGGTATTTTCGTTCCCGACGGCCGCCTCACGGTTTGATCGGTTTCAAGTCCAAGAACATAGAATCCGGCGGGACGTCAACCTGGAGCATCTCCATCGCTTTGATGTAGCGTCGGCATTTGGGATTTTGGGGTGGTTACCCGGTCATTCAAGATCGAGAACGCACCTGCCCAAATCTGGTAAAGCTATTCTTCTCCAACCTAGAGGTGGAAGGAGATGTGGATGGCCGGGACAATGCTAGAAGTCTGCGCATCACAAGCTATGTGAAAGGGGTGGTGATCTCCTTCAACACAAGAAAGCTAGCCGTTCTACTTGGGGTTCGGACGATGGGGACCTTGTTTCTTGTGCCCCTGGGGTCAAAGGGTACCTTGATGAGTACACCGGGCGATGATAGCGCGCAGATACTAATACCAGGACGGGTTATGTCGGCCTCAAATCTTTATCCCTTACCTCGCCTATATTGCCGGATCATTCAAACATAATATCGTCCCTCGAGTGGGCATTATGGAGAGGTATCTCGGTTGACCCCAGTTCATTACCTACGGCGTTGCCTCCGGTACGGGTTTGTCCCCGCCCTACCCGATCATGCGGGTTATGATCAACTGCGGCGATGCCCCGATATGTCGGGTAATCTTCCATATGGTAGGTTGATCACGGCACTTCTACGGCGTTTGGGTGTCGGTATGCGGGGAGAAGCACCTAGGGAGGTGACCATGAACTCGGATATTGATGTCGAGGCCATCTACAAGATGCGGATGGACACCCTAGAGCTCGGTGATGAGGAGTTACCGAGGCTCGTCCCCTCCTACCCGAAACCATGCGGCTCTTGCCGCAGCAGCGGATGCGAAGCGGCAGATGTCGCCGAGATGGGGGACGATGAGGACACCCACATGGAGGACATCCCAGTACCCGCACCTCAGCATTCACCAGCGGAGAGTCTTCCGGGCCGTCGGACCCCAGGACATCTAGGTCTGATCCCATTCCCGAACCAGCGGGTACACGTCGACTACGGCACCACCACGTCCCTCTACAAACCCTACGGGTGCCGGCACTTCTAGACCCGTTCCAGTTCGAGATCGGCTAGGCGCATGCCGCTCTTTGTTCCACCCCCTTCATCTTTAGACCTTTCGATTCGCATGCTCACTCGAGCTCGGGGACACCCGAGAGTCATCCCGGATACTCGGAGAGACATCCCGGTCTCACACGAGAGATGGGTCAGGAGTTGGGGCGCCGGCACGCGACTACGGTCACTCAAGACCAGGTCCCCCCTTGGCTCGGGGAGGTATACGAGCGAGACTATGATATAACAGACCCGGTCCCATCCAGCCCGCTACACCACCATAGCCCGACTAGATTTTTTTTTTTTTTTTTTTTTCTTTGATGTTTCACGCTTTTATTTTGTTAATAGAGTAACCGTCCGACCCGTGGACCGTACTGAGAGTACACTTTGTATTTATTTATGTTCTCATAGTAAAAGAGTTAGTTGGTATTGTTTAAAACTTCGTTGCTTAAAAATTTCTCTTCATTATTAGTATGTTATGCAATCTTTCTTATGTCTCGGGCATCAAACAAGCTTATGGTGTGTTCTTATTAATATTTTATTAATTTTTCCTAACTCGACTCATTGGACACGGATGGCTTGAAGAATGATTAGCTGGACAGAGCCTAGGGCTCGATACCAAGTTGTCACACCCCAATTCCGCTGAACCGGAAGTGTGAGTGAACCGGTATTAAACCACGGTTCACACCGGGATCTCGAAAGACCGTGTCAACCAATCATCCCCGAGCGGACCATCAAAATTCGGAGTAATACTAGCAGTGAAATAATATATCAATGAGCTGAACTAAATAATAAATTAAAATAATTAATCCAGTTATTCCATCATCCATCGAATTTAAATAATATTTATTTACAAGCTTTAAATTGAAAATAATCAAATCAAAGAGGAAAGACACGGAAGGAGCACTCGCATAACGCATCATGCTCGTCCTCCACACTCTGTGTCTCTAGGGCAGCCATCGTCATGTAAGGCCGGGGCGGTCACGTAGTCCTCCACCGTGTACCCCGCATCCAAATCTGAAAAGAGAGATATATATATCGGGGTGAGCTACCACACAGCTCGGTAAAGCACAAGACCAATGCAACATCCACATGCATGAGTTAACATTACACTTTGGGCCGGTATAACTTGCAATTGTGCTATGGTAAGGTTTAGCGGCCACCGCACCTCCATGCACGAGTGTGAGCACACCCAATAGTGGGGCTCCTACCACACTACCATTGTTGCCCCACATCACTCACTCCGGTATAAAGATAGGACTCGAGTCCGGGCGGGCGGGAAGAACCACAATCCCACGTCCCTCCTCCCGATACCCCATACCGTACCAATACCTAAACCCCTATTGGCAAGGGCTTGCAAGTGGGTTCCGTTTCTAACCAGTCCTAGATGTCAATACAAGTAGGCTCCATCCTAGTACAGCCGTCTACGGCATAGGGATAGAGCTAGAGCGTGCAGGCCGGGCTGGAGACCACAATACCTCACCTCCCCCTGATACCCTACCCGCAACAAGCATACCAAGATGGAACTATACGCAAGTAGGCCCTATCCCAACATCGCTCCCTATGGCATAAGGATAGAGCTAGAGCGTCATGGCCAGGTCAACGTCGACATCGGAGATCACCATGCCACATCACTGCGGCCAGATCAACGTCAACATCGGAGACCACCTGCCATAACCTCCCCCTGATACCCCACCCATACCAAGCATGCTAAGATAAGGTGCTACTGAAAGGCGTCGGAGTGAGGAATGATCCCAGGCCCCCGGCCCTTCCCATTCCACACTCCAACTAAAACAAACACATGTCTAACATCCATCACACCTAGCATATGAAATGCATGAACAGATAAATCAAATAGAATTTACACTACATGACATGTGATATGCACAATCATCAAACAAGCATATAATTTGATACGGAAAATTAAAAGAGCTCTCTAAGGTTTATTATTAAATCTTTAATTTAAGTTTCAGGTCTTGTCCCTTACCTGACGCGTGGTGTTAATCCTTTTCGGCGTCAGAAGTTTCACATACAAGTCCTACACAACCATATTTTCATGTTAAATTCCATTTATTAGAGTTTTAGAAGCCAAAACCTGGCTTTCCCAAACAAAAAGGGCTAAAAAACACATACCGGTCTCGCACATACCGGTTGAGTGCGACCGGTATGGTGCCAGCGGTATACACCGCGGCCCATACTGCGGGATTTTCCCAAGGATATACCCTACGGCGTGATTTTCCGAGATCGAGGTCTCCACGGTAGCTCCCTAAGGTTTCACCTATCATCTGCTAAGGTCCAGTCTCCGAAGGGTCCTACGGATCTTGGCTAGAATGCCAAAAACCAACCAGATCCGAAAGAAAGACGAAATGAATCTAAGCCTTTTCCATCGGGGATCTCACGCCGCCGCGGCTCCGATCCGATAAACAACCCTACGGGAAGGATAGAGCACTTTACCGGTAGCGGTTGTCGGTTAGGCGGCAGTTCCTCCACCGACGGCTCCTTCCTTGGCGGCGCCTCAACTCCTTCTCGAACAAAGGGGTTCACGAGCGTCTCCCCCTCTATTAATAGAGGGAGGCCGTCCAAAACACGCTCCCCCCTCATATGGAAACTTTAAGTTTCCATTTTTGGGAGAAACACAGCTCCGAACACATACCGGTCTCGCACATACCGGTCCGCAGGATAGCGAGACCGGTATAGTGCGACCGGTATGCCATACCGGTTGCGAGGATAGTGCATCCGGTATGGTGAGACCGGTATGGGTGAGACCGGTATGAACTTAGCTAATTTTACACATTTTTCATACCTGAAAATTGATTGGTTCTTCACCCGGCTTCTTACACGGTCCCTTGCCCGGCTTCGCTTTCCGGTCCGGTTATGATTGGGGCACCTGTCATCGCATAAAACCATGGTTAAACCGGGTTTTAAAGCACGGTTCTTACAAGGATGGTCTGGCTGCCTAGGTTGCTGGCCACCTCAGGTGGGATCCACCTGGTCCCCACCTACTCTCTCTCCTCTTTTTCTCTACTTTCTCACTCTTCTTCCTCTCTCCTCTTCTTTTCTTTCTTCTATATGTCTTCATTTTCTCTCTTTAATTTTCTTCTGTTCTTGAACTTTTGCCATTGTTTGTTCTTGAACTTCTACCATTGCACCATGTACAGTCACCTTGTCAGCGGGACCTTAGTGGGACCCACAGACACTCTTTCTCTCTCCTCTTTTTCTTTCTTCCTTCTCTCTCCTCATCTTCTCTCTCTTCTTTCTCTGCATTTCTTTCACCTTAACTGTTGCCACTGTATTTCTCTCTCTACAATTGGTCTCTCTCATCATCTGTTATGCCACACCATCATTGGAATTTCAGTGGGGTCATGTGCCAGATCAATGGAGCCCACACACTCTCTCTCCTCCACAGCACTGAACAAGTGTCCCAGATACAACCATGCTAACTGAGACTCTGCCATCTGAACATAGCCACTTATAATGCGTTGCCAACAATGACAACAACCCAACAAACTTGCCAAGGTTCCAACATTTTCCACGATAGAAAGATATAATTTTTTCGGGAATAATTTCGACGATGGAACATAGTTTTCCCTTGGGAAAAATGGTTTTTTTTTTTTAAACATTTCACTACTACCCTATTGATCAGTACAAAATGCACATAATTAAAAATCCTATAAAAACTTGATATTAATTGTAAAATTCTGAATACAACTATACAGTCAAGCTCATATTAATTACAAAATTCTAGAACAACTACCATATAGTTTGGATATCAAAATGGATCTTTAGTCTTCCTCCTCTTCATCATAAACATGCATTATATCTCCTTTAAATACTTGAAAATCTAAAGCAAATTATGAAACAAACTGCCAACTTGGAAATTATTGTCAGGTATAAAGTAGGCGTATTGTTTCTATTCCTAACCCAGTTACCTAAGATGAGTTGTGTTGAACCATTTATGAAGTGCATTTGCTAAATACTAAGTATGTAATTAGCTAAGTGGCACAGTACCACAGTTGTTCAAATAACCATGTGGACTCAATACTTTGGAACTTGGAAGTTTGAGCCCTATTCTTGATATCTTGACTCCTAAAGCTAGATCATAGTGAAGTTTTGGAACATTAACCATGCATAACATTTAGTATGGTTCACAATGGGAACTTGAAAAGGAATTGACCTCGAAATTAAACATTACAAACATAATGGACGGCCTCATTCCAATTATGTCAGCAGTTTCCAAACCCAACAAACAGCAATAATGAAATCACTATAAAATAGAGGGATTAGCATTTCATCTTAGATATACAAACTAAGATAAAATAGAGGGATTAGCATTTCATCTTAGATATAAAAACTAAGGAAGGAACCAATATAGCTAATGCAAACCCTGTCACCAAATCCACAAATACAAAGCCTAAGTATAACAAAGAAAAAAGATCACCCTAGCAATGGATGGATAGAAAGAACTATATGTAGCAACAAATAGCTAGACATGACTTTCAATGAAAAATAATATAAGCCAGTATCTATCGGATTTGTGAACAAAGAGCTTCACAAGAATGTAAGTCCACCCCCAAGCAAGATAATAAGATAAAAGAGTAAGGAAAATAATCAAGACAAAAGGTTGAACTAGATCTTATAAGTCAGTATCCCTTAAATCCAACTGGACATGCAGTATAAACAAAGGTACTAAGTTTCCAACAAGCTGAATATAAAAAATTATAGGGAATTTACTCAGACACCCCCCCCCCCAAAAAAAAAAAAAAAAAAAAACTCCCCCCTTGACAATTTGTTTACTACACAAAATTACTTTTTGTCCTTTGGACTTAGAGTCTACTACCTTCTTCCTAACAATGTTAACTTAAATATTTAATAGACAAAAATACCCTTCAAAATTACAATAATAAAAAGACAACTTAAAATCGATAAAACAACTTATGTTCCTGACAATTTAATGGCAGGATCATCATCTTCCAAACTAGCCTCCTCCTTCATCCCTCACTCAAGTGTCTCTCAAGTCTGGGTACCATGCCGCATCAAAGCTGGATAAAGGAGATGCATGTAAGGCTTCAAAATTTGTAATGGAGGAAGGTGTCGAGTTGGTATTTGCTGGTAACTCGGGTTGAATCGATTGTAGCAGTTGATAGCTGTCTGATTTGTTCTATGACAAATCAGACAAGACACTTTGGGAGACAGCAATAAGGGGGGCTGATGCTATTGGTGGTATTGATATCCACCATGACCAAGAGTGGTGTTATATCCCACGTCCACAGCCTCAGTTGGTACTATGGCTACGTCCACGATTGTGGTTAGCAGATTGGGAGCTAGACCCTTTGGCAGCAATGTGTGCTTCTACCAAGGGTAACTCCATATGAGAGCTACGTTGGTCTTTAAGTAATTCTTGGCTTAGTAAGAGGCCAATGAAATCATTCAAAGGAAGGGGGTTAAGGCGAGTAGTGACTAATGTGACAAATGAGCCATACTCCGAGTTCATACCACAAAGGATGCTTAGCACTACATCCTAATCAGATACAAGATGTGCAGCAACAGTAAGATTGTCCACTAAAGTTTTCACCTTCTGAAGAAATCTATCATAGAAAGAGTACCTTTCTTTAATTGGAAGAGGTGATGTTTGAACTGCATCACTCCCGCTTGAGACTGAGATGCGTACACCTTTGCTAAGGTGTCCCACACAGCTTTGGAAAAAGTGAGACCAACAATTTGGGCCAAAGCACCTTCTATGAGAGATGATACAATCCAGCTAAGTATAATTTGGTCTTGCTTTCTCCACGCAAGGTAGGCAGGATTTGGCAAAGTCATTGTTTGGGAAGATGATTCCATAGAAGGAGGAAGGGTGTGGGTGGGTGATGGTTGTACCATCAATAAAGCCAAAGAAATCATGGGCATAGAGAAGGGGAAGGAATTTGTGATTTAAACAATAAGTAGTTGGTGCAGTCTGTTCTACAACAGGAAGCAAGGAATTTGTGATTTAAACAGTGAGTATTTGGGGTTTCGATATCTTATATCATCCTATTCTAAAGCTCTAGGAATATGCAAAGCTGATTCAGCTTATTGCTAATGATTAAAAAAATGTTTGAGCTATCTCTTGGTAAAACAAATTTTTTTTTTTTCATGTTGCATTGTTTATTCGTATTTGTTTCAGATGGATTATGAAAAAGGTGTGAAAGAATCTTATTGTTGGACCGAGAAGAGGATAAAGTTACTAATCGATGTTGCTAGTTGAATTCATCTTTTTTTCAAAAGATGGTTGGGCTTCGATATTAAAAGAATATAACAAAAAATGCAAGAAGCATATAACCCTACAACAACTCAAAAATAAATGGAACGTTTTGAAAGTAATATGGGTTTATGGTTGTATTAAAAAATAGGACTAGTGGTTAGGGGTGGAGCATAAGTTTAGGAAATATCGATCCACCAAATGAAGAACACTGGAATGCTTTCATAAAGGAATTAACTCCTCAAATTGCATACCTAACTTTGATTTGTAATTTAATCCTAAATAATTTTTTATGGAAACATATCTATGGGAAGCAGTTCAAGAATGTCTCTCTATGTAATGAAGAAGAACTAAAAGAATTAAAACATGGTGTTGTTGCTAAGGGTGAAAGTGCAATTTGCACCAATAATGATAACCCACCAGCCTCACCAAGGAGGGGGTCTACTTCCAACAATGCAATAAACCTGGATGCCAATGACTCAAGTGTCGATGATGATGTCTCTCCAGTTGAGATTTTAATATGAAAAAGAAGGTAAATAAGCAAAAGAAGAAAGGGAGAGATATGGAACCATCATCATCCAAGAGGTCGAGGAGTGATCATCATAATTGTGATATGAGTGAAACATTTGAGGAAATTCTTGTTCTAGAAAAGAGAAAAGTAGACATGATGATTGGAGCAAATGTTGATTACATATTTCCTGTGGCTTATCAGATTCTTGACACGTTGGAAGGTATTGAGATTGGTAACAACCGACATGTGATTGCTTTGGAGATACTCAAGGACCGAAACAAAATAGAAGCATTCATTTCAATGAATAAATTGACTCGCATGCCAAGGCTTCTTAGAGCAATTAACAAGAAAGAAAGAGAGGATCTAATGTGAAAATATTTTATAGTTGTTTTGGTTAAACCCTATTATGTGTGGATGATTTCTTATTATTGGAACAAAGAAGATAGATTCATTGTAAGGTCTTTCTCTATTTTCTTCGATATGATATTATAAAAATATTATTGCTAGAAAAACATTTATACTATCTAATCAATTTGACAACTAGACAAACCTATTTGTATACTTTGAAGTATGTCCCATTTTGTGTTTTTTGGGTCATTTTGTTCAAATATTGTTATAGATGAATTTCTAATAAAAAGCAATAAGTAAAAAGGTTTTGTGTACAACCATATCACTTCAACTACTAAATATAGGAATGAAGAGAGTGTATAATAATATTTTTGTCCCTCTACTGGACAAGACATAAGACACTTGTCAAGTGAGGACCATGACTTAAATGAGAGTTGTTTTTTCTCAATGGGCAAAGTTTGGAATTTAAAATTTTTGAAACTCATGTGACTTAAAATGGTTAAGGCAGTCTAATGTTAAACTTGTTTTGAAACCCCAAATGTCACTTTTTAAAGATGAGGTACCCCAAACATCTTTTTCTCAAAAATTGGATGCCTCGGATATAAAGTACACATTAAAGCAAACCAAACATATTTCTTATTATATAATGAATTATGTCTAGAGGTACCAAACGGTTATTATTTATGACTCGTAATTTAATATCATAATTGATTTATCACAAATAACTCATTATTAAAAGGGAATTTTTATTGTAACAAGGGTTTGTTATTTTTCCAAATGCCACAAGGAACGTATTTGCAACATGGGCAGATAATGTGTCCATTCCAACCGTTGGATAAAGTGAACATGGTCTAGATTACTTACATTTCGAATTTCAAACTCTAATTCAATTAAATACCTTCTATGTATTGGCATGCATCCCATGTATATCTATGCATGTGTACGAGTACTTTAAATATTACTATAACACTTCTCAAGTTGGAATGGGTTAGATTATAAAAATGGTTTAAATGAATGATCCAAATTTGTTTTGTTATATTTCCAAACGTAAAAAATACTTGTTACAATAATAACAACCCTTAACAAAAATATAAACTATACCAAAGAGGCCTAGGGTACTTACCCTGTTTTATATCATCATACCACTTTTGTATCCTTTGGTGGAAGTCACTACTAGTAATTTTTTTCAATCCTTTTAATCTCGCTTGCCATACTTCCATATCTTTTTCATTTCCGTTTAAGAGAAAAGAAACCAACTCTACTAGATTTGATGGCAATCCTTCCGTCAACTGTACCACATCAACGCAAAACTTTGTATAATCTTCCAAAAATTGGTGCTGTGAAAATGCATGCCAACTAAAGAGTTCAAGGGATTGCTTTTCATCCAATTTTTGAGGGCGGTATATTTTAGCTTCATCAACTTTATAAGACAATTTTAGAATTTTCTCTTCTCTACTTGTTATGATGATTTTACTCCCACGATCAAACCAATTGAATTCAATAGCAAAAGCTATGAATTGGTCCTCAAAATCAACACCATCAAGAATAAGAAGAACTTTTTCTCCTTCAAGCCTTTCTTGTATCAATTCTTTTCCTTTAGCAACATCCGATATCAAAACATCACCTTTTTTGGAGATGCTCTTAATAAGTTGCTTTTGTAGATTTTGTAAACCATTTTCTGCTTCTTCTCCGATGTTTTCAAGAATACATGTCTTATCAAATTCTCTAGAATAGCGTTTGTGGAGAGCTTTTGCAATAGTTGTTTTTCCAATGCCTCTCTCACCATAGATACCAACAAATGCATCACCATCGGAGCGAAGTAGTTTATCAATCTCTTCTACATGGGCAGATAATCCAACAGGATACTCAACAACAGCGAAGCAACTTGATTCAGTCAAGACCCATTCGACAACTAAGTTGACTAACTCTGATTGATCCCTGCAACAATTTCACATCAGGAAAGAACAATATAATAACTGAGGTTTAAAGTTCTAGTGGAACAAAAAAATTGACTAATAAAGGTTTTTCCTTGAAAAAAAGAAACAAGGAAAACTACTTTACAGGGAGAGTTTTGTCTAGGAAGGGTTCCTAAATGGTCCACTCTCATTGTGCCAAATGGACAGATGACATGGAAACTTTTGTCTACATGGGAATAGTTATACAGCATATGAATTAGCCACGTCAATTCAATTATGCAAATAGCCCCAATTAATATCTATGCATTCTTGGATTCTTGGCATTTCGTTTATGTCCATACATTCTCCCACAGTCTCTATTAGTTTTATTTTCCACTTGGCAAATTTTGCATGGGAAAATTTCACCTATTTCGTGATTGATTTCACACGCATCCCCCATCGTTAAGTTGACTAACACAAAATACAAATTTACCCAATCACCCTCCCTAATAACTTGACAATCAAATAACAATTTGGGAATCTGGTCAAAAGAAAAATAAAATGAGTGTTTAAGAGGGTATGATAGTAACTAAACAAATTTGAATGGATAGTTTTATCATTAGAAAACAAATAAGAGGATGCATGAAATTAATCGAGAAATTAGAGGTTAGACGACTTAAAAGCAAAAACAGGGAGGGGGGGTGGATGAAAATTTTCCATTCTGTTTTATGGCCCGAAACTTCATGGGACAGATATTTGGGAAATTATCCCTTTTTTTTTAACTTCAAAAATCTAAGAGGCGGGGAGGGGGAACTATCTCATAAAGAGAGGCCAGAGCATAATCTGGAAGATACCATGCCCATACATGTTGGATTGATGGGGATCCTTAGATCAGTATGCAAGATAATCAAATAACCAATTTAGCTTTTAATTCCGTCCCCAGATCTTAAGCCTAAGAAATAAGATATTATATGAGGTTTTTTTGTATAAATCTTTCAATAAAAAAATATGACAAACAGAAAGAAAAAAAAGATACGATTATTGAAAAGAAATTGAAGTTTGAAGGATTCAGAATTACCCATTTACATCCTTCAGTTGGTATCCCAATATTCCTCCTACCACAGTCAATGCGTTCTTCCATCTCTTAAGGGTTTGCTCATCATTTCCCTTCTCGTGGTTCTCAAACGATGCTTCAATAATTCCTGTCTGATTTCTAACATCTTCTGCCTCGACATCGAAGAAGATGGGAAGAATTGTTTGACCTTGAGATTTATAGCATTCAACCATCTCAGTCAGTTCCCTGAGGCAACATTCGCTTTCAGCATAGCCTTTGGAGATGACTGGAATCAAGATTTTGGAACTTCGGATTATTTGGAATAGGTTTGGAAGCATCTCTCTTCTCAACAGGTTTTCGCTATCTATAAAAGCATCAATTTCTTTTTTTTTCAGAGCACTGTGAAGGAAACCGATGAAATTATTGCGAGTATCTACACCCCTGAAATTGATAAACACTTGATAAGAACCATCATGTGCCATCATTATGAAGTTGCAGTTATTGTTGCAAAGAGATCGAAGAAGAAGAAGTTGCGGTTACACTTGCAAAGGGAGGAAGTTTGAAGTTGCAGGAGCTTTTCATTCAATCAATTATTCATTCCTCTTTAAGGAAATGGGGTTTGATGGCCTGACTGATCATTATGAAAACACCAACCGGGCAGGACGATGAATGGGTAATTAAATAATTATTAATACTAATCACAATCATCCCTAGTTTGACTTTTGTTTTTTTAATAAGATTACCTAACTTGACAATTAATATTTTGTTTTTGTTTATGTCTTTCTATATATATGTCGGTGATTGACTGATGCATTTTCATAAGAAAAAAAATATATAATAAAGCAAAAGGGTTTCTTATATATTAATATTTACGCAAGGTTTTATGGATTGTTTTGGACGACTCATTTAGTTGTGTCATGTGGGTTGGTAATATTAAAATTCTAATCATTCTTACATGATTATGGTTATATAAATTCATATATCTTTCTTGTTCTTATCTTTAGCATTGTTGCGTGGATTTGTAATGGGATCCGTATCGATTGTAGCCAAAACTAACATGATCTTGATTTGGATCGATAAAAATCAGTCGGTATTGGCTTTTTAATATTAAAAAATTAAACAATTTAAATTACAAATGATTGTCACATAGCAATTAAATCCCTGAATAGTTAATATGCCTCAGAAATAAATAAATAAAACGCATCAAACTCCTATAACTATGGTCATCACTTTCTTGTAGTCTTGGATTTTTAGAAGTTTTAAATAGAGAAAACCTGTTATTTTTGCCCTTTTTCGCTGCATTCCATGTGCATGTTTTGGGAATTTGGAAACTGTAAGGAATCCTATGCTTTTATTCATGATGAGGCAAAAGAAAGGTCGTGCCTGCAATTAAATTATTTCTTTGAATTTATCGATCTTCATGTTTTTACGTGTGGGCTTTGAATGGGTAATTGCATCATTACAACTGCCATCATGTGCGGCAATGAAATTGCAATTACAATTGCGAAGAGAGGAAGCTATTCCGAAGTTGCAGTTACAATTGCAAATGGAGGAAGTCTAAAGTTGCGGGAGTTTTTCATTCAATGAAGGCAGCAACCAGGGTAGGAAGATGGAAAATTAAATAATAATTAACACACCTATCAACAAATTAACTTTTTTTTTTTAATTGGATATCAAGACTGATTTCCAAGATTTGAAGTCTCTTCAAATTCTTAAATCTCCAAATTGTTGTATATAATGGGTGAACACTGAGCCCGGTTCGGGAGAGGTGTATGAAAATGGTATAAAAATGGCCACTTCCACTGACCATTCCTCTTTCTTAAAGTTGGAGAAAATTTAGGAGAAAACCCGTGATTTTATCCTTTTTTAAAGTTGGGAGACTTCAGGGTGACTTTATGGTTTTGGGGGATCCTATGTTATATTATTCTTGATGAAGACAAAAGGAAGGTCGGTGCTGCAATTAAATTCATTTTTTTAGATTTATAACTTTTATTTTTTAAATAAATAGATATTTTATTAAATCCAAGAATATTCAACAATTTCTTTTTTTATTTTTTTTCGAAGTACTCTTTAACCTTTTTCCTTTGTATATAAATTCATATAGACTCATAATTTCTGTCTAAATAATATTTTACATGAAATATTTTCTTCATACAAAATTTTCTAATTTTTCAGTGCATTATTTTGCATTTAATATTAAAATAAATATTGAAAAATCTTATTTTACATGAAATGTTTCCTTTTTTTAATATTTTACAAGAGAACAAACAAAGCTTTATTGAAAAAGATTTAAGCAAAGCAAGAGCTTCAATCCAAACAAATTGTGATCTATGATTTTTTGGTTTTTCTGATTATCCTGATTGTAAATTATGTTTTGTGCATAACTGCTTATAAGCTTGATTTGGATTATCGAGCCAACCAATGCATGGCAGGTCCCGTTCCACTGAACCTATGTGTTCCTTTCGTGGGATTCGTCACCGTCCATGGGTGTATTAGGTACAAATAATTCCAATCAATAAAAACATACACCATGTTTGATATGGTATCGAGCAATGGGAACGCAACATGTTGGCCCATGCTAGCAAACCAGCTGTTAGGGAGAGTGCGACCATTGGTCTGCGCAGGCCTAAGACCAGTGGTACGTTTGACCTCTTAGCAAATAATGTACCGAGCATGCATGCAGCATTTATTGTACAGATAGCATACCGAGTACGAAGGTAAACCCATGGCACCAACCATACCATCTAATAAGAGAACCTGATACATCAATATACACCTTACTCCATTAGTTGCGAAGGTAAACCCAACTTGTCCACAAGCAGCGTGCTGAACATGCAAACATGCCAAACACACATCCACCCACGGTCCCACACCCTGCTTGAGTCTAGGAAAAATCTTATCATTGCTACTGTTATAAACAGATCTCAGCCACACAAGATCAAGGTTAGAAATCTTTTACAACCATTACACTCTTAAGCTTTCTACTGCCTTATTCATCTCATCGGCTCGTACCTTATCAAGCCGTCCTCTTATAATCTGTTGCTTACTGTTTAAATCATGACTTAAGCATCAAAGCGAACACATGGCCTAGAGCCCAACCCCCCTTTGTTCACTTGTCCATGTTTTCTGCAAGTTATCTATCCCCAAAGGATCATGTATGTAAAGTCTAGTAGGAACACGGTGTGACCCACCTATGCGACCCACTAGATATAGATGATAATGGATCCTCGTGGAGAGTACACGTACCGTGCGAATGAACCCTCCTCATGATTATCATTTTGAGCATCAAAAAATACATACGCCGATAACACAACAACATAAAATACGTAGGTGCATGCAGAGGAACAAGTGATTGTTTATGCTAAAACCCATATGGAGGATTGATTGGTCATTCCACATTTTGATTTACCTCAATTATACGATCTATCATTATTGGACTTCTAGTATTTTCGGCTACCATTACCCAAAAAAAAAAAAACTGCTACCAAATTCAAGAAGGCTAATATCCATTGGTGCAGGAACCAGTAGGATTTCGACCATATGCTCAATTATGGGTAGGGGTACTAAGTGGTTCGTCCGGGTCAGTTTTGGTCTTACTCAAGCCGGTTTCGAGCTTTTGAGGGGCAGCCTGAAATGTGTCCAATTAAGATTTAGGCTAGGTGGACTGCACTGTACACGTTAGTTAACGAATAGGCCTGGTGTTGATTTGTTATTGGGTTGGGTTAACGGATCTGTCCATTGTCAGGCTAATTCGGTTTGGTTCGGACTTATCACTTGATCTGGTCCAATTTTGGTTTTTCATCGGACTCTAAAAACACAACCCAAATCATGTCCAATAAGGTTTGGTTTCGGTTTTGGTTTGGGCCAAATCGAATTGGTTCGGTATGGGCCAAATTTTGACACCCCTAATTATGGGTCATCAATAAGGAAAATTTCAAATTTTTTGTTTGGTATAGGTTTCGATCAATTAGGTTATTTCCAAAAAACAAAAAAATCAATTCAATTAGGTTTTGTTTGGTTGCAAGGGGAATTGAATGGAAGGGAAGTGAAATTTTTATATTTTAAATGAAAACTTTTGTAGTGGCAACACAATATGATTGTATAAGATGTAAAATTTATTTTATTTTTCTTAACATATTTAGTAATTATTCTTATAAGATGTAAAATTTATTTCCCTTTTCAAATAGGAGGGATTTGGATGCAAAGTGAAGTACAAGTTAATAACAAAATGTGAAATAATTTGAAATTAGTTAGATAGTAATGTGATAGTATGTTCTCTAATCATTACAAAAGTTTCTATTTAAAGTACAAAAATTTCACTTCCCTTCCCTTCAATTCTCCTTGCAACCAAAAAACTTTACTATTTTTAATTGGGATGACTTAATGGGCTCTTAATGGTTTGGTTTTTGATTTTCTATATATATATATAGTAACAAATGGGCTTAATGGGCTCTATCAAAATGGTTTTATGATGTTTTTGGTTTCCTACATGCATATTTAGTGCTAAAAGTTTTGCTTCATGGGATTTTACCGGTCAAGATATGACTCAGTTTTGATTTCGGCCTATCTGATCGATTTGGTGAAAGTGAATCATTCAATGTTTCACCGGGCTCTAAAGACAACCTAATTACAACTCAATAAGGTTCGGTTTCATTTTTTCACCCCAAATTCCCAATTTCCCTCTCTACTCCGTTCTGCTGTGCTGTACCGTGGGGTCTAAACCGTACTCAAATCACTAATCTTGTCTTAGTTTTTGGATCTACCATTGGTTGGGAGAAGTTTTGAATTTATTGATTAGAAACTCACTCAATTTTGCACCTCATTGTTATTTTCTTTTATACTTTCTTTCAATTTTGATTTCTCTGCTACGAAAATGTCTGTCATTTTTTCTTCCCATTGATTCCGTTTGTTTTAATATAAAATTTTATGTATAATATTTTCAATGTAAAAAAAAAATTTAATGTTTCTTTGTGGTAATTAAAAAAAAAATTGAATCCAGAGAAAGCTGGGCCTCTGCTGAGGTTTTTAAGCCCTGACAGGTATGGCCCGGACCTGCACTGACTTTAACTCTTTAAGAGATCTAAGGTTGTTGGACTGGGGTTTTACAAAACCTGACCCATTTATGATAGTCATTCGGCTCATTGTAGAGGGTCCGAGTCCTCAATATAGAACTAGACCCTTTAGAAACATCATAAGGCTAAGGGTGTCAATTTGATACCAAAACTTTATGATAAAATTGTAGGGACCCAAGGTGTGCGAAAAGACTGTTAAAAATACGAATCCTTTTTTAATAAGTTTTTGGTAAATAATTCTGTTGGACTAATTAAAAAGTTTTTTTGTTTTGTTTTTGTTTTTGTTTTTGTTTTTGTTTTTGTTTAATTTGGATAAAGTTGAATATGGTCGTTTCTGTTTGTTGGTATTACTGGTTGAACAAATCAAACCAAGTAAAAAACCAGCTTAGACCAAATTGGTCTAAATAGTGAGTCGATCTGGTTTGGGAGCAAAGGGTTCAGATCTTATTGCACATGCATGTTCTGAGGTACACTATGAGGATAATGACTTCATGACTAACATTGAGAAAGGGCATTTCCAAATTCCACTAATTATTCCCTAATGTGGTTTTTTTTTTTTTTTTTTTTTTTTTTTGACAATGCATGCATTGGGAGATTTTAGGGTTTTAGGGGATCCTATGCTCTTATTCATGATGAGACACTCATCTAAGATTTGAAAAGCTTGGGCCACCTTTTCAAGTTAGACATTTAGGGGGTGTTTGGTAACACTCCAGAAGTTGGATTCTGACTTTTGGAGTATAAATGGAGTAGAAGCCTATTTGGTAATCCGATTCGGATTTCTGGATAATTCATGAGTGAACCGGCTCCAAATGAGCTCTAGAATCCAATTTTTTGGAATATCAAATAGATGCTTTTCAACTTCAGAGCATAATTTTGGAGTAAAAATCATCCTACACCACTACTACCACCAACTACCACTACCACCACCACAACTCACCAGCCACCACCGCCACCACCCTCCACCACCCACTGCCGCCACCACCACCACCACCACCACCATCCTCAATCACCACCACCCGACCACCTACCATCGCCACCACCACCGACCACCGATCACCAACCACCGCCACCTACCATCGCCACCACCACCACCCACCAACCACCGCCACCACCACCAACTATCACCCACCACCACCGCCACCACCACCCCCCGTCGCCATCACCACCAACCACCCACCACCGCCACCACCATCCACTACCACCTACTGCCACCTACTATCGCCACCACCACCAACACCCCCGTCGCCGCCACCACCAACCACCCACCACTGCCACCACCATTCACCACCAACCACCGCCACCTACCATCGCCACCACCACCAGCCACCAACCACCGCCACCACCACCCACCACCTCCACCAACTATCACCCACCACCACCGCCACCACCATCCATTACCACCCACCACCACCCACCCATCGCCACCCTTCACCACCACCTCCCACCCACCATCACCGTCACCAACCATCACCATTCACCACTAGTGCCACCATCCACCACCCATCAACATTATTTTGGAGTTCATGACTAAATTAGGTTAACAAACATGTTTCTACTCCCATATACTCCTGAATCCTTTTGAAGTTGGAGTAGAAATTTGAACCAGAAATAAGAATCCCAGAATTGAAGTTTTAACAAACAGCCCCTTAACTATTCCCTGTGGAAAGATGATGTGGTAATTCTTATTATTGTTGGATGTTTAAGGAATGAACTAATTTAGCCATTTGTTAAATTTTTTACCAAATTCAATGATTTACACTCATAAAATGACATACCTTCCCTATATCCAAGTATCCTCTTGGTTATGTATGCATCTTTTTTATGATAGTCCTTAATTTTTCAATGCTTTATTTTTCATTACGATGATTCATTTTGGCAGATAACTTGATAAATAAATAAACAATCTTTGGATTTTCCGTAGTCCACTAAATTTTGGTCCCATTCGACTTGCACGGGATAGAAATAGAGAAATAAGTGTACCTCCAAAATATTACACATTAGATAACCCAAGTCCCAACTTAAGAGCCCATTGATCTCGAGGCAATGGGAATGACCTAAAAAAAAAAAAAATTTTGAAGATTAAACCAGCCCTTGAACCTTTTGTCTTATTGAATGAATCTATCTCTTTTCTTTCATTGGTCCGATTTTCCACTCTAGTGTCGTGGGAATCCCTTGCCCTTGTTTAGGTTTTAATTTATGGGAAAATAAGGTATAAGGTTCATGAACCAAATTGGACCGGGTTTGGCTTGCTAACTCGTTAATTTCCCAACTCAGGCTGCACGCCTGAGCTGCATACATTTCCATAGCTGCACCCTCAATGAAAAGGGAAATTAATACTGTGAACCAGTCAAAATGGATGATTAAGCTTTACGAGAACGCTTGCTAAACAGATACTAGAGAAGACCCAAAATAGATCACTTTATATCTTAGGTCCCTCATGGCTAATCAATGTGAACATAGACTGCAACTCCACTTAAACCCAGATGCAGAATGAGGTAAAGATGCAGGAAAATTCTTGTGCTGTGGATATAAATTCAAAGTTGCTAGAGTAAAGACAGAGGATATCAGGTCAGGAGAGAGGGCCCAAATCACTCCCCCTAGGTATTGTGTATATTAATTATGGGGCACCAATGTCTCAGCCAGAAGGGGAGAGTGCATTAGGAACCCAACAGAGAGGGTATGGACATCATTTTGAAGTGATTGTGAAGAGATTGCGTAGAGGAACACAATCGGACAGAAAACTTTTTCCATTTATGGGAGGGCCTTGAGGAGGCCTACAGCCTTTGAAAGCTACATAATATCTACCATTAATTTAGGTAGCATCATAAATATATTTCTCAATTGATTTTTTTTGGATAAGAATTTCTCAATTGATTAAATGCATATAAAGAAAATAGCTCAAAGCATACAAAAAATTTCAGTTGCGTGTGTCAGAATTAAAGTGCCACCCCCCGCGCGCTCACATCTCATTGATGACAGCAATGGATCCCATGAAGAATGCACGTATATATGGATGAACTGATTTTAAAAATCAAAGTGTTTCTAGTGATGGGTACCCTTTGGATTTAAATTTTAAAGGCAAAAATGTCATTTTATGTTATACAAGAGAAAAGAAAGAGTTAGTAGAGAGTCTTGAGACTCAGTTATGTGAAATAAGAGGTTTTCTTATTATCAAAATCTTCTCCATTTCAAGATAAAGTAAGCGCAAGTTGAGAGTATAGAAATTCAATTATTTAGAACCAGCAAAGAGGTTTCATCATCATCAATACCTTCAGATAAAAGCTTAATTGTTCATGGAAGCTTGATCTTGAAGCCATGAGAAAATGGTCTGAAAGACAAGCTCAACATCTTCTTTTGGTTCCCCAATCAATTGATGCCACATTCCAGGAAAGATCTTAAGGGTTTTATCTCTACTTCCAGCTAACTCATAAAATAGCCTTGCTGAATCAGAATCACAAATAAGATCATCTTCCCCATGCAACACTAGTAGGGGAAGTTCTAATTTATGACACATTTTCCTTAATTAGTTTTTCACACAACCTTAAGAATTCAAGTGCTGTAGCAGCTGGTGGCTTACCAGAACTCCGGTATAGTTTGGACTCTTCGTGACCAATTTCCTCTTCCACTCCTCCTTGAAGGACTTCATCGTCAATGATTTTGTGAATATTACTCTCCAATTCGGTGCAAAAAAATGCCGCCACCGGAAGGAGTTTTTCTGAGTGGCAAAACTGGTTTAAACTTTGAAGATACACCGAACATGGCTCCATTCAACACTAAACCACTTCATATCTCTTTTTGTCTAAGGGCAATGAGTATGGCAATGGCACCTCCTAGGGATTCACCATATAGAAATGCTGGAAGCTTTGGATGATCGGCACCGACCGAGTCGAAGAATTGGATACAGTCGTCAATGACCGGCTTGATATCCGGTATGTGACCATATAATCCATGAGAATAGCCATGGCCTTGCATGTCAAGTGCACATACATAGAAACCCAATTTAGCAATGGCTACTGCAGTTAATTGGAAGATCCAATTACTTTCAGAGACGTAGCCATGGACCATGGCAACTAGACCTTTGAGCTCAGTCACTGTTGCATCAGGACACCATGATTGAGTGAAGATCTCCATGTTTCTTCTGTTGAGCATGAATTCTTGTTGGTGAATGACATGATGGGTTTTGTAGAAATCTTCTCTTGTCAGATCTCCAAAAGGGCTATTTTCAGTAGCTTCATGTATTGGGTGAGCCATTTGATAATTTGTATGATATGTAGAGAAGCTAATGAGAACCTCTTGATATATAACATACTGTAGCTCTTGCCAGTTAGTAACCCTCTCGTCTACCTTTTCTCCTCCATTAATGGATAACTAGGGGTATCAATCCGTTGGTTTCAGTCTGGTTCGACTGACAAGGACCCTTTGCACCACATTGATTTAGATTGAAACCGACTGACAAGGTAATCGGTCTGGTCAGTTTTCGGTCTTTTCATTGATTTCAATTATTGGTTCATATTGGTCTTTTTAAGTTATCGTTATATAAATTTCAAGGGCCAGGTTTTCTATTCAGCTGTGTCCTTTATGCCCACTCACATGAAGGGATGAAACGACTAGGGGTAGAATCGTAATTTTATTCCAAATATGAGAGATCGCAGGGGTCACGTTGAAGTTCGAATCACCTGCACTTACTAGAAGAAAATTAATCATGTGTTTTATTAGAGTTTTATTTCTAATTGTTTTTCTTTTTAAAAATCATTATAGATTTATTTCTAATAGATTTACTTATCTTAAAAAACGTGATTGTCCATTCACCAAATCAATCTACCTAAATAAAAAGAATTAAAAAAAAAATTATTTAACTAACGGAAATTAGCACGGTTAACTCCATGAAACACTTATCGTCCAAAGAGCATACGAGAAGAGTAATTACTCTTCTGGTTAGTGCAAGTGATCCGGACTCATCACATTCAGACAAAGAACTTTCTCTGGCTTTTTAACCTCCGCTAACACGCTATTTTTATCATTTTTTTATTTAAGATTTTTTTATAAATTAAAAATTGAAACCGGACTACAAAGGAATTCGGTTGATCCAGTTCTGATTTTTTGGGCCAGTTCGATCCCCAAATTAATACCCCCAAAGCTAACCCCACACCCCCTCATAAAGCTCATGAGGTTTCTAGAAGGTGGCCGCATCACATTTATTCGAACACCTACATTTAAGGTTTTGTCATTAAATGGGAGGTGAAAAAAATGATTAAAATGTATTTTTTTTGGGGTCCCACCTATCTATAGACAGTTGAGAACAACAATTGGGGCATCACCAGTGAGAAAAAAAATCTCCAATTTGATTGGTTGAACAAGCAGTGATTTGATGATAAAATCAAAGTTAGGTGAGGATTAATAATCCCAACATCCAACTTCCCAAATATAATGGATCACAGCAGGTAAGGGACATGGATACCTGGAAATTGTTTTCTGTCCTCGTCCATACACGCTTTATCGAAGGTATTATTTGTACTAAAGAGAGCATCGATCTAGGGTGGTCCATCAATAATTTGACATGTGTTTTGGTTTAATTTTCAATTTTGGACCAAGTTTCCTTCACTGATGGTCACCTTGGGGTTCAGATCAGATTGGCCAGGGCCGAACCCGTATCAGCACTACACTGATCTGAATCAGGATCGGATCGGTATGAGCTGAATCTGTGCACTCAAATCATGGAGGTAAGAGAAAGAAAGAGATATCAGGTCCCAAAAGGGAAGAACTGGAACACCTGTTGAGAAATATTTTCCTATATTTTTTCCAAGTTTTTGTATTTTAATAGATTTATCAAACAAACTTTAAAAGTAAAAATTTGTTTTGTTTTGGTTTTATTTTGGCACGTGACTGGTGAGGTTTAAACTCAAGATCTCTCGGTGTTTGCTTTTACAAAAGCGAAGCATACCTAAGGCTCTCTTTGGTTTGTATTATATAATGTATTATATAATATATTATAAAATTTATGATTATTTGGTATGATTTATAATGTCTATTTAGAATTAAAATAAATCGATATAATTCATTATCTACAAATAGGTGAGTAGCTGTTTATCATTATTAGAATAATCTATTAGGTGATTGTTTATATTTCTCATTATATAATGTACTAGGTTTAGTTGTACCAAATGGTCATTATTTATTACTCATAATCTATTATCATAATTGATTTGTCACAAATAACTCATAATACATTATATAATACAAACCAAAGAGAACCTAGGTCTCACATGGGCAGTGGAAGAGAACTTAGGTGGTTTATATATAATTCGATTTGTTTTTCACATGTGCAACCAAATTTACCAGACATGGAGAACGCAACCTCACATTATCATTTATTAAAAAGATCTAAATTCTGCATGGGGCTTTTATTTATGTTTAACACCTAGGTCTTATTATCTTCTCGAAAGATAGGAGTATGGTTCAAAATCCAGGTATCATATACAGCATTGATCGATTGTAAAATCTATCCATATTGGTCAGGATTGGTTCAATCTTGCCCGTATCGTGCACTTTATGGGATTAGTTTTATCATGATCATGGTATTATATAATTCTAAATTACTAATTGATTCTCAAACCCATTTTATCATACTAATTGATTCTCAATTCCATTTTACCATACTAATTGATTCTCAGTCCCATCTTACCCTCAAAATTCATCCCAATCCAACCTCCGGATTTGAAGAAATCAGATTCTGAATTTTGTTGCAAATCATGCCTGGATCGGATCGACCATTCCTACTGATCCTGTCTGGGATCAGATCAATCCTCCAAATATGTCAAAAATTGGTATAGAATCAAAATCAATCAGGTCCAAAATCGATACAAATTGTCCGACACTAATACAACACCGAAGAATCCTTGGACAATGAATAATGAATCATTTTCTTTATTACCAATTTCTCAAATTTTTGAACATTTATATGAAAGGAATTGTTGGTTGACTTCGTGTCATGACAGATGAATAAAGGACTATTTCACACTCCCACAGACTATATTTCTAGAAAAACTGTCTCATGACTGCCTGAAAATCATTTTAAAATATTTATTTTTGTAATGGTATATATTCTATTGTCCTATGCATTCATTGTGCCTCAATTATAGTTCATTTTCATTAATTGGTAGGGGAGGTTTAAGTATCTCAAAAATATTAGAGGGGATAGGTATGCAAGCTTCATTATATTGTCCCTAGCCGACACACCCGTATTTTGCAGGCTACTTTCAGTTTATGTGAAGGTTCAAATTTAAATATTTTAGTTGATCATAGCCTCGATGCCCTAGACATACACATGGTTTTTGTTTCTCTTCCTTGAGTTTGTCGAAAATAGTCTCACATTAAGAAATATTGAAATCTATAAAATGCGATAATATAATAATTGATTTCTCCACTTAATAGCTTAAATTTTTAAATTAAATACTTTAAGAGAATCATGCAAATATTCATACCTTAACAAGCACTTCAGATTTTTACCAAAAAAAAAAAAAAAGCACTTTTGATCATAGTACAAACTTGAACAATTGAAGGTGCTGTCTGGCCTGCCAGTAAAGGTGTCCTCAACTGATTATAGCGAGGTCTAGGGAATGAATCTTGTCTTCACCAGGTGGGTGAGGGTTGGGTCTTAAGGGTATGGGTTAAAATATATACATCTTCCTTACTCAAAAAAAAAAAAAAAAAAAAAAAAAAAAAAAAACCATTGAAAATCAGTTTACTGAAAGGTCCATCTGGTTGCAACAGGGAAGTGAATTCAATTTTAGTAAGAAAATAGAACTTCTGTAATCGTGATTTTACAATTACCTTAAACTCTTACTAAATATAATTTTCAAATGGGTTCATTATTTTCCTTCATAAAAAAAAAAGGGACTTAATTGCAAAATGCAGTAAAAATTAATAACCCATAATTAGAATGTATTAGAGTTAATGACAACTCATGTTATATAATGATTAAAAAAGTTTTAATTTTGCTACCAAAAAAAATGTTCTAATTTTGGTTTTGATTTGATTTCAGTGTGCTTCCGTCTATTTCCCTTGCAACCAAACGGATCCAAAATATCGATACAAGCAAAGAAGAGGGTTTATTAGTAAATTATTTTCTATGATAATTGAAGTGTATTCAAGGAAGCTTAATTAATGGTCTGTTGCTAAAACAGTTGATACAAGTTTGGACAATTAATAATAACAACCACTTTGGATCTTAGATCTCACAATAATGGATAATGACAATTTAGAATGAATATTTGAATATTTAAACAAATAAAAAGATAGATAATTAATGATGATAGTTGTGCTAAATTTCCCAAAGGACATATTAATGCTTACATAAAAATCCATTAATAGGGCAAGCATTCTGCAGCAATGAAGAACTAAACAAAATTCAGGGAATACCTTAATGAAGTGAAATGGAAGATTTTGGGTTCTAATGGGATTTAAATTAATGTTTGTTTGTTTGACAAGTCAAACTTAACTGATTCAGCATTAATTCACCGGAAAACAAAAAAGACAAGTAAATTCATCTCATTCTTGTTTTGTCTTGTCAGAGGGGCCGGGCTGGGGAAGATCTGCAGTGCAGTTGAGCCATGACCTGTCTTCGAATTTCATCTCTCCTTAGTTTTCCGGTTGTTGTCAGCGGAAATGGCTTTCTCCACAAAATAAAAATCTTCGAAATTTTAAACCTGGAAGGAAAATCGTATAGCAGTATAGCTTCAATTTTATTTCTTCTTTGCTTCATTTTTACTTCAATTTTTGTCCCAAAAATAATAGTTTTCATAATCAAAGAAAAATAATGACAGAATCCAAGGAATCAAAATTATCATGTTTTTGGAAAGAACTAAGGACTGACTATATATCTGTTTATTATACTAGGGAAGGTGTTTAAAGGAAGTTTCCAAATAGAGCTGGGAATTAACATAAAAATTGTCTGAAGAAAGGAATATTTTAACTTTTTCTTATGGACAATCTACTACCCAAGGTTTTAGCGAGATGATACCTGGTCAAATTCATTTGCTTGCAATGTAATTGGAGGATATCACTAGACAGCCTTTGTTCTTGTCTTTCATGTAAGTGACCAGCCTGATAATTCCACTGTCATTCCTCTTTTATCTGAATGCAAGCAGCTACCATCTGTGTTAGCCTGGAGTCAGGGAGTCCAACAACAATGGCGTTAGAGACTCCAGGATGTTGCCTTAGGACAGCTTCCACCTGAATCACAAATGGGTCAACCTATAAGAATCTGTACTTATCAGATTGTATGATAAAAAGAAGAGTGCTTTGTTCACCAATCGTTGATGCAACATTTACAATGCTTAAACCCTTGGATTACATGTCATCATGACATTGAAATAAACAGTAAGCAGCTAGAAGCCTAGAAAACGTTCTGAGAATGTTCATAAACCTGACCAAATTAAGGTCGTCCAGATGCACCTTGGACAATTAAGCCAGCCGAACCAAATAGAAAATGAAAACAACTAAGATACAACTTTGATCTGTGAAATTCATAACTGATATAAGAGTTTGTCACAACTGCATTGGTTCACCACAATACCATTCAAGACTTCAAATACTTATTGTCTGCCATAGTCTTTAGCTTTCGGTAGGATGACACGCATTGAGGTCTGGTTTAGCAGCTAAGGAATAGATCTTTTGGAAATTAGAATGATCACAAGCTTACCTCCTCTGGGTAAACATTCTCCCCTCCACTCTTGATTCTACCATTTAATCGTCCAATAAGCCATACTGCACCATAATCATCAATCCACCCAATGTCACCTGTGTCAAGCCAACCTTCATCCTCAAATTTCAGCACTGTTGTTGGGGCCTGATCCCAATATCTAAGCATTACATGTGGGCCTCTGGTTAGAATTCTCCCAATACAAGATGACCCATCTCTATGTATCTGTAATTCAACATGTGGTGCTGGTTTTCCAACACAAATGCCTCCTGGATTGTTAATTATGCTTGATTTCTTTTCACGAATCTCCCGAAATGGCTCATCATTTTTTTCCCCTCTTGGGTCGTAAAGGTTCATGAAGGTAAGAGATGAGCATGCCTCTGTCATTCCTTTATATGGACAGAAGTGAAGAAACAAAAAGTCAGAATACAGATAAATGAAATTACGGACTAGGATGGTTAATTTACAGTAAGGCTAGGCAACGTTTAGCTGCTCAATCCAAGTTCTAAAGCAGGGTGCTTTAGGTTTGAATGAAAAATGGTTTGAACCCAATCTAGTTTTAGATAATGTCGGAAACTACTAACCAAAGCTATAGGATAAATGGAAGACAGGTTAGCCAAGTTCTCTATCATTTGTGTCATTTATGAGAGAACCAAATTAGAGACAAATGATAGAAACTCTCACCATATGCTGAGAGAAGCTTGGCACATGGGAAGATTTTGGTAGCATTGTTAATAAGCTCAACTGAAAATCCTCCACCTCCATTCAATATCTTCTTCACATGTTCTCCACCTTTCCATGATTTATGTTTCCTGGTTCAAAACATGAATAAAAATTCACATATTAAGGTATAGACAAGGTTCTGAATCTAGTATGGTTGTTAACAGGCCTGTGCAATCAAAAACTTCAGACCTGAACGAAATGACATCAACCAGAGATTGGCCAATTCAATATTTAACAAACAAAGAACAATTCAATTCTAATTTCTAAGACATTGATTTGGATGCTTCAGAAATCAAGAGTTCGAAGTTATACATATGTTACTGTGGTATATTAGATTACCTGTTGGAAACCAAATCAGCCATCATGGCAGGAACAGTTATTAGGGAAGACACATGGTGTTGTTCTATGGTTTTCATGGCCGATTCTGCTTCAAACTTGGGAATCAATACGTGACAAGCTCCTACCATTAGCATGGCCATCCCTGAAGATATCCCACCAATATGGCATAGAGGTGCTGTGTGGAGATAAACCTACAAATTTACATACACACATGAACTGGATTTTTACACTGATTTAGCAAGGTATATTGTCTTAACAACTGATTCAACTACGTTTAACACTTCCCTGCCTGAACCGCACTGGACCATCCCTTGGTGGCAACCAGGTTTTTTTTTTTTTTTTTTTTAATGTTTGGTTGGGTAGGGGAATGCCACCATATATGCAGAACTGGGATTAGATAAAAAGAACTGATTTATATTGGTACCTTAAAAAGGGAAAGGAAGAATTTTGATTACTTTCACAGGGGAAATCATACATCATCTTCATTGTAACCAACAATGGCAATCTTGGCAAGTGATTGGACAATGAGAGCGGTGTGAGTTATAGCAACTCCCTTTGGCCTTCCAGTGGTTCCTGGATCCAATCATTGTTCAAGAGCAAATTAGGAAAACCCAAAGAGTTTCGAAACAAAGATTGCGATCTAAAGATTGACCATAAAATTTGTTCCAACACTTCAATATATTTTCATAAGTAAAATTTTCTTGTTAGATTACCCATCAGTCTTAGAATTAGACAAAGTCAGGAGGTTGAACCAAGTTCACTCAGAACTAGCATCTCCTCACTGTCTTAGTAGCTTTTGCAAAGTTGTTTTGACTAAATCAAAATCAAATAAACCAGGTTGAACTAGAACCCAGAACCTTGGCTCTCTCGCATTTCAGTGATCCATCCAGTTATTAAAACTATGACAAACTGTTTGTAAGGATTGTAAGCAGTTCTGCCAACATTTTCATATTTTGAGAGTGGAAATAGTAGAAGGCATGAATGTACCTGAAGTGAAGCATATAAGAGCAATGCCCTCAGGTGCCCATGTGTAATCAAACTGCTTAGATATGTGGGAAGGCTTCATAAGGGTTTCTGTGGTTAACACTGGCCAATCATATTGATGTATAAATAAGAGATTAGAATGCAAAACTTCAAATACATTGTTGATGGTTAATGCTATCTAAGTGAAGATGAAATATGCTTACCATTGTCAACATTGCTATGGAGGGAAGAAAGGTCTCCAAGGACAGCATACCATCTAAGGAAATCTAGATTGTTATTTTGAAGCTTCAAGGACCAGAAACTGCAAATCTCATCGACCACCAACAAAACTGGTGTTACAACCTCTATTGCCAATCTTGCCTCTTCAAAGCTCTGCATGTATATATGAATTGTTGTACATGTACATGTGGTACTAGCTTAACACAATGATAATATTGCCATATTCATATGATATCTATGATGTTGCTAACCAATCATTGCCCCCTGTTTGGAATCAAGTGTGTGACTCCTTGTTGGGTTGTACATGAAGTACTATTTCCGGGGCTATGATTGGTTCTTAGTTTCATATATGGCAGTATGAAAATCAGACATACACAGAAGAACCTGATAATCCTGTTTGAACTGAGTACGTTGTAGTTCGGCTTGGGCTGGGCAAGCTCAAAATGAGGTTGGGTTTCATTTACTTTGGGCAGCCCCTGCACTCACACAATCGAATCCAGCCACCACCCCACGGATGACTCATCCAAGGATGAAAGTTTCATCCTTGAGATTAAGAAACACATGGTAAACAAGAAACGGGAAATTTATAATTTTACATCCCTTTTAAAAATTGTACATTTTTCTTAAACAAGGAAAATTTTAAATTTTTAATTCATATTATCTTCTTTATTTTTGCCTAAACTCTATTTTTTTAACAAATCACCCAGAATCTAACACTCCTGTCGACATTTCATCACATAAAATAATCATCTTTCACGATTACATATCATTATTTATTTTTGGCACTATTTATGCATAGTAAATTCATATAAAATGATAGTAATATGCATATATTACCATTTATAGATACAAGGGAGAGGGGGGACCACCTAAGAGAGTCCATGGTGTGGAGCAATACCCCATATAAATGGAATAATTACTCTCTTGTAGTATGATGTGTCCGAATTGCTCTCAACATCATGTTTGTATCCACATCCAACTTCTCAAAAAGGTGGTGGGTGGCACACCAAAGATCCCTTGCCCTTTTCAAACTTCATACTATAGGGAGAGTAATTTTTCCATCTATATGGGTAATTGCTTTAGACCATAGACTCTTTTTGGTGGTCGATGCAGCAGAAACTTTTTTTTCCTAAAAAAAATATGTCAATTTACTTTCCACCCCCTTTGGGGCAATCTACATGTACCTCGAGCTACTTACTATCACATGGATCGGTTAGAGGACCCCACAGTCATCTCAATGCTCAAATTTCATCCCCAGACAAATACAAGAAGTGTTCAAAAGTAAGTCTAAAATTAATAATATGATACTAGATTTGCAAGCAATGACATTCTTGTTATTAAAACTCTAAACTCACTTTTAAATAATTTTCCATACTTTTGTCAAGTTGAAATTTGACCAATCAGATGGGTGTGAAGATTCTTCTATCACATGGACCACCTATGTTTATCACATGGCAAGTTGGTGATGAGCTAAATGTGATCAATATTGGTTACAACTAAACAACCCCCTCCCCTTTTCCTTTTTGGCAACTGCTAGCAACATTTGTAGGGCTGTCAAGCTTACAACAATTGCAACCATACTTGCCATATGACAACTTAGTTGGCACCCAAATTTTGTCGCAGACAGATCACATTATTCCTTAAATGCCAAAAAGTTACATGGCAAAAACATGTTTGGAAAAATAATTAAAATGTCAATTTATTGGCAGAATAACTAAATGGCTGAAATTTTCCAATATATGATGGTCATATGATTGAGATAGCCCATCAAATTTGACATGTGGCTAATCTAAGAGCTATCCTATCTATCCAATTATGGTTTGGCAAGTTCAATTTTCCACATGGCCCAAATAGAGTTCGCCCTATACATGTTTGTTGTCCTGGCAACAAGGCCCTACTTAATCTTTTTCCTATACATCATACTTTATATTTTTATACAGGATAAAAGGTGAATAATGGCCGTTATATTGCCCTCGAGCAAATGATTTTGAATCATGTGGAAAGTTCAAAAAGCTAATTTAGACCATTGGATATAAGGTACCCTTGGATTGACCACATGTCAAATTTGATGGTCCAACCCAACCGTATGCTCATCTTATATTAGACTTTCCCTTTGTATTTTGAATCATTAAACCGTCTTGACTTAATCTAATTTCTGAACCATGTTTTGCTACATGGAAAAATCATTAAAATGGGCAGTTATACAAGAATCCTTTCGACATTTCTCGAACCGGAGCTGCTATTATGCCAAAAGTATTCTAATGCATCAATTAGTTTTCTTGCAATGCAGATGTCCACAATGAGATGTCACATTTCCTACATGTCAAAGAGAGAATTTATATGCAAGCAAAATATAGAATAGTAACTGAATCAGATGTGAAGCAAACTCGAACATTAAAATAACAACATAGAACTAACAAATTCTATGTATGTAAAATAGGAGGAGAAAATTGATAAACATAAAACTCTTAAAATCAATATGAGCACTTAATGTGAGGAATGAAAGTTTACTTGAATGTTCTTGCAAACACTTAATGATCTTTGACACAAGCTACACTCTAAATGAGGGAAGAAAAGTTAACAATAGACCAAGTTCAGTTAAAAACTCAACAGGGGGCACGGGGTTCTGTTTTATTATTTCTGCCCAACCTTGAAATATCCCGATTGTCCTTGACCACGATGACTGAATCATTATACATTGACAAATTATTTCAAGAAGGGTTGAGTCAAGAGAATGATATCATACATTACAAATTACCCTCACACCACAGGCTATCCTTATGGATATCTATTTTATTGCCAACATTCTTTTTTATGGACTGGAGTTGTGTAAGTGTAGGTAATTAAAGCCAATCTAACCACCACCACCGATTCCATTTAGATCCTTAAATTTGTTGAGATAAGCCATTCATTGTATATATTCAACAAGAATTATATAAGTCAAGTCATATAAATTATATTTATGCGAGAGACACAAAATCATATAAGCTATGTCAATTCATTGTATATATTCAATTCATTATACAATTACTACTCCTACTTGAGAAAATTACTCTTTATAAGCTATGTCAATTCATTGTATATATTGAATTCATTATACATTACTACTCCTACTTGAGAAAATTACTCCTTGAGAAATAGAAGTTAATTTAGAGACAAATCACTTTCATAACCATGCACCAACCATTTATCCCCTCTTCGCTACTTTGTTCATAAGTATTAAAAACGAAAGTGGAAACATCATGATGTTTAAGAGTAGACTAAAAAAGAAACCTAATAGTCCTATCTCTATTCATCACATAAATTTTGAAACTGATTTGGTTGAATAATCTCTTCTCATATTAATGCAATCAAGTAATAATATGAAACTAATGAGATTAAAAACATTTCAAGAATATGAATACCTTTTAAAATAATGGTAGTCACCGTGTTGTTTCAGTGCCAACTTTAGCTTACAAAATCGTCATATACCAAGAGAATCCTCTATATGCGGATTAATAGAGAACTTAGGTAGATTAGTAGAGAATCAGAACCAAAGGAGGCAAACAATAAACAAAACTTGAACTCAGTGCTTCAATCATATAATCTATTTAAACCTAGAAGAAGAAGATTGTGATGATTGAGGAGGAAGAACCAAACAATTAAAGGAGGAAAACAGACTGATAATGATGCTGTTGCTCCTCATATTTGCGGCGTTTAAATATAAATGCCGTATATTCTAGTTTTGTATGACGTTTTCAAAAAACGCCGGTAAATTATAGATTTACAGAGCCGTTTTAATTTGAGCGCCGTTAATGTTATAGAGCGGCGTTTTATCTCTACCGCCGTTGCATGTGAATCTATAACTGCGCTTTTATGGAAACGCCGCAAAATACTTGGCTAAATGTTCACCAAGTCATTAATACATGAAGACACCTAAAATTCCAAAACGGATTCGGAATTTCCCAACAAGGTGGGAACAGTTGATCAGATCATTGAGTCCTAGAGTCATATCAAAGCAGCAGTCAAAGAAATTTAAATTCAAGTATCTTCTCCCACTTTGTATCTCTCCAAGGAATATATGATATATAAGGGAATTCAGAATGTGACTGGACACTTGGGGAATAACGAACCAACAAAAAAAGTGGTTTATGTGGTTAGTTATAACCAGGTAGCACTATAATCTTTCTTGGAGAGAATGGGGAGAGAGAAAAATAATCGGAAGAAGATGCAATGATTCAATGAAGAAAATTACAAAACAAAAATATTGAAGGGTTTTTCTACAACTACATGGTGTAATAAGGTCTTTCGCAGTTGGATTTACATTAATCCTCAAATGAAATATCAAAAACTGCCCCTTGTATATTGAAATTTCCATGATAGCCCAATGAATATGCATTAAAAAGAATTATTTACAACTACATGATGTAACAACCCTTGTTACATTCGGACAAATCCAATTGTAAATATCCGAAGGACGGATTGTGATTATTTGATCAATTTTAGTTTCTACAGTAGATCACCAAGGACGAATCGAGTTTGAAAGGGATCCAACTCCCTAGTCCAAGCTTTCATATGGATCACAAGTCCTGTTATCAAGGTTTCAAGTATAAGTAGAGGAGTCTCACTTTGGAGCTGTTGCCAACAAAGAATGATTTGCTAAAGAAATAGGGAAAGTTTCAAAATCAAAGGGAAATATATTGGGAGTAAAACAGTCTTTTATTTTTTCTGTTAATTTACTTAATGTTAGAGTTGTCAGTAGGGGATGTTAGTGTAATTATAGTGAAAAAAAGTGGGTGCATGATATTAAGCCAAACTGCAAACATTGCCGAAGAATAACCATAAGAGTCCCACTTTGGAGCTGTTGTTGACAAAGAACGATTTGCGAAAAGCAATAGGGAAAGTTTCAAAATCAAAAGGAATTGTGTTGGGGTAAAACGGTATTCTTAATATTTTTTTATTAGTTTTTTTAAAATTAAAGGCTAATAGAGGGTGTTAGTGTAATTATCATCCAAAGAAAAAAAAGGTGGATGCTTGTCATTAAGCCAAACCACAGGGAGAGTGGGTGAAATTTTCCCGTATAAGTTTATAATTATCCAACTGGGGGTTTGGAACTTCAGATGCCCAAAGTTGAAAAGAACAGAGAACTGATGTCTGAACTCCGAATACATTCAGCGGTTTGAAGAGTCCTGCATCCAAAGTCGTATTACCCTAAATAAGAGTGCGAAACTCGGAACCCCACAATGCCGGAATATCTGCCAGTACGAGAGAGTAAGCTTTAAACATGGGGAAACAGTCGATCGGATGGATCA
Source organism: Protea cynaroides (assembly GCA_028583415.1). Lineage (NCBI taxonomy): Eukaryota > Viridiplantae > Streptophyta > Magnoliopsida > Proteales > Proteaceae > Protea > Protea cynaroides. The sequence goes on along the minus strand of CM053272.1, from coordinate 35,828,038 downwards.
CTTTCCAGAAGAAATGGCTATTGATGCTTTTGGTCATATTTTCTATTTCCACCGCTATTGTGTTCGTTATCAGAGCTGCGTTCGACTCGTGCAATCGGCATTATGAAGATACAGGCGGTCAGATTCATGTAGCTTCGCAGATCGGAAGCATTGCGAATCCACTCGACTTCATGAAGTCGAAGATTGTACTGTTGGTTTCTCATGAACTCTCTCTATCTGGTAATCCTTGGATCTATTTATTTTGATATAAAAATAGAAGTGCAAAGCTTCCAGCATTTCTCTTTTCCCTTTTAAGGTGTGATGTCTTGTTTTCATGCTTAAAACTTTGCCTCTATAATGGATTTCCTGCGAACACTTTTCTCATAACTACCTTGTAACTACATTTTCAACGTACTGAGATTTGTCAACTGAACAACTGATATTTTGCCATGAGGTATCCATATATGTATTACTAACCACGATGTTTATTATCATGTTCGACATGTTAAATGTTCACTGTTAACCATTATCTCTGTTTTCAACTGTTATCATCCAACTCACTAATTGTTATTCAGAAGACCCAGATATGTTTCATGTAGAAATTGAACCCTAAACACGAAGCAGAAAAGTATAAGGAAATAGAAAGACAAAATCATACAAAGCAAAGATTTATGTGGTTCGGCAGAAATTTCCTACATAAGGCCATGAGATGAGATCTGATTCACTATCAATGGATTATAGGGTTACAATGCTCGTCCTCACAAACTCATGCCAGAGAATACAAGACATCCTACACCCGACATTTCATGTGTCGTTAGAGCAATTCAGAAAGTTCAATGATTTGGCATGGTCTGACATTGGATTTGATTTTGATAGCAACAAGTTGGTGGTAACGTAATAACTAATGTTTGGCAATAATAAAAAATTACTTTGCTAGTTTTAGGAGTCTCTGCCATTTCTCGATTGCTCGAATGCAACTTATATTTTGCCAAGGTATTCCAAATTGGCATGGTTAGTATGTAATAGTTTCATATAAGTGGGGGGATAAATCTATTTACTCCTTTCAGCCCCTGGGCTGCTACCAAACTTGATGGAATAGATCGTCATTCTTTAAACAGCTATTGCCGAAGGGGTGCTAGTTGGGGCACTCCCTCATGCTAAGTGTGATAGTTGTGTATGAGAATGTCCTTTGTCTTTAAAATACAGGACAGGTCAAGTTCGATGCCTCTCACATGTTTCTGAAAATGCTGGGTCTATTGCTTCTACCATGAATATCTACTTCCAGTGGAGACAGAGCTGTACAAATGACGTGGCTGATGATCTTGCCAAGTTGGGGGTAGTAAGACCAAGGATTTTATTTTTATTTTTTGTGTTGTTTTCGTATGGAGGCTGACCATTGTTACATAGGAAGGGGGGAGAGGGGAGAGAGGGTTTCCAAGAATTTTTGCATCGCAGTCATCATTATTATTATTGGTGTTGTTGTTACTAATATTATTATTATTTTAACCCCTCACATATGGAATTACATACAGCAGGGAAGCTCATAAAAGTACTCATCATTTATAAATCCTTCATTTTGATTTTCTGAAGCTATAATTTGGCATCTCAAGTAATTTGTCTATTTGTGGAGCACTCAAAATAACATTTTAATGCAGGTGGACCATTGTTGCTGATGGAGCTAGCATTTCTTTTAAGAAGTGTTGGTGCTCAAGTTGTTTGGATTACGATCCAAAGGACAATTGAAATAGATGAAGTTGTATACAGTCTAGAGCATAAGATGTTGGACCGAGGAGTGCAGGTAATCGTCATAATATTTATTTCGAAATATGCTTCCAACAAATAATTTTCTCCCCCACCCCCACACACACAACACACACACCCCAATTTACATGGATGTCATTCTATTGATATTCATTTCACCATCAAGGAAGTTGATCAGAAGAACTTTGTGATTAAGTGATTCTTCATCATTCACATTGTTGGGACACTAGGCTAAGTTGCTTATTTTATTTTGTCGCCCTTTTTATTTTTTTCAACTCCTCACTATATTGACAAACCAGGATTATTTGGCATTCATGATTTCAAAGTAATTGTCTGACTATTTTCTTTCACTTTCTTTCACCAGGATTAATTTCTGACTATCGCCCTTAACTTATTTTCTTTCACATTCTTTCGGATTAATTGTCTGACTATTTTTTATTGTTTTGCATGCATGGTAATTGCTTACATAGCTGTGTTTATTCTGAGTTTATTTATTTATTTTTTTTGATGCGTTGATAACCTGCAATTAGATTTGTGCCAGAAATAAGGAAAATGGTGCTCTTATTTTTATATACAACTACCAACTCATGCATTTGAGTCCAGCTTGCTTAGCCTTTTTTAAAACACGAAACTTGACTTGCAAAGTTCATACATACCAGGCCTTGGTTCTCACCCAGGAGCACCTGATTTACCCAGTATGAGTTTCCAATTTTTAGGGAGAGGAAAATCTTAAGTTGTTTCTGACTTTCTGTGGCTAACAGCACATTTATTGAGAGCACATTTATTGAGACTTCCATAACAGGAAGCCTGGAAATTGTATTATCATGATTTTTTCTTATATCACTACGACAATTTGCCAAATTCTTTTTCTTAAAATTTTAAAAAAAAAAAATTCCATATTCCGATTTCTTCCTTTGTATGAATGAAACCCTTTTTTGCATACCTTAGAGAATGGTGGTGGTCAAATATTATTATTATTATCATTTTATGTTTAATGTGTTCCATAATGGTAAATAGTGCTACATTTATTAATTATTGCTACAATATAATGCTCTTGGGATGATCAGACCAAAACATGGTCGCTTGTTAGTCTATCAGCTCAGAATCCTGTGTTCTCTGTCCCGTATCAAGTGGAGTGAAACTTCTCTTTTTAATTTAACTCTGATCTTTTGCTTATAACATTTCGTGGCTAAAAAAGTTTGTTAGCTCAACTTTCTTTCACCTTGTTCATGTAGGTGGAAAGGGTCTTCTCCACTAGCTCTAAATGTGGTTTTCCTCACATTGTCAGGTCTTTCCTGCAAGGAGTCAAGAAGCTCTAGATACAGCTCTTAAAGCTGATTTGGTAGTGTTAAACACTGCTGTTTCTGGAAAATGGCTGGATGCTGTTATGAAAGAGGATGTTCCTCGTGTTCTTCCAAAGGTTTTGTGGTGGATTCATGAAATGCGAGGGCATTACTTCAAAATGGAATATGTTAAGCACCTCCCTCTTGTTGCAGGTGCCATGATTGATTCACATACGACAACAGAATATTGGAAGAATAGGACTCGAGAACGTTTAGGGTATGCCACTAGCATCGTAAGATCGTTAATGATTGCATTTTTTAACACATTTTCAATTTGGTTCTGTATTGCAACAAGGGTTTAATCTTTTATATGCATGTATAAATGTTTAGAATTAGGACATTGAAAGCTATAATCTTTTTCCCTGCTTTGTATTTAGTTGGTTTTGGGGTTATTTGTTTAGTTATAATCCTCCCCTTCCCTTTCCCTTTCATCTGGATAATACAAAGGATCTACCATGTTCTGAGGAAACCTGTGGCATTCAAAACAGGCACATAACAACAGTATGAAGGGTAGCTCTCTAAAGTTCTCTAGGGTTATCTAATAAAATCTAAAGGCTGCTATTTGTTCAACTGCATACTCTTGTGAGAAACTAACAGTTCTTAAAGACATCATCCTAAATTTGTATGCCTGTAGCTGTTTGGCTTGGTCAGGCTTTCCTTATTAGCATATGTGTATAAACTAACTGTTCTTAGAGGCACATCATTGAGCAGTGCTGTTAATGATGATGATGATTTAGTAATTTGAATGACGCCACTTCTTGTGTGATTTTTCCATACTTTTTTTTACGTATTTAGAACTAGAAAGAGAAGAAATTAGAACTTTTATTGAATTTAGATCTCCTGTTGAATGAATGCCTTACTAATAACGTGAAATAAGAATATCTAACAGAGGATTGTTCATATCCAGAAATATAGAAGAAGGAAGGGAAGTTTTAACAGAAAGATTATCATCATGCTACTAGCAACTTATGACAAACCATCAGTTTTGTTGTTACTTTCTTTCCTAAGTATTGGAGTTATCTATTATTTGGTGCTTCTACATTTATAGTACTACTCTAATGCTTACTTAGTTTTCCTTTCAACGATCACAACTGATTCTTTGCTGCAGTTTTGAACTTATTTTTAGAGCACCTTTGGTAGAAATGATCAAGTTGCCACTTGCCAATAGTGATAGAGTTATCAATGTTCAGCTAGTTCCGTCTTGTATGCTGTTTCACACGGGGTGAATAACATGTTAAAACTGTCTTGTAGATTAGAATAATGAGTAAAATTATAATAAAATGAAAGTTAGAAGCTTGGTATAAGTCAAAATTGATGATCCATGATTCATAGAATACTCTTACCCCCCACCCCCCCCACAAAAAAAAAAAAAAAAAAAAAAAATCTTGGTCCTATGATCCATAAGGAAGAAGAGATTGAAAGGTGGTACAGATAGAACTCAAGTGGGATGGTTGAAGTGAGGAGCCAATTCTACAGTCAAGTGATTGGCATGTGATATTTCTCTACGCAGAGTTTGATGGAGGAATTGTATTTCTTTTGGCAACTCCAAGTAGTTGGGATAAGGGATGGTTGGTTTGACTTCAGTATCCATCAGAAATACCATTACATAGCCATTTGTTTTCAGTCCGAGAATGGTGTTTTGGGAGATCTGATATTCAGTTTCTGAATACCATACTGTTTGTATTAATTAACTCTCCTAAGTATCTAGACATTTCTTCAAGAATTTGATGGCTTAAATAATTATGGAAGAGGAAATGTTCCATTCTTGGTTGTACATTCTTAACTTTGGAAAGGGATTTTCTGATGTAGCCTTTGAGATATTTTATCATTTTCTAGTTAGTTTCATTGGTTTTGGAGATTATGCTTACTACATCATGTGCCAGTGGATGCATAGCAGAACTAATTTCATCGCTGCATTTAATATTCACCTTTAGTTGTCATATTATATAAGTTGCCCTATTTTATTTTCTGAGCCCTTTCTTCATCTTTGTCATCGTCACCCTGCAGGATTAAGATGCCTGAAACTTACGTCGTTCATCTTGGAAATAGCAAAGAATTGATGGAAGTAGCAGAAGATAGTGTTGCCAAACGGATTCTCCGTGAACATGTCCGGGAGTCCCTTGGAGTGCGGAATGAAGATCTTCTTTTTGCCATCATTAATAGTATGCACTTGATGTTCATGGGAGCCACCATGCTTTTGAATTATACCATGGTAGACCTTTTTTGATAGAGCCACAAAGTGAGGAAGTCTCCGTTGGACAAAGACGAAAGTTAAAAAAAGGAGCATGAAATTCCTTTCATTATTTAAGTTGTTGTTTTGGTTTCTCAAATTCATAAATCAAATGGTTGACTTTCTGATTGTAGCCATGAGTATGTGAGTTGGGTTCCCAGATTACTAAACATGCTCATTATACTTCATAATTCTCAGACATCTTGGATTAAAAGGAAAAATATTCATTTTTGCTTTTGCTGGTATATCTAGCTGTTAATGTTGACAACAATCTCTGCTTCAATTACCTGAGTACTGAACATGAGATAACTGCAGGTGTTTCGCGTGGGAAAGGTCAAGACTTATTTCTCCGTTCCTTCTATGAAAGCTTGCAACTAATCCAAGAAAAGAAAGTCCACGTGCCATCGTTGCATGCAGTAATAGTGGGAAGTGACATGAATGCTCAGACCAAGTTCGAAAGAGAGCTGCGTAACTTCATAATTGAGAAGAAAATTCAGGATCGGGTTCACTTTGTCAATAAAACCTTGAATGTTGCTCCTTATCTGGCTGCAGTAGATGTTCTTGTTCAGAACTCTCAGGTACATGCCTCCATTCAGTTCAAGTGTCAACAAAAAGAAGTTCCATCCTTACTTCTTGTGTGTTCCAATTTCCAACTGATGATTGCCCTTGCCTCCCTCTCATTAGATATATCCTTCATCTCAAGATCTATTTCATTATTATTAGGAAATGCTGTCTGAAAAAAGTTTCAATTGTATGGGCACATGCCACGTTCGCTGTAATCATCCTCAGTTTTTCCTGTACTGCAAAGTTCTTGGAAATTTAGTGTAAACTTAAAACTCTTGGTACAGGCACAGCAATGAAATGTTTCTAGTAGTTTAAGTATCATTATTCTGTCAATCAGCAAAATATAAGTGCTATGCCACTGTGACCTGTAGAACAGTGATATCAATTATTTGTTTTGGAAGCGTATAGAGAGATTCGCCTTATCTTGCTGATAAATTTGATTTCCTGTGCATATCTAATTGACCGGATCCCTGAGAAAACTTGACGAGTTTTCTGGGATTTGGTTCACTATATATTGAGATATCAGTTTCTTCCTTTTTCTTATTCTGATCTTCTGTTTCTGAATTTTGTTCTCAGTATTTGCTATTAATTATATAATCAGTTTTCTTTCATTCCTTGAATCTATCAGCAGGATCTATTTCCTTTTCTCTAAAAACAGGGATATGATTTTATCGACCTGCATAAAGAATATCAGAGAAACAGGGTACAAAAGACGGGAAATAGAAGCAGAAGAATACAAGAAATAGGGCAAGAAGAAAAATAGGATTTTCCGTGGAAATGTGTCAAAGCACCACAAGTGATAATACATAATAGAAGGGATTCGGTGTGAAAATTTGGAAATCCATCTAAAAGTATTTTTTTTTCCCAACTCAAAATTTCAGTAGCCTCTAACTGTCTTTGAAAATTGACTGAGCAATTGTGGAATGAAACTTTGCTGATGTTATCACTTGGATGTCTGCTCATGTACGGGATGCCTTGGAGATTTGCACATCTAGTCAAACACATTGACCTCAGGCTGAATTGCTCTTTGCAGTAAAATCCTAGATTGATCAAATGAGTTGATCTATGAGCTAACCAAGCAGGGAGTGATCTGTCCAATATTGTGTGTAGGAATAGGATTCCACTGTTAAGGTGGCTTGTTAGGGCTTGCTTTTGGTAGCAAGCTATACAAGCTTTTGCCCTGTTTTGGAGCTTTATTGAACTCTATATTTTTTTTAGGGGTATGGGATACCCATTCAATCCCCATTTGTTGCCTTATGAGATTCTATCTTGGACTGCTAATTAAATTGAAAACTCTGAAAACCAGAAATCCCATCTTAAACTTGATGCCAGTATCAGTCAAAGACTCAATCTCATGATAATCCATATCATGACATCTCAAATGTGCTTCTATAGCAATTGCTTTTACGATTTTCATTCCTTTGCTTTAACTAATACTTTAGATGAATGGATAGAGCCATAAGGTTGATCCATACACAAACATGAAAGATTGGAGGTTCCCATCTTTATTTTCTCTTTGCTTTCTTGATCGGCAACTCGGAAATGATTAATCATATGATCTACACCAGCTTGCAGAGATGATACCATTCCTTTTCTTCTTAGTCTGTCCCTAAAAGAATACTACTTTGGATTTGTTTTTCAGTCCATTTTTGGCGTTCCATGGAATCAAAATTTCCATTTGCTCATGTAAATTTTTAGAGAAAAAAAAATTGCATTTTCTTGTTGAAGCTTGACCATTTCATTCGTCTTTAGGCTCGGGGAGAATGCTTCGGACGGATAACCATTGAAGCTATGGCATTTCAGCTGCCCATTTTGGTAAACCCTGCACTTTTTAGGTCACTTTATGCATGTTTGGTAATTAGACATTTATATGTATTTGTATCAAATGTGACATTTCTAGAGCTTGTAGTTCTTTGTTGTTCCTTCCTTATTGGTTGTTGTTCCTCTGATCTTGTAAAAATTGAGCTTGATGCAGTTGTTAATCAGCTCAATCGGCTAATGTGGACCCTGCAATTTCATCCAATCAGTTAGAGATATTATCTTGTAGGAAGTAGTATTTAAAAAGTTTGATTTTTCACTTTGGCCTCTTATTTGTTTATTTATTGTTTTGCTTTGATGTTTGCATCTCCTTCATTTGATGATCTTATATCTGCTTCTGTTTTTATACTTCAGCTACACTGTACATTCACAAGTTAATTGTTTGTACTTCGAAACTTTTCATCATCTTGAAAGCTCAAAATCCTTGGTAGTCCATTATTTTGAAATTAAGCAAATGACCTTTGTTCGGGTTTTTGTCGCTGTGCCTATGATAAAATAGATTACGTATATCTCACATGCTTTGTACAAATAGTTGGGAGAGAGAAAGGGAAAAACAAAATGATCATGATATTTGATATGATAACTTCTTCCTCTTCTCTCTTCTCTTTTATTTTATTTTTAATAATTGAAGCAGTCAAATTTCTATTGATAAATCAAGGAAAAGAAACTGTAAAATGGGGAAAGGCTTTCACTGAGTATCACACAAACAAAATTACATGGTAAGGGCTGAAGCCAATATGAATGGTCTGACAATGGTTTTTACTCTCATGTGTCTGTATAGTTCAATCTTATAAATTAAACTCACCTTCATATAGTTGTCGAAGATGCCACCCCCCCCCCCCACAAAAAAAAATGTAATGATTTTAATATTGCATATCCTGAATTATAGAACTGCCTTGTAAAGGAATAATTATTTTCTTAACAGATCTGTGATATCATCCTATGAGTCAGAAGGTCATATGACTTTCTCTATTGGCCTTTCAATCTTTTATTATTGATTAGAGTATCGTTCCTGTTGAAAATTACATCAGGGAACAGCAGCTGGGGGCACTGTAGAGATTGTAGTCAATGGTTCCACTGGCTTGTTGCATCCTGCTGGTAAAGAGGGTGTCACACCTCTGGCAAAGAACATTGTGAAATTTGCGACTCATGTTGAGATAAGGCTGACAATGGGAAAGAGAGGCTATGAGAGGGTGAAAGAGATGTTCATGGAGCACCACATGGCCCTTAGAATTGCTTCAGTTCTCAAGAAAGTTTTGCAAAAGGAAAAGAGCCGCTCTCGTTCTTGACTTGCAATCTGGCAGGTTTTTGTTTTTTATACATTATTAAAAACCGTGTATCATTTTTCTTTCCATTTTTATGTTTTACGTCCCTGTAAGCTGGAAATTGTACATACATATACAATTAATAGTGTTTTTCCCAAGCTCCAATTGTTCAGTTCACATTCCAGCAGCTGGACTGCTCAAGTCCGAAGGGTCTATATTTTATGATGCTGCTTAATGAAACTTATGGTGACAAATGACATAACTGTTGGTGAGTATTGCTGTAGCTCAATGATGAAGTGGTTGCACAGGGAAGTGCACATGGTCTTCCAAAATCCCACACCTCAATACAAAGTTTGTCATAATTTATACCACTCTTCCTAACGCAAAATCAATGATCTACAGCTAACAGATGGATGCATTTTGTATTCGTCGATCAATTTGGGCAAGCTAAAAAACAGAGCAATCGGAGGGGACGGCTTGCAGGTCCCAAAGATCCAAAATTGATGGAGTCAATGAGTTGTTCTAGTTTGGGTTTTTTATTTGGGAGTTGGGAGAGGATCCCGGAGAGATTAGGCGAAACCTGCTGTGTGCTGTTATCCTTCAATTTACCACCCGTACGAGATCTCCCCTTGGCACCAAACACCAACCTCACATGGCACCAGCCTGCTTTTTAGTACTGTTCCAAAGAGAATACTGAACCATAAACAACGCCTCCAGCCCACCCCCAAAAATAAAAATCATAATGAACCATAAGGATATCTCCCACAAAAATACACAAAAGAACAAAAAATTCTAAACATCGAGTTTTATCATGGAAATACGGAAGAAGGTAAAGAGTAAACCATGCTGTCGATGTGGGTGGAATCTCCCATGATGCCAATTGGCATGCGAAATCTGATATCATCTGGGGATTCACAAGATCAGAGAGGAGAGAATTTTGGATTTGTGAGAAAGGATAGAAACCCAAGTGGGAAAGGGAAAAATATCTCTCTATGCTTGCATCCACGGTAAAAAAAGATTTGAAATTCGTTTTTTGCTACAATTTCCCAGTTGTGAGTTGGATTTTGGATATATTCTCAAACCTCAAAGTTCCAATGCTTAGGGAGAAATAGGGAAATGAACCTTTATATATCAACAACATAGAATCAGTCAGTTCTTTTTTCTTTTCTTTTTTTATTTATTTATTATCCTTTCCTCAAATACCATAGAAAACCTACATGGGTCTTCGTGCTTTAGGTACACTTTTTAGACGTACTCCTCTTGGTCAGTTTGTACTTTACCATCCTTGCTATCTTGTAGAACCAGAAAGCACTCACTAATTGCAACCCAACCGCCATGGCCTATAACCAAAACACAAGACAATCAGTAAAGATTCTGTTTGTTTTGTTATAAAATTTTCCATGCAAATGATATTCTACATGAAATTTTTTTTCCATGTATAATTTTTCTGTTTTTATCAATGCTGGAAAATTCAATTTTACAGGAAAATTTTCATTTTCCACATTTTTTTTATTTGGGCTCTGTTTGTTTTGACATAAATTTTTATATGTTAAAAAATTTCCAATGTTTTTCCAAGAGGTAAAATATAGTGGGGTCCGGCTTCTTGACACCGGCTTGTGTCAAGAGCCATTGACACCGATTCATTGGGGGGGGCATTGGGCCTTGTAAATAAGGGGGGGGGTATTATGGGAACTTCCTATATAGGGGGAGTTTTTGCATGGATCTAACAAACACTGGTGTCAAAAAGAAAAAGCCAAATCTCTAAAGAAGAAGGAAAAGGAAGTTTGCCTCAGGCTATGAAGCATACAATCGAGGACTTGAGGGTCGAGGCTACCACTATCCTCTCATTCTCAGATAGGTTATGGTGATTGATTTGGAAACAAATAAGCAGTATCAGTGTTAAGTAGTGCAGACTAACACTTTACCTTTATGAGAAGTGGGTTGTCAGCAGATAGAGTCACGTAAGTGAGGTAAGGTCCACCTACCATCCTTGCAAATGAGAAGATTACTGCAAACAAAATCTATATATAACAAAACTTAGGTAGCTTAACCAAGAAATTGAATAAAACAACCTATACCTCTGCCAAGTTATGATAAGCAAAATGGATATGAAAACAGAAGAGGGTAAGAGCTTTAAGATATGGAACTAACATCAGCTGCTAAATTAAGGTCTGTGTCTTTGTAACCAAGCTCTTTGAGAAATTCCCTCATGTGGAGAAAAGGGCTGGAGATCTCTGTAATCCACGCTGCTGCAACCATCTCTGATCCACACTATTTGAGTAGTAACATAAATTCAATGAACGAATCAGCATCATAAACTGCAATTGAACATGTACAATTGTACACAGAAAGATAATTTTCACAAAGGCATAACAGTTACATTCATAGAATGTAAAGAAGTATATAATAATGGGGAAGAGTTTCATAAGCTGCTTGCTTAGGGAGAATCTCCCAAGCCACACCAATCAGTATAAGGTCAGGGAGGAGAGAAAAAAAATGTCAACTCAAAGCCAGTGTTAGTTATGTGAGATGGCATGGGAAAGACTCCCCAAGATGCCCACTTCAAATGCCAGAACAATTACGTTTATATCCCTCCTTACAGATATCATAAATCTGTTTCTTCAACAACCAAGAATCAGGCTTACATTTGAAAACTAATTTGATCAAATGATTCAATGTTTCATGTTACAAAATCCTGTATAATACTTTGAGCAGCGAAAAGGCATTTTCAAGATTGTGAATGAATTTACCAGGAGAACAGAATACACACCCTTTGATAGGTAAGTCCAGCCCAAACACCGACAATGCTGACCAGATGATGAACTGCATTTTCTATGTTCACACGATCATCACCAAACAGGCAGCATATAAGATCATAGACGAGGTAACCAAAACTTACTGTCAAAATTTTCATCTGCAGAAACAAAAAGATTAAGTGCATCCCTGAAATTCTGTTGACAGTATAATTACAATTCATAAGCATATATCTTTTAATTGAACTTATAGCTGCTAACATAACCTCTCGAATCGAAATTTGAATTCCATAAATATGTAGAAATCGAACCCTACTCACGACGTAGAAAAGTAAAACGAAAGTGAAAGGCAAAAACAATCACACAACGCAACAATTTACATGGTTTGGAAAGATTGTCTTGCCTATGTCCACAGTAAGATGAGATTTGTTTCACCATCAATGGAGAATAGAGTTACAACACTTGTCCTTATGCTTCTCGATCTTCCAGAGAACTCCATCGCTATCAATTTATAACAAAGACTATACAGGTAGATTTACCGAAACAAGACATCCTACTCCCAATGAAATGGTTCTATGAAAATTCAGAGTGAAGGATTCCCTAGAACAAAGGAAATAACTAACCAAAGCCATCAGGATTTTGGGGAACAGTGGTGAGATACCTGTGAAGGAGAGGACTTTGAAGCCAAAGGACAGACGGGGCACCGCCAGTCTTCAACAGAGAGAGAACTCAAAATGACAGCCAAGGAAGCATGAACTGTAGAAACAATGCGGTTGCAGAAACTGAATGAGCGTTCTGGGAAGATTTTCCTGACCAGGATAAAAGCCGCTGTCCATGAAATAACTGCCCAAACCAGCAAATTCATAATGTAATCCTCCATTTATAGACCTCTTGTAAGCTCCAAACCAAATCCTCTTTTGGCAAAGAAAACAAATAGTTGTAATCAAAGGAAGCCGCTTGAATGGAACAGCTTCCAGTCCCGGACAAAGATGAGGTTACAGAACAGATAAATCTATAGAACTCAGATTCTTAAGAGAACACTGAAAGGAGGGTGTGAAATCAAAATTTCCAACTCTTCCGGAGAAGCAAGTTGCAATGAGACAATTGAATAAGAAATGGATACTATTAGAGAAATGGAAATTTGATAGGTAATTAAGAGAAGCCTTCTAACGACTGTTGTAGCTGAAGTTCATTAAATTCTAGTAGCTGGATGTGGATGGGTTAGGTCTGGGGTACCTTTTCATTTAACAATTACAAATTACAAACCCGGAGACAGATCAATTCTAATCTGTTCCATGTTCAAAGTAAAGAATTTCAAACTAATTGAAAAGAATAAAAAGAAGTCGGTTCTTATTTATCTGAACCAGTTCAAAGTATTCAGGAGACGGGTTAATTCCAGATAAATCATCAAACATGAAACGAGACCTACAGATGGCTAGTCTCCAGTTACGAACAGTTTCCAATTCCATCATTAAAAATCAACAATTGCAATTACTATATGAATGATCAGTAGAAAGATTAGATTCAGTACCCAGTAAGTGTCAACGGCAGCTGTGCATAAAGGTTTCTTGTTGGATGTAATTACTGGCTTTCTGAATTCTGTATGGAGACTCTGGACCCGTAGCGGTATCTGTCTCTTTCATTTAATATCCGTAAGCAGGAGGTGAACGGTTGACCACAAGAATGGACCAACCGACGACGACTCAAAACAGGCGTGGGGACAATGATTACTCCATTCTCTTCTCTTCTTACCCGGGCAACACCGATCTCTTCTGCCATTTCAGTGAAATCCCACACACTGTAAACCCATTTCTTGCTATAGGGTTTCATCTCTGAAAGCGATTTTGTTGTTACAGATCCAACCTAACCCATTAAATATCAATATTTATAGGCAAAATCTTTATTGCTTACCGAGGCAATCCCGATCTCTGCTGACATTTCAGTGAAACCCTCACTCTAACCCCATTTTTTGCTTTACGGTTTCATTCTGAAAGTTATTTTGATGATGCTGATCCAACCCAACCCATTAAATATCAATAGATAAAGCATGTATCTTTCTTGAGAGTGTGCGCGCGCTATCGAGAATTCGGAATCCGAAACAGGAATAGCTCTGTATTCCCAATTCCCAATCCAATTCTTATCTAGATCACTCCAAAGTGGTTGCTTTCATTCAATAAATGAAATTAAAGCGGGTAAAGATCTTCTTAGATATCATATTTTATTTTCAGAATTTTATAAATCTAACCCACAGTAATTCCCTCGAGTTTGTGTGTTTCTGGTGGGCAGTTGAAGAAGTAATGAAGAACACATGTATGCATTTATTAACGATTGGGTTTTCTTTATGAAGAATCGGTATAAATCGAGACTGGTTTCCACACCCAACCGATTCAATTCTCCCTTGGGGCCGCCCCCTCCAACCAAAACCACAGAAAAAAGAAAGCAGTGGATCCTGTTCCCTAAAGCAAAAACAGAGTACTTTCATGGCCTACCCCAAACCCAGTTTGAGTTTTCCGAGCAACCAAAATGGGAGAAGATCTAACCCTGTGGGGCCAAGAAGAATGCTAATAATTCATTCGCTCGTTCCATCCTTGAGTAAGCATTCGAGAGCATGGTTCAAGTTATCGGTATTAATTAATCAAATTATTGATTAGTGTTGGTTTTGGATCTGATTGATTCTCGGTTGAATTTTATTATTACGTATAATATCGCTCGCTCACATGTCAGTTTTCTACACAAAATGTATAGGAAAGGAAAACATTATCCTAAACAATGTTTCAGTTAGAAAGGCAAGTCAATACCTATTAAGATTCATGGCTACACACATCTTTCTGATAACAGTGAGCTGAAGGCTTTTCCCTTTAGTTGCCATAGTCATGCATAGTGGTAAATCAAAATAAACTGCAATGAGTGTATTTGTTGTAAGGGATCAAAACGTAAACAAGAGAAAATATGAAGAACAAATAATCACACAAATACAAAGATTTATTGTAGTTTAGCAACCAATACAGAATGTTTAGTTCTATCCAAGAGAATCAGAGAAATTTCTTATTTATCAAAAAAACTCTACACCTGGCTCCACCTCACAAAAAGTTTTTTCTTTACTCTCTTACCTAGGATTTTCACATAAAGACAATATATAGGTTTCTTAGAAACTTTAATCTCACACAATTACAAATTGACCCTTGCACATATAATGGATTTAAACCAAAATTACAAATACAACTCTATTATATGAACCCCACAAAATACAAGACATAATCCAACATTTGTGACAAGAAACAAATGAAGAAGAGAAGTTTGAGGGAAGACCTCCTCCCTTTCTTGGTTTGTCTTTATGATTCATTAGTATATATCCTTTATCAATTGGGCTTGAAAATAGGCGAAAATTTTAGCATGTTGGATGTTTTCAAGAGCAACCTGGGCATTGTTAGGTTTTAGGCAAAATGATTGCAGAAAGGAAATCCAACAGAACCTTACAGAGCTTCTTTAGTTGTGATATATATCTTGGCCTACTCCAAATCAAGTAAAATTTTCTTCAAAACCTAAAAGACGGAGCAAGCAAAGCAATGCATGGCAAGCGGTTAGGAACAAATAATAGCCAAACAATCTAATCTAAGCTGGACACAATATACCTCCTGTAAATTGTAGTATTTGGGTCAGGAAAAGTGAGGGAGGTTTGTGCTGATCCGACGTAAACTTGAATTGATTTTACTTTCCTCAGTTTCTCATTTCATATAGCTTGCACGCTTTGTAACTTCTTGACTCTCTTAAACCAATACGTTATGGACATTTTTTTTTGTTGCTATGTTGCGGACCTTGCTATAAGCAATTAACTTCTTCATTACAGAACATTCTTACAAGCTGTGGAAACCTGAGAATATCTTTCTCTAGGAGGACTCAGAAGATATGATTTCATCTATCAAGTTTTCTTTCATCCCTCCATGGTATTCACTGCATTTCAATGAGGTGGCCAACATTTTGATTAAAAACCTCAGTAATCATCCTACAGTTTACATTTGGGACGGTGTAGGGAGTCACTTGTTGCATACCCCCAAACACAATTCAGGTATGTTTTATTTCAACCCTTTCTAAATACAAGGGAAAGTAGTAAGATGGTGCCAGTTTGCTGAAGAGTCGCCCAAATTGACATAGGAATTTCCCATCCAACAGTTTCTGAGAATCCAAACGGCAGATATTAGGCACTTAACAAAAACATAGTTCCAACTAGTAATAACAGTTGACAGAACCAACTGCATTTGGCTTCTCTTTATTCTTTTTTTCCTATCAAGTCTGCAGAAGAGACAAGAATGCCTAAATTATTTTGTAATACACCTTCATATCCCAAGGTTAGATTGATTTTTGCGTTCCTGTCAGACATGGTGATTGATAAAACAGGCCATCTTTGTGTCCATGACCATTCAAAATGGTTCCTCATTGCCACTGTAGTGAGTCTATAGCCAGTTGGTGAAGCTGTTTATCTCCCGCTGCCACCACATTGAAACCTAGAAAGACGATTAGATAAAATAAGAGGGACTACCAGGAAGGTGCATTACAATATATGGGAATTAAATATGAAATTTGGCAAGCGACTAATCCACATCACCAATCCTGATGATTTAAAAAATGAAATTCGACTGGTAGAACTCTGGACTGAACCAAATCAGATCAGTTTTAGTTTTGGTTTTTATAAACTAGAGAAAGACCGAAACCGGCTAAACCAACCAATAAATTGTAAAATTTGTCTACATTTTTCCTATTCTTTTTTTTTTTTTTTAATATAAAAAAACTGACCAGCAGACCAAAACCAACCAGCCTGATAGCTGTCAAATTTGGATTAGACTTCTCGTAAACTGAACTCTTTGTTAGTCCAAAATTAGACTGGACCAACACATGAAATTGGAAAAACCGACCAAAATCAGAGCGAACCAATCGTTTG
The DNA here is from genome assembly GCA_028583415.1 of Protea cynaroides. Taxonomy (NCBI): domain Eukaryota; kingdom Viridiplantae; phylum Streptophyta; class Magnoliopsida; order Proteales; family Proteaceae; genus Protea; species Protea cynaroides. Next base: position 35,811,389 of record CM053272.1, on the reverse strand, counting down.
ACATCCTGAACTAGGTGGATCACCTATAAGATATTCCGTGGCCAAGAGGACCATCCATAAAACCTTTTACTTTAAAACACTTGTTTGTACACAATTATTATGATTTCATTAATATACATGCTCTAATTCATTATTTTCAGGACTAAGAAATAATTTAGGTACAACATTGGGGCAGTACCATCGAGTTGTCACCACTATTTAACTTAACTCTAACTGACATCCCTAGCCATATGCATTACGTAACAGTTTGGTGCTCTATTTAAAGCTGATAGCACAATTACCACTAAACTGGAAATTTCTTGACCACTTCACACTATATATAGTTCATTCTTCTCAATTCCATTTTTGTTAGTGGATATTAAATTTCTATCTCAAAAGTTCAAACTAGTAAATGGAAAAACTTTCAAATATATAAGACATCTAATGTCCTAGACTAAGTAATTCGGGATTATTCTCATAACATTCCCTTCACGTGTAGCTGGAATGATAAAGTGTAGCTGAAATGAGTATACACATGAAAAGATGACACAGGAAAGGAGAGAATCTGGAATCAAAGTACTTTGATACCATATTAGGTTTCCCTCTTAAAAATTTGAACTAGTAAATTGAGGAACTCTAAAGCGTATAAGACATCCAATGTTCCGGTCTCAAATAATGTGAGACTATTCCCACAATAGTAAGTGAAGCCCTATAGCTGTTTTCCCACCCATCCCCACAAACACACACCCACACAAAGAGAGAGAGAGAGAGAGAGAGAGAATATTCTGCAAATCATAATCATACTTGTAACTTCGGAATCTGAAGAGGCCTCCCAATGAAATTGATGGCCACTCCAATCAGTTATGGTTCCCCCAGCGCCTTCTATAATTGGTATCAATGATAGGAAATCATATGGCTGAAAATGATTTTACATTCTTGATCAGCGAGAAACATATATCCATAACCATAATCACAATCATAATCTAAAAGGTTATTGAGAAGAAATTCCAAAATATAGACTTCATGTAGAAGAATGGAATACTGGCAGCACTTGGGTGATGAGTATCTCATCATCCACAAAACAAAAAGAACACATGCTACAAAAAAGTAAGCCAGACAGCACTTGTTAATGCTACCCCCTGCACCCAAACATAAAGCCAGACAGCACTTGTTAATGCTACCCCCTGCACCCAAACATAGTAAAGAGTACTTGTTCCCCCATACACAGAGAGAAGAGAAGAGACATCTCACCTTAAGACCAGACTCGATTACAAGATCCACAAAACCAGAAGCCAAAAGGGCGTAGGCATAACAGTCACAACCATATAATGGTACTTTCACCTATACACCAGAAGAACATTTGGTAGGGGAATAATGCGTAAGAGAAACTAGGGATTTAAGGTGAATCAAAAAAGAGAGATTTAAGTTTGTCAACTGAGATAATTCTTCAGCGAAAATTCAATGAAAATTGATATATACTAACCTTATTTCTAACACGAGCAAACGCCTCTTCAGCATCACCACTGAACATATGTGGGCTTGTACTGTACCTAGAAACAGACAACAAACATGACATAAACACCTATGGTTCTGGCCCTTGGGTGCAACTGCAGATCTTTTGAAAAGCACAATATGTAGAGAATAAAACATACAAATAGGCTTGGGAAAGTTTTGCACAAGTTCGTGTGGATATTTCTTCTCCATTTAATGTAGTATTCCTCCCAGTCACCCCAAGCCATCTCTCTCTTAGAATAGGCTGATCAATTATGCCAAGAAGCTGACAAGATTACTGATGTTAGAAACGGAACATATGCATTAAAAAAAATAAAAAATAAAAAATAAAAAAACCAAAGAAGAAAACAAATGCAAGAATATTCTGCACATCCATGCTCACTTGATGAACTTGACATTGAAAAATGATAAAGCAACTAACTAAGATCATCATTCTGGAGACACTGTAATCTTCAAAGTGTAAAAATATTCCATGATCACTGGACTAGAGACAGATGTAATGACACAACTCCGCCCACTTCCTAAATTTTACCTCACTGCTTAATAGATATATTTCTGCAGCACTGCTTCTTCATCAGCGAAGAAGTGTTTGATATCCTCAGTACGAAGAATTAGATCATACTGAATAATGCACCCTGCCATCCCGTCCCCCCTTTTATCTACTTTCTACAAGATTAAAATGAATTTTCAGAAGGGCCAATAGGGCAAGCAAGGATTTGTTGACTGGGCTGTTTGAAAAAAAAAAAATTATTCACTGTATCGATCATCGTGTATTGGTAAATAAGATTAAAAAAATACAGGAAAGGACGCTGGTTTACTAATGACTATGTAGGTATAACCTTTATTTCCACTATCCTCCTAAAAATGAACTACAACAATTCATTCTTATTTTTGGAGACGGAAAATATCTGTCGCCGAAAATAGATTTCCATCGCCAAAAAATTTCACCGACACTTCGATTTCCATCGCTATTCCGTCGGTGTTAAGAAGCCATCGCATAAAATCACAACGGAAAAACATGGGGGTGTCGGAAAAAATCATACCGTCGTTAAAGAAAATGCATATTGTTATAGTCAAAAGATATGCCAGTTTATCATTGAACATGCCAAAAAAAAGAATCTAAAGGAGAAGGTTTCTTCTGAAACTTTGGCAATGACAAACCTACTATTCATGAGTATGAAACGTACCGATTTTCCCTTGTGTACAAGAGCAATAAGAGTTCCAAACAAAGGCTTGCCTGGAATCAAGGGAATGAAATGGCTTGGTACTCACAATTTTGAAGCCTACAACTCGAATTAAAATATAAAATAAAAAAAAATTCGGAGAGAAAGAACCTGTAATGAAGCTTTTCGTCCCATCTATAGGATCTAAGACCCAAACGTAGTCCGCAGATTTCTTTTGACACCACCAACCGTTCTCCTCTCCATAACTGCAGTTTCATTCCATGGCACAATAATTTGATTTCTCCTTTCTGTCTACAGACGGAAAAATGTCGGAAACATTTGGGGATACCGCATAGTATCACTTACATTGCATGAGAAGGAAAATTCTCCAGTATAACTGAAATCATGGACTCCTCTGCCGCTCGATCAGCTATCGTTACAGGACCTGTAACAATTCCATTTTTTTAATCAAAAAATGAATGGAACTCTAAAAACACTATGATCCAAAAATCTCTAAGCTTACTCAAGTCGTCCTTGTCGAGAATCACGAAGCTTTTGCGGAAGTAAGTCCGAATAACCTCTCCGGCGGCATCAGCAAGCTTATTGGCGACATCCACGAACCGATCGAGTTCATCCTCAAAACCTAATGGAATGGTTTCAATTGCATTTGAGAGATTGGGACTGAGACTCATAATCGAAGAAGCAGACATTCTCCGGTTGGAAGGATAGAATTGGGAGAAACCAGAGAACTCTGAGAGTTTTAGACTGAGAGCGCATCGCCATGGAGGAGAGATTTAAATAGGCGGGAAAGAAGAAGAGAGGAGAATATGATATAAGCGGTGGCGAGGGTGCGTGACAAAGACGAACGCACAGAGAGTTGGGAAGTGGGTGATGATGAAGGGAAAAACTCGGCCTTTTCAAGGGCTTTATAGCTATCGACAAGAGTCCTGTGACGACTCTGATGATTGAGGAGACATGAGAGTGGAGTGTAGACGTGTTGCGCAACGTTGCTTTTGTATTTGTTGTATCACGAAATGGGAGTCAAATCGTCTCCTCCCGGTCGTACAGGGGACGAGGGAGACGCCCCCTCAAATGGCCGATATGTGGTTCTCAAAAATATTTGAGTCTCATGTCTGAGTCGATACCCAGCCAACAAACTGAGCCGACAGGGGATGTCGACTCGGACATGGGGTTTGAATTTTCTCGAGAACCACGTGTCGACCATCCGATGAGGGCATCTTCCTCCTCCCTAAGACGATTCAGCTCTCACGAAATGGAGCTGCTTGCATGTCATCAAACACAATTGCTCCATGTACATAATGCTGCATTACGAATACCATTCAGGATGTAAAGATCCCACCTCTGAAATATAGGATTCACGGAATATAGATGTGGTGATCAGATCCCATTCAAGCATTAGTGTAGATGAGTCACCACAGCATTTTTGGAGGGAAAAAAAATTCTTCCGTAATGTGGCAGTGAAGATTCTAACTATTATGTATCGATACATGTCACCATGCACTATGAGCAATCAAGATTTCATTATCGCTTGACAATCACTAAGAGAATCCATGTACTATGAGTGACCAAGATCCCAAGGATCCTGATGGATTCAGGTTCACTTCCTGCTGTAACAACTAATTGCAAGGGAATCAAGGGATGGGGAGGGGAGTGAACATTTTGAAATTAAAAAGAAAAAAAAGATTGTAAATCATTACTTAACAGTTGGTATCAATGGTCTAATATTAACATGGATTCCCTTTCATAAGATGTTATTGGGCTACCACAGTAACCTCAACATACAAAGAGGGACCAAAATCTTTAAACATGATTGTGTAAATTATTTAAAATTTAGTTATTATATTTCACTATGATTTGTATCTAAATCCATTGGATTTGAAAAACAGAATAAAAAAATACCTTTGACAAATGTTATTGCTGATATGGTAAAATTGTAAGTAAATTATAGGGGTGAGTTTTTATGCAACGGACCACATATCTGATCGGTCATTTTCTCCGGAGTAGCATCCTGGAGATTGTGTGCCTGTAATGTAATGTAGTTTGGAGGGACAATGTTACAAACGGGCTGTCCGGGAAAATCACCGATTTAACGGTTGCCAATCTTGCTATCCGGGAAATCACCGATTTAACGGTTGCCAATCTTGTAGCTTTCATTCAGCTAGCTCATTGTGGGAAAGGCGCAACAAACTATCACATCTCTCTCCCTATCTCTAAACAAAGGCTGCAACAGGATCAAGTTGGACCAAACATTTTAAAACCTCAAGTCAATCCTGAATCCACTTAACTGAACCCAGACCCAGCATTGGCTCAGGAGCTGAAAAATCCAACTCTGATCTCAACTCTGATCTGCCTCAAGGCCCGGCCGACCTTGGTCATGGGTAGAGGGGAAGGGAGATGTAAGGATGGGTCCAGCAGGAAAAAGAACAAGAGGAAGAAAAAGACAGCGACCTATTGATTTGGCAATACCTGTCGATTTAGCAACATTCTAAGAGAATATCAATCTGGCGATAATGACACAATCTGCACATCCAACTAATTATATTCCACCTCTAAGAAGTTGCACACCAATCCTTAACAATTGTGCTACAGTCAGTCCAGTTGTCATTTCATCGAGAAGAAAAAAATTTATGTAAGAAGAAAGCGCCCTAACACTTTCAAAACCTGGGGTGGGTCACCGGGCTCAGCCCAAGGCCTCAATCTTGGCCTGGCTCCAACTCCGGGCCAAAAATTTCCAGCCCTGCCCCTTACTAAGGAGAAGGGTATCTCAGCCCAGGCCTTGTTCAGAGTCAGGGTGGGGCTCCAGCCGACAGTCAAACTTGCACCCCTAATTAAAACTTTGCTGCTTTACCTTGTATTTCTGTTTATCCTTTGCAATGACATTTCGCAGACAGATGGTTAATTACGGGAACTATATATATAATCAACGATTCAGTGGATAATATAATGATCGGTTTACTTGCATCTCTGCATGAAACAAAAGCTCCAACAGTTCCCCAAGAAATAAAATCACAATTACGCAATGAAGAATACTGTATTTATTAGGAACATTGGGTAGGTAAAGGGCACTCCAGCACCATTTGTGTTGACAAAAGGAACAAAAATATTTAAAACATGGGGTTGCTCACCTCTTACCCGCTGGAGGTGAGCTCAGTCCTTTCGGTATCTTGCCCAGAACCCCTTCCTAATGGGAGAATCATTTTCCGACAGGAGTCTACTCCTTTTCGACTCAAGTGAAAAGTGACGCTTCAAGAAAGGCTTCCCAAAAGAATTCCTCATGCTGAAGCTAGGCCCCAATTTGAGAACTTTTCCTTGCCATCCAATACTTTTCTTGTTAGGTACTATAGAGTCATCGTCCAGATCACTATCGACAACCTGGTTTCTGGAAATCCTACTGTTTTTTGCCTTCAAATCTGCTTCCATTTTGGATGCTTTCCTGAACATCTTAGAAACCTGCTTCTCTCCAGCCATGCACAACAGGCATGCTGGGTCATATTTATCCTTTTCAGTTGTCATATGCTCCAAGCACTCCGCGTGGAACACATGTCCACAGACAAGAACAGCAACCACAGAGCTTCTCCATGAAGTATCCGTCAAAAGCTTTGAACACGCTCCACATGTTTGCATATCAACAGATGGAGACATTGACAGCCGACTATTGGATCTGGTTAACTTGCCCCGGCTAGAGCACAAGCTCTCACAGTCAAACGACCACCTTTCTCTTTGAGAAGAAGCCACCAGCTCAGAGAAGGCTTGCAAGGACCAACCATCCGAAGACCCTCCTTGGGAGCCCATTGTAGAGTCATTGCTGCACATAGAAAAACACAAATGATTATCTTCCTTCAGACGTTGAGTTATTTGGAGACTTCAATCCAGGTAATTGGTTTTGGGAGACCTGCCTCGCATGCTGGTGTACAGGTGATCGGTTGTTCTGCGTTGATGGACCTGAGTCAGTAGGAAGGGAGTGGCTCTGAGATGATAAAGGCTCTGGTTTTGATGATGATGAACAAGAAGTTGAAGCTACTGAAAACGAAACCTTCGACACTGAACAATCAGCAACTGCAGATGGTTCTCTTAAATCTTCCACCTGTAAAACAAGAAGATGCGGAGATGTCAAAATGAAAGCCAAAACCAGGCGTGACCAGGTTCAGAAAATCATGAAAAGCAAAAAAGAAGACACGGCCCATTTTTCCTCTACTTCGGTAGAGGGCTAGAGGAGATCCAACATGCATAACTCACCACAGTAGACAAATCGTTTCCCAAGGATGGATCTGTTTCAAGAAAATAAAGAACATTAAATCATCGCATCATACAAAATCACACAGAGTGCAAATTAGAAATCCCACATTACTACAGCTAAAGGTCATTACAGGTGGGATAGAATAATAGGTTCAGAAGACCATGCAGAAGAAAAATAATCAAATCAATGTTAAGTTGGTCAGTAGAAAGGTTGGACTTTATAATAGAGGGAGCATACTTCATATTTACAGGATACTTTTCTTTAATAAGTTACTTCATATTTAAAGTTCAGAAGAATACACAACACCCACCCCCCAAAAAAAAAAAAAAAAAAAAAACACACACACCAAAAAAAACAGAGACCCAGAGGGAAAAGGATTAATGTTTTAAGAACTTAAAAATTGATTGAACTGCAAGGGGATGAAAAGGATGGGCAGTACAATTGCATGAGACTTCACTGTTTGCATGATAGCTATTGGAAAGAGCTATTTCTCTGTTTTGGCCTGATCCTTATCTTTTGTAACATCATGCATAAATTCTTCAACTCCTGTAAGCTCTTTAAACAGCTATTTCTCTGTTCTGGCTTGATCCTTATCTTTTGTAACACCATTCATAAATTCTTCAATTCCTGGATGCTCTTTAAGTCAGCCTAGATCCTAATTTTCAAGGCGTATCTCAGATTGGCAGAAGGAATGTCGCAGGTTCTATTGATGAGGCAGATTTGGTCAAATCTGAAATTAGAACTTTATCACTAGGTCTGGGCATATCCATTATTGTGGATCGGCAACACCAGAAGGTCAAAGCAGATCCCAGTTACCAGTTGGATTAATCGCCCAGTATTAGTCTGTAAGGGAAAGGTTATACCTTTTCTTAAGGCTCCGTTTGTTTTGGCATAAATAGCTGGAAAAAATTTCTTTTACCGTAAAATCCAAATTTTCATTGCTTGTTTTTAAATTTGAAAATTTTACTGTGGGACCACATATTATCCAAAATTTTCCCTGACATATTTTAGGGCACACTTTAGCCATATTCCCTTCTAAAATTCTCAATATCTTGGGAGAACCCTTTGTTTCCATGGATGGATATATATGGTATATGTATTTGTGGGACCCATTTCCTTATTGGTTTTCACAACCATAGGATAAGGACTGCATAATTCAATTTTGGTTATATAATGGCATTTTACATAATTATTTTAAATAATTATACCCTGTAAAATAAATTACAAACAAGCATTGAAAAATTTTTACAATAACATTTACATCATATTTTACCTCCAACAAACATTGAAAATTAACATGTACAATTTTCACTAAGACCTTGAATCCCTAATAATAATCTCTTCCTCATCAATTATGCTCGTATCACTAGTCATATGTTATCTAGTGATTCAGCAATCTGCAACAACATTTTTCCTTTTATGAATAAAACATTTTCATTAAGCATAAGGCAGGAGAATACAAGAAATCGAGATAGTTGGTAATGCACCAAAACATAAAGCTCAGATGGGGATCCCTTAAAAAGAACCAATTTATGTAGTACCCCTCTCTCTCTCTCTCTCTCTCTCTCTCTCTCTCTCTCTCTCTCTCTGCAGTCAGCATCAGCACCACATTCCTAGCTAGCTCATTAGAAGAGGAATTTGTCTGAAGTTATCAGCCTACAATTTTCTAGATACTAAAGGTCAATCAAGTTCACAAAAGGTCTATCCTCATGCTTTAAGACATTTCTTCTCAGTTCCTTTTTTTTTTTTTTCTCTGCTTCATAAATGCTAAAATTAGTACTTTATCTTCAGAATATCTTATTTTTCCCCCTTTCTCAAGAGTATGTTCAGTTTAGCTGAATACCATGTCCTCTCACATAGCAATAGTTTTGTATCTTAAGTTTTTCTAATCCCCCCTAGAATAGTAAAAAAATAGCCCCTCAAAGAAAAACTCATGGCACGTTGATGCAGTCAAGACTGCCTGAATGGGCTTAGAAATTACAGATTTTGGGCCATGGAAGCTTTCATAAATTCAGCGTAGTTGACGTACCAAGTTCTCTCACACTGCACTACTGTTGCTCTATCATATTTCTTTTATTTTTTCTTCAAGAAACTTAAAACAGCATGTCAACAAAAGAATCCCATGAGATAAATGCATGCACAATCCCCGCCCAAACACACACATTCTCCCACAATGTATACAGGGGTATTTTTATCCTTTTAATTAATTCAATGACTGAAAAGCTGCAGAGGCTAAGAGATGGGTTTTTTTTCTTTTGCATGGCTCGGATGGATATACAAGGGCAAAGATATATACTTCGACACAATTTGGTTTTTTCAAAAGGGACCTTTTAGTCATTGTCCCTTTATATTTCTCCCTTCCCTGACTGTCCTCATTGATTTTATGCAGAAAGAATGGATTTGAATTAAAGAAATTCAAAAGAAGCAAAGCAGTATCTTTTATTAATTTTCAATTATGAAAATAAACACAAAAGTTGCAGCTACGGATATTACATGTAAGACTACCACATGATTACGAGCTAGCACTTCCCAACTGCTTATATGCTTCTCTACCTCACATGCATGCCAATTCCAACAGGTCGTGGTTGCTTGCAGGAAGCCCAAATGGTTCTAACCAAAAAGGTAACTGAAAGTATCCTCCCCCATTAGCAAATCAATATAACTAACAGACACCATCAGAGAGAGTTGGGTCCCATTTGTATGAGGCTTCAACAGAGTTCTGACTAGAACAAAGTTGGGGGTTTGATCAGCATGGTTAGGGTCAAGCCTGTTTCAAACCCCTAGAAAGTTGAGTACCTCAGCAAATTATCACATCTAGAATATCAAAATCCAAAATAACCAAAAGAAAAAAGAAAAAAGAACTCAAATCAACTAAGATTCATTCAATTACTTGTGTTGGCCACAGAAATACTGTTTTACAACTCCACTTTATTTAATTCCATAACCAACCACAACTACTTATGCCTTTCACATCAACAAAGGTCACAGTTGTCAAGGTATCGCGTTGGTAACAAAGTGCCTTGTGAAGGTTAATGCGTGAGAATGGTTCAAAATCTTGGCGAGATCTCGAATCTCAAAGTTCTTGAACAGGTCTAGACGAGATCTCATACGAGACTTGGTCTCAACCAGTCTCGACTAGTTCTCGACCAGTCTCGATCAGTTCTCAACTAGTCTTGATATTTTCGACCAATTTTCAACTGATCTCGACATAATGTGTGAATTATGATTGTATGATCTACTTGAATACTGGGGTTTTTGACTATGACAAGTAACTAATTAACTGCTATTATGTTTATTCTTCTCCTAAAATATAATTTTATTGGCTCATTTGGCCTTCTGTGATCTTCTACTAGTGTAACATTATATAGAATAGCCAATATTATCCTAGGTTTACATCTAAACTTCAAACCGACACTACCAAACATGGGTATAAACCCAAACAACCCCTATGTGTGATTTTTTTTTTTCAATTTTATTGTTTAAATGTGATTATGTATGCTAAAAGAGTGATTCCCTGTAGTATCAGGCCTTAAAATGATCATTTGAGCCCTGAGACACTTTTAAAGCCTTCACGGCTTTTTTACAATGTCTCGCTGAGATCTCGGTTTCTCTGAGGGTCGAGACACCCTCAAGACTTGAGATTTTGAACCTTGTGTGTGAGGTCACCATGTTTTGTTAGATATGACATTTCCTAGGCATTACCCTTGTTCTTTTTAGGCCACCAGGAGTGTTATTGGATGTGTGTAGAATTTTTTTCTTCTGTTAATGCACGGAAATGAAATTGTAGTTGTACCTATTGGTGAGGTAGAAGCAAGCAACAATTAATGGTGGTGGATAAAAAAAAACAGCAAAGGGATCTCAAAGAACACAATGGACAAAAACAATAACTAAGAGAGTCTGTTACCTAGAACTCACAAGTGGCAAGTTCCTCCAAAGGAATGTAGCACTTGGTGATGATCCACACTTTAATTTCACCTTCTCCAATGGCCACAAGCCAAGGTTGAAGATGAAGAGACTCCTTCCTTCCTTCTCTTCAAGTACAAAGTATAAAGTTTTGTTACCCTAGCGCAATTACGGTTTAGGACTTGCCTTTTAATAAAGCCAATGGTAAGAGATCACAATCCAACAGTTTCAATCATCCCAAGTGGTGTGATTCTTAAGGGTAGTCATTGAATTATCCTTAATTGCACAAAAGGACAAGCCTACCAAAGATACAACCTAAAAACCCCTAAATGGTAGAAAACTTTCTTTACGTTTTATCCCCCACATAACTAACATCCACAATGGACCTTGTAGGCATAGAATCAAGGATTAAAATCTCGAGTCTTGAGGTCGTCTCGACCTTGAGCCAGATCAAGATTTCCAAGATCTCGGTCGAGATCTTGAGGAGAACATGCTGAAAAGCCGCGAAGGCTAGAAATGAATGTTTCAAGCCTTAAATGATCATGCTCCAGAGAAACACTATATTAACTTATATAAACACATTTAAACCATAAAATTGAAAAACTAATCACATATTGTGGTTGTTTGGGTTTACACTCATGTTTGACAGTGTCAATCTGAAGTTCAGATGTAAACCTAGGGTAATATTGGTTATTCTACATAATGTTACACTAGTAGAAGATCAAAGAAGACCAAATGAGCCAGTAAAATTATATTTTAGAAGAATAAACATAATAACACTTAATTAGTTAATTGTCATAGTCAAAAAACTCAGAGTAGTCAAGTAGACCATACAATCATAATTCAACATTATGTTGAAACCAATCGAAAATTGATCGAGAATTAGTCGAAAATGTCAAGACCAGTCAAGAACTAGTCGAGACTGCTCGAGAACTGGTCAAGAATCTTGAGATCTCGTCTCGTTCCCAGTCTCATCTCGACCAAGTCGAGAAGTTCGAGAAATTTGAGATCTTATCAAGATGTTAATCTATGCATGGAATCAAATCACCACCATAAAGATAATCCATTGTGCATTAATATAGGAGTATCATGACAAGCGATGGACCCAAAACTAATTGAAAACATTTTTCATATAATTTTATTTTAATATGATAATAATAAAGCTCCTTTTGCAAACTCTTCAAAAAAGAAGCACCGAGCCCCAAATTTCAACCAATCACAGTAAGACGGCTCGCTCACTTGGATATTCTCCTTAAGAGGGCAGTGGAAACCATATTGAGCGTCACCCCATTCACATTCATACCCTGCATGCCAAGCGGACCGATATATAGCCAGACCTATTGGTAGGCATCAAACATTGGCACACCATAGATGCACAATGCATAAATCCAATAGTAAGTGCCTCAAAGTATGAGAAAAAGCACCTACCAAGGATTCTTGTTACCAAACCATAGTTGTAGATCTAAGTCAACATTTCACCGATCTAGGTTTTGTGGGAATTCAAGACGAAACCAAGGTCGAAACAAAAAAGTACCCAAGTTTCGACAGGTTTTGATAGTTTTGACCAGTTTTCGATGGTTTTGACCAGGTTTCGATAGTTTCAATCAAAACATGGTCGAACCATGGCTTTAAAATCTCATGTTTCAAAAAGTTTCAACCATATTTAAAATCTCCTGTTTCAACAGGTTTCGACCATTTTTTTTTTTTGGCTTGAAACCTTGGTTTCGAGTTTCAACCAGAAAAATACAAGGTTTCGACCTGATTTCAGTGGTTTCAAGGATTCGTCCTCAAAACCGAAATCTTCTTGCTTGTACCAAACACACTGGCGATGAACCATTAGGAATCTCAACAGATAGATGTTCAACACACATATGTGCCCACATCAATATTTCAATACCAATCCCCATTGGGAAAATATACAATGTGGCAACCATAGAACAGACTGCCCAAATCTGTCCATAGCTATGAACAAGTAAGCAAAACTTTTGGGCTGTTGCATTTAACATCATGATTATAACAAGCACATGATAGTAAACTGCAACTAATTATTTAAACAAATTAAATTGGTTTGATGGACACACATTTCTTGTCAAAGTATCCAACACTACCATCTTCTACCATCTCAACCCCCACCGCTTTTTTTGATTTGCTCATGCTACAATGTTATTGTGAGTGCTGTTTTCCTGGTTAAATAATTGTATTTGATTCATAAGTTCATGACTTAGAGTGAAGCTGCAATTATCACTAACATAACTCAATCTAGAAGAACCTTCTGTTTGGTGAGAGGCTAGGCACCAATTATCAAAAATTCACCCTTTAATCTCAGCTCATCTTGATCAATTTGGTGCCACCTAGGTGATAGTCTATGCACCAAGGATCTTGGCCAATGCCTTGGTCTGGCTTGGTGCCATGATGCTAGGTCACTTGTAGCCCTCCCCTTGTCCTTTTTACCACCTCAAATATGCACCATGTCACCTTCTCACTGGTGCATCCAGTGGTCTTCTTTGCAGTAGCACAAAGAAAAACCATTTAAACCTTTTACCTAATGGTATGACTACTAGAGTATATTCACTTCTGACTCTTATCATTTTCAATCATGCCAACCAATCATCACAACATTTTCATTTCAGCTAAACTCAACTTATATATCTTTACTGCTCAGCATTCAGTTCCATACAACATTGTTGGAATTTGTATAAATGCCTACTAAAAATTTGTGTTTCTTTTAAATTTAGGTTACATACTTCTAGAGCCTTTTATATCACTAAACAAACAAAAAATGGTTCCTCCACCAAATTGTTAAAAAAGGAAGAAGAAGAAGAAGAAGCTGGAAATAGTGTTAATTTTATTATTAGGAACTCGGTTTACTAAACATGCTAACTTTATTAGGATTAAATGAGGCAGAAAAAAATGCAATTAGATGTATTGATGTAAACATAGACCCAAATAAACCATGATTAAACAGCAAAAAGAGAAAAAAAGGTGAAAAAAGGAAAAAAGTTATTCTTGCACAAATTCAAGACAAATTCTTCAACCGTCACACATGTATCCAGACCAACAAATATCAACATATGAGCTGATTCAGGCAGTCATGAAAACAGGAGAGCGTAACTTACATCCAAATGAAGTTGTAACAGAACAAAGGGAAATGACTTTTTCAGAACAAGCTAAGCTATTATTAATGACAAAAAATTTAACAGGCCCCCCAAAGGCTTACCAGGATCTGGAGTCAGATTAACAGCAATTCCTTCGTGAACAGGGAATTTCTGCCGAGTAGGCATTCGAAAATTCTCCAGTGGATTTCCTCCATCTGAAACATCTGCTATTTCCACATCCAAATTGTCCTTTCTCTCCAAGCCAACATTCCCACTGCTTCCACAAGAAAACTGATTAAGGTGACTATCCAAGTCACCTGCTACACGCCCCCGATTCTCCCACCGGAAGCTCCATGATGGTGAATATCTGGCATTCCTATGTAAGGCTTCAGGACTGCTACTGTTAGGTATAGTACTATCCCTTGCAGCAACACAACAGGCATTACCCATGCTCACACATACACTGGCAGAAGTTAATCTATCAAGATATTATAATTCATCTAGAACCATTCATGCATATGCTCGGCTGATAATGTCTGAGTCCAATAGTTCCTGTCGAAATAAAAGCAAATATGGATCAAAGCAGTTAGTCATTACTCTAATTTAACAACTAATCATAAAACAATTTTAAGTGCGAAACAAAAATATTTACAGAAGAAGCAGACTAGGAGAACCCTAACTGGTAAACTGTCAATGTTGAGAACAATTGAGTTCAAAACATGCAGAACTATAAAACATTTCACATGAACGAAAAACAATTACAATACATACATCCTGCTGAAAAACTGAAATCATAAGGAAGGAAAAGTAGAACGCAATCAAATTATCCTTGAGAAGAAGATAACTAAGAATAAAAAGAGACTACCTTGTGAAATCTGTACAATGGAACAGAGCTTGAGGACCATATGTAGAATAATAAGAGCACCTACGCCTCAATCTACTATCAAGTAGTAGAAGATACAGATATAATGGAAATCATAGAGACCCTGGCAACAGCGTAGAAAACCGATTTCAGAACCAACCATGGAGAAAATACATCTGAAGGTCGTGACTCGCCAAAATACTAGTAGATGGGATAGACGCAAAGCAAACCCAGCAACTAAAAAGGAAACTCCTGTCCTCCAACAAGTAATAGAAAAGGCATATCAGCTACCTGTAAACAGAAACAGAACCAGTTTGTAATTTGTAAGATGGATTTCAAAACCAGTCGGGTTTTGGAATTGGAGGTGCGTGATTAACCCTAATAAAGCATTATAGACAAGCAGCTAAAAGGGAATCTAGTAATAAATAAGAAATTTCTCGGTCAAAAACAATAATGACAGTCTAATTTTCCATTGTAGTTAAATAAACCAGATTCTCACGAATTCAATTGAGGTTATCTTAAGCTTCCAATTTCAACACACAATACTTGGGAGGGGAGAAATAAATGGAGAAAAAGGGAATAGATGGGGAAGGGCGAATCATAAGCACAGAAAAGAAAGAGATAAACGTAAGTCAGTGAAACATGAAATTTCCAGTCGAACATATATACAATCAGAAAGAAAGGGAGCCCAAATCGGTCAATGGGTCAAAACGAACCGAAATTCAAGCGAGAAAAGCAGTAATATCACAGTGAAATCGGCTATTAATGGTAGATGAAAATAAGAAACCTAGGGTTTCCGAATACTGATAGTTAACTTCGTTCAGACCTGGTTTTCAAGATTCAGTTGAGGAAAAAACGAATGAAATCTGAAACTGACGTGACCAATAAATACCTTCTATTTTTTTTCTCCCTTTCTCCACTTTAGGTTGCGGGTTTGCAAGAAAACTCGATTCCAGACAAACGACACACAGTAAGAAGAAAAAAAGAGGAGAGGTGGTTTGTACTGACCACGGAATAAAGACACCGACTAAGGCTCAGGAGTCTGTGGCCTTTCCCGGAGAGACGGGTAACGTTAGTTTTGACGGAGTTTAAGGTGTGACGTGGGGGGAGGGCGCGTGCTTAGTAAGCAGGGGAGCGTGCCACGTATGATATATCTTTGCTTTTTGAAAAATTTACTTAGATACCCTTTGATAAACGGTTATCCTTAAAACAATGTTTTATAATAGTATAATTGAAAACTAAGAAATTTTTTTAAGACTATATTCCTTTTATTCAATATAAAATTATATAAATATATCATCGTCTATCTCTAGAACAAGGTCACTGCAAATTCCCCAATTGCAGGTTGGAGAACTTGTAGATGCCTTATTTCAAAGATAAATGATGGTATAGTTATGTAAATTTACATTGAGTATAGGGTAGTGTGGATTATACTATTATAAAACATTGTTTCAGAAGTAGTTCATGTAACTTTTGTCAAGAGAAAGTTGTTTTGTATAGTAAACCAATTGTTAATGAGATGTCTGAATAAATTTCCCTTGCTTTTTTAGTATATTTTTTGGGTGCAACATTTGTTTTGTTATTTGTATGTTTAAGGGTGGGTTTGGCCCTCTAGGTCGGACCTTGCCGTAACCCACTCCGAGTCCAAACAAGGCCTATGTTAAAATACCCTAGTCCTAAAGGCAGGTTAGGTCAGAAATTTCTGATCCTGAGTCAGGAAACTCAGGACTGGATCAAACCAGCGTTGAGGCCTAAGGTTGAGTCGGAACCAAATCCTCTCCCGCGGCAGGAGATTCCTGCCGCTGATCCAAGGGCTGGGGATCAGTCGGCCCGCCTACCAATACATTGGGAGGTGAACCGGCTGAAATCCCGCCCTTGGCCGGCGGCAGGTGGGCAGGAAAGGATTTTTATACCCAGTCTGACCCTGTCTTCTTCGTCACCTTGCTTGACCCAGCCTTTACATCTCCCTTCCCTCACCCTATGGTCAAGGTCAGTCTGACCTAGCCATGAGGGCTAGTCAGGATTGAATATTTTAATTACTTAGTCAGGACTTAGGGTCGAGCCGGACCTGGGTTCAACTAGGTAGACTCAAGATTGGATTCAGGTTCTAAAAATCCGACACAACTTGACTCTATTGCAGCCCTAATAAAATATTTATAGTTTTTTTTTTTTGGTGTATGTGAAAGATATTTATAGTTTTATACGTGACAGTGGGATTATGGAGTTAGAAGGGAATGAAAGGAAAGCAAAATGATCATTTGGGGAACCATGGATTGAAAGGTAGTAGGACCGATAGAAAGAAAAATAAAGGGTCACCCAAATTCCGAGTGGCTGCTTCTGCAATACGCGGAGTGCGTATGACGCATTCGGCGCCTTTATGGTGGAATTTTGAGAGGGGGCCTGAGACCATTTATTCTCCTCTCTCCTACTTTTGAAATCCGTTTCTTTTTTCAGTTTCCCGCGTCTGAAGTTTGGTACAGGACTACAGGGGAGTGGGGAGTTAGGAGTTAGAGACAACAAGAAGCACGAACACAATAGTGAGATGCTCCGAATTGAAGTAGTTGTCTTTCCATCTCTGTGTGAGCATTTTGTTAAACAGGATTCTAGGCACTGTGAGAGACACAGTGCCTTGTCAGACGAAAAACGACTGAGCTACTGGGATGTGTTTGATTCTATGCTGCCGTAAAGTTTCTTTCGATTCCTTTAAGGTCTGTTTTTCTGGTTTATCAGTCTCTCACAATGATACGTATTGGATGGATTAACTACATACCGAAAACTAGAGTCCCCTACCTCTATACCTCATTATAACTGTCCCATTTAACACACTTGTTAGGGGTGATGTGGAAATAGGGCCAGATAAGTCCAACACCAAGATCAAAATACAATGTCAAACCTCATAACAAGGACTTTCAAGTTTCAATGCCTTGAAACCGAGATTTAGTCCCTTTTTAGACACCACTACCTCTACCTCTAGATGGATTATTTCTAACTGGGTTAGGAATTGTACTTTTCCAGAATGGCATTTTTAGGCAGAATTCAAAAAGATGCCATAGATCATGAAAAAGTACAAGCAACCCTGATGGACAGGGACATGAAATGAGGCTTGTGACCTGAAAAAGGCCCTTGAAATAATTGTAGCATTGCTTGAAACAGAGATTAAAAAATAACCCACCATCCGGTCATTGAAATGGATCAATCAGCATCATTGACAAGAGTTTTCATCCATATTTATTGAATTGTTAATCTCCTGTTTGACCTTGATGGTTGAACAATTAAATTGGGGTTGTCAACCACTAGTAACAACCACCAGCATACATTATATGTATATTTAATGTAGGGTTATGAGTTAAAATTAGTTTTTATTTAGTTCCAACAAGGCTTGAGCTCCAAAAGAAGACAGTCTCGGGTTTCAGAACAATTTTTTGGGGCTTCTGGGTTCACTGATAGTCCAAAATTATTTCTGTTTGGGAAGATCCATATATTAAAGGAAGAGCATTCCAATGTCATACAATTGCTGCTGAAATTTAAACTGACCTCCCGAGCAAGAGAGAGGATTAGACCATGGTCCGAGGGGTGTTTTCCGATGCTTAAGTTAGAAATCCGAACAACAATCAAAATGTGAGCTAAGAGTAAAAGTTAATAGTGAATAGTAACAAATGTGACATTATACCTTTGGTATGTGTGTCTATTTATATATAGGATCGGGATTGGGGTCAAGCCGTAGTCTCCTCTAAGTTTATATCAAGAGTTTGAAGAAGACTGTATTTGTTTTTTTATAATTAAAATCCTAATCTTCTCTTTACATAAATGCCTCTATTTCTTTCCCTTAAAATTGCTTCTTAGTTTGTCCTTAAAACTCTAAATCCTAATTTCAGTTGCATTCCATACCTTGTCTATTACCCAAAAGGAACCCCAATTGTTCCTGAATTAAAAAGTACCATCACATTCTTATAATTGGGTTTTTAATGTTTGGATAAACCCATTAGCAGATCCAAATAGGGTTTCTTTCTGACCCAGATCTGGCATCAGATGAACTCCCTAATATCATACTTTTGTCTGCTAATTTGTACATTGTTCTGGAGCCAATAGCCAATTTGGTTTGGACATAGTTTTAATGATGTTGCTGATGCCTCAAGTAATGATAGCTTTTTTTATTATTGTTTTTAAAACAGAAGGACAACAACCAAAGTAGAAGATGGGGCCCAACCCTAGTTCAAATTTATGCATGTATGTATGTATACACCATATATAGTAAATGGGACACAGACATATAACTATTTACTTTTGATTAGGCATATTTAGAAGAGATTTAATGTAGGAGAAGGGAGTTAGCTGATAGTATGATTCAAGCTGAATTTGGGCTCAACATAACCCAAATTTGGTGTTTTTACCCCCAGAACAGACATGGGTTGTACACTTATACTGAGCCTGGACAAGGTTGGGATATCCCAACTGGGGTAATGCTTTTTAAGATTTGTGTGGGCATTTGATCCCTCGAGTTTGGCGTAGGTTTTCAATTACCAGGCCAAGCCCCTGAACTTGCACCCCACAAGTACGTCATATTTTAACCTCATTTCCTGATTATATTTCAATCCTATGTAAAGTGTCATACCCTAAGATGAACATATGGCGAAATTATGTTTTCCTGTACCCTAATTTCTCCCTCTTCACTCTCTCTTTTGTACGAGTTTTTCTTGCCTCCCTCTCTTCCTATTATATTCTTTCTAAAGATCTCTTCCAATAGTCAAAGTCGTCTTCTCCTCTTTCTCGGTGCAGATTCAATCTTCCGCAGTCCGAATGATTTCAAGCTTTGTCAAAACTCCAAATTGATTACCCACGAAACAAAGGTGAAAGATGGCACAATTCTCTTTTCTGAACCATACTAGCAGCTACAAGAATCTTGAACTGTGCTATGTACAGAACATAGAATTTATTTATTTTTATATATGTATTAAACTTAGATTGACAAAGGTGATGATAATTGCAGAAAAAATATATAAATAAATAAATAAAATAAAATAAAAATTGTTGAACTTTGAAACATATAATTCTAGTTTGAGCTTCTTTGCAATTTTGACTAGCAGTAAAAATGTGGCCAAACATTTCAAAAGTTCAGACCCATAAAAAGTTAATTTAAGTTCTATGATTCTGAGTGGCCAAATAATTCACAATAACAGAGTTTTCTGATTCTCAATTTCTCACACCATTTTTTTTTCAAATAACTACAAATTTCAAAATCTTCAAACTGATTCACATTAAGATACAGATTTCTTTTCCATAACCATGGATGGGAGTGGGACAACACTCAGCAGGGTCTACCCGAGCGCTTCAACTTCATCAATCTTATTTTTGTCTAACAAAATGAAAAATAATAACTAGATCAGGAGAGGATTACTCTCTTTGGTACTCTTCGTACAAGTTTTTTTCCATTGAGAGAGAGAGAGAGAGAGAGAGAGAGAGAGAGAGAGAAAGTAATCAAACAATTTTAGTCAGGTCATAATAACAAGCAAATCGGTTGAAAAGAAAGAAAAAGACCACTACAATATTAGGAAAATGCGACTACAATACTGCCCGTAGGAATGCGAAGCTAACATTACAACCAACACAGACAAAAAAACTGACATCAATAATAAAGCAACCACAATAGGAATTTTGCATATGGACGAGTCTAACATGGCAACATATGAACTGCACCCACTTTGAATAGCACATTAACCCTTTGACACAGGTTTCAAGTACCTAATCATATCATGATTCCTTTGATGACGATGATGTGGGATCCAACTTTATGTCAGCCTCATGGCGCAAACTGAATTCCCTTCGGTAGTTAGCCTTGGCACCCTGAAAGTCAAGAAGCTTTAGTGATATGCACCATATGCAGCTACAGTTTCATCCATAAATAAGGATGTTTGGGACCTACTTTGAATGGCACCTAAGTAGAGAAGTATATAAATTTTCAAAACGGTTTTTGTTTTATGCACCAATATTCATTTTCCAAAACCATAAAAAAAATTGATTCTTCTGGTAAAGTATAGAATATTTATTAGAATGAGAAGAGATCAAGGTAATTCTTCCGAAAGGAGGAAAAAGGTATTGATGTTAATACACTTTAACTTCCACTAATCAGTAATCCCCTTTTGGTGCTACAATCCACCAAAACACCATGCCACCAAAGCCCCAGCCTGGAGGGAGAAAAGGGGGAGAGGGGGAAGGGGGAGTTCCTATTGTCTTACCAATACAATTTTAGAAAAAGTCAATTATTTGTCAGGTCTCCGATACTGTAAGGTTTTAAAAGTCAGATCTGGTAAGCGGATCAGTTTCTATAGATCCTGGAATCAGCCGAAACCTAGAAACTGGAATCCGTGGGAAAAGCATTAATAACCATAGATCTCTCATTTTTTTCGAGTGTTTGATTCCAAAATCTTGCAAAGCATTCCTCACCCCAACCACTAACCGGGTCAGCTCAAGTGAGATTAACCTTTAACAAGGACATAATCGATTCATCAAATTCATGAATTTTAAGAATTCAGAATAACAAGAGACTTCGTAGGATTGTAGGATTACTAGTTTGCAAGAAAGACAATGTAGACGGCAGATGGAAAAACAATGGGTTTAATGTATAAACATGTTAATTAACCATCAATTGACTCCTGGAGGCATCAGAACAAACAAATTTTTAGTTTGTCCTTTGGCTCCCCCCTTGGAAAAAGGCCTTTGTATACCTTTGCTTACAAACACAATTCCTTGTGTTTTTTCTGCTCTGGTTTTGAGTCCCGACCAATAATACAAGAGTACGTCAATTAAAGTATCTAGTGCTTTACTAAAAGATCTGAATGGAATAACACTAAGAAATGACGGAGCTGAGAGGAAATCAAAGTAAATGAAGCCAATACTTACTTGGAAGATAGTACCAAGCTTTTTTAATGCGCTGGCTCGTAGCTTAAGAACATCCTTCGAAACACTAGGGTCCTTGAGAACCTGAAACAGAAGTATATAATTGACAAAGATTTCCAAGTAAGGAAAGCAGAGGGCAAGAGAGTTAAAAATTTTAACCCATTGGAATGCTCTAAACAGGATTCAAAAATTAAACTGCAATTCCTTTTTTTCCAGCAGAAATCCCTCTAGTTTTTTTGCTTGTGTCAGTCAATTGTAATTCCTAAAAAAAATAATGATAATAACAAATAGAAAAAGGCCACCTGAGGCGATGAACATCGCCAGTAGCCTAGGCAGCCGCGTATAGGTTTTGCCAGAAGCCTCTCATCCAGCCAAAAGTAGGCTAGCCATATCATGATTCCATGGATGAGGTGATAAGTAGTGCTGGATGGGATCTACTAAGGATCAGCTGATCCACCAGCAGTATCAGGTTGCAGCCCTTCGGACCAGCCAATCCTTTGTTTGAATCATCAGATCCATACTGATCTGGACCAGCATTTACTGGGGATGATCTGGGTTCTGATACTGATCCTTTAAGTCCTTGAGCCATATCCAACTGCAAAAGAAAATAATTTCTTCTAGCCACTGTCCAATTCCTGAACCACGTCAGGTGCCAGGACAACAATTTTGACTTGGACAGCTTACAAATAAACTAAATAGGTACAACTATAAATTGTCTATTAGGGTGAAGTGAATGAACAGCAAAGTTTCTGACTAACTGAAATTAGGTTCGCCTCACTGTGACATCAGGCAAACATGACTTGGAGCAAATAAAGCACTTCTGTTATTTCTGTTAGATGGTGTGTTCACCAAAATTAGTTTAGCTTTGGTCTTCAACTAATTATTGATGATGATGCCTAAAGTTCCGAGACCTGCAATTGAAAATATTTACTTGTACTGAGACAAAGTCTGGGCTAGCCAAACCCAACCTCACCCCAAAACAGGAAAACTGGAGCGTCAGTCTGGCTACATTAAAAAAACACACACCTTTGCTTGCTAGCATCGGGTACTTGTACATGCATTTCAGGTAAAGAATATTGCCAAACCATGAGGTAGGGTATAAGGCAGTCTGGCAACCCATTGTGGTTCAACATCTGAGATCCACCGGGTAGAAACCAATTCCGATCATTAAAATAGCTCTTCCTGATGATCCAAAAGATGCGATAGATTTGTGACAGATCACCATTGAAGTTTTTTTTTTCACTTTTTATTAAATGGTTGATAAAAAAAAATTATGAGAAAAAAATTAAGCTAAAGGGTGTTATTTGTTTGAAAATCATCTGAAGAGGAGGAAATACATCTCTTTGATTATAGTATTTTTCTGGCTTTTCCCTTTTTTGTTAATTTGTGTCTATTTATGGGTAAATAATAAAAATCAAATGTGTAAAAAATACTGCAAATGAGTATAAATGTGTGTGAACTTATACAGATCAGTATTGCACTTATGATTGGACTGTGCACAACATCATCTTGGTTGCACCTTTTTGCCTCTGAGTTTGTACCAACCCCAACTCTCTATTAGAATATATAAGAAACTTCCTCCTTTATACATAATCAATTGACTGCACTTGACTCGTAGTACTTTGTTTTCCTATTAGACATGATCTAGGTTCAGTTTGCAGCTAGGTTGCAGATCTTGATTCTCACAGCAAGATAAACTCCAGCCGGTAAGATCCCCGAGGGAGGAGGGAGGAGGGAGGAGGGAGGAGGGAGGAGAGGGGGGGGGGAGTTGCAGCTAATAAGCCATGCCTGCACGCAATTCACTTAATTTTTCATTTTTCAATTCTGACTAATCCATCACTAGTTACATGTATTCAAAATAAAAACTAAAATAATAATAATAATAATAATAATAATAAACTAAACTATAAAAATTAGGAACTCTAATCTTGGAATGAAATCCCTAACTAATCCTACCCAAAAAAGTAATAAAAGATAGCATTATAATCCCTAATTTAAGCTATTATCCAAACCTTCCATTACAAGATTAAACCCTATAACAAAATAAAAAGAAAGGGAGACGAAGGAGAAGAAAGAAAGATGGAGTGAATGTGTGGAGAGTGGAGAGTGGAGAGTAGGGAGAATGGATCGAATTAATCCTCTCCCCCTCACCCCTATCTTATTTATAATAAGAGGACTTACAAGTATTAGAATCCAAGCAGACTTCACAAGAATTAGAATTAAATTAGGACTTGAATTTAAACTGGAAAATAATCAGCACTAAGCTAGGTGATACCTAGACAGCAGGACCAAAACCGTACAATCTTCAACGTTCTGCCCCAAGCTGGAAACATACTCCAGTTTGGAACAATAAGAACATATATGAATCGCAACATGGTTTTCAGGCAGTAATACCAACTGACAAACACCAAGCAGCATAGGTTCTTCCCACAAAATGCAGATAGTAGTAGTAGCCGTAGAGCAGAATAGTAGCAATAGAGTAGCAGTAGTAGTAGTAGTGGCAACAGTAGCAGTAGTGGCAATAGTAGTAGTAGTAGCAAGGATTAAAGTATCGTGTATAGGTAGCGTATCGGTCGGACAATTTTAAGAGACATATCATATCGTATCGTGGATACAGAATGATTAAGAAACACGCAAAACATAATTTTTAAGCATAAAAACACTATAATAAACAACCTTAAAGTATTTCCAAGGATTAAAGATGTAGTTGATGACATTCGATGAGCTGCAACCTTTAGTTCACATGAACTGTAGGTTTTCAGCAAGGAAGAAGAATGGAAACTTAAGTGTATCGACCGTATCGAGGTGTATCGATTCGTATCAAAGTGTATCGAGTTGAATCGGTAAGTGTATCTTATTTTTTTGCGAGAATGAAAACTTAAGTATATCAATACGTATAGAATGTATCGATCGTATCTAAGTGTATCGAGCCGTATCGGTTTGATACGGTCCATACATGTGGATACATTTTTTGTTTAAATAAAAAAGATAATTATCGAAGAGTATCGTATCGACCACTGTCGATACAAAGATAATTAAAACAAAAAATAAGATACAATAGATAAAGGCAATAGCAATAGTAGCAGTAGTATAGATAAAGGCAATATTGGGACCACCCAAACAAATTAATACTCAAAATATGTTAAGAACAATAGATAAAGGCAATATTGTAACTATATCAAAATTCAGATTTGATAAAAGAGAAGAAACGAAGCCAATAACTCAGTTGGAATTAAATTCTAAGTAAAGGGGTAATTTTGGAATACCACAATGAGGAAACTCAATAGAGAGAACTTTAAAAACGTAGGACCGTTCTAGAATATGAAAAGTAAGAAGGGGATAAAACAAAAGACATACTTTAAACTAGGAGTTTTCTGCAAATAACAAAAGCTAGGACAGAAAGGCAATTAACGTAAAGAATAAAGGATGAAGCTATAAATTCCAAGAAGAAAGTGTTAAAACAGAAATAACTGTGGAAAGGAGGGTCTGACGGTCTGTTATGTGATTAAACATCAATAGTGGAGTAAAATAAAAAAGAAAACAGAACCTCGTTTTAAGTGGAAGGAACAAATAAATTTTTTTCTTCAACTTCACGATGAGACAAAGGAGCGGTACACCAGTTCTGTAAGTGAAGCAATAACTTCCCAAAGATCAACTGATTGGAAGTGGAACTTACCAACAGAGTCACCCGGCCCTGGTGAACTGGATCAGGCCATAAAATATTGTACTAATTGAGCTGGAATGGCACTGTAGATCAGTTGCAGGAAAGAAAACAGAGACAAAGCATAGCTCTCAGATCTGTAATTGAAGGATTAAGGAACTTAAGTACAGTTTCAAAAGTCAGGAGATATCAACAGACCCTCAGTGATCAAATCTAGAGTAATCAGAACTAAACTGAAGAAGGGTGCCCCAGCATGAGGCTCCCACTACTGCAAGGTCTGGGGAAGGGCAAAATGTACACAATTTTACCCCCGACGTGGAGAAGCTCTTTCCATGTTTCGAACTCGTGACTACCAGATTGAAATATGACAATTTACCGTCACACCAAGGTTCACCTTCTAACTAAACTCAAGAAGATATAATCAAATCAAGCAGAGAAGATATGAACCAAAAACAGGGTTCCATCGAGAATTGAAGAAGAAGCACATTAGCAAGAACAGCAGTAATCAGCATTAGATATTGGAATAAATCTTCAGTTATGATATCCATACACATTCATCATCTTCATTGAAACCTTAGTTCTTCTTCTTCTACAGACTAGGCTTTCACCACAGACCAAAGAACCCAAATACGACTCTCAAGACGGCAACCTAGTGTACCGCTCTGATACCATATAACAAAATAAACAAAAAGAGAGAAAAAGATGGAGCGAATGTGTGGAGAGGGGAGAGAATGGATAGAATTAATCCTTTCCCCCTCACTCCTATCTTATTATAATAAGAGAACTTACAAGTATTAGAGTCTAAGTAGACTTCACAAGAATTAGAATTAAACTGGGAATTTAACTTAAATTGACAAATAATCAGCACTAAGCTAGGTGATACCTAGACAGGCCTAGGTGATACCTAGACAATAGAATCAAAACCGTACAATCTTCAACAAACCCAAATAAAGAAAAACCCCTAAATAACCCAAAGAAGATTTGGACCAGAATTCGTAGCTGCATCAAAGGTTCACCAATGCATTATCAAAGATTTGATCTAGATTTTTTTTTTGTTGGTAAAAAAAGATTTGATCTAGATGATGCTACAGGCCCAATCAACTTCAGCAGATAATGTAGTATAGCAGAACATATCCACAAGTTCATTGGAAAATTGGACTAAAAGTCAGAGCAACTAGACCAAAGGGCATGTATTTATATTAGTACATAGTTGTCAAGGCGTCACCTAGGCGACCAGGTGGCCTTGTGACGCCTTGGAAAATCGAGCGCCTTGGTCGCCTAGGCACTCCCTGTCAGGCCTCCAACACCTTGGTTCTCCTTGGCACCTTGACAACTATGTATTAATATCATCAGAATCAATGAATTGATGCTCCCAATCCCCATCTAAGGTAAACCAATCTATTCATGTCTTAATCCATCAGTCCCCAATGGTAGATACAGCAAATACTCACCCCTTGTCCACGCATGCACACTTCCATCATAACATATACATGTATTAATAAATGAGCAAATGGAAAAGAGTTTATATATGTATACTTAGGGATAGGTATGTTAGACGGTTCCGGTTCTTACTAGTTCCTTATTGGGCTATTGATTCTGAACCTATTGGGAAACCTGTCCCAGAACCGTCCCTTCCCAATTAGTAATCAGTCCCAAAACTAACTCCCAAAACCGTCCCATTTAATAAACGGGATGGTTCTGAGTTTTAGTGGTTCGGTTCTAGGATGGTTCTTGGAACCAGACCCAAATAAACACCCTTAATCATACCATTCAGTATAATTAACATTTAAAAAACCAGGAAGCCGGGGGGGGGGACCAAGGCTTACCACTTGGCAAACATGTGAGAGAGTTGACTCAATGTCAACAACATTTATCTTCCAAAGAGAATTAACCATGGCATCTTTCTTATCTTCAATTTCCTTCAGCAAGTTCTCTTCTCTATTTTCACCTTGCTCCAATTTCTTCAGCCCTTCTTGTATTTGAATTAAAGACACAGCACCTACACAAGCAAGAAATAACAGAGGCTCATTGGTTTGATGTAGTACCTATGAAATAGAATGAACCCAACCAATTTCTCTTCCCATAAGGCTTCCTAGTTATAATAGTAATCATACCTGAAGCAGCCGTAACTTGAGATTTTATGGTATGACCTTTGTCTCGCACCCACTCTGCTAAAAATGGAACTCCCATGTATTTTTTGGTCTTTGCAAGCTCTCTTGCAGATTGCCTTGTGTAAATATAACCAATAGTGTGTAACATAGCCTCACCAAAGGCTGTTTTTTGCAGCAAATATAAATTCATAAGAATAGCAATATATATATATATATATATATATATACAGGGAAAAGAAAAGGGATGAAAAGAATTTAAGAAGTAAAAGAGATATAATGTGCAAGCAACATTGTTTCATAATCTATAGCCCTCTAAGTACTGAATTCACCAGTTTTCTCATTTCACACACCTTGTGATAGAGGAAGGAGAAAGTTTGCCTCTGCCAACACAAATTAAATTATTCATCACCACATTGAAAAGATCTATTCCTTCCACCATGGGGCATGTCCCATTAATTTGGAATAATCCAAGCTTTCCAAACAATTCAAGCACACCCTAAAACTCTCTTTGAGATAGTTCAAGTGCAAACTGAAAACCTTAGAGGCTCTTCAATATCGAGGAATGACAGAGAGAGGTTAAAATAAGCAGAAACCCAGGGCTATCCACTTAAGTCAAACTGGAGACCTGAGGTTCTTCAGTCTTGAGACATGACAAGAGGTAAGATAGCATGTCCGAGCAACTTCCAGGGCTATCCAACATCCGAGAGATGATATAGAAGAAGATGAGATTGGATTTTAATATTCTAACTAGTGTAAACTGAATATCTGAATATTCTCTTGATGATCTACTTCATTATGGGAGGGGACATGGTTTACTTGATTAAATAGGAGCTTCAGGGAGGTCAAAGAAGCTTGTGAGAGTTACAGCAAGGGAGGTACTGCAAATTCCTTAGCTCTGGTAACCACAACGTTCCTTATTTAAGGGAAACAGTGAAAAATACAGAAATAAAAATCAATACCAGCTTTTGAAAGACGACGGGCTTCTGAGTTTGCCCATTTTACAAATTCATCAGTTCGACCTTCAACAAATGGTTCCAAGCGGTCTTTCAGATTCTTTATCAGCATTTCCTCCCTTTTCTTCTGCAACTCCTGCACTTTGACGAAGACATGAAACATAATCAAAATAAAGAAAACAGTGAATGCATTTGTAAACACTAGCATAAGACAAATACCTTCAACTTCTCCTGAATATTTTGCTGCCTCAATTCTGCGACCTGTGAGTTTTCTTCCGCTTCAACAGATGCCAATGAAGCCAAAGCAAGTTGCCCCACATAGTCTTCAAAGAACTCACTACCAAAAAGCATCCCAAATACTGCAGCAGGATCCACCATAGAATCCCTGTGATTGGAGAATTTATTAGAAAACACTGATAATGATGCACAACAAACATGAAGGGATTTAGTTGGTAGATTATAGGTTCTCTAGAGTAGGATCCAGGCCAACAGAACCTAAGTTATGAGAAATTAGGGCTAAGACTTGATGTGGGTTAGAAATAAAATTTTATAAAACTGGGAAGGTATTGTTGACAAAAGACTTAAAGTTGATAGGCTGCACTGCCAAGGTTTACACCATTTTGTTTGTTAGGATCTGAGAAACAATCAAGAAACTATTTACTAAAGCTTGAAAAGGCTAGGATTCTAATTAGCAACTGATCTTGAACTTCTCTTAGAGAAAAACTACATAAAAAACAAGTAGTAGAAATTAGCGTAAAGCCTATAGGTCAAAGAGGGTGTCTCCAAACCCCCGTTACTATGATAGTTCCTAAGGTTAAGGTTGGATAGGGTCTCCTCACAAACATTTATACCTGAGGCTTTTTATTTTATTTTATTTTATTTTATTTTTTTGGGTTGGGGGTGGGGGGGGGGAGAGAGAGAGAGAATTTAGACTGTCTATAATAAAAGGTTTTTGTTTATAATTTTTGGATTAAGGTGTGGGATAAAGGTTGAAGGGAATTAATTGAGGAAGTGAAAGGGGTTCAAATTTCATAAAAGAAATTACAGTTAGTGTTCCGATTGTGAAGTATGGATACCAAAAATAGAGTATTGATAAGCTTAAATAAGTTACAGAAGAAGAGCTTGTTGTTTTTAGTTTGGCTCAGTTTTCAGGGTCAAACTGAACTTGGGATCAAATTAGACTTAATTTCAAGTCTCCTATTCATTATATGGGTCATGGACTTGGTATTTTGCATTTTCTATTGCAATAAGTCATTTCTATAAGCCCAAATATGGGGGAATTCAGTCCTATTAGGTATCAGTTTGGTGCCTAGGCGACGCATTGACAACTACGCATCCAATTGAATGAATCTGGAGCTATTTACCAGACTTTCTGTTGCAATGCTCTCAAATCATAAAGTCCTTTCATTCACTTACTTTTCATCATGGAAAAAAAAAAGGAAAAGAAAAAGAAATGGCCATGTCCAAATGCCTGCTTTTAGCAAACCCTATATTGGCATAGACGCATAGTGTTTAGACTTACTGGAGAACTCCTGACTTTCCATTCTTGTCATATGCTTCGCGCTTAGCTGGATCACTTAGAACTTGATAAGCCTCCCCAAGAACCTTAAAAAATTTAACATTACCCAAAAATAAGTCTAAAAGAACATCCATAGATGTTAAACCAGTGAACAATTACTTCAAATGGCCCTTGAACCCAGTGTCCCCATGGGCCACCAGACCATTCGGTCCAAATGAATAGATTAATCAGACTGTCAAGCCAGATAATTAGACAAACATGGGAGTATTTGACATGTGGCTTATATTTGAAAGTTTAAAAGGGAAGCTGGCAGCTTGGAGATATGAACAATACATTAATGAAGCACATCAGCACCTTTGCCACCATACCAGGGCCGCTGCTGATTTAGAATCTCTGATATTTGTGCTATATGTAATGAGCACTGTGTATACCTTACCTTAACTGCATAAACTGTTCAAACTGTAGCACTGGATAATTGGGCTCTGGGACCATAAGGCACCAAGAGCCAGCCCCAGTTGTTGGATGATTTAAAAACGTTACTTGATCTATTCAATATAAATGCTAGTACTAAGAAGTACGACCCACTAAAAATTAACTGCAGCATTATTCCACAGTTGCGTCCTCAGAAAACCCTTAACCAGTCTAAATATTCTACCCGACAGTATTTGGTAAGCACGTTCTAATTGACATTAAATTTTTATTTTTTTTTAAATTATATGTTAACTTATACTTTCCTAGTAAATTTAACCAAATATCCTACCTGAAAATTGTATGCAGCTTTAGGATCTCCAGGATTTTTGTCTGGATGCACCAGCCTTGCCTACAAAAGAAGCATTCAATATAAACAAAGCAGTAACATATTTCTACAAGTTGTGTCTAGTAGAAATAACCAGCAATTCAAGTATGGAAGCTTAACAGACCACAACTAAAATATACAACTCTTAAGACAATGCATCGGATATTGAAGGTGAACTTACCTTGAGGTAGTAAGCTTTCTTTATCTCAGCTGGAGATGCATCATAGGTCACACCCAAGACGTCATAATATTCAGTGTCCTTCACCATAACTTCCGAATCAAACTAAGAGAATAAAAATTAAAAAATGAGACCCTCTTTATTGGAAAGAAATTAGTCATCAAATAACAGATATCGATATGTATGAGAAAGAGAGAGAAAGAGATAACATATCACAAAGCTAAATTAAGGAATGTCTAACAAAAAATAAAATGAAATATTGCAAACCAAACAATGAAACTTGGTTCCCAAACCCAAACCTAAACCCAACTCAATTAGCAACATAAAGACATAACCAAATATTTGAACATCCTTTTGAAACTTAGATTGCAGAACCAGAACCGAACTCAATAAGAAATATAAAGTAATAAACAAACAACTGAACTAAGGTTTTTGGCGCAAAAAACAGAGGAGACGACAAAAGATAGCGATGTTTTCACAGCAACCATAAATAACTTAGGAATTTACCACTCAAGCCTCAAGGAAGCAGGAAACCAAGTAATATGCAACAATGCAAACATATGAACGAGCATAGAAAAATGTTGGAATATATAATTGCACATAAACGAGCAGAAGAATGACACACTGAATCCTAACGAGATCGATGGTAAGCAAAACAAGATCAGCTAACTAATTGAAAGCAAGCTGAGGACAAACGGGATCAGAATAGTATCACCTTGCAGAGCCCCAAATGTAATTTTCCGTTGTAGGAATACAGATGAGATCAATTGTTTGATTTGTTTCCAGACATATATGAGATCTGTCTTCGAAATCAGAACATCGTAGAAAGGGTGGTAATGGCTCCCTTGGAACTGAAAAAAACAGTAGGAACTTTATGGTGACAAGAGCATATAGGAAGGTATCTATACACTAAGAACTTCAAGCCGTTGGATGCATCACTGATCGAATACTCGCAAACGGTAGCCGGAGTCCAATTCGTCTCTAATTATTAGAAGATCCAATCGCCCATCCAGCTAGCGATTGGAGCCTCCTGGAGTCCCAGTTTATCAGCTCACTCAAGCGATTTTTTTGTATAGAAATCATTTCTTGTTTGAGTTTGGGTATGAGAGTTGGCAGTCCTGATGGATGGCTGCCACCTAGCTCTCAGGTGGATCCAAACCTTCCATCAGAGCTGCCAATTCTCCTGCCCAAACTCGTCGACGGTAGAGGATGTGGATCTGATATTTTCAGCTTATTTTGGTGCTGGTGAGAAGAGCTCCACGTGTTTCCTTTTTCCTCTCTTTTTTTATTATTTTTTTAGTACAATATTTCCTCTTAGTTTCACGTGTTTCTCTTTTTTATTATTTTTTTGGTACAATATTTCCTCTTAGTTTTACCTGATCTTAAAATTGGATTAAAAAAAAACCCCACTAATACGACATAGTCAGTAAATTTGGATTTATATTTAGAAAAAATAATAGAACTGAATAATTTATTTTGGTAATTTGAGAATTTAGTTAATAAAAAAAGGTAAAACTGATTTAAAATAAAATTTGAATTTAAAACAATTCAGAAATTATTGTTTACAGGAAAAAAAAAAAAAAAAAGGACAAAAAATTTTGATGTTGATTTTTAATATTTGGTGTTCTTATTTCACAATATCAATCAATTATTGCTGGGCAACTTGCAAAACCTCACTTTGCTCGGTTTGAGCGGCAACTACCTAAAGAGTTTCATACTCTTGTCCCTTGGAAACCTGGTCCACCTCTTTGAACTCTACTTCACCGACAATCAGCTTTCCAGTGTGATACCTCCTTCTCTCTACTCGCTGAAGAACCTCACTAGATTTCTCACCTCGGATAATCAGTTAACAGGGTGACATCCCATGGAACATTAATGTAATAAGCTATTTGGGATGATTTCTTTTCGGTTCAACTCATACAAATATCCTCCAAAACTAATAAGTCTGAGGGACATCATTAAAACCTCAAAAATGTTACAAGCCCTACTGTAACTACCATAATGCATTATACTAATACATGAACTCGAATCACTGATAGCTACATGAGCAAGCTCTCCAAATCGTAATCTACGACCAAAAGAATGAGATAAAAACCCAATTCAAAGAAATAGGTTGGCTAATTAATTAATATAGGTTTTCTTATGGAGAATTTCCAACAAAATATTTCGATAAGTGATCTTGTCAAACTGAAATATTAAGTAAGGCTCTCTTTGGTTTGTATTAATAATGTATTATGAGCTTTGTGATAAATCAATTATGATAATAGATTCTGAATAATAAATAATGACCGTTTGGTACCACTAAACATAATACATTATATAATGAGAAATATGTTATAATGATAAACAACTAATAACCTATTCGTAGATTATGCATTATATCTATTTATTTTAATTATAAATAGACATTATAAATCATGCCAAATAATCACAAATTTCATAATGTATTATACATTATATAATACAAACCAAAGAGAGCCTAAAAAATTAAGTAGATTAGTAGAATAAAAACGAAATAGGGCAAACAATTAACAAAATCAGAACTGATGTTCCAATCATCTAATCTTTTTAAACCTAGAAAAGGAAGAGCGTGAAGACTAAGAAGGAAGAACCGAACAATAAAATGAGGAAAACAAAATTATAGATAAAAAAGGAGAAAAAGAAGAAGAAAACTGTAGAAGAAGTAATCAACCTGTTGGTGAAGGAGAAGGAAAAAAAAAACAAGTAGAAGAACCAAATAAATAGTTTAAAAGTAGAATGTAATAATATAGTAAAAAAATTTATAAAAACAAAGCAAAGTGATGGTCTAGTACCCAGAATATTCATCGAGTGAACGAGGAATTAATGAAAGAGAGTCTTTATGAAAGTACATGAGCGAGTAGGGAGAGGAGAGAGTTGGGGTGAAAATAAGGGGAGAGATGGGGAAGCAATGGTTTGGGTCAAACGAAACGAAATACTCATGAAAGAAATTTTACAAGTACCAAAATTAGTAAGATTTTTTTTTTTTTTTGGTAAAATGAAAATTAATAAGGATAACACTTTTAAGGGTGGGAGAGGGAGTGGAGGGAAAATTCTTTGTGGAAAAGGAAAGCGAAAACAGGGTATGGATATATGTAATTAACGGCGTTTTGTTATAAGTGCCTCAAGATATTAGTAACAGCGGCGTCTTTATTTACCGCCGAACCTATATATAACGCCGTTTTAGGCTTTTAGCCGTTGATATTATTATTAACGGCATTTATATTTAAACGCCTCTGTAGATTACTGTAAAAGCAGCGATTTAGTCAGCCATAAACAATCATAAGTTTGATTTTCAATCCAGCTCTTTCCTTTTGCACTACCATAATTTTGAATCTTTTGAATCTAAATGATACATAAAACTTGAGATATCATCCCATTTATAGGTGTGGCCCTAGACCCCATGGATGGCCACCAAAACTTCTTCCACAATCACAGAATATCACATGGCCTGATCAGTGACAAAAGAAACAACAAAATAGAATTCAATTCTCCTTGGAGCTCTACATACCCACAAAAAAAAAACAGAATAATCAAATTTATAATCAGATATACATGCCTGCATGAACAAGAGAGCGTGAGAGAATTCAAGAAAACAAAAATCATGAGCCAAAGCAAAATTCAACACATAATGTAACATGTAGCATCTCCAGCTAGAAAATAATCCACCAAATCATTAGTGCAAACCTGAACACTCTTTGCCTAGGAATCAAGGTTAAAGAACCCGGAATCAGATACAGAACCACTGCCAGTTGATTCCTATCCGATTCCTTGGGAGAAAATCAGCTGTAATTGGGCAATTCTTCCGTTGATACACAAAAAAATTGGATTGGCCTAAAATACGGTAAAAAAAAAAAAAAAAACTTCGTTGCTGGTTATCACATCCATTTGGTCCTTTCCATCCATGCAAATAGATTGATTGAGGGCTCTCTCTCTCTCTCTCTCCACCATTTTCTGGATCTCCAAATACAACCATCTTCAGCTTTCCCATCTGCAAACATCTTTGTATATCATATCACTGCCGCCACGATTCCACTGCTCTATAGGGTCAAATTATGTCAGCATTGCTGATGAACAAACTGATCACATTATGATACCTGAGATGGTGATTATTAAGGAAGTGTTGAGCTTGAAAATTATTAAAAATAAATGAGACGAGTGTGACTGAGGGAGAAAATGGAGGAGAGACGAGAGGGCTTGAGTGAGGAGAGACGAGAGGGCTTGAGTGAGGAGACAATTTTGAGAGAAGCTGGACAAAGACACATGCTTATAATTGGCAAAACAGAGAGAGAGAGAGAGAGAGAGAGAGAGAGAGAGAGAGAGAGAGAACACAACTGCTTATGGGGGTGAATATGATTGAGCACATGAACCCAAATTGTAGAAGCTTGAGGCTGAAGACACTGGACTCGAGCTCAAGCCACAAGCGCATCGAAGAGATTGGGTCAAAGCAAGATGTAGAAACCAAACTTGCCCGAAAATCTCGTTTTGGTTTAATAAATGTCAGCTGTTAAGATGGATGGTTGGCAGAAAAGATTCTAAATTAACATTTTATACATGTTTCAAAAGAAAACACTGAGATTACAGGAATCGGGTGGATTGGCCCGTCTGACAAGGTCTTGAGAATCGCCTGAAAACAAGACCGGGTGATGCCATTCCGATCGGAATTGGCCAATTCACCCAAACAATTCCGAGTCCTAAACCTTGATGGGAACTAAAAGGTTAAAATTGTTAGATCACACAAGGTAGAGGATTAAAGTTTAGGAAATTGGCATCATTCATAAACTCGAAGACGAACTGTATTAGTTGATTGAAGAGTTTCTTTACAGATGATTTGGTGAACTACATATTACATCAGTAATCAAGAAGTAGCATTCGTATGCATTAAAGAAGACGATGTTCCATATATTTAATTTTTTTTAAAAATATAAGTAAAGGAAGAACAGACAACCTGATGGAGGGTGGCGATGCTCTTTGCCCCACAGTAGCTAGTTCAGGACTGACTTTATGTCCAGCTTCCTCAAAGATGTTAAAAAGTTCTTAGCAAACCTGGCATTTGCAATAGTGAAGAATGTATATGCTGTTCCCTTAGCCCCAGTTCTGCCAGTTCGACCCAGAAAATCATAATTTTTTTACATATTTGATTTTTTACATCATTCACAACTGTCACCACCACCAGAAAATGCAAGGAAGAGGTAAGGAATGTATTTCACAAAGCTTCAACGGCTATAAAGCAAGTTACACTTATTCAAACCAATCTCTATTTATTAGTTCTACATGCATTCTTACAAACATCTATGAATAGGATTTCAGTTTATAGCATCTACTTCTATCAAAGATGTTAAAAAGTTCCTTAGCAAACCTGGCATTTACAATAGTGAAGAATGTATATGCTGTTCCCTTAGCCCCAGTTCTGCCAGTTCGACCCAGAAAATCATAATTTTTTTACATATTTGATTTTCACATCATTCACATCTGTCACCACCACCAGAAAATGCAAGGAAGAGGTAAGGAATGTATTTCACAAAGCTTCAACGGCTATAAAGCAAGTTACACTTATTCAAACCAATCTTTATTTATTAGTTTTACATGCATTCTTACAAACATCTATGAATAGGATTTCAGTGTATAGCATCTACTTCTATCGACCTGAACTGTTGTATTAACTCAGTAACCTTTAAAATTCAAAATCATAATGTTTAGAATAAAATGTATAATCACGTATAGGCTGATCTATCAGACAGACAACTGAACTGAGAAACATAATAAGTTCTGACAAAAATATCATCCAAGCACTATCAATTGATTATGGTTATAGCTGTAGGCTACATAACAAGAATATTCCTATTTGTCATTTCTGGCTCTACAAAAACTGAAATGCAGGCCAGACACTAGAGGAGAAACACCGAGGAAAAGTGAGGTAGAGGGTGGGGTAGGGAGAGCACTTGCAAGCAGAAAGAGAACATGTTATATGTGGCCGTGTGAGATGGATATATAAGCATAGATGCATCTAGAAAATTGCCTACAACAAGAACATATATGTACAATAAACATACACTAACATGGTGTGTTGACCTTTTAGCATCTCTGTCGGATGCTAAATACCCGCGTCGGACATTGGCACAAGTCCATGTCTTTTTAGCATAGAATATAAAACATAAATTTGAGGAAAAATTTCACCTACACCCCAAGAAGAATTGGTAACATCATATACCACCCACAAGTTTGGAAAATCATCAACCGCACCCACTTAACTGACGGAAATCACTTTAAATGTTCATAGACATTTTTATCCTTCACATTATAAATTGAAAAAATAAAAAATTAGGTAGAAGTATTAGTTTGACCTTCTATTGAACCCTTTCATTTTTACTCTCTTCTTTCCTTTTGTGACACTACCATTGCAACCACCGACCACTCTCTCTCTCTCTCTCTCTCTCTCTCTCTCTCTCTCTCTCTCTCTCTCTCTCTCTCTCTCGCTCGCTCGCTCCACAAGGACTTGAAGTGGGTTTTGGAAAGTTAAGAGGTTATTGAAACAAAGAAAGGTTTCCCTAAGGTTTCCATCCTCGCATATATCTTTAAGAGTCGGGAAATTAAGGGATTGTTGTGGAAGTTTAAAGGTTTGAATAGGTGGGTTTCTCTGCATCGTATGCAGGATGGGTTGGGAAGACAATGATTGAAGAGGACAAAATTGAAGCATCTGTAGCTCTTAGGAGATCCGAACAAAATATTCTTAGAGCGATTCAGTAAGGTAAGCCATTAAAACCATCCATTTCAATAAACCTGAAACCATTGCTCCTTCTCTCCAGCTAAAATCGTCTCAACTGGGAAAAGCCATTAAAGCCCAGCTTCGTTTCCAGCACTTGCAATTGTGATCAGTGAATTTCCAGCACAACGCTCAATGATGGCGGCGACTCTCCCCACTTCCTCTTTCTTCACTGCTATTGAATCAAAAAGA
The DNA here is from genome assembly GCA_028583415.1 of Protea cynaroides. Lineage (NCBI taxonomy): Eukaryota > Viridiplantae > Streptophyta > Magnoliopsida > Proteales > Proteaceae > Protea > Protea cynaroides. The sequence goes on along the minus strand of CM053272.1, from coordinate 35,773,532 downwards.
AGTTTTTTGTGTTTTTTAGAAACTGGTTCTCTTCCGCCCCTACTTCCTCCATGGCCGATAGCTCTTCCCAGCTTCAACGCTCAGAGAGAGAGAGAGAGAGAGAGTGTGTGTGTGTTTGTGTCTCTCTTGCAAACTCCAACAAGCTCAACGACGATTTTTGGATGTGTTTTTGGTAGACCAGGGAGCAGAAGGTAGCGGAAGATCAGAGGGGATGGAACCGCCATGAAGAGGAAAGAAGAAGAAGAATACAAAAAGAAGAAGAAGAAGGGTAAAATTGTCTTTTACCTTTACTCTAAGGGCAGTATTGTCCAACAAAAGTTCCATTTCAGCTGACATCAGCATCTAACGGGACTCTGTCAACGGGTCGGACCTTTTTTATTAAAGATGCAAAGATTATGGGTGGTAGTTGATTTTCCAAACCTATAGGTGGTAGATGATGTTAGCAATACTTTTTGGGGTGTAGGTGAAATTTTTCCTAAATTTGAACTCCCAAGAGTAGAGGAGCACAACAACAATACTAGGCCAATAGTCATGCTATATAAGATCAATTAGGCAACCTAGACCTTCTTGCCAAGATATTTCATCCTATTATGGCCAAGTTGGGAATGACCGATATCTATTCCCCAACTTGAGGGGGAGTATTGGAATATAGAATAGTCAGGTTCAATGTATTGTCTAGGTTCGATGTAACCTACTATTTGTCAGGTTCGATATAACTTACTTTCTTCACCTACCTCACCTACTCTCTTTTTATTCTTGTAAATATTTCACCCTATAAATACAATATGGCCTCTATCTTTCAAGATATGTCAAGCAATATTTACAACACCTTATCCCAGCCAATAGAGTGGAAGAATTTGTTGTTATCATTACCTTTCCTCAGAAAAGCACTCATAAGGCTTTCAATACTCTAAATGATCGACCTCGGGAGACCAAAAATACCAGCCCAATATTAGGAACTTTGCATGACTGATCTAACAAGTTCCAGTCTACCTACATAAGATAGGAATTGGGCTTCCTACAATTGAAGCATTTTCTTTAATCTGGATCGGGGAATAGTGATTAGCTGAGAGTCATGACAAGATCAGTGGGAGGTCAAGGTAGGAGACCAACAGATTGCCCTAGAGGAAGTCCACAATGCATCTAAGGTTCTTGCGTATAGAATCATCAATCCCGGCTAAGAAGATGAGAGATTTGTGTTTGTTGATAGCCAAACCCGACATGGATCTGAAGGCAAGAAGAGTCTCAGAGATGGAAGTAAGGAATCAACATTCCCCTTTGAGAAGATCATAATATCATCTGTGAAGGCCAAATGAGTGAGGTTGATCTCCTTGCATCTGGGGAACAGATCCATTCGATTATGCTGGGCACTGATCTGGAGATATCTGGGGAACCCCTCTAATACAAGAGTGAAGAGTAAAGGGGATAGAAGACATCCTTGTCTAATACCTCTATTAGCATTAAAGAATCCCACCAGGCTACCATTAACCAACACAGAGAATCTCGCAGAGGAGATAAATGCAAGGATCCATTAAGACAAGCACTTCGGAAAGTTTATATTGGCAAGACTTTCCATAAGATATTCCCATCTGACATTGTCATATGCTTTATGAAGGTCAATCTTTAACATAGCCGCTGGAGAGTGAGATCCTCTGTCAAAGCCCCGAACAAAATCATTACAAACCATAATATTGTCAGCAATATTCCTGCGATGGATGAAAGCTGATGGGTTAGGACTAACCAAATCCCCAAGCACTTCTCTAAGTCTAAAAGCAAGAACCTTGGCAATGAATTTGTAAATGGTATTACACAAGGAGATGGGCCTGAAGTCAGCGATAGAGCTAGCACCCTCTTTCTTAGGAATCAAGCATAAGAAGGTTTGGTTCACTTCTCTTGTAGAGAGCATAGATCGGGTTGGGCCCGATGGGAGCGGCGAGGTCGCATCATATAAATGACTTGGAACACGGGGATGGATGGGAACGCATTGATCAATCAATCATTTAGGAGTCTTCGCTGCAGGCCAGCAACGCCATAAAGAAAGGGTGCGGGTTCGGCTATACGCCTCAAAGTTTCACTACTCCTTGGGACATCTGCCCAGGGTTGGAGAAGAAACTACTAACCGCCTGAAGCAAATCCACTTTAACAATCTCCCAGGCAGCATAAAAGAACCCCATACTAAAACCATCAGGACCCGGAGCCTTCTGTGCTTTCATGGACTTAACAACTCTAAGGATCTCATCTTCAGAATGGATTATCTCCAAGGTATTTCTTTGGCTTTGGGATAAGGTTTTATCAAATAGACCTTGGGGAATGCTTTGAAGGGTAGGGAGAGCTAAAGGTCTAAATAAATGAACAAAGTAATCTTCGACCACCTTAAACTCTGGCAATATCTGATGCATTATTCTCTTTAACTCTGGTTTCTCCAATGAAGCAAAAAGAAGGTGATATTTCTTAATACAGGACCTCACTTCCACTTGCTCAGCTAGGGAATTCAAGCCCCTGATATTGCAAAAACATCCTTTCATCATTGAGAACGATAGGATTGAGAGAACAGAGCTCGAGCACAATCCCATCCAGATTGTGACTGGCTTCCCAAGCCCCTTGAGTTACGGCGAAGCTGCTTTGAGGATTTCTTATATTTCTCTTGTTTCTCATGATTCTTTCCTTTGTCTCTGCTTTTAGACTTCGTGCCAGAATCCAAAGCAGGGGGAGAATCCTTATGGAGGCCAGATTGATCCACAAGGGAGTTGCCAATGTCGCAGAGCAGGAGATGTCCTCCAAAGCCATCAAACTGTCAAGGGGATGGGGGAATTGGAAACTATATGAGGCCGAAGGTAGGTTGATGATTGGAAGAAGGTGATAGGGGTTGGGGGCTTGAAGGTGATCCAGCCATAGCATCGGCGATTGGCTGAGATCCAACGAGGAGCGGATTAGGAAGATGATGGGTTTGTTTTGTGGGTTTAGAATTTTAGGTTTCCAAACTGGTCAAAACAATTGGGTCAAAGGGGTGGGCATTTTTTGCAGTAGGGTGACCCCTAGGATCGAAAGAGTTACCCTCAAGGTTAGCTTGAGGTTTAAATGTTTAACGATGTACGAGAGTGGACCAGGTTTAGGGTTCGGTTGGACCAATAGATGGTTCGATAGACGGTCTTTTTTTTTCGATTTATAAGTCGCAATAGTCGAGGCTTCCTTCATAGTCAAGGGAACTCTGGACTGGCTTCTCTGGCAACATTGGAAGCAGGTGGAGAACTTCAGTCAGTCCTTAGAGGGTCGGCTGTAACCGACAGAGTATTCGATGGCAAGGGCTGGGGATGAAGAAGAGGTAAGTTCTCCATGTCACTTTCTCTTTCACCATCGACCGGGGGAACTGTAGCATCAAAATGGAAATTGCTTGCTCTCGAGGTAGATACGTCAGCGTCGTCTGAGGATTTTAAGACAACGAATCGATTATTGGAGAGGAAGTTTTAGTATCTGCTTCTGCGTCCTTTCTGTTGGGGGTAAGTTTTCCTTAGGCCCTTCCACGTCCTCCACCATAGCTTTTTCTTCTCCTACAGTCCTTTCTACATCCCTATCTGCAACCCTAGCATCATTTCCACCGCCGTGGTTTAGGAGATTTCTACCAAATCCTGGCTTCCTCTTGGTTTGTCGTCGGAGAATTACAAGTATCGGTGTCATGGCCAAATGCCTAGCATAAGGTGCACATTAGCGGTTTCCAGTCGTATTGTATTGGCTGGTTCCAGCATCTTTGATCATCAGAGCGAATGGTAACACAATCCGGGAGGGGTTTGTCGGCTTTAACTTCGATAAAAATTCGTGCGAAGCTTTAACAATTCCGAGCTTTTGTACATCTATCAGAGAAGAGAGGGTTGCCTATAATAGAGCCTATTGAGCTCAAAGCATCTTCACACCACAGATGTAAGGGTAAACCAGGCAAGGAAATCCAAATTGGCAAAGACTAAATGTTCATATTATCAAACCGCAAGCATTCATCCCACGGTCTCATAACAATTGGTTTACCTGCAATGTGCCAAATTCCTTTTTACAGAACTCCAACCTTGTCATCCTCATTAGCAAATCTAAACACATATGTGCCATTGCTAGCTAGGAGGATCTCCACACCTTCAGAAGGATTCCACTGCCTTAACAAGGATTTTTCCGCCAATTGATAAGGAAGCTTTCTTCCAACAAATTGCCCAACCAGGGTCAACGACCATTTGGAAATCTCCTCTGCATAGGAACTGTCCAAATAGGAAGCAATCTGTAGCTCTCCCTCCTTCACAGAATCCTTAAATCTCAGGGGGAAATCCTTACCACAAGATAAAGAGGCAATCAAAGAGGGCATTCCATCTCCCTCTAATTCCAAAAACTGGACCATCAGAGCCTACAGGGGGTGGGGTTTGGGTTGCACAGAAGGCTTCCTCCGCAATGGAGGGCTTCCTCCTGCTTCTCACGTTCCGTGAATAGCCGGGACATTGAGGAATATCCAGAAAGGCATTTTGGGACTCAGTCTGATTCTATCTCTGTTTGTTCCGTTTGAAGAAAGGAAGAATCCCAAAGAATTGATCTTTCTTTTAGTTGTTGAATCTCTCATTGGTTGATCAATGTGTGAGACTCCGTACCAGACTTAATTTATAAGCCCATATATGAGAGTTTAAGCCTGCATACAGGAATAGTAATATAAAGAGTTTTAATTTGCTAAGTTCAAACACTTTGAGTTAGATTAAGATTCTTATAAGCTAGATAGAGTTTAGATTTAAGTCTATTAAATCAAGTCAGTATAAGAGCTTACCAAAAAAAAAGGAGTCAGTATAAGGGAGTGGTAATGAGTCCTTTTATGAGTCAGTTTAGGAAATTTAAAAGGGTATACATATGTATATAACCCCCTTGGAAATGATTTGAATAATAGAATTGTCATTGTTTTCAAGAGTTTTGAGTTGTTGAGCTCTGAAAACGTGGGTGAAGGTTCTTCTTCTGGCCTACTGCTTTCTTCGTCTTCTTCTGAATTCCGCTACAAACCAGTTGCTCTCTCTTTTCTTATACTAATCTTCTTCTCCTACTTATTATTACTTATTCTAATTTGTGGTACCCTTGTTCTAGTCTTCTAGACCAATTTTCAGATTGCATTCTTCTTCAATATCTCGCTAGAGACTGCTCTATTTTACTTCAAATTTCACATATCAGTTTCTGATTTCAATCTCTTCGAAATTCTGGATCTCCTTCCCATTCTGATCAATATTGATGTTCTAATTCTCCATCGTTCTCCTAGTAGAACTAGGCCTTCTCTGCAGATCTCATCAGAATTCTGTCAGATTCTGCAGGTCTCTTCCACCAAAGGAGTAGACTACTCGACTGAATTTGGTTTCCAAATCTTTTTGTTTTCTGAGTTTCTAAATCTGAGAGTTACTATTTTGAACTTGTATTACTGCTGTATATCAGTTATGATTTCGGGTTCTTAATGTCTGTGTTTCTGCGATTCATTGGATCTGTTCTACTGTTAGGGCTTATTGTCACTGTGATTCTAGCCCTTATTAGGTTTTCTAGACTTTTGCCTAGTGAACCACATTAAATAAAAAAACAAACAAGAGAAAAAGAAGGGACAAAAAAAAGAAGAATATTTCAGAACACAAAAATCAGAGAAATGACAACAGTATTGACTTTGGTAAACAGAATCAGGGATCATTAAAATCACCTACAAGAGATTTGGAGTACTTACCAAACTGGAAAGGAGGGCACAACAATTCTTTATTAACTTGAAAATGCAAGGGACCTTTGCATAAACCTCGAATGCTCATTAGTCTTCTATTATAATTTAACATGGAAAATGGATAAATCCTGTCCCTGACTTACCAACCAGTATTCAGGTCATATCCTTCCCTAATTACACCTAATTGAAAAGATCTTGGGTTTGTTGGATAAGTAACTGAAGAACCTCTACAGTAAAATTAGAAAAACAATAAAATTCTACCCCCTGAAACTCGGGCCTAAATGAAAGTCTAAGAATAAAATGCGCCTTTGGGGGGCGAGGTGGTTGAAACAGGAATACATTTTGCACTTTCCTAGAAACTACTGACTTGTTAACATAACTTTCTTGGAGTAACAAAACACTAAAAACATCCTTATTGGCTACAGTACTGTCATTAGAAAATAATCTGAATTACAACAGAAAAACAAACTAAATTCTATCTGGTTACTAATTTACTTGTTTAAGGAATCGGTGTAGGACCCAAAGATATAAGTCAATCAGCGAAGGAAAGCCATGAGCTATCCAGCAGAGGATGTGTAGAAAACCCAATAACCGACCAAAGAAGGCTTAACATTGACTCACCAAGAAGTCAACATTTACATCCAATTGAAAGAATCTGAAGCTATTTGGCAGACTTCTTGTCACATTGCTCAGACATTATCAAAATCCTCAAGCACAAATACAACATCACCCAAAAAATGAGTATAAAGAACATCCATATATGTTAACCAGTGAACAATTGCTTTAAATGGCTGTTGAGCCCAGTTTACCCATGGGCCAACAAACCATTCGGTCCAAATGGATAGATCAATCAGAATGTCAAGCCAGATAGATAGAAAAACATGGGAATATTTGACATGTGGCTTATATTTAAAAGTTTGAAAGAGAAGCTAGCAGCTCAGGAGATATGAACGATACATTAGCTGAAGCACATCAGCACCTTTGCCACCACATCAGGAATGCTGCTGATGTAGAATCTGTGATATTTATGCTATATGTACTGATCACTGTGTATACCTGACCTTAATTGCTTAGACTATTCAGACTGTTGGACTGGATAACCGGGCCCTGGGACCATGAGGCACCAAGATTAGAACCAGCCACAGTTGTTGGATGATTTAAAAATATTACTTGATCTATTCAATATAAATGCTAGTACTAAGAAGTAAGAAGCACTAAAAATTAACCACAGCATTATTCCACAGTTGTGTCCAGAAAACCCTTAGCCGGTCTAAATAGTCTACCTGACAGTATTTGGTAGGCATGTTTTAAATGACATTAATTTATTTTTTTAAATTATATATGTTAACTTATAGTTTTCTAGTAAATTTAACCATATATCCTACCTAAAAATTGGGTGCAGCTTTAGGATCTCCAGGATTATTTCCTGGAAGCACCAGCCTTGCCTGCAAAAGAAGCATTCAATATAAACAAAAATTCAGCAGTAACATACTTCAAATATTTGTGTCAAGTAGAAATACAAGCAATTCAAGTATGGAAGCTTAACCGACCACAACTAAAATATACAACCCTTAAGACGATGCACTGGATATTGAAAGTGAACTAACCTTGTTGTAGTAGGCTTTCTTGGTCTCAGCTGGAGATGCATCATAGGTCACATCCAAGATGTCATAATATTCAGTGTGCTTCACCATGACTTCCGAATCAACGAAGAGCAAAAAAAATGAGACCCTCTTTATTGGAAATAAATTAATCATCAAATAATAGATACCGATATGAGATATATATAGTGATACCAACAATTTTAAAGCCGATGTTAATTCAGAGTTTCAGACTCTCAGAAAAGAATGTCTAATAAAAAATTAAATGAAATATTGCAAATTAGATAATTAAACTTGGCTTCCCAAACCCTCAATAGGCAATAGTGATACAAAGTCATAACCAAAAATTGAACGTTCTCTTGAAACTTAGATTCGCTAACCAGAACCGAATTCAATAAGCAACATAAAAGTAATAAACAAAAAACTGAACATAGGTTTTTGGCGCAAAAAGAGAAGACAAAAGATAGCAAGATTTTCACAGTAACCAAATAGCGGATGAAAGTTGAAAGAAGAAGAAAAATAATTCAGGCATTTACCACTCAAGCATCAAGGAAGCAGGAAACCAAGGAATGTGCAACAATGTAAATATATGAACGACCAGAGAAAAATGTTGGAATATATAATTGGCATATATGTGAACAGAAGAATGACAAACCCTGAATCCCAAGGAGATCGATGTTCATCAAAACAAGATCAGCTAGCTTATTGAAAGCAAGCTGAGGATAGACGGGATCAAAATAATGGCACCTCGAAAAGCCCCAATGTAGTTTTCCGTAGTAGGGATGCAGATAAGATTTGTTTTCAAATTCAGAACAGCGTATAAAGGGAAGTCTTGGTTTCCTTGGAACTGAAAAGAACTAGAAACGTTATGGTTGGTAAGAGCATACCAGGAAGGTATCTCTGCACAAGACTTCAAGCCGTTGGATGCATACATGATGGAATGCCATCTACGCCAGCCAGGTTGCCAGCTCGGTTGACGATTTAACTTATTCTAGCGCTGGCGATGGCGATAAGAGCTCCACGTGTTTCCCCTGGATTCACATCCCCTCCTCCCATTGAGAGGGAGGGGGGCACCTCGTGAGATGGCAGACACGTGAGACTCAGGTGAATCCGAGTTCTTCATTCGAGCAGACATCGAGCCTACAAGCTGAGCTTACAGGGGGTGTCGACTCCATAGTTAGTTAAAACAGGAACGATAAAAAAACAAAAACGGTACGGTCAAACATTTCGAGAACGGCAAAAAAAAACGGATGGTACGGGTTTTAAACTGATCAGATATAATACGGTACGGTGAAAAAAACGACAATATACTCCCATAAATTGAAGAATTACATTAATGAAACATGTAAATCTATTAAAAAAATCATACATAAATCAATAGGAACATATGACATTTATGAAGTGTTTAGCTATAAAATGATGAGAATTATCATCTTCAATCAAGTAATTAATTGATATTTTATGTTTGTTCAAGACTCTAAGCATGAATCCATATGGAAAGAGAGAGAGAGATCAATGGTGGCTTACAATATATAATTGTTATGACCCATAACCCACACCCCACCCTAACAAATAATAAAGTAATGAGTTTATAAACAATTATGAGGAAATGATAGCCTTTAATCTCACATCGGTTACATGTAGAAAACAATAAGAATATTAAACGATATAGGATTAATCGATTCATTATTTATTGTAGATGCATGTTAAAATACATTAAAATACGGATATGGTACGATAAGCATTTTAAACGGGTTTTAAACGGCAAGACTTGAAATATGAAATATTTTAAAATATTTTTGAGATCAATACGACAATACGCGTATTAAACGGCTGAGTACGATACGACAGTACGGTACATGTTTAAAACAAGTTTTAACTAACAGAGAACGACTCTGATGGAGGGCTTTATTCACCATAGCCCCACGTGTCGACCATCCGACGGAGGCGTCCCCCTCCTCCCAAATCAATGGGAGTGATTTGGGAGGAGAGGATTTGAATCCGCTTCCCCTTGCCTCTTAGTTTTTAGCCGAGCTTAAAATTGGATTTAAAGAAAAATAAAATTTTCAGCGACACCTCCCTAGTTTGACTTAATAGCACGTTTTTTTTTTTTTTTTTTTTTGAATAAATTATAGATACCTTTGTTTTTGTAGTTTCCTTAAATCAAGTAACCCTCAATCTTTCAAACAATTTCACAGATACTCATTTAAATCAAAATAAATTCTAAAAAGATCTATTCCATTAGTAAATTTTCATTAATTGAAGACAAAAACTAAAAATTAGAACTTTAATACTTAAGATATCCTCCTTCGTGAATTAAATGATCATTTTACCCTCATTTAAACTTCTCATTTACCTAAAACCCACTCCGTTAGTGAATTTTTGTTAACTTATGGGTGTGAGTTTTGTGTAAATGAAAGGTTTAAATGGGGATAAAATGGTCATTTAACTTATATAGGAAGGTATTTTAGGTATTAAAGTTTTAACTTTTAGCTTTTGTCATCAGTCAACTGAAATTCACTAACGAAGTGGGGTTTTTTGAAATTTATTTTGCTTTAAGGAGGCCTTTGAAATTATTTGAAAGATTTGGGGTGTACTTGATTTAAGGACAACCTACAAGGGAGATACCTATAATTTTTCTTTTTTTTTTCTTTTTTTTTTTTGTCAGTAACTTTTTACGTTTTGAAAGATGGTTTAGTTAGACCCCTCCCTTAAGTGATGGTCGTTCATTGATGATTTGTCACCATCTTAAATTCTTTAATAACAAAATTACCCCATCAACAACTTACCATTTTACCCTTTTAATTAAAAAAAAAAAAAAAAAAAAACACGAAGGGCCTTCTGCTCTTGTTGCTACATAGCAAGTTCAAAATGCCTTTACTGTGAACGAAAACAAACACCAAATCATTTAAACAAATAAAAAAAATGGTGTTCCATCAGTTTAAATAAATAAATAAATAAAAGACGGTGAAGAAGAGGAAGCCAAGGTAGGGCTCTTGCGATGAACTGAATGGGGACGATTGTTTTGATTCATTGTTCGATTGCGAATCTAAGCTAGGGCTTTTGCGACATGATGAACATAATCCATTCATGGCGCAAGGTATCGTGCAAAGGTCGTAGGTTACAACAACTTTTGGTAGTCAGGAGATGGTGACGCTAGTGTTAGGTGCAGGAGTCATGTGACATAGGTGATAGGGGCGGGAATCCGATTGACTGGCCATGGCCACATTCCAACAAGGAGGGGTGGTCGACAATTGTGGACAGGTGAGGGCTTCTGAATTGGGTCTGATTACTGTAGTTCCCTCAAACCGGATTATTGTAGAGGGCGGGTTATCTGCTATTCAAGGGGCGTCGGTGCAAGGCGTACCGTTTAGTAATAAGATCAAGAAAGAATCCTAAGAAGCAATCTCTCTCTCTCTCTCCCCCCCTCCTATTTGGGCTTTTGTTTTTAGCTAGAAATGAGCTCGAGAAACTTAACTAGATATGTATTCCTTTAATAGAATGAGAATAGGTTAAAGTGTGAAGTATTTCTGTTCTAATTTCAACATACAAAATAGACAAAAGAGCATATTCCGAAGAAGACTATACCTCTTAACGTATTCTATAATTCAAGAACAAGAATCTTTACCACATTGGTGTTTAATTTCAGAATGTACTCTTGGCTTACAAAACATTCCAAGAATGCATAAGATGTGTTCTGATTTCCACTTGGTAAATTTAGATTGAAGTGAAACTTGACTAATGATTAGAAGATTTTGGGATACACATATAGGGAAAAATTTTTGCCCATGCTCCTTGAACGTATGGTATGCACAAACATCTGGTGAACGTAAAATAGTTAGACCAAGCCGATCTGGCCAAACCCTTGACTTCAAAGTTTCAAACATAACCTGCCACCCAAAATTTCAAATGGGCTCAGGTGTTTCAGGCCCAAGTTGTAATTCTAAGAATCTAAGATGGTCTAAATCTTTATACGTTTTGTTTGGTTGCAAGAGAAATTAAACGGAAAGAGAAGTGAAATATTATAACTTAAAAATGAAACAATTGTAATAATTACAACGCATGACAATGCAATTAACTCTAAATCATTTCATTATTGATTTTCACTTTACTTTTCATCCAAAACCCTGTTAGGATTGGGAGCACGTAAACAAGAAGAAAAGACAAAAAATTAATGTGGTTCAGTACTCCATCGTTGGATGCCTATGTCCACCAGAGAAAAGAAAAATTCTTTATTCCCAAGAAACTTCTACAACTCTCTACCTAACAGGCTTAGCTCATCTGTCAGTCTTACAGCGTCTTCAGCTCTCCACTGTCAGAGAAGAATCCTCTGATAGCCCTTACAGCCTTACCTAGGTTTTCCCACACAAAGACAATTTATAAGGAAACCTAAAAATCCTAATCCCACTTCAATTATAAGTTTACCCCGTACATGTAATAGACTCATACCCTAATACAAATACTACCATCATAATTGCGTGAATCCCACATAATACAAAACACCAACCCAACAAACCCTTGTATTTGAAAAAAATAAAAAAAAATAAAAATTACATCTAAAAAGTAACATTACTTAATATTATAAATAGTGTACATAATCACATTATGTAATGATATATTGATATTCTTAAGATTTCTATTTAGGTTTTAAAATATTCAGTTTCCTTTCTTTTAATTTCTCTTGCAATCAAATCAAACCAAATCATATTGGTAAAAAATTAAGTGGACTATATTCGGATTAAAGTTGAAAAACTAACCTTACTTATAATATTGTTTGTTTCACTTTCAAATATACCTATATTGGTACTATTGTTGGAAAGATTCCTCTTAAGGTCCTCTTGCTTCTTTCAAAAAGCCATCATATATTAAGTACAATGTTTGTGGACTAAATGTATGATATGATTTATTGTGTTGTGTATAAAAATTATCCATCAATAGGTGGAGGACATGTGGTAAGCAACATGACAGGATTTAAGTTCGGGGTTCTTTCATCCATAAAAATTTGAGGAAATTGGAATTGAGGAATTCTTGAATCACAATCCTATAATTAATAGAATTGTTCAGATTACTAACTTTAGCATCAGAGTACACCTTCAGGACCACGATCTGACCCCTCGATTGTTCAGTTTATATCTTCTAATTAGTGAACAGATCTTCTCGAGAAAGATCAATCCATATTTCGATGGTGACTTAAATCAATATAAAGTTATCATGTAATTATTAAGTTGTCAATTTATCTCATGCAGTAAATATTTTTTACATGCATCTTCTTCTTTGCTGATCCAACACAAATTCAGAGAACCTGTCTTAATTTCTTCATCCTTATCACGATCAACATCCAACTACCACTCTCACTTTCTATAATGATGATAACGTTGTATCTGAGGTTAACTAAAAGTCTTAAAAGGAAGGATTATTAATTAAATAAAATATTATTGAGCCTCCATTTTATAGGTTTGGGAATTCTACACGTCTTCTTCCATTACTACTAAACGATAGAAATAGCATACAGCAGACTTGCAAGTGGGGTATTCCATAAGGTAAGTGTCGTCCTTTCTCTACTTTCTAGAAGAGAAACAAAAATTTTTGTTTGGTATTTCGGTCATCTGATTGCGAATAAGTGATGATAAGACTAAAGAATGCATTCAAGAATATAATTCTAATATAGAATACAAATCTTACAATATTTCTATATCTCCCTAGATTCATCCAATTAGATTCATCCACGACTATAATTGGATGTATCTGGTTCATAGGAAAAAAGAGTATCAATTAGTTTGGTTTTTGAATCAAACCGATTATTATTAATGGGTTTCTCTAAAATCGATTAGTAATTTATTCGGTTTATTTGATTCTTAATAGATTTAACAGTTTATTCAATTCGTAACCAACGATTTCTCATTTAAAACCAAGACCAAACCAATTATCTACAATTCGGTTTTTTACCAGTCAGTTTCAATTCGGTTTGTTAGTCCTAATTTAGAATTGACACCCTTGAACCCTATGTCAATGTAGAATTTAACGGAAAGGCAAACATAAATATTCAAGAAAAGAGATAAGAATCATTTCACAAGTCATATGATAGAACTGGCAAAAAAAAATTTTCCAAAAATATATCATTAATTTAAATGACATAGTTTCACACTATTGTGGGTGCTCAAAAATATATCATTAATTTAAATGACATAGTTTCACATTATTGTGGGTGCTTTTGACCTTCAAAAACACTTTGATTTTGTGTTTCCCAAAAAATCTTTGTTTATGAGTAAACAAGAATACATGATCTATGAAAGCAATATCTAGATATCCAGGCCATTCATGATGGTCAAGAACTTTCTTCTAAGGTCATGATACTAAATATATAGAAATACTTGAAAGGCCAATGGTACTTTGTGTTAAACAACCCACCCCAATTAACTTCAATTAATATACTAATTATTGCCCACTGAATGATTTTATTGTACCTTTTTTTTTTGGTAGAAATCCATTGATTCATTGACCCTTTTGTATATGTAATTAACCAAACAATGATTAGTAATATTAAATTAGGTTGTGATCACAATGGGAAAAATTCATTCCAATGGCTGGGGTTCAGTAAGCTTATCGAAGTTGTCTATCTTTATTGTGCCATGTTGAATAATGATATCAAAATTATGACTATGGATATATAATATATTGTCTAAATCAGTCATCCTTCAAATTTCATAGCTTAATTCAATGAAACACAAATAGTATCCATTGTATCAATGTATATATATTTTCACGTATGTCCATGCATGCATACATTACTCCGACCACTCCCCCTACTATGCGTTATTCTTAGTTTTGATTTTTCAAACAAAATAAATATGTTATTTGACAATGTGGCTTGAATTGAACTTTTGTTGGAAAAAAATCAAAAGTCTAAAAATGTTTTTTTCCAAATAAAAGTTTGAAAATATTTAAATTGAAAAATTTGCCTTTCTGTTTTAGTTTAAAAAATTTGGTTTTCATTTTGAGTGAGAATTTTGTTTTTTCGATTTTGAATTGACCTTTCCAATATATGACTTTTTAGTCCCACATTGCTTAAGAATTGTGGAGGAGAGGTCTTTATTTGTAGGGAGTGTCGTCTATCTTTTGAACCCAAAAAAGGAAGCAATGCTCAGTTGACTCACACACGTGCACGTGCATTGGACTGGACAGGGACCTGCTACCGTGACGCGGCATGGCGCGGGCAAGGGCCGCATGCTATGGGCTATGGGTTTTTTGTCGGATTAGGACACACCCCTACCCGGATACCCTTTTGGAAAGGGTTTATGTGTAAAGATGTATCTATACACATAAAAGGATGCCATCTGGATCATTGATCTCAGGATCTGAGATCTGGATCAATCTGGACGGTCCTTCTAGAGGGTCACACCCCATCCAATGGACACTTCGAAGAGGCACCTGGACCCTATAAATAGAGCCCGACTTCATGCTTCATTTCATTCGAAATCAATACGATTTCTCTCTCTCTCTCTTCCTCTCCAACTCCCTCTTCATATTCTGTTTAATCGAATATGAATCCGAGCCCTCCATCACAGCAGACAGGCTAAGCCGACAAGGGGGTGTCGGCTCTGATGGAAGGCTCGGATTCACCCGAACCTCAGGTGTCGGTCATCTAATAAGGGTGCCACCCCTCCTTCCAAACCTTTGGGAAGAGAGGATTTAAATACATGTACGTATAACACATTGTCAAAGCTTGACAACCAATTTATAGAATACGTAGTTAAATTAAAGTTGGGTTCCATGTGAAATTGCCAAAGCTTCCAAGTCGAGGCTAATTATTTAATCTCAAAAAAGCAGAAGGGCATGTAGTTTGACCTACATGTATTATTTTTGTGGTTTGTTTTAATGTGAAATTCAAAATGTTAAAATAATAATAATAATAATAATTTTTAGAAAATTTTTCAAAGAAAATATTATTTGTATGAAAAATTTTACAACGAAACAAAAATGATCATACTAAATTCAATCATTGAGATAAAACTTTAATATGTAAAAACGAATCTTAGAATATACCTGAAATTTAAATTTATTTTGCCAATATGGTAGACATTTGTAAGATCCATCTGACCACTGTGGTTGATATTTTTGTAAATTTATAATTTTGTAAAGGTAGTGCCGGCTGGGAATTGTTTTATTTTTTATATTTATATGTGGGAGTGGATGTTGACTTGTTGTTGTCATGTTGACATACATTCCATATTGAAGTAAAACTAAAAACTCAAGTCTTATGTACCAATATTAAACTTTTTTTTCCCAAATCAGACCAATTTTAAATAATTAAAATTTTGTTTTTTCGTTCATATTCCAAGCACGAAATTGAGAAATAAAAATAGGAAAACCTTTTTTTTTTTTTTAAGAGCCTTCAAAATTTTTTTTTTGGTAAAAAGAGCCTGAAAACTCAGGCTCCCTTAAAAATTAATAAAACTGGGGGTTTGATAAATAATTTTTAAAGAAATATTCAAATACCATATATCATCGAAGGAAAAGGATACCATCATGAGGTCACAGTTGCATGCAATCAAAAGACAAAATTTTATATATTATGATCTCACCAAATTACATTGCTTTAAGAAGCCAAGGCTGTTAAGATTCATGCCACCTAATTTATTGTATTAAAGGGCTATTACCCAGTGTTGTTGGTCCCGTCTATATACAAGATCTTAGAAGATGTGAATTTGGAATCGGTTTCATTTATTTAATTTTAACAAACAAACAAGGTTTGATTCGTCGTTATAGTTAATCAAATCAGCTAGGGATTTTAAAATTAAAATATTTTTAATTAATTGTTTTTAAACCTAAAACTCTTAAGGTGACATAAGTTAGGTTCATGAATTCCACCGCCCATCACCCCCCACCCCTCTCTCTCTCTTTCTCTCCCTAAATGATGTTAATCACAATTTAATTGCATGCTTTTTAAAGTACTTTATGTTCCATTAAGAACATAACTCATTCCCCAACTTTGTTTCTTTGCTTTTTAACTTGTACTAATAAGCAATAATCAACTCTTTTAAGTAGTGGCAATAAGAATCAAATACACTCTTAAGCAAGACCATCATCATCACCTAATATATTCAATTGCAAAAAGCACTCCTTGCTACACTAATCACGGTAGCGAAATCCATTTCGTCAATATAGGATTCGTATGGTCAGAGAAGAGAGAGAACCAACAATATTAGAAGGCGAAAAAAAAAATCCTCACATTAATGGCGTGAGAATCTTTTTTCCTCCTGAAAAACTACCCAACTCTCCACTAAACAACAACCAAGAAAAAGACTTTTCTCTAAATTCATGTGAACCTTTTCTATAATTGGTAGGCCACATGCTTTCATCATCAACCATTAATTTGCCTCTCTTTTAATTAACTATTTTTCTTTATTGATTCTCTATTCTTTCCTTGACAGACATTTGAAAATGATATCCCCACCCCAACTTTCAAAAGAATCAAAAGAAACAAAAAATACATCTTGCATTCTTCTCCCACCATCTCCTTTTTGTCATTCTTGAACCTCAACCCCCCAAAAAAAAAAACAATCTCCTCTATATTATATAGAGGCACAGGTTTTTTATGTCAAAGACTATGGGTGTGTAGAAAGTACCTCTAGAAGCACAATTTTACTAAAGTCTAATTGAGAGGCTAGATGAAGGAAAAGAGGTCCTACCTCAATCTACTTTATTTCTGTTTTTCAGAACAGTAAAAGTACTTAGTATATGGGTTTTAGTTATTTGGTCATTCCTTATATAAGTGCCAACCTGATTCTGAGCTTTACTATTGCTTAGGCCCACCAAAGGCCACGGGCAACTATGGATCGTTCAATAAGAGGCAAAGGAGGAGAGAGATAGAGAGTGAATTACTGGTATAACTCGCACTCTACTGTTTTGAGAACCTTTCTTCTCTATACACGATTGATGTCAAGGGAAAGTAGGTAATTTCCAATGTGTGGCACCCATTGCTTTCTTGTTTTATATATTGAAAAGAAAAAAAAAAAGTGGAAGAAAATATAGATTAGATCAGTACTTACGTAACCATTAACATAAGATTGTGACTAAAATGTGACAGGATTTGTCTCCTTGTAATACTTGGATCCTATTGAAAGGCATGAAAGAGAAAATGATTCATTGGTGAACAAAGGGTGATCAAAATTTGCAAAGAATCTTTAGATATCATAATCAAATTTGGATGTTATTCTAGTTGATATTAAGTACACATGTTGAGAACTTGCAAAAAAAACAAGCCTTTGGTTTCTGAATAAATATCATCTTCAACCCATTTGCTATCTCCCCTTGCTTCGGATGAAACCTGAAAGTGACAATTTTTTATTTGCCTTTCTTAAATCTATGAAGTGTTACAGAAATAACACAGATTAATAGAGGCAGTAGTTTGTTTATAAATCTTTTAATTAAAAGGGTTAAATAGCTGGGTTGTGTGTATTTAAGAGTTGGAAGTGCTAAAGTTTCTATCTCTAAAGTTCAAACTAATAAGTGAAAGGATTCTCATATATATAAGACATCCAAGGTTCTAGTCTTTAAGCAATGTGGGTTTTTCACATGTTGCCCTTCTTCTGAATGGCGGTACACTTGTCATGTGGTCCCTCTTGTGGGTGACCGTACAGAGTGAACCTGGAGCTCTGATACCATGTTAAGTTTTCATCTTAAAAGTTTGAACTAGTAAGTGGAGGGACTCTCACACATATAAGACACTTCTAGTCACTAAACAATGTGAGACTATTCCAACAAGAAAATACCACAAATCTCTATGAATATCAACTAGAGGAAGAAATAAGAAAGGGAGAAATTTTCAGTCCCAATGTCAGAACATATTGTTGGATTCTCACTGTTATCCTTGTAAATACATGGAGATTTCTTCACCTTTTTTATAGGGGACTATCAGTAGCAGGGGAGCAAAGTAGCTGAGGAACCTTTCATTTGGAGCAGGTTATATCTGGTTGTTGTTTATTGGAATAACAGTTACTGAAGGGGAGGATCTGTTCATATCTACGAGTATGAAAAAGATAGTATTTTCCTCTAAAAGATGCTGGGAATCAAAATATGTGGGGAGGAGCAAAGAATTGAAGCCTGAGTACTAATGGTAAAACCAGCTAAAGAATCAACCACATGTTGAATTTGTTGAAACCCATCATGGGAAATCTTCACAAGATCTAAATCTGCCTAGATTCCTTTCTAAGAGAAATAGTACATATATACCTTCATTGATAGGCTGAGCAGCTAGTGATATGAACTTTTCCTTCCATATCCTTCTATTTTCACTCCATGAACACATGGGGACTGGATTATCTTTTCTGTACAATTTGAACCTTACATAACAAATACTCACATGCTTACTTGCTTTATTCAATTTTACAAGTCA
Source organism: Protea cynaroides (assembly GCA_028583415.1). Lineage (NCBI taxonomy): Eukaryota > Viridiplantae > Streptophyta > Magnoliopsida > Proteales > Proteaceae > Protea > Protea cynaroides. The sequence continues at coordinate 35,754,832 of CM053272.1, read as the reverse complement.
TATGTAGTGTCCTGCATCACCCCTCATTAAAGTTAAATGTCAGGAACAAGAACAAGTATCATGTGTGTAAGAAGTGGTTACCACCACTGACTGCACCTAATCCCTCAAGCATCAAGCATACTTTGCCTTTTAACCTCTTACGTACCCATTTAGCATATTAAAAGGAAAGGTTAGGTACACCTCTCTCTCTCTCTCTCTCTCTCTCTCTCTCTTTGTAGGCTTGACCTCTTGAGTTCCCTCATTGCTACTGTGCTTAGTTAATTGGTTTCTTATTGTCATGCTTGAAAGAACAAGATTAAATAAAATAAAACCAACCCAGATGATGGATTGATGATCTCATCTTCTAAAATAAAACCCACTAACTTAGCTATGGAAAAACTGAACAGAGCCCCACTGGGACATCATCGATTATCATACAAAACTCACCTAGGAAACAGAAACCCCACCAAAAACCTTGAAAAAGCAAAAAAAGAAAACACTCACCACTTCGTGACCACATATCATTATTAAACCTTTTGATCATTCACACAATTATTATTTTAAATTACCACTTGAACTGCTCAACTATATAAATACAACTTGAAAGATTCCCTTTTTTTCATCCAATGGCAGTGCTAGGAAAGAACAAGGGAGGAAAAAAGAGAGTAAAACGGAACAATTGACATCATTACATATTTATTATATAGGAGAGTCCAAGATACATATAATACTCTGGAAACTTGTTTATAAGGATCCATTTACAGACCAAACCAGTAACCCAACTTCCAAATCCTTCATTTTACTTATTTTCTTCTACCCCTAATCTTAGGACTTCAGGATCTTAGGCCCTCAGGCTCTAATATGTAGAAGATAGAACTTCCCAAAGAGAAAAAAAACCCTCTTTGTAGCTCTACACTCCTTTGACAACCTAAACAAACACCACTGCAACTCAGTCTTTAGCCTCTTAGGTATGGGTGGAGTTTCAGTACTGAAATATGTCTGCAGAAGCCATGATGGGTTGATTTAGATGGAGTGAATTCCATGGGTTCATGAAGCTGTCAGCACCAATTACAGGAACCTCAGTTTCAAAGCTGTTATTGCCCATATTTATGTAGTTAATGATCTCATTGAGGGACTGTAATGTGTTACTCAACTCCCCCATCTGAGCCCTCAAAACAGAATTCTCAGCTTCCATAGCTAAGTAGTGCTGAGTAGTGATGTTCATCCTTGTAAGGATCTGGTTGTTCTCCTTCCTGAGCTGAGCCACTTGAGCCATCAGATCGTCCAAATGCTTCTGTTTCCTCATCCTTGATCGCCTTGCTGATTCCCGGTTAGATTGCATTCTTTTCCTTTTCCTTTGATCCATTATAAGCTGGAGGTCCTCCTCTGAACCAGAGTTTGGAAGCAGAGTAGACCCTGAAGTTCCACTAGAGGAAGCCATGATATATTTACAGCAGAGAAAATTAAAAAAGTATAGGGATTGGACAGGACCTAGTAACGACGCTAACACAACGATGACACAGGATCAAATACTAATTATTTCAAACCAAATTTTATAATACCTTAAGATATAATAATAGATATAGCAGAGTTCAGATTGAGGGTTTATGAAAAAACATAAAACCAGTAAAGGAACACAACAGAGAAAGACTGAACTAAATGGGTCCTGCGTCTGAGTGTGGAATTTATCATAAACCCTGAAAGAAGGATTTCACTGAGAATTGGAGACATGAATCTGAAACATCAAGATCAATATATTAACCATTAAGAATTTAGTTAAAAGGGAAAAGGAACTTGTTGTTGGGGACAGATAGATGGGATGATCAAAATCCCAATTTCAACAGCATAAATCCAAACAAGTTACTCACCAAAGCAATGACCCGGAAAAAAACAGGATCTTCACACCAAACCAGATATCAAAATGGGGAAAACTAAAACCCAAAGAGATCCAGACAGAGGAATCAGTTTTGGATCTGAAAACAAAATCAACCCAAAAAGATTGATCCCACCTTCAGAAAACAGCAGAGTTTAAGAACTTCAGATCTACAAAAGAGACGAGAAGAACACAACAAAGAGCAGGCCAAAATTACTTGCGGAGGAGGAAGGGAGAGGGAAAGGGAAGTGGAAGACGTTCGAGATGGTGCTTTATAGAACAAGAAAGCACGACATCGAAAATAAAATATATTAAAAAAAAAAAAAAAAAAAGAATCAAAATTAAAAGCAGAGAGAAAAGGAAAGAAAGTAGAGAGCTTTCTTCATCCTTGGAATCTCCTCTCATAAAAAGTTGTTGGGGGTGATGTCGTGATTAGGCACATGAGGTCCGGACGAAATTTCCACCGTCCAGCTGGTGAACAACAATCACAAACACACAACACACACAATTGCAATAAAAATATGAGAGGTTATTTGGGATCCAAGTCCTCTCCTGTTGTCCAAAAGTTTATTCAGAACGTATATCAATACAGATGACTGCCAGCCATACATTCACGATTGGCATGACTTACCGATAGAAGACCATTTGTATCCAGTTATCTGGATCGGAACATCGCCTACGCCCGTCTTTGGCTCACCCTGGCTACAATAAATGGTCCAGTAAAAGGGTAAAGGAAATTTTTTGGTCATTTGTTAAATTTGGGTTTAATTTAAGTTTTTTAAATTATAAAATAAGATATTGATAATTATTTTTTATTCATCCAAAAAATATAAAAAAAAACCATTGGAAAAAAGGAAAAAAGATTGTGATTAATGATATAAAATGTAATGTGATTGATGATTTAAAATTTAATTTTTTTAATATTAGTTGACGATCAATCATTGGATTATTTTCTATTCTCTATTCCTAATTAATGAATGTTTCAAATTATCATCAGACCGGCCACCTTAGGATCAAAATGCTCTTAAAATTATCTGCGCATTTTGGCCATACATGTGAGAGTATTGTTTACATATAAAAACAATAGAGAGAAGATTTTCAAGCCGACAATGTAGGGATGTTTTCCCACACGCACTCATATTTTGATAATGTAGATTTCATATTAATATTATTTCCTCTCTAATTATGTGGGTCTTTTTTGACGATTTTTTTTTGCACTTTAATTAGATTGACATTTGGGATTTCCTACACTATCGGCATCCCTGTTGTCAAAATCTCTGAACAACATAATTGGTGTGGTGTATGAGATACTTCTCACATTGTCGACATGTGACCCTTGTTGATGAAACCTTCTTGAATTGTGATTGGTGAAGTGTAGAAGATTCTCAAACTTTTGGCACGGGACACCTCTCTAAGAAGATGCATTGAATCACAATAAATTTTTACGATTTGTGTGATGCCTGTACCAGTTTTACAATTGGCCTCATTGCCATGATGCAATCCGTGACAAACACCTGTCTCATATGCTACATGCAAATTTCTAAGGGTAGAGGTTGTATTTCGAGCAACTACTCTAGCAGTAGCAGCTCAAGAAAAAGAAAAAATCCCATTTGAGGCAGAAATTCTATAGAAATAGAACAGTAGAATAATGTGCAAATCCTCTCTTCACTTGGTAACCACCCCACACTCTTGGGAGCCATCAATGAGTGCAAGACCCACCTCTAAAATACAAAAATCACACCCTATCGACAATTCCTATGAGTGTACGGGTGGTTACCAGGTGGGGAGAGGAGCCAGACTCGAATAATATATACTGTAGTGAGCCCATACCACTATTAGGGTTGAGCATATCTTCAAGGGTAATTTGGTCCTCCACGATATAATGTATTTTGAAAGGATGTGACAGAGCAGATCCAAGGTCAAGAACACGTAAAAGAATATTCCCTGATACAATAGAATCTACGGAATAAACTTAGAAGTGTATGGTATGAATTCACATTTTGAGACAATAAATTACGAAATATAGTTTTGATGTATATTCTCATTCTTAGATAATCAATACATGAAATAACATGATCTATCTTGAAAAAAAAATGCTTATTTTGTGTTCTAAACCTAAAATAAAAATACATTCTCCATTTTTTGAAATAGGATTTTTAAGATGTGATTGAAGTTGAGGAAAAAGATTATTGCGTAGTGATTGCCAAAAGACAGTGAAGATTCAGGCCATTCAATGTGCATCGAAACATGTACTTATGCACTTTGAACGACTAAGATCCCCATACCATTGGCAACCACTACAGAGGATTCAAGTCCAATAACCCTAATGCTGAACCCACCTTAAAAATTCAGTTTAAATGGGATTAACATCACCTTTCACCGTCTGCCAACCCAAAACGCACACTCAAAAAGAGAAATAATAATAATAATAAACAAAAGCCACGCTACTGCCAAATCTGTGGCTGCGGTGTACACTTTTTTGAAGTTCAGATCAATTTAATATCGACCCCAAATCGATCGTTTTCTTACTAAATTTAAAGCAAAATTTGACCCATCAGACATATTTATCGTGGCTTACGTTGTGTTCTAGATCTCTTTTTTCCCTCCATTTGATTTTTTTTTCTCAAGATCCAAACATAGCCTTAAGTATGATTTTTTCCCGCTTATATCATCATTCTTGTATCATTTTGCATCATTTTAATTTTATCTTATAATAAGACAAGTAGGATTCATCCATGAAACGTGCCATTTGGATGGATAATTCGTGGAATATGCAAGGCCCATCTATTCTCATCTTTTATATATATATATATATATATATATAAATCCATTGTATTTTAGTATCCAGATCTAATGCAAATTTGGTTTCTCAGCAAGGATCCAAACTGAAGTTTTAAGATGTGTTTGATACTTTGATATGAGTCCAATCTGATTTAAATTGGTCCAGGGTTAATTTTTCTCTCTAGATCTCTCTCCATTTTATGTTATATTGATAATAAAATGATAAGAATTCCCTTCTATTTATTATATAAAAATATTTTGTCTGAAGATCAGAGAAATTAAGGGCGTATAGAGTATAGGGCAAAGGTAGAAACTTACATACAAAGGAATTGGGATTTGTGTGTTTTGGAGGATGAATAACCCCAGACCATGTAGTTGATTAGTTGATCAACAATTTAAAAAAACTTTTCTCTAACATATTATTTTAAAATTCTTTTCGTGAATGAATAGTGTTTGTATAGAAATGCTATAGAATTATTTGAAAATAAATAAATGATTCATCTCTTGATCTTCTTTGACCTCTCTTCCTTCATAGAATTAGGGCAACACTAGCAACATTAGGGTTTTCTAACCCTATCATCTCTTGCAGGCCCTTAAAGAACGGGTTTGCCTATAATTTTTTTTTGGGAGGCAAAGTACACTGAACACAAACTATTCTGCAAAGGTTAGTAATTGCTCATCCAATGATAAATCTAAACCCTATTGTTAGTGGATCTAGACGGGGCAAGTAAGAAGGGGTATGTCTATATGACACTGGTCAGTGTCAATGGATACCGATTCTTTTACATACACACTCATTGGATCATCATGAAAATTTCAATATACAAGGGGTATTATTGATATTTGAGAGAAGAGAGGGTGTGTGAGAAGAGGGGGTGGGGGTGGGGTTGTGCTATCCAACGGACATCGATTGCCAGTGGTATCTCTTAACCGGTCAATGGTTTCTTTCGAGTTGGCGTCTAGTATGATAGTAGACCATATGGCTGCGTTTGATTACGATCTTTTGGAGTGTTTCTATTGTTTTTCTCTTCTTTTGGAACCATATTCCAAATGAGTTTCTGTTTCAAAACACTACTTACTCAACATTATCAAACAAATTTCTTTCCTACAGAAGTACTTTTAAGAAACAGAAACATTAAAAAAATACTTTTGACTCTGAAATTTTTTTGATTCAGTCCCTGTCACTCCTTTTGGAATGGAAGAATGCCAAGCCACCAAGGGACTCGGGTGCTTGGGGGTTGTGCTATCCAACGAACATTGATCGCCGGTGGAATCTCTTAACCGATCAATGGCTTCTTTAGAGTCATCATCTAGTATGATAGTAGACCATATATGGCTGCATTAAGTTGCGATCTTTTGGAGTTTCTATTGTTTTTTCTTTTCTTTTGGAATAATATTTCAAATGCGTTTCCGTTACTGCTTACTCAACATTATCAAACGAATTTCTTTATTACAGAAGTATCTTTAAGAAACAGAAACATTTTAAAAAATTACTTTTGACTCTGAAATGGAAGAATGCCAAGCCACGAAGGGACTTGGGTGCTCGGGGGTTGATAAAATTAGGTGTCTACACTGGCATGGAAAATTATTTATTTGCTATCGAGAGCCAGGAGAATCAATTTTGTGTCTGTACTTGGTCCAATAAGCATAGGGGTACATTTAACTTTTAGAAAAGAGCAAAAAAAATAATGGGTTTTGTTGGTTATGGGCCTTGTAGTCTCGTTAAGTGGGCCCAATGTGCCGTGGGCAAAACTGAATGTTTTAGGACTTGAGCACTTTGACTATTGTCCCTACTTCCTCCCCCAACACTCCATTCAGCCTTTGCCACTGTCCCTGGAGTTGGGGGTAGAAAGAGAGAGAGCGCGCGCACTCATAGGCATGTTTGATATGGGAGAAAAAGAAAAAGTTCCCTAATGGACATGGGCCCATTTGATGGGTCACTCTACCCCATACAAATTGGGAGAATTGTATAGAGGTTTCCCACCAAAAGTATATAATATTTCATATTTTTCCAGCAAAAGAAAAACATTTCTAATAAATATTTTTATTCCAAAACATAAATTAATGCAACTAGTTGGAGGGTTATTCGAGATTAATTTATGCACTTTGTAACCAAGTTGGGTCCATCAACTTGGAAATGCAATTGGTCATTTATGCCCCATATTGCTTGATTAATAATAATCTCTTGATGATCAGTAAATGTAAGTCTTTCAGTCTTTGTCCTTTATCATTTTTGTAAAGATAAACAGTGGGTGCCAACGGTTCCATTTGTTTTAACGTAAAATTTTACCCGTGAGTTTATTGTAGCATTGAAGAAAAATTATCTTCTCTTAGAAAGAGGGAGAGGTATCAATCGCACCGCCATTGCAGGTAAGTGGAGGAGAGAGAGTCTGCAAAATAAACTCCTTTAAATGCCATTACAGGTATACGTTCATTTAATATTCAAGAATTAAAGTCAATCTAGTGGTCTTAACTTACAACCAAAATCCTATGGCTACAACCCACTCTGTGTGGAATCTATTATCTGAGTCCACATCCTTTTCTCCAAGAGAATTTAGAGAAGAGGTGGCATCCCCATTAGATAGACGACACCTGAGGTTTGGATGAATCCGAGCCCTCCATCTGAACCGACACCCCCCCTGTCAGTTCGGTGTTGGCTTGGATGGAGGGCACGGATTTATCCGAGCCCCAGGTGTTGCCCATCCAATGGGGGCACTGCCTTCTCCTCCAAATTTTCTTGAAGAAGAGGATTTGAATCCCTATTTTCCTTACGCTGTTAGACAATTTTGGACATCTTAATATTAAAATTTTCATTACTACAGAATGTAACGAGGGACAAAATATACAGTGTTATTAGAAGATGCATGGAATAAACACACTGGACTGACTGTGTCATTAATTTTCGTTACGCAGTAGGTTTTGGAACCAATACTTGTGGTCCCCATCAATATAAATAGCATATTCCTTTTCCATTGAGATATGCTTAGATTTGTTCTGCATCTCAATCATTTATTTATTTTATTTTATTACTATGACTGAACTCCAAATGAAAAGTGAAAAGAGGGGAAATTAATAACAGAGGACCCACCAAAAAACAAAAGAAAAGGAAAATAGGACGACGAAGTTTCCTTAAGCATCTTTCAGCCATGGACGTTGTGGTACGTACCATAGTCATATATCTAGAATATGATTCACATCTTTTCTTTCTAGTGATTCAGGAGGAGGGGGATGCCTCCATTGAATGACTAACACGTAGAGCTTGAGTGAATCCGAGTCCTCCATTAGTACCAATACTGAATCGACAAGGGGTGTCGGTTCAGATGGGGGGTTCGGATTCAAGCGAGTCTCACGTGTCGGTCATCCAACGGGGACATCCCCCTCCTTCTAAATCATTGGGAGGAGAGGATTCTGAGTCTCTAGAATATGCTTAATTTGTGTACTTTGCTCATGAATGGTCTATTTTAAACTTTGAAGAAAGTTCATCCAACTCAAATATGATTTATAAGGAAAGTTTTCAACAATGGATTTAGATCAATTCTGCTATTTTTATGGATTTGGTATGAATTCATCCTTAAAAAATATATAGAGAAAAAGATTCATGTTGGATAATATGTCTCTGCGCTCCGATACGAAAGGGGTGAAATGATCAATCCAACCCCTAGTTGGATCCATATCTGAATTTTAATTGACCCTTATGCTGATATAGAAACTACGCAACTCAATAGTGATTGGATCCTCTCCACCCTAATTTGCTTAAGTAAAGCTGCAGGTTTGCTTGCTTGTGGGTGAAGTGTATCAGTTCAAAAGAGTGGATATTGTATCGGGCAAAAAAGAAAAGAAAATAAAGGGGTTATGAATGGCCAGATCCTCACTGTGGGTTGGCAATCACTATTGAAGATCCTTGGGTAAAAAGAAGCATCTACCTAGCTACGGAGTACAGTAGGTTCAAGATTTATGTTGTAGAGAAATCATATCAAGGACTGTGGTCCCTTAAAAGACAAAAGCTAGAAGCTGGGAGAGAAAGCCAAATGGGCTACGAGTTTGACATATGAAGATCTCAATCTATCAATCTTAAGTGTGTCGTTTTAGTACCAGTTCATCAGGCTTTGGAATATCATTGAAGGAATTTTTTAAAAATTCATCAACAGACTGTTTTTTCAGTCCAGATCCTCTTCTCACGTGGTAATCATTTTACACGATCAGTGCGGTGTGGATTCTTCATTCCATCGCCGCTCCTAAGAGTATGGAGTGATACCACATGGAAGAAGATCCGCACTCCAAACTTCTCTCGTCCGTAGGGGAAAATGAATTGATGTTCAATTCATTGGGAAATGAAGAGCATCTTAAATCCTTTAGTGATATGACATGGCGATGAAAATGATACTTCCACTTTTTCTTCCTTGTAAAAGATAAAAGATCAAACTAAGAAACGAAGACCCGACTTTTATGCATGGACTATGTACATGCATATACAATCATGCATCGGACCCTTTGTTCAGTAAAAGCGGGCAGACTTAGTATGAGACATTTTTTCCTTTTTCTTATTCTACAACCAAAGTCACGACTGTACACAAAAACTTAGAACATTATGTTTTTCATCAGGTTTTTTTTAAATGAAATTTATTTTTTTAATAAAATAAAATTATTCAATGTTTTGTTATAACATAAAATATATAGAAAAGTATTGGAAAAAAAAATTCATGTAAAATAAAAATTTTCCAACAAAACAAAAGAAAAGGAGTCTCATGAAAGAAGAAAACAAAACGTATTCACTTACAACAAAAATGTAATGTCCACGTGGTCCATATATTCAGGAGAGCAATACCTGAGTCATTATACAAAACAAAATGAATTCTGACCACTACGGTTGAAATTAAGAACCGAACAAGAGACCATGTTTTTTTCCTCTTTGATTTCTATTTTCCTTCCTCTTACCTTTTTCCAGTTATATTTATTATCTTTCTCTAAAGAACTTTCAGATATCATGAGATTCTGATGAAATCTTTCATTATATTATAATCACACTAGTTCTTAGTTCAAAATGGTTTTTGTTACAGCAAACGCCTAAGAATCATAGGACAAACAACAATTAGATGCGAAAATAAATAAACAGAAATCTAAAACATATAAGAGAACAAGATTTTTCATGATTCAGTTGGAGATTATTAATTCCTATTTATATATAAAGGGAGGAGTAAAAATTGGCAAAGCAATATAACTCAGATACAACCACCGAAAGTTGCAGTCATGAAACGTCTCATGAATTTTACGCCTAAATCCAAAATGACCTTAATCTAAGAATAGTTCACCTGTATATACTTGTATCTTTCTTGGGATTCTATCATCATTGACATTCAATAGGTCCCACACCACATCAATAGTGATGGAATTCTATGAAGAATACATACACATGCAGGTGATCCAAACTCCCTTAACCCTAAAGTTTCTTCTACTAGTTTCTAAGCATGTTACATTGGACCAAGTTGAATACCATTATATCTCGAAGTGGTCAAAATGTTGGGCGAAGCATGAATCTAAAAATACCAAAGAATCCAAGACACCCATGACAAGTTTGTGTGAGAGAGAAAGAAAGGGATGTGATGGTCGGTCCGTGGGGGCAGACATATTTTTACAGTTCATATCAGCTTTAACAAGGACACATTAGTGAGGTGTGGGGTAGATCAGTTGAGAGATGAGTTTCACATGCTTTAAAATTTGAGTTGGGGAGTGTTTGTTTATTGGAAAAAGTTGCAAATCGACCTCGGAAAAGGAACAACAACTTGATCTGATCTAGGTTGCTCTTTTCCCTTTGTTGCATCTTTTCCATGTTACCCTGTCATCCACCAGATATTTCAGTCAATATTACCAGATCAACAAATGGCATGCAATTTGTAATGGGATTCAGCTTTTTATAAATTCTTTGCTATAAGTTAAAGCTTTGATCTATGCATTCAGACAAGCTAGCTCATACCCTAATTCTGTCTTGATCAAAAGTATGTATTCATCAAAAATATGCAAATGATTATTTTTTTTGAAGAAGAATTAATGCTTAGTTTTCTCCTTTTTCCAAATAATTCTTCAATTTCCTTCGAATTCAGACCACTTGCATGTATATGTATTCTTTATGGGATCTCATTATCATCAATTTGATGTGTGGGATCTACTAGATATGAACGAATAATAAAATTTCAAAAAAGATATAAGACATGCGGGTAAACTATTCTCATTTCCTTATATCCTTCAATTTAAAGTAATTTGTTAGTCACTGGTGAGAAAATTACGCCTATCATCATAAGAACGAATCATTTTTTAATATAGAAAATCATGAAGCGAAACACATTCTCTCTCTCTCTCTCTCTCTCTAGAGATCTCTTTCTGTGGAGTGAGGAGTTGGGAGCGATTTTAGAAAGAACATGGAAGTTCTTCCTCACGTAATGAAATTCTGTCTCCTTTAAGACTTCCTTGAGAAGCACGGAAGCTTTTCTGCAACTTTAGTGACCATCACTCTCCAGTATGTATCCACACCTTCTTCTTCAACTTTCTACTGTTTTTTTAAGCTTTGGCGAGTGGGCCCCTCGGTGACCAACTGACGACCATCCGTGGCCTAGCTACGTCCATGGCCCACATTAATTAGCTCCCATCAACTTATAATTTAACTTTTAATTTCTTTTATTTATTTTCTTGCTTTACAGCCCTCCTCGACTTTACTTTCTCTACGAGATTTGAGACCCGGCCCATATCTCAAAAAGACAAAGCAATCTGTGTTTCCACAACAAGGACGAGAAGACAGAAAAAATCAAAAAAATAAAAATAATACGGCCCATGCATGCAACAGTCATGCATGCATGCATGCATCTACAATATGATCATGACATGCATTGTACTAGATACAGAAATATGCATGCATGAGGTTATTGTATGAATGGAGTATTTACGTATTTACTTAAATTCAGCAGATGGGTTTTTATCATTGTTTTTAATTAATATTAGTATCAAATGTTGTTTATTTGTAGAATGAGAATCTTCAGGGGTAGTTATGTCATTTGTTTTGTTATAAAATTTGACGTATAATATTTTATATGTAATTTTTTAATTAATGTTTTCATGGAATAAAATATAATGTGATCTCTAAAGAAGAAAGAAAAAAAATACATACACCAACTAACGGTTCAGAATTCACTGCAAACCTCCACCATTTTACAAACCCTAAAAGCTACAAAAGCAGTGTATGAAGTCTCTACTTTTGATAAGCCCTTGAGGCTTCCTTAAAACTCCTTAGACCTTGGATTTTGAATATATTCAACCCTCAACCTTATGTTATATGCAGCCACTCTTTAAATCTTAACCAAAAGGAGTTGATTAACTCTTTCAATGTTGGCGCGTGTTGTTTCTGTTTTGCAGAAAAAAAAAAAAAAAAAAAAAAAAAAAAGAAGACAAACGAGTTGCTACTTAAAATCTCTAAAATAAGATTTTCATTCAAAAATGGGCTAATTAAATAGGGTATTTTAGGTGAACTACTTAGCCCAGAACTACTTAACCCAGTTGGTTGGAATCCTATTGGTTAAGTGCAGGCATCCAGTAAGTCATGGTTTGATTCTGCTGTCTCATTGTGTCTTAAAGCACTCCCTCCCTCTGACCGATTGCAAGTCTGATTTGAATCAGAATCATTGGAGACAAATCCCATACATACATTTTAAATCTTGCAATCTAAAGATTCTGAAAAATACCCCTAAATACTCAATGGGATATATTCCATATATTATTATAGAGCTCAACAGAAATCCAATCCAGGGAAAGGAGAGATTACCCTTATAGCCTGCTGGATAAATGAATCTCTAGAGGCCGGTGGTGTCATTGATTTTTGAGCTGCCATTCGTCTCAATGTGCAAATTGATCACGTTGGTGATTCAACGGCTGCAGTCACCCTATGTGCATGCTAATACATCGGTATACGTACAAAGTGAACTCCAACTGTTGGATCATGGCTGAAGGCCATTTTCAATCAGGGTTTCAGTTTGGCAAGAGCTTTTCCTGGACGAAGAGTCAGGGCTGGTTTTAGGATAGAATGGTAGATTCGTCCATCCTATCTATGACCTTTAACCGGATGGCCTCAGGCTTTCAGCCCAGCCCAGACCAAATTGCATGTCAACTTCAGTTATATAATCTAACTCTACGAAATCTGTCATCTAAAAAATAGGTTCAATGGTAGCATAGTAAGAACTTTTATAGCTTGGCCCAGAAACATTATAGAGGCTTCGGTTTTTCTCGATTATATAGGCCCAAAACTAAGCCTTGCTACTCGCTGACCTAGGTCTTGCACCCAACCCGTTGAAATCTCCAGTATGAAAGCTTCGAGTTTCAATGGCCACTTCACCAAAAAAAAAAAAAAAAAAAAAAAAGGTTTCAATGGCCATGTTCTGTCTACTATATAAACAAATCAAGACTATTGTCCTACTTTTCATTATAATAAAATCTAACTATTTAGGGAGAAGGAAAAAGATCTCTGGCCAGTAGCATCACCCCATCCTCTCACGTGGGCGGGGAAATGAAAAGAGACACGATGGTCGTTTCATTGCCTCATGTAGGATGCCATAGGGGGACACTGCCAGGGGAGTGTCTTTGTCCCAACTATTTAATGTTATCATATTATCTATAATAGCACATTTCTCCTGTTTAACCCGCTTCATTACCATCCCTTGACAGTGTTAGTGGGTTAAAAAAAAAACCCTCTCATGTTGGCCGGTTTCTCCGGCCGTGATTAAATGGCTGGAAGTTATTCGGTGCAGAGACTCCAGCCTCTGGATCGCGCTAATGACAGGAGAGGATTACAGGTCTATGTTAGTACACCTGCAAAACGTTGAAGAGATTGACCACTTTTGGCCGTTGAATAGGACTTCTGGAATAGTGACAAGAGCATTCCAGATCCATCTTGACCATTCATCTACTTTTTAATAGACAATTTACCCTTCCCAATTTTATCTCTTCCTCCCCAAAAATAAATCCCGCAGGCTCATATTGATCCCACAATCGTATGGATTGAATCATTCTAGAGTGAATGAGAACCATTCTATTTGCACCCAAAACAACCAGAGTTGTTGAACGTTGGAAATTTGGAGAGGGAGAGAAAAAATAAGGAAAGATTAAAATGTCTATTCAAAAGTATATGAAATGGTCAAGATGAGGATGAATACTGCTTTGAGTAGATTAATAATACTTATAAGATTCGTTTTAGGTATTTTTGTTATAGTAAACATTGAGCGAATAGATTGATAAAGTGAAAGGGCTTGTAAAGTTTGTTTTTGGAGATTGTCGTTGCATGTGGATGATCCAAATGCTACTGTTCCTATTGTTGTTGTGGTTGTGCTTGTAGTTGGAGTTGCGATTGTTGAACTTGAGGTTGAGGTTGGAAGGGTGGAGTTGGCTTGGGAAAGTGTTTGGGTTTAAGGATGACGACTCTCTCACCAGTGAGGACTTCTTCAGTGGAGTCGAGGATGGAGAGGGTATCCGCATCGTCGTCTTCATCTTGTTCCGCAAAGAATTCGATGGTTTTGGTCTTAAAAGCCAGTGTGAATTTATGAAATATTCTGGAGATTTGAGGCGGCTTCGCTGATCCATCCATCTCTGGCATTCTCAATTTCAGATATTTTTATGCACATCTGGGAAAAGATGTGCGGACATATCTAGAAGCGAAAGTGCAGCAGAGATTTTCGCTAGAGTCTGCAATCGTCGTCGTCACCACCATTTTTCCAATTCTCTTTCTCTCTCTCAAGGTTAGAAAAACTTCAACTGAGATGAGTGAAGTTGAAAAGATTGGATCTTCTTCTATATATTGCCAATTTTGGAAACGAGTCAATCCATTTAGTATGATCGATTTCTGTGAAGTCACGGAACGAAGAAGACATTGGCCGGTTTAGCTTGTTGTTGAAGGAATAACCGTGGTCGGGGAAGATGAAGGCACCGACAATGGCGAAACGAATAGGTCAAAAGGGTAACAAATATCAACAGAGTATAATGGTCTTTTCAACAGGCCAAAAGGGTATTATCATCTCTGAAATATTCCAATCCACCTAACGTCAACATCTAACGGGAATCAACTGACGGAGTGGACTTTTTTTATTACTACAGCTAAAGTTTTAGAATGTAGATGATGTTTTTACATTATTGTGGGTGTAGATGATGTTAACGATTTTGATGGGGTTTAGATGAAATTATTTCAATTACAAAATATAATTTGGATATATATGCATTCTCGTTCTTAGATCATTAATTCTTGAAATAACATGATCTATCTTGGAAAAACGCCTATTTTGTGTTCTAAACCCTAAATAAAAATAAATTCTCCATTTTTTGAAATAGGATTCTTACGATGTGATGAAGTTAAACACTTGAACCCCAACGTCAAACGCATCTTAAAAATTCAGTTAAAAGGGGGATTTGCATCACCTTTCACGGTCTGCCAACTCAAAACGCACACTCAAAAAAAAATTATATAATAATAATAAAAAACAAGCCACACTACTGCCAAATCTGTGGCTGCGTTGTGCACACCATTTGGACCCATCAGACTTATTTATCGTGGCTTACGCTATGTTCTAGATCTCTTTTCACCCTCCATTTGAATTTTTTTTTCTCAATATCCAAACATAGCCTTAAGTATGATTTTTTTCTGCTTATTTCATCATTTTTGTACCATTTTGCGTCATTTTGATTTTATCTTATAATAATCCAACTACAATTCATCCATGAAACGTGCCATTTGGATAAATAATTCGTGGAATATGCAAGATCCATACGGGTTATATTTGGATTATATGTATTTGGAATTTTTTGGTCTATTCTCATCTCTCTTTTTTTTCTTTTTTTTCTATTGCATTTTAGGATCCAAACTGAATTTTTAAGATGTGTTTGATACTTTGATGTGAGTCCAATCTAATTTAAATTGGTCTAGGGTTAATTTCTCTCTCTAGATCTCTCTCCATTTAATGTGATATTGATAATTTTCCATTCATTATATAAAATACTTCCGTCCTAAGACTAGAGAAATTGAGGGTGCATGGAATATGAGGCAAAAATAGAAACTTATATACAGGGGATTGGGATTTGCATGCTTTGGAGGGTGAAGAACTCCAGACCATCTAGTCGATTAGTTGATCAATGGATTAGAAAAAAATTTCTCGAACATAAATTTTTTTTAAAAATTATTTTCATGAATGAATGGTGTTTGTGTAGAAAAGCTATAGAATTATTTGAAAATAAAAAAATGATTCATCTCTTGATCTTCTTTGACCTCTCCTCCTTCATAGAATCAAAGCAACGACACTAGGCAACTATAGAGTTTTCTAACCACTGCACCTCTTGAATACTCTTGAAGAACGGGTTCGCCAATGAGTCTTTTTTTGAATTAATGATGGAGAGACGGAGTGCTTTGAACACAAACTATACCACAAAATAGTAGGTAGTTGCTCATCCAATGATAAATCTAAACCCTATTTTCAGTGGATCTAGATGTGGCAATTACGAAGGGGTATGTCTATATGACACTGGTCAATGTCAATAGACACCGATTCTTTTTCATGCACACTGATTGGATCATCACGGAAATCTCAATATACTAGGGGTATTTTTGATATTTGAGACAAGAGGGGAGTATGTGAGGGGAGGGGAGATTTGTGCCATCCAACGAACATCGATCACCAGTAAATCTCTCATTACGATCTTTTAGAGTGTTTCTATTGTTTTTCTTTTCTTTTGGAACAGTATTATTGGGCCTTCCAAATGCATTTCCTTTTCAAAATACTTCTTACTCAACATTATCAAAGGAATTTCTTTCTTACAGAAATATTTCTAAGAAACAGAAACATTAAATAAAATTACTTTTGACTCTGAAACATTTTTGTTTCGGTCCCCTGTGATCACTCCTTTTCGAATGGAAGAATGCCAACCCACGAAGGGACTCGGGTGACCGAGGGTTAAGAAAATTAGGTGTCTACAGACTCTACACCGGCATGGAAAATTATTTTTTTGGTATCCAGAGCCCAAGAGAATCAATTTTGTGTTTGTACTTGATTCAATAAAAAGAGCAAAAAAAATAATGGGTTTTGTTTGTTATGGGCCTTGTAGTCTCGTTAAGTGGGCCCAATGTGTCGTGGGTTGTCGTGGGCAAAACTGAATGTTTTAGGACTCGAGCACTGTAAATATTGTCCCTACTTGCCAACACTCCATTCAGTCGTTGCCACTGTCCTTGGAGTTGGGGAGAGAGAGAGAGAGAGAGAGATCACTCATGGGCATGTTTGAGTTGGGAGAAAAGGATACCCATTTGATGGGTCATTCTACCCTACACAAATTGGGAGAATTGTATAGAGGTTTCCCACCAAAAGTATATAATATTTCATATTTTTCCGGCAAAAGAAAAACATTTCTAATAAATATTTTTACTTCAAAACATAACTTAATGCAACTAGTGGTGGGTTATTCGAGAATAATTTATGCACTTTGTATGTCCATCAACTTGGAAATACATTTGGTCACTTATGTCCCATACTGCTTGGTAATCTCTTGATCATCAATAAATGTATGTCTCTGTCTTTCATCATTTTTTTAAAGATAAACAGTTTTTGTCTTTCATCATTTTTTTAAAGATAAACAATGGGTGTTTACGGTTCCGTTTGTTTTAACATAAAATTTTACCCGTGAATTCACTAAAGCATTCAAGAAAAAATTTCTCCCAAGAGGGAGAGGTACCAACCAGCGCCACCATTGCAGGTAAGTGGAGGAGAGAGAATGTGCAAAGTAAACTTCTTTGAACACCATTGCAGGTATACTTTCATTTAATATTCAAGAATTAAAGTAAATCTAATGATCATTAACTTACAACCAAATTTCTATGGCTGCAATCCACTATGTGTGGAATCTATTATCCCTATGCTGTCGGACAATTTTGGGCATTTTAGTGCCGAAGTTTTTGTTACTGCAAAATCTAGGGAGGGACAAAATATATGCAGTCATACTATAAGATGCATGGACTAAACACTATCTTTGACCATTGGATTGTGTCATTAAATTTTCCTTCAGGTTTTGGAACAAATACTTGTGGTTCCCACTAAAACAAATAGCATATTCCTTTTCTATTGAGATATGCTTAGATGTCGAACCCATTGGGGACCCATCATTGGGTTGGAGGTTGATATGCTTAGATTTGATTTGCCTCTCAATCATTTATTTATTTTTACCAAAAAAAAAATCCATTTTTATTTTATTTTATTTTATTAACACTATTGACCTCCAAATGAAAAGTGAAAAAGAGTAGAAATTAATAATAAAGGACCAACCAAAAAAGAAAAAGAGAAGGAAAATAGAACGATGAATTTCCCTTAAGCATCTTTCAACCATTTACATTATAGTACGTACCATGGTCATATATCCAGAATATGCTTAATTTGAATACCTTGGTCATGAATGGTCTATTTTAAGATAGATGGAAGTGCACACATCTTTATACTATGAAGAAAGTTCATCCCACTCAAATATGATTTATAAGGAAAGATTTGAACGATGGATACAGACCAATTCTACTATTTTTATGGATTGAGTATGAATTCGACTTTAAAAAATATCTAGGGAAAAAGATTTATGTCGAACAATGTGTCTATGTGCCCAGATACAGAAAGGGTGCAATAACCAACCCGATCCCTAGTTGGATACCCATGTCTGAATACCCATTGATCCTTGCACTGATATAGGAACTATGCAACCCAATAGATCGGATCCTCTCCCCCCTAATTTGCTTGAGTAAAGCTATAGGTTTGCTTGGTTGTGAATCAAGTATATCAGTTCAAAAGAGTGTATACAATAGAGGGTAAAAAAGAAAAGAAAAGAAAATAAAATAAGGGGATTGTGGCTTGACAATCACTACAGAAGATCCTTACTCAAGAAGAAGATTCTACCTGCGAAGTCTGGTAGGTTCATGATTTATGTTGTGGAGAGGTCATATCAAGGAGTATGGTCCCTTAGAAAACAAAAGCTAGAAGGTGAGAAGAGAAAGCCAAATGGGCAATGAGTTTGATATATGAAGATTTCAATCTATCAATCTTTAAGTGTGTCGTTTTAGTACCAGTTCATCAGGCTTTGGAATATCAATGAAGGAATTTCTTGAAAATTCATCAAGGGAATGTTTTTTCAGTCCGCAAAATCTGGATCCTTTTCTCACGTGGTAATCATTTCACCCCATCAATGTGGTGTGGATTTTACATTCCATCATCGCTCCCAAGGGTATGGAGTGATACCACGTGGAAAGAAGATCGATCTGCACTCCAAACTTCTAATCCACGTTCCGTAGTGATTTAAAGGTACAAAAGCAAATAGTTTCCTGGAGAAGAAAATGGATTGATGATACCGAAATATGAAGAGCACCTGAAAATGATAGATCCATTTTTTCTTCATTGTAAAAGAAGATAAAAGATCAAACTAAGAAACGAGGACTCGATTTTTATGCACGGATCATGTACATGCACATATGGTCATGCTTCCGACCCTTTTGTTCAATAAAAGGGGAGCAGATTTGATATTAGAGATCTTTTCTCTTTTCTCATCCTAAAACCAAAGTCATGGCTGCACAAAAACTTAGAGCATTATGTTTTTCATCAGGCTTTTTTTGACGTGAAAATTATATTTCTAATAAAATCAAATTATTCACTGGTTGTTATAACAAAAAAAATATATAAAAAAGTATTGAAAAAAAAATTCATGTAAAATAAAAAATTTTCAACAAAACAAAATGAGTCTCATTATAGAAGAAAACAAACTTATTCACTTCACAACAAAAATGAAAGGTCCATGTAGTCCATGCATACAACAGAGCAATATCTGAAGGACCTGAACTAGGGGTGCAAGTTTCAACCCGAAGTGACCCTGCAACCCACAAATTAGACTCAATAACCTCTCCTTTTTTTAGCAAAAATCTTTTATATCTTTTCTACACACTTTTCTTCTCTCTTCTTTTATGTTTAGGCTAATGTGATCACTCAATAAAAAATAAAACAAAAGAAAAAAAAGACAATAAAGCATAAAGAAAAGACAAGAAAAGCAAAAGACAAATTGACTACTTTTTATGATATACTTATTTTTCCTTACTTAAGGCTAAAAAGTAATTTTAGTTCTTTGTTAATTAAGTTAAAGGAGTTCTCTTAAGATCCGTCTTACCTATAAATATTATTTTTAAACTTTCTTTCGTTGTTGCAGAATTTTCCCACGTAGGTACTTTCAGGCCCGACAGTCTCTCACACAGAAAGACTTTAATCTTCACTTATAAGACCTTGACTAAACAACATCCCATCTTGGGCTTTTAGTCTTTCTCGGCCTTTCCCACAGTTTTCAAAGAAAACTTAAAAATGTTATATTAACACCTTGGTAGAAGACAAAGATCTCAAGAAGAATTCAAGGAAACTACTCGCTATTCATAACTAATTACAACACAAATCTTTAAACATATAAGTACCTCTGAAATCACACCGTCAGAGTGCTCGGCTATAGCAATTCAGTTATTCAGACTTCACTGTGAGCAATAGTTGTACTCAGACTTTCGACGCTCTTCTCCAACACAGGTTGTCGGTTTAAGAGGAAAGAAAATGAAAAACAAAAAAAATTGCAAAGTTGATTACAAGAGAAGAATAGAGGTTGCAGGATGAATATCCATATCACTCGCTATGCCTCTCAGATAATCGGTGTCTTCTTATGGAGTTTGCTTCATTATTTATAGCCAGTTCAACCATGGACTTTAGATAGTTTTACATCCGCAGCTGGATAACGTCTAGATTCTCCACCAATCAGATCTTGATAAGGTTGCCAACGTGGTCTCGACATAGGCTGTTGCTTGATCACGTGAACACGGACTGATGTCGATGAATCAAGTTTCCTTTTCTTTTCTGAATGATGCTTGTGCCAGTACACCAGCTTTTGGGTCCCACCATTTTGTTCTGAGTCTTTTTTATTGCCTAAAGTATCCCTCATGTCGGGATTAAAGCCGAGCCAGATTCCTTATGGTCCATCCGCAAAGACCCCATCTTATTCTTTTTCTGATTAGGCCACATTATGGTACGGCCATGTTGTCTATATTATGTGCTTCTACATCATCCGGATCGTAATCGGATGCATCCGGATCATCTGTGACTTCTTGCCTGTTCTGGTATCTTCGTAGGGTTGCTTTGAACTCGTCACCGGACGATTCTGTTTTGCCTTGTTTGCAAAGTAAATCGTAGTACATTTCTTCTCTTCTTTTTCTTCCTGTAGTAGTCTCTCTATATCTTCTTGTACTTCGGTAGACTCATCTGTTCCAAACCCTTCCAATCATCTTACTTTGGTAGTCCAGCTGGTTTGGATTATGATTTCATGGTCTTCGTAGTATGTTTTGTACCAGTATGGAAGAGTTCGTTCAAGCTTCTTCTTTATCTCTTCCAGTTTTTTAACTCTTCTTCTCTTCTGGTCAGTCTCTGTTGTTATTCTCAGAGACTTGAATTCTTCTTCAGGTTCTTCAAGGGAGGTTGGCAGCATTAAAAGACTTTTGCCAGAAAAAGGAGGGGTAATTGAGTCTAATTTGTGGGTCTCAGGGTCACTTTGGGTTGAAACTTGTACCCCTAACCTGAACCTTGGTAACACGTAGCAAAAATCTTGTGGTGGCAAAGAAATAACAATGCCTCGTGCCATCTTTTCCTGTTCCCTGCATGGCCGCACCCTTCAATTTAGTGATAGAGATGTCAGCTGTTACCTTATTACATGATGGCCCAAATATTCGTAGACTATACCAAACTAAAACTCAAATCACAATTTTTATAGGATTTTCTCAAGGACCCATTAATATTCTTTTCTGATTCTATTTTTGTTGTTTTTTAATGTTTTTTTGTTAACTTTTTTGGTTCAATTCGTTTTCAGTCGTTGGAGGGACTTCAACCGTGATACGTAGATAAACTCTAGCAACTGGACGACGATCGAAAGAATGGAACAATAGGAGACGATTTTTTTCTTCGTCTTATCTTTTTCCACTTATATTTACTACTTTCTCACTTTAAAGAATTTTCGGATATATATCGTGAGATTCTGATGAAATCTTTCATTATATTATAATAACGCCAGTTCTCAGTTCAAAATAAAACAACACATTAACATGGCTTGTGTTACGGCAAACGCCCTAGAATCATAGGACAAACACCAATGAGATGCAAAAATAAACAAACAGAAATCAAAAAACAAATAAGAAACAACAAGATTTTACGTGGTTTAGTTAGAGATTATTCCTACCTATGTGTAAAGGGAGGATTAAAAATTGATAAAGCAATATATAAGCACCAAAAGTTGTAGCTGTTCAACTGGTCATGAATATCATACCTAAATCCAAAACGATCTTAACTCGAAAGGCTTTGTTTGGTTGCAAGGGGAATTGAAAGGAAAGGAAGTGAAATTTTTTAACTTCTAATGAAAACTTTTATAGTTGTAACACAACATTATTGTATAAATTATCTAAACTTCTTAACACATTTAGTAATGATATTTATAAGACGTAAAATTTATTTTTCTTTTCAAATGAGAGGGGTTTGAATGAAAAGTGAAGTGTAAGTTAATAACTTAATATAAAATAATTTGAAATTAATTATATAGTAATGTGATAGAATTTATAGTAATCATTATAAAAGTTTCCGTTTAAAGTTTAAAATTTTTACTTCTTTTCTTTTCAATTTCCTTTGCAATCAAACAAAGCTAAAGTTTCTTCTACCAGTTTCTAGCTTACTCCATTGGATCGGTTGGATCCGTCGAATACCATTATATCTTGAAGTGGTCAAAATGTTGAATGAATCAGAATCATGAATCCAAAAATACCTAAGATTTCAAGACACCCATGACAAGTGTTTGAGAGAGAGAGAAAGGGATGTGATGTCGGTCCGCGGGGGCAGACATTTACAGTTCATATCAGCTTTAGCAGGGACACATTAGTGAGGTGTGGGGTTAGATCAGTTGGGAGATGAGTTTCACATGCTTTCAAACATGAGTTGGGGAGTGTTTGTTTTATTGGAAAAGGTTGCAAATCGACCTCGGAAAAGGAACAGCAACTTGATCTGATCTAGGTTATTCTTTTTCCTATGTAGCATCTTTTCCATGTTACCCTGTCATCCACCAGATATTAAAGTCATATTACCAGATTTACAATGGCAATTTGTAATGGGATTCAGCTTTTTATAAATTATTTGATATAAGTTAAAGCTTTAATCTATGCATTCAGACTAGCTAGCTCATACCCTAATTCTGTCTCGATCAAAAGTATGCATTCATCAAAATTATGCAAATGCTCATTCTCTTGAAAAAGAATTAATGCTTAGTTTTTCGTTCTTTCTGAATAATTTTTTGACTTTTTTCGAATTTAGATCACCTACATGTATAATGTATGTGTACTCTTCATTAGATCTCATTACCGTAGATGTGGTGTAGGATCCACCTCAAGAATATAGAACCCATTAAATATGGACGGTGATGAAATCCTAAAAAAAATATAAAACATGCAGGTGAACTTCTCCCATTTCCTTATAAGTTATATCCTTCAATTTAGAGTAATTTGTTAATCAGTGGTGAGAAAATTATACCTATCATCATAAGAAAGGATCATTTTTTTTATAGAAAAAAATTAAGTATAAAAAATCATGAAGCCAAACGCTCTCTCTCTCTCTCTCTCTCTCTCTCTCTCTCTCTCTCTCTCTCTCTCTCTCTCTCTGTGTGGAGTGAGGAGTTGGGAGCGATTTTAGAAAGAACATGGACGTTCTTCCTCACGTAATGAAAATCTATCTCCTTTAAGACTTCCTTGAGAAGCACGGAAGATTTTCTTCAACTTGAGTGACCATCACTCTCCACTATCAACACCTTCTTCTACTTTCTACTGTTGTTTTTTAAGCTTTGGCGCGTGGGTCCTTCCAACTGACCATCTGTGGCCAAGCTACGTCCATGGCCCACATTAATTAGCACCATCCACTTGTAATTAACTCTCTTTTTTTTCTTGCTTTACTGCCCAGTCCTTGCTCCACTTTCTCTACGAGATTTGAGACCTGCCCCATATCTCAAAAAGACAAAAGCAATCTGTGTTTCCTCAACAAGGAAGAGAAGACAGAAAAAACCAAATAATTTTTTTTTTAATACGGTCCACGCATGCCTTGTCAAGTGCGAACAGTCATGCATGCGTGCATCTACAGTATGATCATGACATGCATTGTATTAGATACAGAAACATGCATGCATGAGGTTATTGTATGAAAGGAATATTTACGTATTTATTTAAATTCAGCAGATGAGTTTTATCACTGTTTTCAATTAATATTAGTATCAAATGTTGTTTATTTGTAGAATGAAAATCTTCAAGGGTTTCTATTAAAAAAAAAATCTTCAAGGGTAATTATTCTTCCATTTGTTTTGACATAAAATTTTATATGTAATTTTTTTTTTAGTTTCTATTTTCAAGTGATAAAATATAGGGTAATGTGATTTTTAAAGAAGAAAGGAAAAAAACTGTCTCTCCTTTACTCATTAAAAAAATATTAAAAAAAATTGTATATAAAATTTTACGATCGAAACAAACGAAGAATTAACTTATAAGCAGCTACAAAGTGAGGAATTAAACTTAAGGGAAAATATCTACCACACCCCTTGTAGGTTATCGTAATCTCACCCACCTGCCATCGTTTGCAATAATATCCCTAAGACCCCCTACTTTTGAAAAACTGTATCCATCAGACTCCCTCCTTTAAGATATGTCCATCAATCGATGACATGTCACCATTTTAATTTAATAAATGACAGAACTACCATTTTCTTTTAATTTTATAGAATTTAAAACTTTTTTCTTTTTTTCTTCTTCTTCGTCGACAGATTCTCATGAGTTGGATATGGCCAGAACCCGACTGCGAGAAATCTCTTTTGATATCACTGCTTCTCCAGCTCGCAGTCGGGTTCTGGCCATATCCAACTCATGAAAATCTGTCGACGAAGAAGAAGAAAAAAGAAAAAGGTTGTAAGTTCTATAAAATTAAAAGAGAAGGGTAGTTCTGTCATTTATTAAATTAAAATGGTGACATGTCATCGATTGAGGGACATATCTTAAAGGAGGGGGTCTGCCGGATACAACTTTTCAAAAATAGGGGGTCTTAGGGATATTATTGCAAACGATGGCGGGTGGGTGAGATTACGATAACCTACAGGGGATGTGGTAGATATTTTCCCTAAACTTAATTATCTAATGCTTCAACCATAAGTGGGGAATAGAAAAAGCAATAACTTAGGTAATGAAATCAAAAAAGGAAAACCCAAGTATTAATCAAACCACATGCATCCATGCATTCTACTTAGTCCCTTGAGACTTAAAAGGGTCCCTTAAGACATACATACACCAACCAACGGTCCAAATTTCACAGCAAACCTCCACCATTTTACAAACCCTAAAAGCTACAAAAGCAGTGTATGAAGTTTCTACTTTTGAGAAGCCCTCGAGGCTTCCTTAAAACTCCTTAGACCTAGGATTTTGATTATGTTTAACCCTCAATCTTATCTTATACGCAGTCACTCTTTAAATCCTAATCAAAAGGAGTTGATTAACCCTTCTGAGATTAACCCTTCTGATGTTGGTTTATGTTGTTTCTGTCTTATAAAAAAAAAATTGTTTCTTAAAGTCTCCAAAATAAGTTTTTCATAGAAATCGAAATCATTATTCTTTCGGGCATTTATCGAAAAGATACAATTGCTTGGAATTTGACCAATTGAGATATCCGAAAATAATATTTTATTATTTCTTCATTCAAGATTCACAAATGAGCTAATTAAAAAGGGTTTTTTAGGTGAACATCTACTTAACCCAGTTGGTTGGTGTCCTATTAGTTAAGTGCAGGCACCTAGGAAATCATGAGTTCGACTCTACTGTTTCATTGTGTCTTAAAACACTCCCTCCCTCTACTTCTCATCATTTCCCTCCCTTGCAATTCTAGTAATTGTAATGAAGAGGAGGGGGGGCTGTTCCGGATCCTCTCCCCACTTTATAACAAAGTGTGGATTTTCTCCCCACTTTATAACAAAGTGTGGTAACCACATCCAGGGTTGGAGGAGCTTTAAATGGGTGTTTGTTTGGAAATAAATTTAATGCATTGCTGCGATTGCAAATCTTTGATAATCCCATACACAATACTTTTTAAATCTTGCAATCTAAAGATTCTGAAAAATACCCCCAAATACACAATGGCGTATAATCCACATATTATGGAGCTCAACAGAAATCCAATCCTGGGAAAGGAGAGATAACCCTTGTAGCCTGCTGGATAAATGAATCTCTAGAGGCCGGTGGTGTCATTGATTTTGGGGGTGTGATTTGTCTCAATGTGCAATTGGTCAAGTTAATGATCCAACGGCTGCCGCCACTTTATGTGCATACTAATACATCAGCATGTGTTCGGAGTGAACTCCAACCATTGGATCATGGCTGGAGGCCATTTTCAGTCAGGGTTCCAGTTTGGCAAGAGCTTTTCCGGGACAAAGAGTCAGGGCTGGTTTTGGGTAGATTCATCCATCCCATCTAAGACCTTTAACTGGACGGCCTCAGGCTCTCAGCTCAGCCTTGACCAAATTGCACGTCAACCTCAGTAGCATAATCTAAACACAAACGAAATCTGTCATCTATAAAATAGGTTCAACGGTAGCAAGCAAAGTAAGAACTTTTATAGCTTGGCCCAGAAACATTATAGTGGAATGGACTTTAGTCAAGAGGCTTGGGTTTTTCTGGATTATATAGGCCCGAAACTAAGCCTTGCTACTGAACCCAACCCATTTATATCTCCAGTTTCAAGCTTCAAGTTTCATCCTTTGACAGTGGTAGTAGGGAAAAAAAAACCCTTCTCATGTTGGCCAGTTTCTCCAGCTGTGATCCAACGGCTTAAAGTCATTCAGCGCAGATACTTCAGCAGATGTATTGGGAATAGTCTCACATTGGTAATGAGATTGGAATCTTGGGGTCATATATATGGAGAGTCCCTTCACTTACTAGTTCGAACTTTTGAGTTAGAAATTTGACATGGTATGAGAGCTCCAGATTCCCTCTCATAATAACCGTAAAAATAAATAAATAAATAAATAAAAAAGCAAGTCATCGAAAGAGGGACGCCAGATGCACAAAAGAGGGATTATGGTAACCCAAAGAGGGACAGTCACCCAAAAGAGAGGTTATATATCACTCAAAAAAAGAGACCAATCACCCAAAAAGAGGGATGATCACCCAAAAGAGGGACTAGATGTCACCCAAAGAGGGATCAGTCACCCAAAAAGAGTGATCAATCACCTGAAAAGTGTCATATATTGCCAAATCTATTATCACATATACACCATCTAACAGCTGCCCGCCCAAAACAGAGAAGAGAAGAAAGCTGCGTGGTTTCAATCAAGGTGAGGAACGGAAGGTCATCCGTGGTCCGATTGAGCTGAAATTTGGACAGCAGATTCGTAACTGAGAGTTCTTCATTCTGAACGGTGCGATTGACGATTGGAGTCTTCTAGATCAGTCCGATAATCAACGTTTTCACCTATTCGGGTGAGATCTCTTTCAATCTTCATCTTGATATTTGGGTTGTTGATGGTGTATTCCTAGAACATGTTGTTCTAGATGTTTTAGATGATATATGCCAAGAATATTGTGTTCTTGAGGAATGATGTTATTGTAAGCCTCTAGTTCTAACTAGAGAAGACTCTTGTATTCCCATATTTTGGTGATAGTGAAGAGATTTGAGTGGACTTCGATCCCGTGATTTTTACTCCTCACATTGAGGAGGTTTTTCACGTAAAAATTTCTTGTGTTATGCGTGTGGATTCTATTGTGCTTGGAATATTATTCTCTATTTGATTATTTCCTATTAGGTTCACTCAAGAGTGGAAAGAGTTTATCACTCCCTTTCCTATCAAGTGGTATCAGAGCTTGGTTATTATTTAAAGTTTTTCTTGAGTTGAACAATGGAAACTAATACAAGTAGAATGGTTACTCTGAATGGTTCAAACTATCATGTTTGGAAAGGAAAAATGGAAGATCTCCTTTATGTAAAAGATTATTATCTACCTGTGTTTGCTAGTGAGAAACCTGAAAATAAAACTGATGATGAATGGAATATTTTTCATCGACAAGTGTGTGGGTACATTAGACAGTGGGTGGATGATAATGTATTGAACCATATAAGTGGAGAGACACATGCACGCACTCTTGGGACTAAGCTTGAGCAATTATATGCTAGAAAGACAGGAAATAATAAATTATTTTTGATTAAACAGATGATGGCCTTAAGATATCAAGATGAAACTCCAATGACAGATCATTTGAACTCATTTCAGGGAATCATCAATCAGTTGTCCTCAATGGGTATTAAATTTGATGAAGAGATACAGGGATTATGGCTTCTTGGTACTTTGCCGGACTCATGGGAGACGTTTAGAACGCCATTATCAAACTCAGCTCCAGATGGTGTAATCTCAATGGATTTGGCTAAGAGCAGTGTTTTAAATGAAGAGATGAGAAGAAAATCACAAGGTTCTTCTTCACAATCAGATGCTTTGATCACTGAAAACAGGGGGAGGAGTAAGAGCCGTGGTCCGAAGAATAGAGACAAAAGCAGAGGCAAATTCAATAAATTTGCAAATATTGAGTGTCATTACTGTGGTCTAAAGGGCCACACCAAGAAGTATTGTCGAAAGCTGAAAAGAGATAATAAAAAGGAAAAAGGTAAAGAAAAGAAGAAAGATGATGAAAGTGATGATGAGCGAGTTGCCACCACTTCTGAGGAATTTCTTACTGTCTATGATAGTGATATAGTCAATCTTACAAACCATGAGACAAGTTGGGTGATTGACAGCGGTGCTTCCGTTCATGCTACATCTCGAAGAGACTACTTTACATCTTACACGTCAGGTGACTTTGGTGCTGTAAGAATGGGCAATGATGGTTTGGCCAAAGTTGTTGGCATTGGAGATGTTTGTCTGGAAACCTATATCGGGACAAGATTAATTCTTAAGGATGTGAAACATATTCCTGACATCCGTTTGAATTTAATTTCTACAGGTAAACTTGATGATGAAGGCTTTTGTAATACCTTCTGTGAAGGTCAATGGAAGCTCACTAAAGGTGTTATGGTTGTAGCAAGAGGTAAAAAATGTTCAAGATTATACTTATTGCAAGCAAAGCTTTCTAAGGACTTTGTAAATGCAAGTTGACAATGAAGGTACAACCGAGTTGTGGCATAAGAGACTTGGTCATATGAGTGAGAAGGGAATGATGTTGCTATCCAAGAATAAACTCCTATCCGAATGAAGAATGCACATTTGAAAAAGTGTGATCATTGCTTGGGGGGAAGCGTAACGAGTCTCCTTTAAGAGTCCCTCTTCTTCAAGAAAATCAAATGTACTTGATTTGGTGCATTCTGATGTGTGCGGTCCTATGAAGACGAGAACACTTGGTGGTTCTCTCTACTTTGTAACATTCATTGATGACCACTCAAGGAAGTTATGGGTTTATACCTTGAAGACAAAAGATCAAGTGCTAAATATATTTAAGCAATTTCGAGCTTCGATTGAGAGACAAACCGGTAAGAAATTGAAATGTATTCGCACGTATAATGGGGGGAGAATATACAGGACCATTTGATGACTACTCGCAAAGAACATGGTATTCGACATCAAAAGACACCTCCAAAGACTCCTCGGTTGAATGGTTTAGGCCGAGAGAATGAACAGGACACTGGTAGAGAGAGTCAGATGTTTACTTTCACATGCAGGGCTGCCTAGATACTTTTGGGGTGAGGCTTTGAGTACAGTTGTACACTTATTGAATATGTCACCATGTGTTCCACTACAATATGATGTGCCAAATAAAGTTTGGACAGGTAAAGATATTTCTTATGATCATTTGCGTGTCTTTGGATGCAAGGCATTTGTGTATATTCCCAAAGATGAGAGGTCTAAACTTGATGTCAAGACACGACAGTGTGTATTTGTGGGTTATGGTCAAGATGAGTTTGGCTACAGATTTTATGATCCGGTCAGTAAAGAAAATTATCGAAGCCGAGATGTTGTGTTTATGGAAGACCGGACCATACAAGATATTGATAAGGCGAGAGAAGACGGTGTCTCAACAAAGTGATGATTTGATTGACTTGGATCTAGTCCCTTCAAAATCGGTTCCCCGAACAAGTTGGAGATGTGGATCAAGACGATCAAGATGATACAGGTGATACCGATATTCCCACACAAAGTTGAGACAGAGCATGATTTTTATGAGCAGCCGCCAAGACTGAATTTCCACCACATGTTCCAATCGGAAGGTCTACCGGAGATAGACTGACCTTCCACACGGTATTCTACAAATGAATACGTATTATTAACTGATGGGGGAGAACCTGAGTGCTTTGAAGAAGCCATGGAAGATGAACACAAGGACAAGTGGGTTGAAGCAATGCAAGATGAGATGAAGTCATTGCATGAGAATCACACTTTTGACTTAGTGAAGTTGCCTAAGGGCAAGAGAGCTTTGAAAAACAAGTGGGTGTATAGAGTGAAGCATGAAGAACACACTTCACATCCAAGGTACAAAGCTAGATTGGTGGTCAAGGGATTCCATCAAAGGAAAGGTATTGACTTTGATGAGATTTTCGCCTCCAGTTGTAAAGATGTCATCCATTCGGGTGGTTCTTGGTTTAGCGGCTAGTCTTGACTTAGAGGTCGAGCAAATGGATGTGAAAACAGCTTTCCTTCATGGTGAATTGGAGGAAGAGATCTACATGGAACAACCAGAGGGTTTTGAGGTAAAAGAAAAAGAGGAGCATGTATGCAGACTGAAGAAAAGTCTTTATGGCTTGAAACAAGCACCGAGACAATGGTATAAGAAGTTTGACTCAATTATGGGGGAGCAAGGCTACAAAAAAACTACTTCTGAACATTGTGTTTTTGTTCAAAAATTTTCTGATGATGATTTTGTTATCCTTTTGCTTTATGTAGATGACATGTTAATTGTTGGCAAGAATGCTTCAAGGATTGACAAGTTAAAGAAACAACTGAGCAAGTTTTTTTGCTATGAAAGACTTGGGAAAAGCAAAACAAATTCTTGGCATCAAAATCATTCGAGACAGGAATGCCAAGAAATTATGGTTGTCTCAAGAGAAGTACATAGAAAAAGTACTTCAAAGATTTAAGATGGACAAAGCTAAAGTGGTTAGCTCTCCTCTTGCTACTCACTTTAGATTAAGTACCAAGCAGAGCCCGTCTACTGATGAAGAGAAGGAAAACATGGAAAGAGTTCCATATGCTTCAGCAATGGGAAGTCTGATGTACGCAATGGTTTGCACAAGGCCAGACATAGCACATGCAGTTAGCACTGTTAGTCGTTTCCTCTCAAATCCAGGAAGAGAGCATTGGAATGCAGTTAAGTGGATTATGAGGTATCTCCGGGGAACGCCCGACTTGAAATTATGTTTTGGAAGTGAGAAACCTTTATTGGTTGGCTACACGGATTCGGGATATGGTCGGAGATGTTGATACTCGTAAGTCTACTTCGGGTTATTTGATAACTTTCTCAGGAGGAGCTGTAGCTTGGCAATCAAGATTACAGAAATGTGTTGCTCTTTCTACTACCGAGGCAGAGTACATTGCAGCAACGGAAGCTTGTAAAGAGTTGCTCTGGATGAAAAAAATTTGTGCAGGAGCTTGGCTTCAAGCAAGAAAAGTATGTGTTGTTCTGTGATAGTCAGAGTGCTATCCACCTTGGTAAGAATTCTACTTTTCACTCTAGATCAAAACATATTGATGTGAGATATCATTGGATTAGAGATGTTTTGAATTCTAAGTTGCTAGAGATTGAGAAAATTCATACCGACCATAATGGATCAGATATGTTGACAAAGGCTTTACCAAGAGAGAAGCTTGAGGTTTGTCGTTTGATCGCTGGTATGATGGATTCCTCCACATAGTCGTGAGGGGGAGATTTGTTGGGTTGGGTTTCCCTCTTATGTAGAGGATGGCCCATTACTTATAAGCCCGTTAAGAGTAAAGGGGTGTTAAGTAACTTTCCTATTTATAGTTGAATTAGGGTTTTATCTCTTTAACCCTATAAGAATGAAACAAGGAGAAAAAGAGAGGAGAAGTGAATTGCTGCCCGCCCAAAACAGAGAAGAGAAGAAAGCTGCGTGGTTTCAATCAAGGTGAGGAACGAAAGGTCATCCGTGGTCCGATTGAGCTGAAATTTGGACAGCAGATTCGTAACTGAGAGTTCTTCATTCTGAACGGTGCGATTGACGATTGGAGTCTTCTAGATCAGTCCGATAATCAACGTTTTCACCTATTCGGGTGAGATCTCTTTCAATCTTCATCTTGATATTTGGGTTGTTGATGGTGTATTCCTAGAACATGTTGTTCTAGATGTTTTAGATGATATATGCCAAGAATATTGTGTTCTTGAGGAATGATGTTATTGTAAGCCTCTAGTTCTAACTAGAGAAGACTCTTGTATTCCCATATTTTGGTGATAGTGAAGAGATTTGAGTGGACTTCGATCCCGTGATTTTTACTCCTCACATTGGGGAGGTTTTCCACGTAAAAATTTCTTGTGTTATGCGTGTGGATTCTATTGTGCTTGGAATATTATTCTCTATTTGATTATTTCCTATTAGGTTCACTCAAGAGTGGAAAGAGTTTATCACTCCCTTTCCTATCACATCTAACGGTAGGGTTACATGTGAGGGGAGTATTGGGAATAGTCCCACATTGCTAATGAAATTAGAATATTAGGATTTTATATATAGAGAGTCCTTCCACTTACTAGTTTGAACTTTTGGATTAAGAACTTGACAAGATTGTGCCAATGACAGGAGAGGATTTCGGATCCATGTTATCCCACATGCACTTGTTGAAGAGACCCACCACTTTTGGCCTTTGAATAAAACTTCTGGAACAGTGACAAGGGCATTCCAGATCCATCTTGACCATTCATCTACTTTTGAATAGTATTGAACCTCTTAAGACCATCGCTGCTGTAATAGCCAGGTTTCAAGCCTTCGCAGCTTCTAACACGGCGGGTCATAGGTCGTCTAGGATTGTATCATGGTGAATGGAAAACCCAGCTCGCATGCGGCAATTTATAAGGCAATCACAAATTGTTCTCCAATCGATTCGAAATTGTCGAAGAAGATAACGGATATCTTTGGAATTGTAACGGGGTACGTGTGATTATGGATTAGCTTGTGGGATCCAAAGCCACGAGTTCGCTCCACCATGGCCGGTGGCATCTCTCCTATCTGCGTACGCTCGTAGGTGACCTGATCGGCTGAGCGACTTCCTAGAGCCCCAGGCCCTGCAACTCCCCTGGTTCAGCTTTCAGACCAATCAAGAGTCAAGACCAGCCGCTTGTCTGCGACTCCAATCATGGAGAAACACGGCCATAGGTGCGCTGTCGCTCGAAGTCAGACTGAAAATGGGTCCTGGCTCTTACGCCCCATTTGATAACACTTCTCCCTGAGAGCAATTTTGGAGTTAAATCCCATTTGATAAGTCCGGTCCCATTTTGAGCTCCCAGGGAGGGAATCGGATTTTTCCTTTGCTCTAAGAGCTCAAATTTGAGAACTGAAACCACCCACCACCACCCACCGCAACACTGCCACCCCCACTGCCACCCACCATCAACCACTACCACCGCCACCACCACCCACGGCCATCACAACCAGATTTGGAATCGATTTTAGATTCATTTTTATCAAATAAGATTCTATTCTCAATAAATTTTGGAATTGATTTTAGAATAACGTTATCAAACAGCATTCTGCTTTTAAAAAACTGATTCCACTTCAAAGCAATAACCAAAAACTGACTCCTGACCAAAAGCAACTCCAAGGGAATAGGAATGTTATCAAACGGAACCTGTCTCCTCATCAAATGTCCAAATTACAAGGCAATGCTTCTCGTGTACGATCGATGGCGACCGTGGAGAGCCAAGTGTTGATGGAGACGTCTATAAGCTGGACCGGCGTAGGCTCACACATGTTCCATTCCAAGATTGGAGTGGTCTCCGGCACCAGTTCAATATCAAAACAAGGCTGTTGAACATTTGAATTTTGGAGAGGGAGAGAAAAAATAAGGAGGGATTAAAAAATTTATTCAAAAGTAGATGAAATGGTCAAGATGAGGATGAATTGTTTGAGTAGAATAGTAATACTTAGATTTGTTTTAGGTATTTTGTTATTGCAAACATTGAGCAGATAGCTTGATAAAGTAAAACCCAAAAATGAGTAATCAATTAGTTTTCTCAACTTAAAATTAGAAATTCTTTTTCTTTCTTTCTTTTTCTTTTTTTTCTTTTCTTTTTTTTTTTTTTTTTTGGTAAAAAACTTAAAATTAGAAATTCGTAATCAACCACGAAGCAACGGGGTCTGTTAAGCAGAAGCTGTAGTAATCGATGCCCAGAAACAAAATTTTACATGCGTACATACTCTGCCTAATATCCATACCAAAAAGAACAAGCAGTATATAATAACACATGGATTTGTATGCACGCACATAGGCATGTATGCATGTCTGTATTCTGTCTGTGCGTGGGTTGCTTGGTGTGTGTGTGTGTGTGTGTGTGAGAGAGAGAGAGAGAGAGAGAAACATCCATAACTCAAGAGAGAAAGGGAAAGAACACACAAAAAAACATCCATAACTTATTACTATCGCATTAAAAATACATCAGTCACGAATGTACAAAGAGACCGAAGTATCCACACCACACCACATACAACAGCACACTTTATGTACAATTAAAGAGGCCACCTACCATGAACAGCAGCTTGGACCAATAAATAGTTCTCAAAACAAAACTTACTAATCTCATGTACTAACAGCACAAACCACTAATGCATGCATCTTCAAGAAAATAAAATGGAAGAAAAAAGAAGCCGCTCCCCAGACCTATCCACAGAATGGCAGTTTCCTATGCATTGGCAGGAGCAGCTTCAGGATGGTAGTGAAGCATTTCATTCCACATCATCTCCCTGATCATTTCCTCACCCAAGTCCTCATCTATGTTGAGATCAATCGGGACCTGGGCAGGAGGGTTGCATTTTGGGTCATACAGAGGGGCCAAGAAAGGATGTTGGAGAGCTTCCATAACACTAATTCTTTTGGAAGGATCAAAAACAAGCATCCTCTGCAATAGATCAATTGCCAAAGGATTTGCCTTTGGATATAACTGGGTAAAAGGGGTCCCAGGGGAATATGGGAGCGCCTTGATGTAGTCCCTAGCCTTTGGGTTGTCAATGAACTCAAGATCTGCCTCTCTCTGGCTTCCAAGAACATTGATGATCAGTTTGAGCTGATTGAGACACTCACTACCAGGAAAAATAGGTTTTCGGCCAAGAAGCTCAGCAAAAATACATCCCACCGACCAGACATCAATAGAGGTCCCATAATTATCGCAGCAGAGGAGAAGCTCAGGGGCTCTATACCAACGGGTGACAACATACTCAGTCATGAACTGGCCCTTGCTGCTGCTGGTGCGTGCCAGGCCGAAGTCACAAATCTTAAGTTCACAGTTTGCATTCACAAGGAGGTTTCCAGGCTTCAGATCCCGGTGGAGAATGTTTGCTGAGTGGAGATACTTCAGTCCCCTAAGCAACTGCATTCCAGATATGGCAATAAGTTCAATTCAAACTGGATAATCCCAGATGTAGAGTATAATAACTAAAGACTTTTAACCTTCTACGCATTATTTGTTTACAAGAAAGTAATGTTGTAAATTGTAATATCAACACAATATAGACGGACTGAGCAATCTTTTAGATGGATTTACCACTAGTTGTGTCAATTAAGACCTCAGCCAAGGCAACTCAACTGAACTTCCAATATTTCAACACAATGAACGCAAGATTCACGAAAAGTATTTTAATTAGTGGTGGGGTCCATTAGAAATTAGTTTAATATTTTTATTTAATAGTAATTGTTATAAGGATCTTGTGGGCCCATTCCTTAGATGTTAGGAGTTTTGTATTAAGTAGAGTTCTATTAGATATAGTTTCTTTCTCTCTCTTTTTTTGAAGATTTTAATAGCTTTAGCAAGTTAAAGTCCTAATAGTATTTTTTACGATTGGTTATTTACTTTAGGAAACTAGATATTATAAAGATTCGATTTTTTTGGTATTATTTTTTGTCTTTAAATACCTGTAATCACCCCTCACTTTTATGTATGAAGTAGAATACAGAGTTTGGATTGGAGTTGGTAGCCAAGAGAATGATTCACCTTTCTCTCTCCTTTCCT
This sequence comes from Protea cynaroides, assembly GCA_028583415.1. NCBI lineage: Eukaryota > Viridiplantae > Streptophyta > Magnoliopsida > Proteales > Proteaceae > Protea > Protea cynaroides. The sequence continues at coordinate 35,718,878 of CM053272.1, read as the reverse complement.
ATCCCACTCTGCTTTACTGTCAAGTACTTTTCATAGGTACTGTTCATAGTCCTAAGGCACCCCCTATCTCTTCTTTCTTCCCTTACTCATTCTCTCTTTCTTCCCAATCACAGGCTGCAGAAATCAACAAACCAACATTATGGTTAGGTGATTTGGAAGGCGGAGTTGCCAGAATCTGAGTAACATAGGAATGGAGGTGGGCCAGGTGGCAAACAGCATGATAGAGAATGAATAAATGAATGGATGTTTGTTATCAATCTGAAGCTTTTTCTACAATCCTGTTTACCAGTCATATTAGCAACAGAATACCTCTGAAACTAGTGGCAAGTTTGGTTTTACAGCATAAGAACTCCGATGACTCTTGAATGATGGTAAACTTAAAAAAGGTATTGATATTGCAAAGGGTGGAATCAAAGTCAATTGGTTATTTGCCAAAACAAAGAGATGCAACCATGTCGGAGAAATTAGTTGCATTTAGATATCCTTAAAATAAGTGAACTTTATTGCCACTATATATGCTTCAGCAGAGCAGAAAAGAAAGAACAATTTGTCAACAAAGCATCATGATGAGGACATCAACACCTAGTAATACTAGGATTCCTAGTAGATTTAGGATTCCTAGTAATATTAGGATTCCTAGTAGATTTAGGATTATATTTATTTTATTTTATTTTTTATTGTTAGAGGTGTAAGGGATCTTTTCTGTTTTTATTTCTTTTATGGTGGACCCCACAAACATTAGACGTGGGCTCTAGTTCTTTAGTTTGTTAAGAGTTGTGGGTCCCAGCTTTGGGTCCCAGCTGTGGGTCCCTTTTAGTTGTTTAGTTGGTTTATGATTTGGTTTGTTTTTATTAGTCTTTAGGGTTATACTCTAATTAGGATTGTAAGCCTTATAAAGGCTCTTTTTTAATTAATGAAATGGAGTTGATGATTATTGAATACAGAAAATAAAGAAAAAAGGCTCTCTTTCTTGTCTCTCTTTCTTGTCTCTCTTTCTTCTCTTTGTGCAGGTCTGAAACACCCCAATCCCCTATCTCTCTCTCGGCTTTCTCTCTCTCTACTGAAGACAGGTATACTTCCCCTCCCCCCTTGCTGATCTGTCCACAGATCACTTCCCCCTTCTTTCTCTCTTATCTTCCTATCCCTCTCTCTGTCTTGTTACAGAATTCCCTTATCACTGTTTGCACTGCTCTCGGCAGTACCCCTTGTCCTCTTCTCTTTTGTGTTGTGTTTTATTTTCTGGTTATTAAGAATTAACCCAAGAATACCCTGTTGTACACTGGCAGCACCCAAACCCATAGTGTTTTAATTATTCTCTTTATATTACCCCTTCTGTTAAGCGTATCATAGTGATAACCTGCTGTTGGGTTACTTATTTTTGTTCTAGTACATCATGCTGAGCTGTAACTCCATTCCACATAAATTCTACCATAATCTTGTCATATTTAATATTTATTAGCATAGGCAGCATTATGTGAAGCTTGTTTACAGCTGATCAGTCGTTTTTAGCACTGTTATGGTTAGGATTTCATATCTTTAATTATTGGAAAGTTGTTTTACATGTTCATAGGTTTATCTAGTCATTAGGCATTTAATCTTGTTAGTTTTAAGAGTTTTGAAATCTTTTGCACATTAGTACTTCTTAACCTATGGTTTATTATGAACATGACATGGAACTTAATTAATAATTGCTTAATTGATCATGTTACTTGGCTTTATACTATTCCTTACTTATCGTTATCATGATACTAATCTCATAAGCATATCATGTGAGTTGCTGCCCATAACAGTCTGTACACACTAGTTAGTTATTTCTTTAGTCATTGTGTTAGTTTGTCGTGTTAGAGTAGGTTAAACTAGAGAACCTCGGTTAGCCTACATCACATCACAATGCAATGCATCATTTAAACAATGATGCAATAGCAGAACCAATTTAAAGACCTTTTTGCAATGATTCTATGATGAGCATTCCTTTAATTGATATATTAAGGATTGAGATGATGAGGTTATGTTAAAAAAACAAAATACTACAACCAACCTACATTTGTTCAGTTAGTAAACCAAGAAACATATATTCCACTTAACCAATTTCTAAACATAGTAAAACTGACCAACCTGCTAATCCCAGGGACATGGGTTGGCAATTTTATCCCATCAATCTGATTAATAAATGGCCAAGATTCTGGAAGGCGGGACTACGGGATATGATCAGCAAAGGCACATAAACCAAAGCCAGGATTTTATTGAGCAACCAAATGATCCAACACTCCAACCCAAACCCAAAACATCCTAACCCAATTAGTTGAGGCAATGATTTGAGTTCTTACTTACTATCAGTAATTGGACTGAAGAACCCATTACAACCCCTTCATAGAATCAAAGGTTCTACACTGAATAGGCTGACCCGGCATACAAATTGAAAGACAGAATTTGGCATCAAATCAAGAAATATTGTTAGCACAACCCTTTTATCAGGATCTCACTGAGAAATGAACGCAAATAGAAGGTAATTTTCTAAACATCTCCCTCACCCAGTATAGCACTCTGCAAAAACAAAGGAAATTTTCAGGTTCCACTTTGCTGACAAACTGGGGCTTCTACCAGCTTTCCGTATTGCAGTATCTGGTGTTAAAAAAATTTAGATTTTGGTAAACAGAACCTAAAAAGAAAGCAAACACAAACTAATGATTAACAGAATGTATGGTCTTGGAGGCTTACGAGAAAATATCTGGACAGCCCTTCTGGAGGCACCCCCAATTAGTAGGGACAAGGCTCGATGAGTTAAATTGAATTAACTAGAGATCATAATGCATCAATTGTTTTCATTTTCACCTCCTCCTTTCTTGATAAGATGTATTGCCTCAGAGGGTAAGAAAAAGAAGAATCAGGGGTAGGAAATGCATGTACTGTAAGAAGTCAACAAGAACTACCTCGGGTAGAACACAAACCAGAGAACATGACACAAACATACCTTACCAGACTCAAAGAGAAAACACTGAATAATAAGTTTATAATGCACCAGCTCTTTACAAAATTCCCCCAGGGCACTCATGGCTTTCATTTTTAAAGGAAGGCACCAACAATAGTAGGAGACGACACCATTACTGATGCAGGCCAAGATCCGTTGGATAGGAAGATTTAATTTAGAAATCTTTGTAAATTTTATTTCTATTGCTTTAGTTTTATTTTAGAGTTTTACTTCTATTAGGAAGGTAGTTTCTCTTTTTATTGTTTTTATTTATTTATTTTAGATGTGGGTCCCTTATCCCTTAGATGTAGGTGAGTATTAGTATTTGAGTTGATTTCTAGTTAGTAGTTGAGTTTAATTAGGACTCTTATATTGAAATCATATTTGAGTTCTAATTGTGTTTTTTTAGAGTTTCAGTCCAATTAGGATTGTAAGTTTATTTAAAGACATTATTATTAATGAAATTAGTAGATGATGATTATTGAGAAGAAAGAAAAGAAGAGGCTCTCGGCTCTCTCCCTCCCTACGGTATCCCTCTGATCTCTCTTTTTGAGTTCCCTTTCTCCCTTGCTGTTTCGATAGCTTCTTTCTCCTTTCTATATCTTTCTCTTTCTTGGTTTTCCCTCCCTATACCATAAGGTATATTCCTATATCTCTTTTGTTTTAATTCTTTATTTTGATTCTCTACAATTATCCCACCATCCCATTAATTATCCCTAAAATCATCCCACGTTACTATTTTGGTTCTCATCCCTTTTCCTCCCTTACCTGATAATGGTGTTTTCGATATTCTCCATTGAAATTCTCTTTCATCCCTTTAAGTGAGATTCAGTCTCCATTAATTGGTATCAGAGCCTAGGTTGAGTATAGGTTAGGGAAATGACAAATTTTGAATGTTGGGAGGATATTTTAAAGGTTCATCTGCGTCAACAACAAGTAACCTTAAACCTTTTTCTTGAAGCCAGTTTTGAGGGTTTACAACAAATAGAAAGCAGAGTGGCTAGGTTGGAGCAATGTATGGGTATTCCACTCATAGCAGAAGGATCTACTGTTGCATCAAAAGAGGCTATAACCCCTCCACCTGATATGGAAGCATCAGTATGTGAAGCCAATGTCAATGACGAAGCGTTTCCAGTAATTCTTGACGACAAAGCAGAATTCTCTAATGTTCCTATGGTAGATGGCTATAGTGAAGAGGTCATAAGCGAGGTTGTGATTGTGGTACAGGCTAAGGTTATGGCTCGAGGAAACAAACTGCAACAAGCATTCAAGAAGGACGTTTCCGGTGCATTTGATTTGTTTGTGATGATGCGATCACAGAATATGTGATCCCATCGTCGTTCTCTGACGAATGGATCCCTCGACTTGTAGATTACATCCCACCAATCGTGTGTTACCGGAGTTTTGTTACCGTCTGCCGCTAGATGTGTCTCCCAAGAGATTATTTCGTCGTCTCTACAAAATTCGAGGACGAATTTTTTTAAGTGAGCGAGAATTGATGCAAGCCAAGATCCATTGGATAGGAAGATTTAATTTAGAAATCTTTGTAAATTTTATTTCTATTGCTTTAGTTTTATTTTAGAGTTTTACTTCTATTAGGAAGGTAGTTTCTCTTTTTATTGTTTTTATTTATTTATTTTAGATGTGGGTCTCTTATCCCTTAGATGTAAGTGAGTATTAGTATTTGAGTTGATTTCTAGTTAGTAGTTGAGTTTAATTAGGACTCTTATATTGAAGTCATAGTTGAGTTCTAATTGTGTTTTTTTAGAGTTTCAGTCCAATTAGGATTGTAAGTTTATTTAAAGACATTATTATTAATGAAATTAGTAGATGATGATTATTGAGAAGAAAGAAAAGAAGAGGCTCTCGGCTCTCTCCCTCCCTACGGTATCCCTCTGATCTCTCTTTTTGAGTTCCCTTTCTCCCTTGCTGTTTCGATAGCTTCTTTCTCCTTTTTATATCTTTCTCTTTCTTGGTTTTCCCTCCCTATACCATAAGGTATATTCCTATATCTCTTTTGTTTTAATTCTTTATTTTGACTCTTTACAATTATCCCACCATCCCATTAATTATCCCTAAAATCATCCCACGTTACTATTTTGGTTCTCATCCCTTTTCCTCCCTTACCTGATAATGGTGTTTTCGAAATTCTCCATTGACATTCTCTTTCATCCCTTTAAGTGAGATTCAGTCTCCATTAATTACTCTTTGTCCTTCTTGTTGTCCATTATGCAGCAGACGAATGGATGCACAACCCACCCCCCCCTCCCAGCCCCCCATCCGGAAAAAAAAAAAAAAAAAAAAAAACCCAACCCAACTCAGTCTTTTCCAAACTAAATGGGGTCGACTACATTGATCTTCTTTATTCAATCAATTATATTCAAAGCCATACTTATTAATAGCCCTAAGCTATGCATATCTTTCTTCACTACTCCTAGAATCATTTTAGGCCTATCTCTAGCTCTTTTAGGTCCTCCAATCCGAATCACATCATTTGTCCTTATTAGATTATTCAAAGGCCTCTGTTGCACGTGTCCATACCACCTTAAACAACTTTTTCTCAACATATCATGTTTCAGAGCTACTCTTCAATTAACTCTAATTTACTCTAATTTATTCATTCTTTATTTTATCTTTTCTAATTTTACCAATCATCCATCTCAACATCTTCATTTCAATTACCAAAGTTTGTTTATCACCCCCCCCCCCTCCCTCTTCAAAAACAAAGTAAAAATAAAAAGTAATAATGATGATATGTACCTTAGGCCTTTTTGTTCTTGTATTGTAAGAAAAAGAAGTAGAACAACTACTGCCTCACCCCCACCCTCCCCCCCCCCCCCCCCCCCCCCCCCCAAAAAAAAAAAAAAAAAAAGAGAGAGAGAGAAAGGAAAGAGGTAATAATGGCTCAAAAAAATAATATAATGAACCTTTGGCCTTTCTGTTGACATTGTATGGTAAGCAAGAAGAAGAAGAGTTTCTAAACATAGAAAAACAGAATCTTGGAAGGACATTCCAACGATTGTAAATGTCAGCTCATGAAAGAAAAGCTCTCAAACAAATCCTTATAACCAAAGGAACAGAATACTGTGCTAATAATTTGCAAGCAGAAACTCACTCGAATATCACAATTCCACAGAAAAATCCATACCTGAAAGAGGAAATATTGGCAGTGGTCATTTGTAAGCCCCTGAGGAGATTTGATAATATGATGGAGATCTGTATCCATGAGTTCATAAACCAGATAAACGTCCTTGAAACTTCTCCTATGGATAGGCATCATAACATCCTTCAAAGCAATCACATTCTCATGTCGTAGATGTCGAAGGAGTTTCAGTTCCCGAAGAGTTCTCAGTGCATCAGTACGATTATCAAAGGCATTATTAATCTTCTTAATTGCAACTTTCTCATTCGTTTCCCTGTTGATAGAAGAGCACACTATACCATAAGCTCCTCTACCGATGGGCTTAATGGGCACATATTTTGTATCAATCTCGAACAAGGTTTGCCACATCGAATAGTAATGTTTCCCTTGTGATCCCATTCCATTCGGTGGCTCAACCAGAGTAGCCATTTCCCTGCAAGTCGCCACAATCCATAAAGATCAATAAAAAAAGACGAAGGATAGGCGGCAGCAGCAACTAATTTGAACATTCCGATATCCTTCTTTACGAAGGAATATATAATGGTACTCACTCTCGCCGACAAAAGATCGGGATAAAGGTTTCATCTTTTTGAGTTCCTTAAAAGCGGATATAAGTAAGTATTCTTATGAAAGTTACCAGAATCACAATGTCTGTCTTGAAGTTTGGAACCATTAGGACGTTAATGAAGGCGGCAAAAGAACTATACTAGCGCAGAATTCTAATGGGTGGGTGGCGTCAAGACATAAAGCATGAAAGCAGGGTGAACAAAAGCAACTAACGAAAAACATCACAAAAGAGGCAAGTGGATGGATAATTATCTGACTGCAATTCATAAATAAATCCTTACTTGTAGTGAGTAAGTAAATCTCTAGATATCAGTCACAAAATCTTCGAATTCTTCTATTTATGCAGTTTCTCTTCCAAGAAGATTGAAATCAATGCACACGTCCAACATCTTCTGAACTCTTCCCTGAGTCCAAGAACCGTAATTCTGTGAAAGAACGGAGAATACAGCCTCAATTTCCCTTGAAAATAAAAAAGGAAAAGGGAAGGCCAATGAGCTAAGAGTAAAAATTTCCCCAACAAACTCCCAGTGTGGAAGAATCTCTTCTTCCCTTCAATTCGAACTCCATACCCATTCTCTCAGATTCGCATATATTCCTGGGACAAATAAATCCAATTTGACTTCCTCGAGACTAAACCCTAATAAGGAGTACTAAATTCATCGACACATCGACGTTCTCCACCAAATTCGAACCTTTGATGTTTGACATGCTTGTTTTAGTGAACGCCCGCCAGAATAATCTGAAATCCGAAGGTTGTGAATCACTCCCTACTGTCAGGAACGCAGCAGAATTATTCAGATTCCAAACCTAACGATATCCCTTCATTACAGTCGCGGCGATCGGAGTAAAAGAGAGACGAACAAAGCAGGAGGAGATAGAGATATAGAATGAGGAAGTCGGGAGACTTTGGGGTGGGTCGACACCCATCGTCATCCCGGTTTTCGTTCCACTAGCGACAAATACCTTTTATTTCTCTTGCAAAAATATCTTGTGTATTGGCCGGGGAGAGAATCTAAGAGGTAAGAGGGCATATTGAAATCTTATATATTAAATCGTTAAAATATAAATATAAGGAAAATCACTCAATGAGAGAGAGGGAAAAAAAAAAAAAGTCAAAAGTTCAAAAAAAAAAAAAAAAAAAAAGAGAGATCCAATTAGGAAAAACATATCATTTTGTTCGTAACCTGGATCATCTATAATGATTATCAAACAGCAATGAGGATTCTAGTCGATTATAGTGCATCGGGATACATATCTATGCACTATGAGTAGTTGGGATCCTCACTACTGCTTGGTAGTGAGACAGAAGATCTTTTCTATCCCTATTCTCTCTCCTTTTCGGGTTTTGGGAAACTAACTTTGCCCAGATTAGATTTGATTCAACTAAAAAAGAAACCCAAAAGTCGAAATCCCAATCTAGATCTGGTTGAATCAACAAATTCAATCCGTTCCCTAAAACCATGAGTTTAGTATCCCTCCTCGTACTTCTTTGACATTTTTTTCCTCTTAAAAATGAATAGAAAATTGAATTATGAGAAAAGCATATTTAGTCCACACTATCAACTCAAAATGGTTCACCCTTCACTTATATTCTTCACCTTTGAGAAAGATAGTAGATTTGATGTCTCACTTGAAAGATTACCTTTTGCCTTCTCATAATATGTTAAGAGTATGGAAATGATAATTATCGTATTGCATATTAGATGTCCCTCTGTTCATATATCCAGTTTCAATTTTATTTAGAGTTTGCCATATGACATGACAAAGTTTTAAAATTCAAAGGTATGGAAAAAGAATAGTATCATAAGTGTGCATGGACATACACGGGAAGGTATTTATATAATTGAATTAATTTTTGAACTTTATATGTGACTAATCTAGACCATGATTCTCTATTCAAATAGCCACATCAATTGTCCATATGACGAAAAATAGCGAACATCTGGGAATGGATTTCTACAATATCGGTGAAGAAACCATTTTCCATGCAACATTCATATTTATATCCCTTTATTGTTTTCTTAACCTTGTGATTAACAACATAATATCAAATTGAAAAAATTTACAAAAAAAAAAAATTCTAAGTAACTTCTCAATATATTTTTGTTTTAAGATTTTATTTAAACACCTGAATGTAAACTATAGGTGAAGATCTAAAAGTATAACATAAAAAGAGAAATGCACGTAAAATGGATTCGTGGGTGGTCGTTTGGCCTTTCTGTGTCTAGGCATAGGCTCCAAGCAGCCTGGCAGTTTGGCAATCTTCTTTTTCCTTTAAGTTATTATATCAGTCATGGGGCAGAAAAATAATATTTCTGAGCTCTCATTGGGTTGGCATAGAAGATTCCATTGCACAATGACTACTTGTCGATCCCTTGCCCTAATATTAATTATAAAATTTAAAACACTCATACAACCACATCACATGTTAGGCTTGATTGTCGTCAACCCTGAACCATTTATTCCCATTACATTAAAAAAAATTATTTGTTTATTTGTTTAATGACTTTTGGGGTTGTGGAAGTGGAAGAGCACTAATTTAACACAAGAGAGAAAGAGAAAGAGAGAGAGAGAGAGAGAAGTGGAAGAGCACTACTTCGTATTTATTAGTTAGTACTCACTAGCAAGAGTTGGGTGAACAGACGAAGCACAAACCAAACACAACATGGTAAATCATGTGTTGGGGCTTTCATCAATTGGGCTGAGTTTTGTTTCTTTCTCTAAGAAAAGAAAAAAGAAGGAAAATTAAATGAGAGAGAAGTGAAATTTTTGTAATCATTTACTTCACAGGTTATCACACTATTGTATAGCTAATTTTAAATCATTTTATATTTGGTTATTAAAATATACTTGATTTTACATCCAAATCCTTTGCATTTGAAAGTAAAATAAAAATTATATTTACAATTATCATTACTAAATATCATAAAAATTTAGGCAATTTATGCAATCATGTTAGGTAATTGATTATAAAAATTTCATCTTTAAGTTTGAAAATTTTCTCTTTTTTTTCCCTTTAATTTTCTTTTGCAACCACGCTAAGATGACATTTTATTTTTATATAGCGTTTTTCCTTATTGACAAACCTTTTGTGATAGTGTCTTATTTGAATAGAACACTACCGAAAAAAGGGGTATGGCAATATGGAAAAACTCCAGCAAAAACATTTAGAAACTTTTGTACATAAGCCACACATACGCCAGTAAAGTGGGCGCCACAATTGAGTTGCAGTATTTTGTGGAAGTGTTTGTATATTAGTGATAATCACCATAGAAAGTATTACTTGAATGGCATTTACATATTCCTCGCTTTATTGATCCAAATGTCTATATTTTGTGGCATTTATTAAAAAAGGACACCCTTCTATATATATTGTTTTTTTTTTTAATCTTTTTTCTTTATGTTATTGTCTCATCCTAGAACCTATATATATATATATATATATATATATATATATATATATATATATATATATATATATATATAAACATCCATTTCATTATGCCTCAACATCCACTACATACCTGCATAAATTCAACAATATGGCCATTCATATAACTGAATAAATATATCCAAAAACTTACCATTTTATTCACATTCACAAATGCATTATCAAAATGACAAATTATACAAGAATCCTTTCAACATATCTCGAAGCAAGAATTACAATTAGATCATAAGTATGATGATGTATTAATCAACTTTCTTGCAATGCAAGCTTCCCCAATAAGATGCCATATTTTCCACGTGTCAAAGAGAGAAATAGATGCAAGATTAGAAATTTGATAAACATAGAATTCTAAAAATCAAAATGATCACTATATGCGAGGAATAAAGGCTTACTTAAATGTTCTTGTAGACGCTTAATGATCTTTGGAAGAAGATGCACCCCAAATGAGGGGAGAAAAGTTAACAATGCACCAAGTTAAAAACTCAAAAGGGGCAAAAGTTCTTTTTATTTATTTTCCCCCAACCTTTAATTATCTTGATTGTCCCTAACCATGATGACTGAATCATTATACACTGTCGACTAATTCTTCCAAAAGGGGTTGAGTCAAGAAAATGATGTCAGACATTACCCTTACATCACAGGCCATCGTATATGGCTTTCTATTTTATTGCCACTACTTTTCTTAGGGATGTACTTGTGTATGTGCAGGAAATTAAAGCTAATCTAATCACCAACCATTTATGCCTTCCTAACAACTAGGTTCATAAACATTAAAAATGAAAGTGGAAACACCATGATTGTTTAAAAGTAGATTAATAAAAGAAACCTAAGCAACCCTATCTCTATTCATCACAGAATTCTTGAAATTGATTTGGTTCAAAATTTTCTTTTCACGTGAATGCAAACGAGTAATTAATGATCCTCAAGAAACAAAGCTAAGAAACCTCTAAAAAAATCCAGAATATACGTGCATAAAAAAATATATATATATCAACAGTCCTTACATATACCATAAAGAAAATAAATTGCACTATATTAAATAGGATTGAATATCATACAAGTCAAATGTGGACTAATAAGACCTCACATGAGCATGGCACAAAACTTAAATTTTTTTTATCTGAAATCAAATTATGCATCAAGAAACATACATAAGAGAAGAGCAAACAAATTTCAACGTAAGAGATCATCAAATGGGATTAAATAACATCAAATAAGACATGCACTTGATAAAAGACCTCCAATGAGCACGGATGCATGGCATGTGCTATTCAAATTGTGCATTGCTTACCATACTAACTCTCCAAAATTTCCAATTGAAAAAAGGCTTCAAGTCATATCTTTCCATTTAGAACCACCACCATAAAACACCATTATATAAGCAAGAAGCTGAAAAAAAGGCCTCCAAATCATGCTAATTTTATATTAGTTTATGTTATCAATATCACTGAAAATATCTCAATTAGTGATACCATCAAACTGAATATTAAGTAAGAACTTAAGTAGATTAGTAGATTTAGAACCAAAAAGGACAAATACTTAACAAAACCCGAACCAATGCTTCAATCATCTAATCTATTTAAACTTGGAAGAAAATGAGTGTGAGGACTTAGGAGGAAGAACCGGACACTAAAAGAAAGGGGGTGGTGGCCCGGGGGGTGGGGGAATAGCTAGCAGTATAGAACCGAAGAGTAGGAGAAAAAGAAAAGGAATAACAAAAAAAAAAAAAAAGAAGAAAGGGGAACCATAACTGGGGAAGAGAAAAAAGGAATTAGAACCAAAGAAAGTGAAGAGGAAAAAGGGAAAAAACAGCACAGAGAAGAAGAACCGAACAAATAGGTGGGGGGAAATAGAACCTAGAAGGAGGAGGAAGAAGAAAGAGAAACAAGGAGAAAGAGAAACAGAAAAAAGAGAAAACATAATTGAGAAGAAAGAGAAAACCGAGGATAAGGGAGAAGAATAAAAAAAGAGAAAAAACAGATCGCCCCTGGCCTCATCTTGATTGCCTTCCTTTAGTTGCCCAGCAGAACAAACGCCCCTTTGGATCATCAATTTCAAAGCTTTAAGGGCTAGGCTTGCTGTTAGGGTTTCATTTCTGTTAGGGTTTCATTTCAAATATTAAAGAGCTCCAAGCTATAGTTTACTAAGAAGGACTTTTACGACTAATCTAGCTATCCCGGAGATAGGGAAGGCCACAAACAAGAGCCAAGTTGATTACCTCAAGTTCAGCCGCCTCATCCAACATGAAGGGCTCTTTCAATCTCAGCTGATCAACATTGAAGAAGGGGTGGCGGGCACTTTTAATTTGAATAGCAATTGTCCTAGCCTTTGCTCGACACTACCCTAACCCATGGGCGGATTCACCCACGAACACCCCTAACACACCTAACCATTAGCCAAAAAAAAGTGTGTTTTTCTTTTCTATACACAGTGATCCCATGTAGGGGTGTCCTGGCTTAATCGGTCCTTCATTGGCGAGGCAAGGACAAGTTTATATTCAGTCAAATCATATTAATCCATAATCCATCTTATACTAATCGAGCTAATCGGTCTGTAAACGTACGGGTTGTTATGGGCTTATGTCAAAGTGTAAGTAAAAATAAAGAGAGATGTTGGTTTTCGAATTCATAATTGTTCTCATGTTGTAGATTAGATATATTTTTGTAAGATTGTAAAAGACTCCTATTAGGCTTGTGATCACCCATGTAGACGAAGATGAGGGCGAAAAGAATGAGTGGAAGACTCAAGAAATGAAAGAGAATAAAAGACGATTTAATGTTTTGGTTTTTAACTTTAGGATTGTATTCGTTTGGTTTAAACCAAGATTCAGTTCAGTTTAAAGGCACATTCGGTTCATTCGATCGGCTCAATTGGGCTACATCCTTGTACCGTGAACACATGTTTAATAATTGGTCCAGGCCTAAGTCCGGCCCTTTAATAATTGGGTTGGTCGGTCTCAGTCCATAATCGGTCTAGTATGGTCAGGTTACCCAGTGCGGGCTTGAAATTGACACCCTAATCCCATGTATTGCAAGTGTATGATGACGAATGGTCTAATAAGTATCTTAGAAGTAGAATGAATTAATATAATATAAATAAATAAATAAAAACAACATGAAGTACTCGCCTAGCACCCAAAACAACATGAGTAAGAAGGGAGAGAAGATAGAGCAGATAAGACGACCCCTTAATAACTTTACCGAGCAATCGAGCAATTGATAAATAAGTCTTTCTGTAAGCTCATGAGGGCAGAAAGAGGGAAGAGAGAGTTAGGGTGAAAAGAATGGGGGAGATGAGAAAGCTAGTGTTTGGGGCAAACGAAAATAAATATGGAGAGATGAAAAAAAAATTTAGAGGTATATTAATTGATAAGGATAAGTCATAAGCTTTTAAGGGTTAAAAAGGGGACGGGACTTATTTGAGGAGAGAGAGGAGAAAAATGAAACTCTTTGCTGGAAAAGGAAAGCGACAAAACAGGAATATATGAATTCCACGGCGCTTTACAAAAAAAAGCATTACAGAAAAAATTTACCAGCGTTATTAAGTAAAACGCAGCATATAATATATAACGACGGTGTTCTTATAAAAACGGTGTTCTTATAAAAACGCCGCAATAATTATATATAACGGGGTTAACAACACACCGTCGTTGAATAAATTACTTATTGGCGTTTTTTACGAACGCTGCTATAGATTACCGTCGTTTTTCTTGCATCGCTGAAATGTCAAGATCCCTTATCTTCAATTGGCTGTACATTGCTGAAATTTCAGTACCTTCAATTGGCTGTCGTTGCTGAAATTTCCGTATATCAATCGCTTAACCAAAGTCATTGTCTCTCTTGAGTTCTACCACTCTTTTCTCTTCAAGAAGCTGATCCTCCCATTCTTTTCATTCGCATTGTTTTGCATTATTCTTCCTCTAACAATGTTCGCTCCTCCAGCTTAGCGTCCCGTTTGGATCATCTGTTCCATTCCTGTCTTTATGTCATTCCTTAATATTCTTCTGGTCCAAAAACCCTTTCCATTTATCGTCCCATATCACCTGTTTGCTATCATGGACCAATCATGCATAATGGTTAGCAGTAAACATTAAACATGCATGAATAGAGAGAGAGAGAGAGAAGAACACGAATCAGAAAACAAACAGGTTACCATATTGGATGCAGTAAACAACGAACAATATAATTAAAAGACTGGAGGAGAACGACGTTTATGGTTTACAGGTTAAGCATCGACCCCGCAGCAGCAGCCATGGATTGATAATTCTTTAGAAGAGATTATTTGTCCCTTACCATTTTTTGCCGTCTCAGACACGACGTAACAGAATAGTTCCAGACCGTAGATAAATTATGTATAGTAGAACTCTGATGATATCATATTAAGTTTTCATCTTAAAAATTTGAATTCACTAAGCAAGTCCCTCTCACATATATAAAACACCCAAGATTCTAGTCTATAGTGGGACTATTCCCAACAATACACATACACAAACTCAAATTTTGTTTAAGGTTCGAATGCACAAGAAAGAGAACAAACACGCCGAGCCCAAATCCGTCCTCCCAATTTACCTCTAAATATTACATTGTTAGCAGATTTTCCTAGAATTACCCCAAAATCCCTGATAATTAAAGAGGGGCGGGGAAGGGGGGAGGGGGTCAAATTCCGATGGAGAAAGAGAGAGAGTACGTGTGTGTGTGCGTCGGATACAGAGACTTAAGAGAAAGGGATAATCGGAAAGAAGAAGAACAATGGTGAAAGGGGGAAAATGCTACAAATTTGAAAGGAAGTATCGAATAGAGAGACCAAGAGTAGAGTAGGAAGAACCCGAGACAAGAAGAAGAATGGTGAAGGGAAATACGCTACAAAAGTGGAAGGGAGTGTCGGACACAAAGACCAAGAGAAAGGGAGAATCGGAGAGAAGAAGAAGAAGAATGGGGAAAGGGGAAAACGCTAAAAAAAGATTGACTCGAATGTTTGAAGCAAGAGGAGCTGCCGCTGGAAGAAAAGAAGAAAAAAATATCCAATCTTACATACCTGTTTCACTCAAAACGTGAAGCAAAAATGCAGCAACCTTCTAATAAAGTTCGAGAAGATGCTACAATCTTCAAATGGATAAGAATCAAGAACCGAAAAGATGCATCAGAGAAAAATAGAAAGACAAACGAAACCCTAAAACTTACCGTTGAATCAGAGACGAGATGACATTTGGAAAAATCAAAAAGAAGAATCTGGAAATAACCCGAAATTGTTCGGTTGGAATCTTGTTCTATCGTTCAGTTGTTTTCCGTCCAGAGAATTTAATGGGCCGGCCCACAAAATTCCTAAATGGGTTTACTTCTTAAACCTTGTTCTGGGCTTTGTGAATCCACCTCATTGGAATAGTGAAGCAATTCATAGCCAATTTCCTATTTGTGCCTAGGAACTGAGAAGATGGTCGAATCTTGAAAATAGTTTCGATTTCCAGTTGGATTCGTTGTTCAGGGTATCGGTGTTGGATCGGCTGATCTAGTCTATTTGTATTGGTTTTGGACCTAGTCAATCCCCGATTCGATTCCCGATCTCAGCCTTTTAATATTATTTTAATGAAGACCGAACACGTGTTGGTTTTTCATTAGATCCGTACACCGATCCAAGGATCACATCTGTTTTGGAAATGAACCGAGGAACACGTGTCTGATACTTGGATTTTAAACCATAATTGGATTTCTATGGTCGCCTCATGGCCCATTACATGATTGTTATTCCAAATCATTTATATTTGAAAATAAAATAAAAATTATATTTAAAAAGTATCATTACTAAATATGACAAAAAAAATCAAACACTTTATGCTTCCAAAGGAAATCTCAATTATATTATGAACCTCTTTCTGTCTCTCTCTCTCTTTTTTTCTTTTTTTTTTTAATTTTTAATTTAACTATTCAAAGGTTTTATATTATGACTTAAACAAATAGGAAAAATAGTGGTAACATGATATGTTTGTTTTGTCGGAAAATATTTTACCCCATTTGTGGAAAACCAATGTAAAATTATATATATATACTATGAATTGGGACGAACCATCGGGTCAGGTCAAACCATGAGCTCCAAGGTTGGACTTAACTGTCCAATCCTTGTGCTTCCATCACATACCTTAAGATTTCTCCTTTAGGTTGCTATCAAATTTTATCTGAACGAATCAATCCCCAAAATAGGTACAAGAATTTTCAAGATAAATACCATAAAAGTTGGCCCAACAAACATGTATAACTTATATTCGCAAACATGGAAGGAATGAAAATAATTATGGCTTATCCTAAGACAATATTGCTTCTCCTATTAAGGATAAGTCTTTGAGAAATCTCTAAAAAATGGCAAATCAAAGATTTTAACTAGAAATGGATGAGATTAGCAAATATGGCCTCATAATAAAGATAGTTTTGATTGGACATGGATTCCATGTAAAAGCTTAAAGAAAGGAGGAGAAATTAGCAAATTAATATCCTTTTACCAGATTAAGATGGTTTTGACTAGAATTGGATTCCCTGTACAAAAAAAAAAAAAAAAAAAAAAAAAGGAAACAGGGGTGGGAAGATGAGAAGATTTAAAAAAATAAATAAAACAAGGGAAAATATGGCCCACCAATCAATTGAACGTATACTTGTGCAGGATGTGTGATGAAGGGCCATTACATTCTACTCATCTTCATCTGACGGCTGTTTGGTAACTAAATTCTGGTAGATCCCATAATTTTCTGTTTGTTCCCTTTTTCTTTGCTTTCACACTTTTTCTGATTTAGTAGGGAAAAGAATGAGATATCTGAGGTCCCATTTGCCATTCCTCCCTCTTGGTTGTTGGTTGTAGTGGCCACCAGCTCGTGGCCGCCAGAACTTTCAAAAGAGAATGCGAGTGCTCTCCTATAAAGATGAAATTATGATTGGACCAACATGATTTGTTATTTGAACTCCTCAGTTTCTCGGATTCCAATTTCTGGGGAATCTTACTAGGAAATTCGTTTTCTCACTTGATTTTTATTCCCTGTTGCTGCCTTTATGTAAAACCATCTGAATATATTGTGGGTCCTCATTATCAAGCGAAAATAGCACTGCCCTGTTTCTTCGCTGCTTCCCCTGGAACACGTGTCTTCTACTTGACGGGAGACTCACAATCCTATTTGTATACCTCTTTTAAAGGAAAATTACACATACTGTCATGACTATAGACTAATTATATTTATTACTATCCCTAATTTCATAAACTTATAACGAAAAGGTTCATTCTATTAACAGTTTAAATCTAAATTTTAAAAGACATTTTTACCATTGTTCTGCTCCTCATTCTTCTTCGTCACAATGAATAAAAAAAATTGTATAAAAAACTGTTCTCTCTCTCATCTTTTATTTTTTTACCTAATATGAAAAAAAAGAATAAGGAAGAGCAAAGTTGTCTTTTAAAATTTAGAATTAACTTTATTAATGGAATTAGGACTACAACAGGGCTGGGTTAGGTCGAGTTTTTAAAAACCCTAATCCTGACCCTGAGAACTTTAAACATAACCCTAATTCAGTCTAACCCTGTCAGGGTCAGAAAATGTGCAACCTTAACCCTTCCTTGGCATGGTTGGGTCTAACCTTGATTTACCTTAATAGAGCCAGGTTGGGCCAGGATGACCCTGATTAGCCTTGAAACATATAACAAATACAATAATCCATGAAATTCTTAAACATATAATAAATACATATAACAGTTAACTGTTTAACAAATATGATAAATCAATCCATGATAACTTAAAATTTAAGATATCAAATATAAACTAAACCAATGATAACCCATGTGTAAGCAGATCTGATTGCAGTCCTAAGTTTGATATATACAATATATACACTATACAGGGTCCGGTCAGACCAGGCCGGACTCAACCCGAGGATCAACCCTAACCCAACCCAACCCTACCAAAGTTTGTTGTTTTCTGAGCCCTAACCCAGCTCTATCAGGGTTCAGGGAGGGTTGAACCTTGCCAAGTTTAGGAGCAGGTTAGAATTGAGTTTTGGATTGTCTGGACCAAACTTACAGTCCTAAATGGAATGGACCTTTTTATTACACCTTTTTAAAAAAAGGAATAGTTTATGTAATTGTGAGAAACTACTAAATGATAAATGTAATTAGCCCATAACGTAGGGGTAGTATATATAATTTCTCGTTTTTTAATAAAGAATAATGAAACAAGAATCTAATCGTACAATGCCAAATGACCCAAATCTAATACCAGATCTGAGACCGTACAATGTTCCTCTATATTTACAAAATTACCCTCTCATCGACCCTCTATATCAATCACTTTGTGCTTCATCCTGTTCGTCCTCAATCTCTGTCTGTGTCATTGAGTCTCTGAGCTACAAACAGAGTGATAAGAGTAACTGAAACCATGTTTAAATCTTCAGAAATCCTAGATTCTCATTATCAAAACGAGCCCAGCTTAATCCGCCCACGGAGCCCAACTCCAAAGCGTACTCTTTATCTCTCCAACCTAGATGATCAGAAGTTTCTGAGATTCTCGATTAAATATGTTTATCTTTTTAAGAAATCTGTCAGTGTAGAGAGTTTGAAATCTTCACTGTCACGGGTTCTTGTTGATTATTATCCATTAGCAGGAAGGCTAAGGACGAGTGCAGAAGATGAAGGAAAGCTTGAGGTTGATTGTAATGGAGAAGGTGCTCTGTTTGCTGAAGCTTCCATGGATTTCACGGCTGATCGATTTCTTGAAGCTTCCACGCTACCAAACTGGTCTTGGAGGAAGCTCTTGTATAGGGTCGACACCAGAAATTTCTTGGATATTCCTCCTCTTGTAATTCAGGTATCGTATCTTATAGTTCTCTGCTCTTCTTTTCTGCTGTTTAATTTCTAAACCCTGTTTGTTTGCTGGGAAAGTAAAGTTCTGCAGTTTCTAGATCATCAAATATCTTAGCTCTTCTGTTAATTTTTTATTATTTTTTTATGATTTAGTTGCTTTCAAGCTTCACCATTCTCTTGAAAAGGAAACGTGGATTCAAAAGACATGTAACAGAGCTTACCTGTGGGATCATGGCCGTAGACCGCCGGTTACTCTACGACGGTCTACTGCAATCCCTTCCTCCCCGTCGGTGTTCCCTGCGCCCTCTCAATGCCCATGTTGGAGGAGGTCGTTGAGTTTAGGCAGAGGAGGAAAGACACTGTCAGCGTAGCTCCCTTGTTTTCTTTTACTTTTATTAATTAGAGAAAGAATTTTCTCATCAATTATGTGGCTATGCATTATGCATTAGCAGGGAACCAATGAGATTGTACGAACAAATATCGAATAAATATCCAACTAGAGGACGGGGTGATCATTTCACCTTTCATGTGTTTTGGTGTGAAAACACACTATCGAATAAGAATCTCTTTCTCTATTAATTAATAGAAAAAAAGGTTTATGTCTGATAGTTTGTATCTATGTCCGGACACATGATGGGTGAAATGACCATCCTATCCTTTAATTGGATATTCATATGTACATATTCTTATTAATTCTCATGTTGATGCATAAATACATGCACATTTTGAGACAACCTCAGATGTGTGGGACGGTACGATGGTGGTGGTAATGGTAGTGATGGTGGTGGTTGGGTGGGGTTGTACTCGTACTATAGAGCATGATCAGATGGGTCTCTGGGTTTTTTATTTAATACTTAAACAAAGATGTTCGTTTTTAAGGTATGACCCCAACCAAGCTTTCTCCCTGACATAAAAAAGCCAAAAGTGGAGGAGGTATGGAACATCTGAATTCCATGCAAGAGCTTTGTCAAATGATACCCCTATTTCCATCATTTTCATAGGTTTTCTTTTTTTTTTTGTTTTGGTCCTCAACTGCACAACCCGAACACGTGCCTCGACATTTATCACATGGTTATGGTCCTCCCGCAGTCCCCCTAGGTCAATCACTCAGGTGTGGCTATGGATAAATCAGCTTTTGGGGATTTTTTTTTTTTTTTTTTTTTACTTTTATGGTAAGAGGTGGAGGATTATTTAGGGTTCTATACAAGTGTGAATCATTAAATATCAAAAATAAAAGAAAACAAATATTTGTTTGGGGAGAGATTCTCTGGATGAACAATTGTAAAAAAGAGGGTCAGAAATGGTTGAATAAAAGGAAAAATACTATGTAAATTTAAAATTCAAGGAGGGAGGGTTTTGTATCTTATTAGAGGGATATGTTTTGGACCATGGATCTGTTTTCTCGAGGGGTAGATAAAAAGATTATTTAAAAAGAATTTTGGTAAAAGGTTTTCTATTGGATTGTGTCCCCCTACGCTCTCTCGCATTGCTTGTGAAATGACTCCTTATTGTTCTTCTAAAAAATTTGTGCATGCGTTCTCATTGGATCTGGTGCTAGTATAGAATCCACATAGCTAGACAAGAAATCTCAACCTGAATTTTTTGTAGAGCTTGTTACAGTGATCTATTTATCCTAAAAGAAATAGTTTAGATAGATCCATATATCAATTTTTAAATTTAAATTATATATACCTTGACCCATATGTTAGCTTGCACTATGCCATCTTGCATTTTTTATTATTCATTTTGTCATAACGGATTCTATTAAGCTGAAAGTTAACATCTACGAGGGATTTTGTGGTTTATCTATCTATAAAATTCAATTATATACAACATTGATAGAAAATAAAAATAAAATATAATAACACTAAAGTGACAATGAAGTCAATATGAGTTATTGTATCTTATCTTTTCTTTCTTTCTTTTTTCTTACCTTCTAAACTAGGGGAAGAGGACAATTTTACCTTGTGTGTACTTATGAGAGACCAATGATGAGAATAAAAAGAGAGGCTTTCTTTGCCTATAATAAAATATTATGTGAATGGATAACTTTTAAATAAAACTATGTTACATGAAAATGAAAAAGAAAAAAAAGTTTTTGTACATGTTTTTTTTTTTTTTTGCAAGATTTTGCATAACATAGGTATCGTATATATATATTACGATTTAGCCATGTATGTACATGATAATTTGGTCATTCTTACCACGAGGAAAGTGTTTGAGCACTTATCCAAAAACAAAAAGAAAAAGAAAAATTCCTAGAGTTATAGAAATCAAATTACATTATCTTGAATGTTGAGTTCAATTCGTTTTCAATTATTGGAGGTTCTAATTTTCAATCCAACGATTGGAGTTAACTGGTTACATCTATCAATACATCGGTAGGTATGTCTGATTACCTCCAACCACTGGATGGGCGATTGGAACCTCCAATAATTAGAGACGATTTCCACCCTTGAATGATACAGGCATATATATATATATATATATATATATATATATATATATATATATATATATATATATATATATATATATATATATATATATATATATATATATTTATTTATTTTATTTTTTTTAATTTATGGTCCGAACCTTGAGGGGAGAGGATGTGGATCCCCTCTCACCCTTCTTTTGTCGGAATTTGATTTCATAATTCTTAGACCAATGATGATTCTTACCAAACAAAAAGAAACCCAATGATGACAGGTAACAAATCTTAATGGCGGAGGAATGATCCTATGCACCGCAATCAATCACTGCTTATGTGATGGTATCGGTACATCTCAATTCTTGCAGGCTTGGGCCCACCTCACCACTAAGTCTGATAATGTTCTCACCGTTGCACCGTTTCACGATCGCCACGTGTTGAGGCCAAGAAGCACTCCAAACATAAGTTTCACACACCCAGAATACACCAGCACTGCACAGGGCAATGGTATCAACTTGCTTGAAGAGATCCTTCAATCTCAGCCGCTTGTTCCCATAAGCATAACCTTCAACCCCTCTCATATCCTTCACCTCAGAAGGCAATGCGTACCGTCACTAAAATGCACCTCATTCGAAGCCCTGGCATCACACACGTGGCGTTCATGGATTCGTTCGTTATGTCCCCACCTGTCTCTGAAGGTGAAGCTCCTGTTTTCTGTGAACGTCCGGAAAAGATTCAAACCAGAGATGCCAGGTGGCTACTACGGCAATGGGTTCGTGCTAGGATGCGCTGAGACGACAGTGAAGGAATTGGTGGGTACAAACGGTAACATTCATAACGGCGTGAAGTTAATCCAAGAGGCGAAGACGGTGATAACGGAAGAATACGTGAGATCCATGATCGATTATCTTCAGGAGCGGCGTGTAAAACCGGATCTATCCACGAGTTTTGTGATATCTCAGTGGGCTAAGTTAGGATTAGAGGATTTGGATTTTGGAGAAGGGAAGCCTATCTACATGGGTCCTCTAGCTAGTGAGATTTACTGTCTCTTTCTGCCGGTCGCCGGTGACTTGAACGGAATCCGTGTGTTGGTGTCGGTGCCGGAGACTATTGCAGATAAATTTGAGTACTACATGAAGGATTTCGTCTGTAGAGATCAAGAGGAGGAGGAGAAATAAATTAGGAGCAGCAAATACAAGACTTACAAACTTGAATGGCTTGTAACTGATTTTCCTTCCCACAATGTACAAATTCAGTCAAACACCAGAATATCACTCTCATTTTATGTTTTGGAATGTATTCTTTGACATGGTCTATTTTAATTTTAGAATGCGCTCTTTAATCCATTTTAGAATTTGAGTCTAAAATGCAAATGCGTAGCTCTTTACTCTTTAGTTCATTCTAATTCTATGTTAGGAATGCATTATGATTTTCTATAGCATTCGCATAAGCGGAAGTATCAGTATCTGCAGAAGAGGAACCCCCCAAATCCCCTGGCAAAATATTAGCTTTAAGCTAGTTTTGAAACAAGGGCAAAGAAGCTCTCCAACTCACTTTAAAAATTCTCAATAAGAGCATTTTCATGGTGTTTAAGGCGAATTGACCTTTTTGTTTAAGGGCTGCTCGTCTTTTGAATAGAATAAAGTGAGATAGCAGGGGTTATTTTGGTAAATCGATGCATGAGCTGAAGCTCCCATGTCCCACCAACCCTCCAAAAAAGTAAGATCGTAAAATGACTCATAGGGAGTTAGAAGCAAGCGGAGTCAAAGGTATGAATTATTATTATTATTATTATTATTATTATTATTATTATTTTGGCTATAAAACAAAATTCTTCTATAATGAAATTCGTGTGGGTGACAAGTTTTCTTTGTACTAATCAAATTCCATAATCTAAACAATCACTCATTGTTTCAATAAAAAATAATATCATGTGGTTTTGTGGAGGTTGAGTCACCACATTTTGCGATAGCTTCGACATGATGCTTAATCACACTATAATATAGATATCATGCAAAGAGCTAGACAAGGTGATCATTAGAAAAAGAAAGGCTTTATTTTTTAGAATCAAATGCCTTGTGTAGCAAGTAGCAACTAAGCTTTTCATTTTTCAATTAGTGTCACTACATCCTTGGCCGCCCACTCAACACCAACTTTACAAATAAGATAATGATATTTATTTATTTTTTAATAAACAATAAAAGAATGGATCTTTAGACCCATGTTTTGATATTTTCTTGTCAAGGTGGTTCCTTTTCGTTCAATTGAACACTCAATTAATGAGTTATTACGCACTCAATGGCTATAAAGGATTTCTCGCCTTCGGTTCATGGTAAATAAAATTTCATCGATTTGTTTACATTACAATGTTTTAGGTTTTAATCTTTGCATCTTTCCATCTCTCTTTAATGGATTTGTTTTTTATTTTTAATTTAAAAAATATGGAGTATAGGACTGATATATTATTGAAGGAAAGGGCTTACTAATCCAAATAATTAATAACCAAAAATTGACACAAGTTCTTCGAAATTTTATTTACTTGAGAATTTAGATCCGTTTCATCACGCTTTGATTCGACCATTAATGTTATCAACATTGTACCATGATCATTTTGGAAATTTTATTTTTCAATCTCATATAATTCTATATATCTTTTTCAATAAAAAGCGTACCTCGATGGAAAATATGTGATCGTATTCATGGATCGTTGCCCAATTAAGTTAGACAGAGTAACGATTAAGTGATTTTGACAAGAAAATGTATATCAAATGTTATCGGGCAAAATGATGTTAGGTAATGATTATAAAAATTCTTTTTTCCATTGTTAAATAAATTTCATTCCCCTTCTATTCCTCTTACTGGCTACCAAACAAAGCTGTAAAATATTTTATGGAAATAGGGGTGCGAGTTCAACCCTCTGAATTTTTTTTTGGATTTAATGTTTGAGCTGAACTAGGGGTGAGGATCGTATGTAGCACTTTGGTGCAGCAGTTTTGATCCTGACCATTGAGAATACATCTGGAGATGTGACTAATGCACTCTCAATGATCAGGATGCACTCTGCTATAACAGATAGCAGAGTGCTACGATGATTTTTTTCCCCGAACTAGAGGCATTGCTGAAGGAATCGTTCCGGTAGCGTAACTGTTTTGGACGCTGAGATCGTGCTCAGAAGTCCAAAGGCTTTTCAGCTCACAAGTTAGGCTAAGGTTGGGATTTTGTAGACCCAGAGATTGAGATGGGCCCGGCCCGGCCCAACATTATAATATGTATAGCAAGATAAGAGTAGTGGTTTAACTGATTAAGTATCATAATTCATATTTAATATTTAATATATATCATTGATTTAACGTACGGCCCACGTTGAGCCTACCAATGTTGGGCCTTGGCTCAGCCCTTGGAATAGCCAGGCTGAGCCTTTGTAGACTGGTCAACCCAACCCAACCCTAATTCACCTCTAAATGGAACATTTGGTGGTATGGAACCCAGCCCAAAGGAGCCCAGCCCGGTTGCTCCCCTTAATGTCTTACAAGGATGTAAGCTGGTAGTTGAGAATTAGGATTTTCATTCGCATTCGCATCCGTTTAGGAATATCGTGATATGAATTTAGACATTTCTAAACATAATCTATCAGATTCATATAGATATATGATTGATAGTAAAAAAATTAAATAGTTAATGATCTTGAAGATTCTTAAAAATTCAACAAGTTCTAGAGAATGAGGAAAACAAATCATGAGACTAAAACAACTCAGAGACATGGATTGAGAATTAATCGTATATGAAAGAGGGTGGAGGGAGGGGGGAAATGAAGCTCTAACGAGGGATGTCAATGGATAATTGAAAATCTAGATTCAATTCGCTAATTATAAAACAAGTGAAAGCACTTTGCATGTCCACAAGGCATCCTAGAAGAACCCCGCAAGTTGGGCTTCGACTGCAACTCCTTCCCTTTTTATTTATGAAAATGCCATTGACCCTAATTATAAACCAGGTCAGATTATTCTAGAAAACCAGCCTTCATAGTTTTGATTTTGGAAATTCATATAACATCGAGTAGATTTTGAAATATTACCTTAAAACCATACAATCCAATTTTTCTCTACCCATGATGGTAAAGAGGGTGAACGGAGATGAGGTCTAGGATCATTAAAGCTACTTTGATAATACTTTTCAGAAGTGTTTTCAATGATTTGTTCTTGTTCGCATTAAACATGAATAAAAGGAAATAATGAAAACAAAAAAATAAATCCCAAAGTGCCTGCAACTTTGAGTACAAAGATATGTATGATATAAAATAAATAAAATGTGATTTCAACTAAAATTGTATCCATAGCCTGCATCACTTGTATTG
Source organism: Protea cynaroides (assembly GCA_028583415.1). Classification (NCBI taxonomy): domain Eukaryota; kingdom Viridiplantae; phylum Streptophyta; class Magnoliopsida; order Proteales; family Proteaceae; genus Protea; species Protea cynaroides. The sequence goes on along the minus strand of CM053272.1, from coordinate 35,693,133 downwards.
AGAAGGTAAGCCTTCTAAGAGTGGTAGGAGTGACTCTAGGAGTGATTCTAGGAACCATTTGTGAGGTTTGCCGTGTATAGTTAATAGAAACAAAAAAAAGATCCCAAATCACTTTTATCCCAGATTACCAAATGCTAATATATCTTGTTGTGAGCAGAATCAAAAAAACATATTTACTACAATCCCCACGTGTTATTTTTTAATAGGATTTTCAATTCCCGTATCTTAATCGGATTGCATTTAATACATATATGTATCCGTAACAAATTTTTGTCATTCTAAAACTTACTACTCTGCAATCATTCAAGGTTGTCCTTCGCCACTCCAACCACTCAGCGCCGTCATTGTCAATCACCACCGTCATTCGCCGCTACAATCATTCAAATCCTCATCGGTTTTTCTGCTCCATAAATACTTTTTTTACCAGGCTACCAAACACTAATATATTTTTTGAGAGTATTTACCGGTCAGAAACACTCTCATAGAGATGAATTGCCCCTGTGAAGAAGAAAATGTTCTCCATCAAAAAAAAGAAAAAAAAAAAAAAAATTTTGAAAAAGTTTCTGCAATATATAAAATGAAAAGTAAAAGAAAAAGAAGAAAATAAAAGAAGAGAACTAACAAAATAAGGCAAGGGAAGGAGACGGAGCTTCCGATCAAATTCGAGGAATTATCGCGGTTATATCAGCGAAGTCAACAAGAAGAAGACTTGGCTGTTATTTAGGGTTTATCTTCAGGAAGCGCTCTCCGAGCTCGCAAAGGACTTGAATATGACAGCTTGGTATGTCCACAAGCTTCAGGTGCGTATGTTCCTCGCATACTTTGAATCATCCTGGTGATGGAGACTCTGAAGTTGCAAAAACAGTGGTAAAATTTTAATTTTTCTTGAAATTAATGTTTCGTAAAAAATTCCGACTCCGATTACCAAAACGCTGCGATTCTCCCCGTCCCCCTCGTCGAAGTATTTTGTTATAGTGAAAACATAATCTTTTTCATGGATCACATATAGTTGGACTCCCCTATAGTTGAATGTTTTCGAGTTATGTGTCAGATGGGTTTTGCTCAATTTTCACGTTTATATATTCCTGATAGTTTTTGGTTTCCAACCTTAGAAGAACAAGTTATGTTAGAGTTAGCGAGCTCTCCAAAGTCTTAGAGAATACTGTCGTAGCATGAGTGAACCTTTTCTGATCTGACGGAAATGCTTTGTAGTTTGTAGTTGTTTTTTTTTTTTTTTCCCTGCACAATGCAAGAAGATGTTAATGATTGTTGTTGGCTTTGGACCATAGAATTCGCTGTTGGATGTGATGAGAGTTATAAGATATTAACATTCATCTGATTCAGTGGGTATTGCGCGGTGCTCTTTCTGAATGAACTTAATGTTTTCAACATTGGGCGAACCAGAAGATTCTAGATAAGTGCAAATTTCTGCTTCCCAAGTTAATGATTCAGCGCTGGTGATTCCTCTCTCTCCAAAGGTCATGAAACGAGATGCATTCTTACATGACTCTCGTTATCCAAAGTGCACGATTTATTTATAGGAAAAAAAAAAAAAACTCATGTAGGGGGCAATGGTGAATGTATTATGTGGGATGTACTGCAGTAGTTAGGGTTCCACATAGTGACTGTAGAGAACTGGGCTCAAATTCTCCTCACTCCATTTTCTATTGTGAGGAAACAAGTGATTGCATTCCATATAATGCATTCTTCAAGGTAGAAACCTATGGTTGCATTGTGGAATTGATGGACTTCTCTCTTTTTCTGTTGAAAATGGGTAGCCCTTTGAACAGGAAATACATATGGTGTTTTTTTTTTTTTTGGAAGAAATGCCGAGAAAATTGAGATATGGTATCTGAAATTTTGAGTGGAAAAAACCGCCGTAATCGCTACAGGAAACAATGCAAGATTTGGAAACATTTCAAGTCTCATGTAGTTCTGTAGTTCAGTTTATTTTCCCTCACATCTGCGACAAGAAGTATGACACCCCAAAGAGTCATGATAAGTTACTTCACTTATTCACAGGTTATCATTTCATTCTTGGGTTGTGGGTTGTAATTGTTTGGTCTGTTGTGTTCATAAACCGGAATTGTGCAATTATACAATTTGGACATCTAATCTATTTGCTTTTATTGATTGCTCTTGTTCAAATGAATTCCAATATCCTTTTAGCTTACCACTATTGTGCAATTGTTAGTATTTGGACGTTTAATCTAATTATTTATATTCTCTGCTCTTGTTCAATACTCTTTTTTCTTACCACACTTCTATTTGTCTTAATACAGGAAGTTGGTTGGGTTCCACAATCAAATCTAAAGTAAACAGGGAGTGGTTGGCACTTCGATACTACATATTTATTTCTATTGAGAAGAGAAGGTGACCATGGCAGGGCAACTGCCAGGCAATCCTTCTCAGCATGGAATTATAGAAAATGGAACCTACGTGGTGTCCCAGAATACACCAGAAAGGGTCCACTGCTGTGTACCCAGGTGGTACTTCAGTAGACAAGAAATAGAAGAGCATTCGCCGTCTAGGATGGATGGATTTGATTATAAGAAAGAGAGCAAACTTCGCAAGTTATTCTGTTCATTTATTCAGGAGTTGGGCATGAAGCTTAAATTGTAAGGCCGTTAGCCTTTTCCATTAAGTTATGCTTCAATTTTTATGGAACCACATGAGCTATTTAGCTAGTTTAAGCAACAGTTGCTTTTTCCTCCCTAAATTTCTCATGCTTTTCTTAATTGACATGAACATGATCACCTTTTTTCCACTAAAAGACTGAATTGCACTTGATAAAACAAAATCTAGATAAATAATACCTATTATGGTTAAAAGATAGAGATTGAAACAAGTGGTCCAGAATAAAAATAAATAGAAAAAATTTCATCTACACCCCATCAAGGATTGCTAACGTCATATATACCCACAAGATTGCAAAAACATCACCTACCACCCAAAAACTTTGTTATGCTAATCAAAGAGGTCCACTTCGTCACAAGATTTCCGTTAGATGCTGATGTCAGCTGCATTGGAATATTTCATGGACGATACTACCCTTTTAGCTGGTCTAAAAGACCATTATACCCTTTATGTGATTTGTTACCCTACCCCCAAAATCTGTGTTTTCCTTTCGTAACAGTAAAAGAGAAAAGAAAACCCTCGAATCCTCCTCTCTGAAATCAACACTCTACTGGATTTCCATCCTAACCCTGCTCAGACGCAACCCATTGATGATCCTCTCTTCGCTCCTGCGGAGTCTTCACCATCACCACAGTAGAGGTTACGCTGATCGAGTCTGCTCGGCCAGTCCTACTAGTAGACTCGCAGGAGAACGGGATCCGACTGATTCACGGCTTGATGGCCTGCGCAGAGGCGGTTGAACATGATAATTTTAAGCTCGCTGAAGCACTAGTTCAACAGATACAAATTCTATAAGATTCAATTCCAGCAAACATGCGTTTGAATATTCTCGTTAAAAGGTTGTGGTGATCTGGTGTGGCTGATTAATGCTGGCTGGGACCTTTCCCGATTAAAATGCATCTCTTTTAATTCCATTCTTCTCTGTCACAATACCTTCGCCCTGTTAGTTGTTACTGTTGTTAGTTGACCGATTGTGTCGTCTGCTTTATAAATTGTCATCTTTTGGACTCGTCCTAAATTCTTTTGGTTCTATATAGATTGCTTTAAGGAGAGGTTACTCCATAATCCTATAGATAAGAAAAAAAAATCATTTAATGTTTCCTAAAAAACAATTATAATGGAGTTCAGTCTCCCCATTCCCCAAATTTTCTTCCGAGGGGGTTCTCTTCGTTTTCCAGCGCAAAAAATCCAAAAAACCAATCTCCCCTATTCTTTTGTTCCAACTTCAGTCTGTGTGTGTATGCGTGTGAGTGAGATGCTTTGTACAAAGCAACAAAGAGGTATTGAAGTCTGAGGAGAAGGGTTTCTGTATCATAATGGGTTCTTGCTTTTCAATAAATAATAAACCAGATTCTGCCATGAAATTCCGACTGAGGGAACTTCACATGGTGTTGAAGAGCTTGGGGGAGAAATGCTTTGTTGACGATTGCTCCAAGATGATCAGCTTTGTCGATGCTGATGGCGACGGCAATGTTAATTTCGAAGAGTTCAAGAAGATGATGACTAAAGGCAGAGCTTTCCCTCTTCAGACTTGAATCCTGATTCCTGACTTGTGCGTGCTACACTGCAACTTCAACAATAGACGAATAATGTAGCCAAGTGGATTAAGGATCCACCATATGCGGGGTCAATTCCTATCGTTTGTCGTTTTCATTTGAATATAGATGATTTTCAGGTGGTAAGGTTTCTGTTTCTATGACTGATTTATTCCTTTCACAAATCGCAAGTGTAGAAGAAAACTAAGACAACTCAACTTAGAAGAAGGAGTTTAGATTTAGAATTAGAATTAGGGTTTCATCGTCATTAGTGGTTAGGGCTTGGGTGAGAGTGAAAAGGAAAGAGTGAGAGAAAATATAAGTTTGATTTGAAGGTCAAATTAATAAATCAGCATAATTTTTTAGTTTTTCAATTTATAATATGAGGGATAAAACTGCATTTCAACAATTTAAGTAATTTCTGTCAGTTAAGTGGACCTAGGTGATGTTTTTACAATCTTGTGGGTGTAGATGATGTTAGCAATCTTTGATGGGGTGTAGATGAAATTTTTTCAAATAAATAAATAAGAGTATGGAGGATTGAATAGCTTGTATCCATTGAACATCTGGTGTGACATAGATAAGGAATAAAATAGGAGTTAATATCATTCCAAAAGTCATTACAAAGTAATTAATGATTTAACTTTTTCTTTCTTGGAAGCTCTTAAATATTTCAGAACTGTCCTAAGGCACTGTTTTGCGGATAAAAATCCTCTCCTGTCAACCAGTCGCGCCAGCCATGCCTTTGCCCTGCGCCCATACCGATGTACCGAGTGAAAGCCAGCCGTGCAATCATGGCGGGTGCCTCTCCAATGATAGGAGACGATTTGGCTCCCTGTTTTGCTGCCTTGAGTAATGTAAAAAGTTGTACACCTTCCAAAAGTCCTCTAAGTCCAAACTCCGACTTGGTTGGGGTGCCTCTGATTGCATTTAACTCATCTTATTTCCCTTTTATGTAGACCTTTTTCTTCCATTTTCTGGCTTTATTTGTCAGTTAGATGTTTTGGAATGGCATTATGCACAAAAGGAACTTATGAATGATGGCTTATATTGCAGACCCCAATTAACAATTGCGACCGCAATGATTTTATGCCACCGGTTTTATATGCACCAGTCTCATGCAAAGAATGAATGGCAGGTTCATGTTACACATCTTATGCTCTTTGTACAGTAATTTTGTTGTTTAATGCTTAGGAATCTTCCCTCCCTCCCCCCTTTTCATTTACTGCTTTATTGGTGAAATGAGTTATAACAAGCTATGTCTTAGATAAGGTGCTTGCATTTGCTTCAGCGATGGAAATACACATCAAACACAGTGCACAGTGGAAACTGTTATAATGCATCCTTTAAGATAAATTTAAAAAACATATTGAAAAGTTGCTTCCAGATAAAATGGAAAGTACTTCTTTATATACAGTACATAAAATCCCTAAAATCTATTCTTGTCTCCTTATGGCATTGGCATTCTGGTTGCCTAAGAATGCAAAACAATTATGACCCCAAAGAGAAATCCTGAAATGCACTTTTGAGGTTATTAGATAATGAGTTTTTAGGATATGATTTTTTTACTTAAGGGATCAAGGTAATTCTTTAACTAAATTTCCTAGAAAACATGGGCAGATAGAGATTTCAGGAAGTGGTTTGGTTGAAGAAAATCAGAACCAAGGCATTGGAGATTCTCCAAACGCCCAAGGCGCTTGGATGCCTAGGCGACGCCTTGACAACCCTGGATTGTAATTTTTTTAGCATTTCCTTTTACCCTGTATTACTACTTATGCCCTACCAATAAAAACACAATTTCTCTTGTTGATTGCGGCAGGGTCGGGGGGAAGAAGAAGTGAGGGTTATTACTGTTTCCTTCAAGTCCACTCTTCCTTTTTTATTTATCTGACGACCTTTTTTGTACCCCCTCGTTCAAGACAATTGCTTCAGTATGCATGTTTCTTGCAAGCAAGGTTGAAGAAACACCTCGGTTGCTGAGGGACATTATTGTTGTGGCTTATGAGATAATCTACCAGGGAGATCCTGCTGCTGCACAAAGAATAAAACAGAAGGTGTGGCTGATATGTTCTTCTATGTGTTTGGATGTGTGTCCAGTGTAGTTTAAACTGTCTTATGCTCCCTATTTCGTACAGGAAGATTATGAGAAGCAGAAAGAACTGATTTTAATTGGGGAGAGACTTCTACTTGCAACTGTTGCATTTGATCTCAATATCCAACATCCGTACAAGCCACTTGTCTCAGCTGTAAAGAGATTAAAGGTTTCCCATAATGACCTCGTAAAAGTGGCATGGAATTTTATTAATGATTGGTATTTTTCCCCCCTTTTGTTTATTGACTATCTTTCTATTTATTATCATCAATCTTTGAACATGTGAAAGCTGATTGGGACTGGACATATAGGTTGTGGACAACTTTGTGCTTGCAATACAAACCGCATTACATAGCTGCTGGCTCTTTGTTCCTTGCTGCGAAATTTCAAAAAGTGAAGTTGCCTGCGGAAAGAGGAAAAGCTTGGTGGTTTGAATTTGAAGTTTCACCACATCAGTTAGAAGGTATAGTCTATACAGTCCTTCCTTTGATTTATTTACTTTTTTTTCTTTTTCTTTTTAAAGCAGCTTTCTTCTTAGGGTAAGTCTAAATGTAACAAGGGGTTGTTACATTTAGCCTTGTAACAACCCAATGAGTGTGCATTAAAGGGAATCATCATGGTAACCCAACATACAAGGGGGGTAGTTTTGGTATTTCATTTGGTGACTGATGCAAATCTGACGGTGACAGCTTGTTACAAGTAGAATTTCCCTTCTTCCTATTCTGTGATCATGATACTGAAGTTAAACTTCTTAGTAGGTAGGACAAGGAATTGAATATGTGGTGGACTGTAAGTCCAAGTGAGATTTAATGGAGCCATAGTGGTACATGTAATTTTCTGAAGCAATTGCTGGCATGGACACACAGATCTTTGGTACAAATGTCAATCTTATTGGATGATGCCTCCATCTGATTTTTTGTATTGTTTTCGGATGATGGGAGGGAAGAACCAAGATACAAGACTAGAAGGTTAGATAATGAAAATGCCTAGGAATGAACTCTACTAGATGGCATAATTCAAATATTGGGTCCACCCTTCATTTACTAAAACACCAGTTGGTCTACGGTTATGTTTCACTATCTAGGTATCTTTTTAATCCTGTATTTTCATGAGTGCCTTCAATGAAGAGAACAGTCTGGCCACTCGGACCTATTAGGACTATTATAGCCCATTGGACTATAGATATCTGTAGGTGGTGATGCATGAATTGAATTTGGAATTTCTCCTTTCTAAAGTCTTGAAGAACTTCACCCCTTTCCAAGCCTTGGAAAGCTTCGCCCCTTTCCAAGACATGAAGAGCTTGACAACAAGCCTAGGAGAGCTTGTATCATGCTGGTTGAGCACATCCCCCCGTCTTCTGTCGTTCCTGGAAGAGTTCAGCAGTCAGTTCATGCTGTCCGAACTTTGTCATCTAAACACTTATGGAAATAATGTATTAAGTAACTGGCGTGGAGATGTAGTTTGTAGGATATTCAATCTATTAATTTAGAGCTTTGAATGTCACAGATCAAAGAAAGCTATTGGTTGTTGAGTGTGGGTATTGAGGAGGTGATGAGCGTAGGATATCCAAAAAACCAGAATCACAGTGATTGATAAAGACCAGATTCAAAACAGTATACTAGGAATCTGATAGGATCGGAAGGGTAATGGCGGAAATGCAGGCTTCGAGGGCTGCTCCTCCTAGAATGATAGAGAGAGAAGAGATTGGGATAATCTTTTTCTTACCTTCGTTCCATATCCGTCTGTTCTTATATAACCAGCTGCTACAGTGTCTCCCATCATTCCCTAACAAATATCTCTAACAAACTTTAACAGAATACGGTTACACATCACTCTTATGTGGTCCCCATCAGATTACACAAAATCACGCAGCATGCTCGACCTTGTCCTTACTCGACTCCCTCTTCTAATAGCCATGTTACCATCCCCGTCTGATCCCACGTTGTCTTCATTCTCCAGCTGTCCTCTCTGATTCCTATCATTGCCATCGCCATCGAAAGGAACCTTATCCTCAAGGTTCAACTGAGGATATTGTTGGCGTAAATTAGATACATCGACCCATGAAGCATTTTCAGGAGAGAAGCCTTCCCATTGAACCAGAGCTTGAGACACCCAACGTCCTTGTTTACGCAGGTGACAGTAGTTGACAACGGCCAAAGGGATGGGGGCAGTAGGTATCATCCACAGGCAGTAAGGCCATTGGAGCAGGGTTGCGAGACGGGTCACTGACGCACTGTTTCAGCTGAGACGTGAAATACTGGGTGTATTAGTGTGGTTGCAGTAAGTCCAATTTGTAAGCCACGGAACCCACACGTTGGAGAACTTTGAATGGGCCAAAAAATCTTCTTCTTAGTTTGGGGTGATTCTGATGAGCCACGGAGTGTTGACGGTAGGGTTGTAACTTGACGAACACCCATTCACCCACGCTGAATTGCACTGAATTGCTTGTCCGATCTGTGCTTGTCAGCCTGCATTTTCATGCGACTTTGTGCCCGTAGTAGGTTAGCTCGAAGCAAACGAAGTAAGCCATCCCTCGTGGTCAACTCGTGATCGACCGCGTCAGTGGAGGAGGAACCAGGGATGTAATGACTCAAGGTAGGAGGTGGTCGCCCATACAAAGCCTGGAAAGGAGACATACTGGCAGCAGAATGGTGAGCAGATATTCAACCCAGGGTAAATATCGCGCCCACTGCTGAGGTTTATCAAAGACAAAGTTTCATAAGTACATCTCAAGACCGCGGTTAAGCACCTCCGATTGGTCGTCCGACTGTGGGTGGTAGGCACTGCTCATGGACAGTGTTGTGCCTTGGAGAAGAAATAAATCACTCCAAAACTTGCTAAGAAAAGGGGGGTCACAGTCGCTTACGATGGAATGTGGTAACCCATGCAACCGAACTATGGAGTTCATAAAAACTTCGGCCACCTTGTAACTAGTGTTCCTTGCAGCCAGCGGACAGAAATGGGTGTATTTAGAAAACCTATCCACTACCACCAAAATGGCCAATTTAGCAGCTGAGACAGGCAGGCCGGTGATAAAATCCATTGCAATGTCCTCCTAGACTTGCGATGGAATCGGTAAGGGTTAGAGTAGTCCTGCAGGGGAGGTTTGTTGGATTTCATCTGTTGACATACTTGGCATTGCCCAACAAACTGCTTTACATGGCCCCTCATTCCTTTCCAGTAGACATTGGAAGCAAGCCGTGCATAAGTGCGCCGCACCCCAGCCTGACCATCCACTGGGGACGTATGGTACTCATGTAGTAGATTAGCGCAGAGGGTGGAGTCAGCAGAAAGAACTAACCGATTATGGAAGTATAGCAAACCGTCCTTGAAGGAAAAGGGTGCCAACGTTGATGGTTCAATTAGTAACCGATCACGAATGCTGCGTAGTTCTGGAAATGCTTCCACCTCAAACTGTAACTAATCCAGGAAGTCATAAACAGGGCCAGTGAGTGCCAAATGAGATTCCATCGAAACAGGAGCACGCGGTAAGGCATCAGCCACAATGTTTTCACGACTCGACTTGTAATGTATTTCAGATGTGAAGCCCAATAGTTTGGAAAGCCATTGGTGCTGTTCAGGAGTCTGCACAGTTTGTTCAGTCAGCTCCTTTAGGCTTATTTGGTTTGTTTGAATATAGAACTTATGCCCCAACAAATATTGTTGCCATTGACAGACTGCCTCTGTAATGGCATACATTTCACGGACAGATGCCGATGATGCTTGCATCCGTGCTGATAACTTCTTGCTGTAAAAGGCAATGGGATGGCCTGCTTGAGTGAGCACAGCCCCTATGCCGATTCCTGAGGCGTCTGACTCAACTATGAATGACTGTGAAAAATCCGGCAGGTGTAGCACGGATGCTGTGGTCATGGCTATCTGTAATTGTTCGAAGGGGGTTTGAGCTGCAGCCGTCCATTCAAAAGCCCCTTTTGCAGGAGATCAGTAAGTGGGGCGGTGATATGTGCATATCGCGCGATGAATCTCCGGTAGTATCCCTTGAGACCCAAGAATCCTCTAAGACTTTTGACATTGCGTGGGACTGACCACTGAAGCATAGCCGTAATCTTAGACTTGTCCATGGAAACACCCTGTGCTGAAACAGTATGCCCAAGGTATTCGATCGTGCGTCGGCTGAAGGAACATTTAGAGCGTTTTGCATACAAGTGGTGCTCCAGCATTGTTTGCAGAATCTGTTTAAGATGAAGAATATGCTGGTCCTAGGAGGGGCTATAGACCAACAAGTCGTAAAAAAAAACTAATAAAAAACAACACAGATAAGGCCAAAATACCTCATTCATCGTCGACTGAAATGTCGAGGGGGCGTTTGTCAAGCCGAATGGCATTACAAGGAACTCGAAATGGCCTTCGTGAGTGCGGAATGCTGTCTTTGGGATATCCTTGCTCCGAACATGAAGCTGATGGTACTCGGAGCGGAGATCCAATTTGGAGAAATACTTGGCACCGTATAATTTGTCCAAAAGTTCATCAACCATCGGGATCGGAAAACGATCCTTTATAGTGACTGCATATAAGGCCCGGTAGTCGACACAGAAGCACCACGTCCCGTCTTTTTTTTTTTTTTTTTTTACAAGTAAAACTGGTGAGGAGTACGGGCTATTACTCACCCGAATAATGCCTTCTCGTAACATTTCAGTGACCATTCGCTCCATCTCGGTTTTCTGAAAGTGCGGGTAATGGTAGGGCCGCACGTTAATGGGCTGCGATCCGGTCTGTAAATGAATAGAGTGGTCCTGGGCCCGCTGGGGAGGTAAGCCCGATGGTTCGAAGAATACCGCTTCGAAGGATTTGAGAAGGTCATCTAATTTCGTGCTCCCAGGTGGTAATGACGTGTCGCTGTCGTCAGATGAGCATGTCTGTAAGTCCAAGAAAAATAGGGCTGCCACGGATCCTACTCTAGTCATTCGATGCAACGTATGCGAGCTTAGCTGGGAAGGACTGCATCACCAACCAAACACACCCTTTATCCCCTTCATCGAATTCCAGCGTTAATTTGTTGTAATCGAAAATGGGAAGGCCCAACTGGGATAGCCATTTTACCCCCATTCCCCAATACTACATCAGCTCCAAATAGAGGTAAGACTATTGCATCAATGCAAGCAACATAACCTGGAAAAGTAATTGGTAACGCTCGAACGATACCTTCACTATGTAAGGTGGTTCCATTGCCTACCAGAACCTTCATTTGGGTAGTGGATTCAATTGGTAACTTCAAAAACTGAGCGATGCGGCTCTGTATGAAATTGTGGGTACTCCCACTATTCACCAGGGCTTGTACCGGCTATCCATGGACAAGAGCAGTAAATCGCAGCGTAGTAGAGGAGTGTTTGGCCGGCAAGTGCATTGTAGGACATCTCTGTGGTAGGAGCGGCTTGTTCTGGACTGTCCACAGTAGGTACTGGCTCTTCCACCGTCATGCCTATACCATCTCCCGTATCATCATCAGAGGCATATTCCAACATGAACAGTTGTTGGGACTTACAGCGGTGTCCGGGAGCGAACTTTTCATCACAATTGTAGCAAAGTCCTTTATCTCTGCTTAGTTGCATCTCGGTTGGGGACAATCTCTTGATAGGAATACGGTTTGGGGCTGGGGGTGGCAATAAAGCTGGGACGTTTTGAATGGATGGTGCCAGTAACAAGGGTGGTCGGGAGTTTGAAGTCCGTGACCAAGCTCGGCAACCTTCCGCTATTTTAGACTCCTGTAACTGAGCTAAACCCACTGCTTGTGCCATAGAGTTCGAACAAAACGCCATCACCTCCGACCAAATAGCAGGTTGCAACCCTGAGATGAAGTAACTCATAAGAAATGCTGGGAGCGCACCTGTCTTGCGGTTCGCCAGGGCTTCGAACTGTGGCTGATAGGCCGCCACTGTATATGTCTGAGAGAGTTTTGCCAATGCTCCATGTGGATCAGATGAACCAAACCTTACCTCCAAGGCTCTGGTAAACCCCTGCCAAGAAGAGAACTGGGCCGTCCGGTACATCCATTGAAACCACTAGAGAGCTGGACCGTCCATGTGGAATGAAGAAACTAAAAGCCGTTGGCCGTCGGGGGTGCCTTGGTAGTCGAAGAAATGTTTGGCCTTAAAAATCCACCCCACTGGATCAGTTCCTTCGAACCTGGGGAAATCCGAACTGATGGTGCGGGTCTGGATGGGAGTCTGGGTATGATTGGCTGGAAATGGTTGTTCCTGGTCACTGGAAGGAGTTTGCAGATGCAGTTCAGTAGATTCACCGTGCTGGAGTGCGATTGATCGTGGGAGATGGTAGACTGTTGCAGTGGTGGTGTCTGTGGTATCTCTGCATGCGTGGGGCCTGCTCCAAACGTCCTTCTATGGAAGTCATTTTAAGAACCAACTCAGATGTAATCTGGCGCTGTTCCGCCATGGATGTTTGCAGAGAGTTGAGGCTTTCGCCATGGGCTGCGATGGTCTCAGCCAGTTGCTTGACAGATTCATCGAGATGCTGAAGACCAGTGTTTTCCGCCATTTCACCTCTCAATGAAAGCACCAAGATGATAGGATCGGAAGGGTAATGGCGGAAATGCTGGCTTCGAGGGCCGCTCCTCCTAGAATGATAGAGAGAGAAGAGATTGGGATAATGTTTTTTCTTTCCTTCATTCCATATCCATCTGTTCTTATATAACCAGCTGTTACAGTGTCTCCCATCATTCCCTAACAAATATCTCTAACAAACTTTAACAGAATACAGTTACACATCACTCTCATGTGGTCCCCATCAGATTACACAAAATCACGCAGCATGCTCGACCTTGTCCTTACTCGACTCCCTCTTCTAATAGCCACATTTCCATCCCCGTCAGATCCCATGTTGTCTTCATTCTCCAGCTGTCCTCTCTGGTTCCTATCAGAATCTAACCCACAGATGCAAACCAGATTTAGGGATATGGTATAGAATATTATTATGAAGAAAATATCGAAATTTGGAAGCAATTTGATGCAGCTATGACTGGTCCACGATTGAGCTGGTCCTTTTTCTTTTTCTATGGTAATAATACTGGGTTGGGTTTGTTTTAATTCCCTATTTGTATTGGTATGCGTGCCGACCCCTCCAATCTTGGGTTGGAAGGACTGTTCGGCTGAAGAGGATCCGGGTCGGTAAAGGGATTGGGATATAGTTTAGTTTGTAATTTTTTTTAGTATTATTTTTCTCCTTTAAGATTGGCCGTAGGTAGAGTCCGGGTCCTTTTGTTATTTAATTGTTATTGTTTATTTGTTTCCTAAAATCTAGGATAGAATTCTATTGATATTATCATATTAGATAGTTCTCTAATTGTGGACAGCTTGTTAGTGTTTATTTACATTAGGTGTTTATTTTCGATCAGAGTTTTAATTGCTTTTTATAAGGAATCTAGCTGTCCAAGGGAATTTCGATGGGAGTCTCTCTCCTTGTTGACATCACCTTCTAGGAGTCTTTTCCTAAGTCGACGTTACCTTTTTAGTAGTCTTTTATTTCAATGAAAGTCTTCTTTATCTTGGTCGACATTACCTTCGGGCATTCCTTTTTATTTATTTGTTTTAGGAGTCTTTCTCCTTGGCCGACATTGTTCTGTTGAAGTCTTTTTATTTCTTTTATAAATGTAATGTTAAAGGCCACAAAGCCAAGATAGAATTGGTTAATGAAATGTGATTGGCTGTTGCCATGTTTGGTTCTCTGTGGTGATTTTGTAGGAACCCTTTGGTGGTGAATCCAAAGTAGGATTTTAGGTGGTGATTCCTAAAATTCATATCCTTCTTCATCCTTATTGCCTCCATTAATGGCTGTCATTCACCTTCGTCATCATTTTAGATCAACTTCGAGTTCTGGTATGTTTGTTTACTAAAGTTTTAAATCATTACCATCCAATCTGATCCTCCATCCACTGGTCAGATTTAGAGATCTGAGTTTCTATCGAAAATTCACTTGCCATCATTCCATCTTTCCTTCTTCATAGGATTATTCATAATCACCAATCCAGCAGTTGGATTGTTTTGATTTTCAGATACAGTATTCACAACTACATTACCATCTTGTGTTTATTTTCTGGTTTCTATCCAACCATTTGATCATGAGATATTATCAGTTTTATATTATGGTCCTTTCCATATTACGGTGGGTCTGGCTTTTCAAAAGTCCCTACCCCATCACAATCCTACGGTCGGATTCTGAGATAAGGTCGAGTTCTTGCACTGCTAGGAACATGGAAGATAAGCGGGTATGTAGTAAGCAACTAGGATAGGTATGTGAAATTTAAAGTTGGAAGGATTCCAATGGTTGCATAAGGAACTAAGAGACAATCCTTGATGAGATAGGAGTGTTTAGTTCCGGTTGACCGCAACAAAACAGAATAGAAAAACCAGGTTCAGAATATGGAAAACAGATCAACAATTAATTGAAAGCAGCATATTAGATCCAGGGTTTAATAGCAATCGAAATCAGATCTAAGCCAGTAAACCCAAGACAGATTAAATTAGAAACAGTAACCTGATTTCAGCAACAATCAATCAGTAAAATCCCAAACCTAAGAGCAAATAGGTTGAAGTGGAAACAGAAAAACAGATCTATGATGAACTCAATGAATCATGGATGGAATTGAAAGCAGATCTGAAAATAAACTGAAAATAAATAAATAAACTTATTTAATGGAGGATAAGAGAGGAAAAAGAAGCATGTGAACCTGGATTTTCCACCTCGGAACTGTGTTGATATCTCACCAACATACCTTGATTTCCCACCAAGGGTTGCTAATCTTAC
The DNA here is from genome assembly GCA_028583415.1 of Protea cynaroides. Taxonomy (NCBI): domain Eukaryota; kingdom Viridiplantae; phylum Streptophyta; class Magnoliopsida; order Proteales; family Proteaceae; genus Protea; species Protea cynaroides. The sequence goes on along the minus strand of CM053272.1, from coordinate 35,678,091 downwards.
AACAGTTCTGAGTCTCACAAGAAGCAAACAAAGGCAGCAGTCATATCTATTTCATCAAATTTGTATCCAAGGTTGTAGCCCCTTACAAACTTATGTAGAAAACTTAAATAAGAATCAAACTAGTCTTGAAACTCCTCCAAACAAAAACTAACATTGGAGGTAGCCTATTTCTACTAAACTCAACCTAAAATAAAGGAAAGTAGCTTAAAACAAGGTTGGACTCGTAGAGAATTCCAGCCAACTAAAACACTTAATAACAATTAAAATAAAGAACTAAGACTCTAATTAGACCCAACAACTAGTAATAAATAAAAATTCATTGGACCGAAGGCCCAACATGCATCAGACCCAACCCAAGGCTATTTCCACTAAAAGAGGCCCAATTCTATGTCTTATCTGTATCAGGAGATGAAAGGGATAAAAATCCATTGGAGGGTTAAGAGGGAATGTTTACTTGAGGGATACAGATGGCTAGTTCAGCAGGGTAAAGAGGTAATGTTTTCAGGAGTATTGATGCATCGACAATTATCCCTAAATATTTGGAGTGTCATGTAAATGTCAACACACGGATATACCCTTGAAGTTTCAAATATGCTGGAGCTGTCTGTTTATAGTTGGTTATTCAAGAAGCTAGAAAGAAGAGGGAAATTTAGGAAAGAAAAGAGTTGCAGAGCCAACTTGGAGGGTAGGAGACCTCCTTAGGAAAGACAAGAAGACTTCATTACTTTTCATATCTCTCTAATACATTTGTTGGTCCTACTTATACTACTTCTATCTCAACCACATTCTATTACAGTCGTTACAGTAGTTACATTCAGTTATATCAGTTCAGGTCTACTATGGTTTCTATTTCCTCTCCTAACACTGTCCCTAAATTTCTTTATGTGTGTGAATTCTATCTGAATTATGATACTTTCATTGGTTGAATGGGCCATAGAAAATTCTTATTTTTAAGTAATATTTTTAAATTTTAAGAAGACAGAATAAAAAAAATGTGCGTAGTTAAAAAAAATATTTTGGTTATTTTAGTGAGAAGAATTGTATTTCATTTTATTGATTAATGGTTTATAAATAAGTACTTGGAGTTGAAAAAAACTGGTTAGATTAATGTTTTGTCATTTCTTTCTTTGTACTTGGGCTATTCCCTCCACAGAACTTGGCCAAATGATGCTATTTCTCTGCTCCCCAAGTTCTTTTGTCCTCATGCTTCTTTATTCCTCTTCTATGAGACCTAACTGATAATATAATTGGATTGGTGGTCTAAGTTTTTGTTGGGAAGCCTTGCGTGACAACCACAAATAACTGTTGGCTACAGTTGCTTGGTCAGGACTCAGGAGTTATGTGGATATCTTAACCTTGCACGTTAATACAGCTAAATGGTTAACTGTTGTGTTGAATCAGAGTTCTGAAATCAGTGATCCAAATTCTTGATAGTATATCTGCTCCCATGTTTATGAATGGTGGCATTTAGTGGATGGACTTTATTACTTGATTCTTTGGTTGGAAATAAGCTCATCCCTGTTAATTTACACTATGATTTCAGTTCAGTTACTCTACATTCCTTTCAGGGGGATTTTTTTTTTATTTTAAATGTGAACATTTAATTTTTTTTAGTATTAATTTGAACATTTTAATCGATCCTGCAGTTTCTTGCTGTTGACATTGGTGTACTTTCATTTTGCTTTTGTCTCAAATTCGTCCAGAGGTTATCCAGCAAATGCTTCGGTTGTTGGAGCAGAAAAGAAGACCTGTAATACCTTCTGTGCTTCAGAAGACAACTGATGCTGCAGTTGTTGAAAAGGCGGTTTCCTGCAGTTCACAATCCTGTGTTTTAAGTGCATCTGTTGGAGGTTCTGTTTCAAGCCAAGGTTCTGATGGAGAGGTTGGTGGAGGTTACATGTCCATGAGTATGAAAGATGCTGATTGTTCTGTTTCTGGAAAAGGAGAGCAGTCACAATGTCGGACAAGTGACTGTGGAAGCATGAACAGTATTGTTGAAGATGGCAATACATCTGACGAGGGTGAGGTTAAGGCAAGGGCATTGGAATCAGATCAGATATCAAGTTGTAAGATGGTGTCTGTTAATGTTGGCCTCAGTGATTTAGACAAAATTCGCATTAGAGAGGCATTAAAGAGGAAGAGATGTGATAGAGCTACAAAAATGGTTGAGGTAACCATGGATGATGATGCCTTGATAGAGAGAGAACTAGAAAAGGGTGTAGAGCTGGTCTCCGCATCTGCAGAAAAAAGACAGAAGTTTGTATCATGAAGGTTTGTCTCATATTAATTATTGAAGAGCCTCTTTACCTGTCCAAAAAGAAAAGGGGGAAAATTGGTTATTGATATCATCAACACTTCGAGACTTCTAATATAGAACTCCTCATGTGTCAATAGATGAGGAGCCTCTTGGTTACAACTCATCTACGCAAAATTGTGATAGGTATTACGCTTTACAATTCAATCAATCATGCTATCACATAACTTACTGACTACTCATACGCCATACAATCATCTCATCATGGGCCTATCTCATATATCCAAAACCACACAAACATCAATACGTGTTATACGCAGAGTCAAGCATGTAAGGGGGATTGGACCTTGGATGTCTCCATGTACTCTTGGGCCATTGTTTATCTGGGATATTAGATGTCTTCATATATTTTTGGTTTATCTCCACATAACCACCTAAGTTTTTTATTAGATCCCAAGTGATTTCTGGGTTTTCTCCTGCTATTTCTACAAAGCTCGTATAAGTCGAGGAAAAGGAAGAACATGCTCGGCATGTACTTCTATCTCTATCTTTCTTTATTGAAATCTGGACCCCCTCTCTTTCCTCTCTGCCCTCCAAGTGATCGATTTTTGGTTCTTGTACTACCAGAAAAAGTTTTTCTGTTAATGCATAAGATTCTAATATGCTCTACTAGCTTGTAAATCCTCCCCCTAGTTAGATATTATCTTCTGTCTCTATCTCTTTTTCTTAAAACTTGGATCTCCTCTCTTTCCTTTCTCTGTCTTTCAAGTGATTGACTATCGGTTCTTCTTGTATTTCCTGTTTTCTGTTAATACATAAGATTCTAGTATGCCCTGTTAGCTTGTAAATCCTCCCAGAGAAAGGGGTGATATGTACGCTCGAGTTCTGTATATCTGGTTCCTCTCTCATGGTTAGTGGACATGCATATGAGACTAAACGATGCATGTGCATGAATGAGGAACATAAACGATAACAAGTGGCAATGGATTTTAGATCCCTCAAACTTTGTCGTGCATCTCAGAGGTCCACATTGGGAGGGTGACATACATATTACTTTCTACAAGGAAAACTGTAGATTCTTCGGAATAATAAGGAAATATATTTTACGGTTTTGTGGGTCTAGAAAGTAAAGACAACTGTGGGGCCTTAGCCCTAGTGCTGTATTTCCATTATCTGGGCTTGGGAAAGCATATATTCTCAGTCTCCATTACTTTGTCATCTTCCCAAACACCTTTAAACCATGTTCAACTTTAGACCACCTTTCAAGAATTCAAGGACTTTTTGTTGTGAAATATTACTTTTTAATTGATATCAAGTTTTACTTTTTGTTTTTTATTATAACAAACACATATAAGGAAAAATTACCACCAGTAAGAGCACTAATACTTAATTAATAATAATTTAAATTTCACAATAATTTCTACTCGAGAAGATCTTAGCACTTCTATAATGTGAGATTAATTTGGTTGGAACCTTCTCAATGACTCAATCCCTTCTCTTCTCCTACAAAGAAGAGAAGACCATGTTTTTAAAAAAAAAAAATTAAATAACTCAAAATGTGGGTTTATGTCTGGATTTTTATAATATATCTTCTTAACTATCATTTGGTTTAGTCAGTGGATTTTCAAAAGGGGGGTCTATTTTGATGGAGAAGCCAGCAATCAGCAAAGAAAGAGTGTTTGACCCTAGGGTTGACTGGCTACAACCTTCTCAAAAGGAAGGTCTATTTCTACATGATGATGGTGATGGAACCCTAAAGTTTCAATGATAGCTTGCTTATAAGGGGTCTTACGTTTTGAAAACAGTAAATTTGTTCGTAATGCAACCAGCAAGGATACCACTTTATTGTCTACGCAAGTAGGGTAGGGACAATTTTTATATGATATAACCACCCCTCCCTCTTTCCTTTTTCCTCTTTTTTTTTATTTATCTTCCTTAATCTCATATAATATTTATCCGAGGGTTGAGTAATTGAAAGTTAAGATAATTAGGACTATTTAAAATTGCAAGTAGCCAAGAACTGACAAATGGCATCTTGGAATCCCGATGTTCCTGCAATCATTGGATATTAATGTGTGGGGAGGGATTGCTACGCTGGCAGTGTGTAATGGAATAATCTTGCCCACCTAATGGGTCAGCATGGGAGAGGGTCTGAACTTGCTTCATATACAGGAGGTAGGGGAATTTGGAGAAGAAAGACAGATCACTCAAGAAAGACAGATCACATGTAGCCATCATTTTCTCATGGTGAAGAGGAATATCTTCATCCTTGGGCTTCGAGACATAGAATGGAATCTGGGTACACTAAAGAGTCTAAGGTAGTTTCGATAATTCATCTATAAAGAACATGTTGCTTGGTTTTTGTCATTTAACGTAAATGTAAACTTTCCCTAAATATTAGAATTCAAATTCCTCGCTCAGTCATCATCTCCTGTTCTTCTTCCAACCTTCCTCCTCCTTCCAACCTTCCTCCTCCTAGGTCAAAAATTAAATTAGGTTATCCTGGTTATTTTCATTAACATTCTAATTTGATGGGGACATGTACACGTGCATTATGCACAACCACAACCATCCATGGATAAAGCAAGAATAAAGAAGCATCTGTCATCATCATGCTCTACTTAAGTTAGGTGTTTGTACAAAGGAAAGTGATTTAATGATTAATTATCATTTGAACCAAGAACCGTTACCATGGTACTATGTATGAATCCTCCAATATCTATTTGGTATTTGTTAGATAATTTTTTTTGAATTGATACCAACTACATAATCATTGTAATTCATGATATATGAATGTTTTTCTTCAAGAAAATGTCGTTAGTTTGGCTAATACCCTTTTTGTTGTTGAGATTTTCAATTCAAAAGTTTGAACTTGTAAATAGGGGTACTCTCACATATATCAGGCACCTAAGGTTCTAGTCTCAAAGCAATGTGAGACTATTTTCAACACTCCCCTTCACGTATTGCCCTTTTCTGGGTGGCAATACATGTGGCATGTGGTCCCTCTTTTGGGAGACAGTACAGAGTGAACCTGAAACTTTGATACCATATTGATCCTTGGTGGATGGATAGATTTGAGTAAGAGAAATCCTTTCAAGTGTTGACTCGATATTCTTATCTATTATACTCGTATTCTCATCTCTTGATTTCTCTAGTGCTCATAGAACTTCCTCTGATCATTATTTTTTATTACTATTCATAATTTTTTTTTTCAATATAAGATTGGATAATCCACAAGAATGAGGTAAGATCCATGAGAACCATGAAAATTAATCTGTTGCAGATGATGAACTAGGAGAAGTTTTGAAGTCCTTTACCAACAGAGCTGTCCTTGGGGGTTCAGGAATCAAGATGGATCTTTTTAGGTTTCTGAATTGGCTTCTGGAAAAAGGTTCGACTTAGAAAATCCCACCTCACAATTAATTATATGTTGGATTCTGGAAGGTAGTAAGGCTTGGAATAAGTTACAGTAACCGAAAGAATTCAGATATATTTTTTTAATTCAATATAGTAAAAGAATTCTGTAGTTTCAAAAGCTAAAAGATAATTAAAAAAATAAAATAAAATAAAACAGATATGAAGCATGCCTGGATGAGTAGAAGAGAGAAAAGGTAAAGGAAAATACTAAACTTGCCCATACTCTTGGTCATTATTCGATTCTTGTTGTAAACTCACATTTCTATGTTTGCATTAGTAAGGAAAGAAAATTAAAATAAATATGAAAACAAAAAGAATACTCTATACGTGGCACCTTATAGAGACTAGCTACAGTTGTATTTCTCTTGCCTGCTTAAATTAATCCTTAACCCTACTGTCCTTCCCCTTTACTCATATTCCAGTGAGTTGCAGGGATATTTTGTAAAGTATGTCTCCTCCACTCCAAGTGGAGAGAGAAAGAGAGTACTATTCATCTAATAGTAGGGAATACTTAAAAAGGTAATTATGTTGAAGGTGGAGTGGCAAATGGATTTCGAGTTTAAGTATGTCCCTTGGGGATATTTGGACGTTAATTTTGTAAATATTTTTTAGGTTAATATATTCTTTACTAATCCTTAACACAAAAAATAAGATTATTGAGGAACAAGTAGTTTAAGGTCTCTTCTTTCTCTTTTTTTTTAGGGTTTAATTTTTTTTTTGCTTTCCAATAAGCTGGGAGCTCTAATGAAAATAATAAAGATGAAAATATCTTTTAAAACCTAAGTCCAGATCACCTGTATATATATATATATGTACTCTTCATGGTAATAGAATGAAAATAATAAAGATGAAAATATCTTTTAAAACCTAAGTTCAGATCACCTGTATATATATATATATGTACTCTTCATGGGATTCTATTACCGTCGATATGGCATGAGACCCACTAAATATGGATGGTGATGATTACGATCGATATGGTGTGGGACCCACTAAATATAAATGGTGATAGGATCTCAAGAAGAATATTAAGTGTGAATTATACAAAAGCTACCCGCAAAGGAAGAGGAAGAGTCGAAAAATAAATTTAACAGTAAAATTTGTTTCCTTGTCTAACTTGCAAAATATATAGCTAGATGTAGAAGAATGATATTAAGGAGCTGGAGGCCATGATATTAGATTCCTTCCAGTAAATTTCTGGTTAAAATCTGCGCATGCTCAATCTATCTCAAGCCAGAACCCATCATTAAGTATCCAAAGGAAAATGACTGCTCAAGTCTCCATACATTCAAAGTCATGAAACTGTGCATGTGTAGGTGGTGAGTACACGCACGCTCAAGACACTGGCCAATCTGGCCCCTCCCCTTGATAGTGGACTGAAGTAGGTACTAACTCACTGTACATACAAACATTCCTCTTAATTTCTGTATTATACATTTAAATGAGGAGACCCTATACATTAAGGGATATGGTACCTTTAGATGCCGACAGTCTACAATATCATATAAAGCCTTTCAGCGTATGGGCAAGAAAGAAAGAGAGAGGGGGTACGACTGTTATCATTCCTTTCCTCATAACTTGTTGAAAACCTTGGGATCGAAGGCAGGATTTTAATAATGGCATGGATGAACTATAATATTAATGATCTCCCTGTAATTGCAGTGAGCACCAAAACCCTCAATAAAGAGAAAAAAGAAAATCAAATGATTTGAGAGAGAGAGAGAGAGACAAAGAATGAGAGGGAGGGAGATAATGGTTTTCTATCTATAATTGCAGAGCTACAGAAAGTTTGCCTGAAAAGAAAAAGCTAGAAGGAACAGCAGAAAGGAAGAGAGGAGAGTGAGGAGAGTATCTTTGAGGTAGTTTCCAGCCTTCTTTTTCTCTCTCCTCCTTCACCCTCCCTCTACTCTAAACACTACCTCCTCCTTTTCATGATTTCTTTAAGTGGAGACATGAGAGAGTAAAGGTTTTGTGGGTGTCACCTGAACTGTTCCTCTGAATCGAGTGAGAGATTCCTAAAGAGCTATTTAAATCTTAATTTTAACTACTCATCTTGGGATTTTCAATCCTTTTAAAAATCTCCATGGAGTCTGCAAATCTAAATCTGCATCACCAGTATCAGCTCCAAGATCAGTTTGTTGGGTCTTCTTCTTTAGCAACCCCATCTTTCTATGGAGTTGGCACCCCTCGTTCTTGGAACTCAAATCTCACTTTGTAAGTTCATTAATACTCTCTCTCTCTCTCTAATTCTTTGAAAATACCTAGAAATGTCAACCTAGCATAACATTAAGATGCTTTACTTTTAAGTATTTGGGTTGCACTTGCCTTCTCTTTTAGTTTAGCAGTAGCCAGGAATTTGTGGTAGAGGAATAATCCTAGGATTCCGAATCTTTTTTTCATACTCTTTTGCTGTCTTTCCCTTCCCGTTTGACTTGATTTTTCAACGAGGTTTTATTCATTATTACTATATATTTCTTGGAATTGATCATGCAGGACTGATGGTGACTTCAATTCAAATGTCACTGGAGTTCTCTCAAACCCAAGGGACTCAAGGCAAAACAATAGCAGTCTTGAGCCTCCTCTCAATGCTTCTATGTTTCAGGAACTAGGGTTTAATTGGGCACATCACCTTCAACTGGCAAAAATCAAGGAGGAGTTATCAGATCAATCATTACCCAAATTTAGTGATCATGATCCAGTTCATAACACTTCAAATCTTGAAGAATTGCATTTGGCTTCGATGAGGTACATTAAAGATGAGCAAAAAGATTTCCATGAACTAGGTGGAAATATGTTGTTTAAAACCTTGTCATTAGGTTGCCAAAGCATTGATGAACCACAGATCTCTGGTGGAGACCTATATTCCAATGCTCAAAGTTGTGCTAGTTTTGGAGGAATATCAACATCTACTGGTGGTAACTTGAGCCAGATTTTTCCAACTAGTAGTATTTTGGACCTGAATCCGTTGCCTTCAACATTTATGAACTCACAAGCCTTGGATCTGTTGAGCTCAACAAAATTTGGTGGGAGTTTCAGCCAGATTTCTAAAGAAAGGTTCTCTTGCAGTCCAGACCATCTCCAAGAATCCAGTCATAAACCCTCAAGCAATTCCAACAAAGTGGGTAGACTTCTTCTTCATCATATATATCAACGACACGACTAGTTAGTAATGTATTTATTTTGCCTTTCAATCCCTTCCAATGATAAAAACAGTGGTTTTTGAACACTCAACATTCTTCATTGACATCATGAGAAAAATAATGGCTGCCATCATAATCATGAATCAAAACAAAGATAATTATCGTTTTAATATATTTATTGTTATGTTAGTTTTACTCCAAATGAGTAAAAGCATGTTGTGTTGTAACTCTTACTCCAAAATGACTTTGTCATGTCTAGTATCGTTCCTTTGTAGTGTTCTGAACTAATTTTGAATGAAACAAAATGCAGTAATAACTTTGAATGATTTTGATAATTTTGTAATTAATAGCTAAGTTTAATAAATTTCTTGTCCTGTAATTTTAATCTTTGGAATAACTCCTCAAGAACCATTTGCTTGCTTAGTCCAACCTCTATGAACTAAAAAGCAAGCATCCTTTTTTCCTCTCTTTTTTTTTTTCTTCCTTTTCTCTTTTTGCCACAAGTAGTATCTTTCTTCAGCTTTATGCATTATATTAGCACATTTACTTTAGAAAATCTCTCTCTCTCTCTCTCTCTCTCTCTCTCTCTCTCTCGACATTGCAATCTCTATATGGGCTTTCCTTTATCAATACAAACAACTGATCTTTACCTTTTCATTGGGCATGCAAAAGATATCATCCTTCACAAGTGGAGTTGCAGAAACAAAGAGACCCAGCAATTTTCCAGAGGCAAAGTCATCTCATGGAGCAATCAGCAAGAAGGGCCGGTTTGAATCACGCTCTTCTTTCCCACCCTTTAAGGTGCATGAAAATACAGTCAAAAGTCACTTTGTGCCCAATAGTGAAAGTGACCTAGCTACAGTCTTCCATTTTGGTATTTCTTGCATTTTGACCGGTGTGGAAATTTTGGATTGCCATAAACCAGGTTAGAAAGGAGAAACTAGGAGACAGAATCGCAGCTCTCCAGCAGTTAGTGGCACCTTTTGGGAAGGTATGTCTACAGTAACTCTTATTCATGCAAATGATATTTTACATGAAATTTTTTTTTCTACTTAATTTAATTTTTTATTTTTCAATGTATTTTTTACATTATTGCTCCATTTGTTTTCATGTAAAATAAAAAATAAATATAAAAAAAAAATTTCCTCACTCCTATTTGTTTTTAATACAAAATATACAGAAATACATTGAAAAAAAAATTTTAATTACATAAAGAAACATTTCATGTAAGATATCATTTTGACAGAAAAGTTTACAACGAAATATAAATGGATTGAAAAAGCAAGAAAATTTTCATGTAGAATGTCATTTGCGTAGAAAATTTTACAACACAGCAAACAAATCTTATACATTAAAACAAACAATGAAAAAAATACAATCTATAAGAAATTCTTTATTTTCCATCATTTTACATGAAAACATATGGAGCTTTTGGAATTTTAATGGTAGACATTATGTAGTGGAAACCAATACAATGGAGAAATCAATGTCATTTTTATATCAGATATATATATATATATATATTTATTAATTGATATTGTTTGAACATGTTCTGATTCATAATTTTATATGAGAAGAGGTAGTATGGGGCTGGCCAAATTAGCATAATATAATGTAAATCTATGTTGGGTATAAATATTTAAGTTAAATTTATGGGGAGCAAATGTAAATTAATTACTTGTATCTGGGAATGTGCATGGTGATTCCAGACTGACACAGCCTCCGTGCTTATGGAAGCTATTGGGTACATCAAATTCCTGCAAGAACAGGTCGAGGTACTTCTTTTCCTACCAAATTCCCTCGTTATTTTTCTTGGTTTTGCAATTAAAATTGTTGGTTTGAAAGAAATAAACCTCTGGAGACTAAAGATGCAAGCTCATTTCTTAAAGCTTTGTTATAATGCAGACACTAAGCGTACCCTATTTAAGGTCATCACGCAACAAGACTTGCAGAATATTGCATGGGGTAAGGCTATGAATTCATGTCTAACTTAATCTATCCCCCCTCTTTCATCATCCAAAATTTTTTAAGAGACCCAGTTTTATGCATGACTGTGTACATACATGACTATGCATATCAGTCTTTCATCCATTGGGGTGGACAGAAATGGTGACACATGGGGTGTGTCCGTACATGACCATGTATAAAAACTTTCTCCATATTTAATTGTAAGTTTTCCGACACGTAAAATTTTAAATTTCATGTGATTACAGCGGTATTGATCGATGTTACCTGTTACCAAATGAATAAATGAGGAATTCCCTAGAGGCCTAGATGGACCACAATTAATGGGGTTATATTCTTTTTTTTAAGGTTCCTATTCTTCAAATGGTCCCAAGTAGAACCAACTTAGATCAAACAATTTTTAAAGCGACAAATTTAGACGAGGTGAGGTTTTTGATGCAGTAAAAGTATATGAAATGGGAACGATTGAATGTTTGGATAACGAAGAGCATTATGATGAATATTAGAGAGTTTAAACAGAATAGCCAAAAATTGGATCCATGCAGTGTAGATGTGTTTGTATTTGATACATCAGTGTTTGTATTTGATACATCAGTGATGCCCCTCATGAATTCGAGGTCGGTTGGTTCCTCTGCGTGTATATATACACTCAAGGGATTCCATCACTGTCCATAAGTTGTGGAATGGCCAGAGAAGTCCAGTCTGAAAGGATCTGAATTTTGAATATGTTGGATGTGGTTGAAATTTTAGCTCAAACGGAGTGGGCTGACCAAGAACAAAATAAAACTTTAAAATTCGAGTAGGAAAATGAGATGTTTGAATGATGATTGAATAGAAATGGATGATTTGAGGAAAAATACCAATACATTGGAGGACATGATTGAATTCAAACATGGTCAATCTAAATCTTTTGTGAGATATTCAATTATCAGACTGTGATATCACCTTCCAACGTGGCACAACTTAAGTGGACCATCAAGGCGGACCTTTATAGATCTCTAAGAAACTTTAGCAAATAGGAAAAATGCTCGAAGAAAGTAAATTTTCATATATAAGATTAGTAGGGTTATAATTTTTTTTAAAATTAATTAATGAGCACATGTGTCATGTGTACTAACAAATTAATCACAGGGATCAAGCGAGGAGGACAGAAATGAAGAACCAAAGCGAGATCTTAGAAGCCGGGGGCTATGCTTGGTGCCACTCTCATGCACATCCTATGTGACCAATGACATTGGAGGTGTCTGGCCACCTCCCAACTTCAGCTAGGAGAGGCAATGGAGTTCAGTTCACCTATACGTACGTGTACATACTCTTCTGGGTCCCTCACCATCGATATGGTATGGGTCCATTAAATATAGATGATGATGGAATCCCATAGAAGATACACATACGTGTAGATGAACTATTCTCGAAGCAATGCACTTAAAATGAAACATGAATGTGACTTCGTTCCTTTTGTTTCAGATCCATGGCCTTCTCCTCTCTTTGACTAGCTCTGAACCTTTATTATTTTTCATTGGAAGCTTATACTTTAGCAACAATGTTTCTAGAAGCATTTAGTGGAGCAAATTTGGTCATCTTGTAAAAAATTTCCAGGATAGACCAAATTTGATCCATTAATTATCCTAATTAATTTGTAAGATTTATGTTCATTATTAATTATAATTAGAACTACATTAAACCAAACAATATTGTGCTAATTCTATTGAGATTATTAGCTTTATTTCTTTTTATTCCATAGATCCATGACGGTTTAATTAATTGCCAACTCAACTTTGATGCATCATTTATAATTTTGTTTTTGCCTGAGTGCAATAGATGGATAATAAAATTTTATTTTAGAGATTGGGAGAGTTATATTTATAGGAGAAAAACACAATATAATAAACATTTTAATTTCCTTTTTTTTTAAATTGGAGTCCTTGAAAGGGCAAATTTTCTTGAAGAAATTTTTTTTCTTTACAATCTCTAGAAGGTCTAGTGGAAAATCAAACTTCAAAAACCAACCACAAATAGGTTCATACCCATTTGGCAATACGATGGGGCATGAAGGTTAATACCTCTAGGTTCAAAAAGAAAATGGGGTGGAGTGGTTTTCTGGTTGGGAGAGGGTACAGAATAAAGGCTTGACTGGTAAAATAATAGGAATTTATGAGAAATATTAAAAAAAAAATATCATCCATCAAACTTCATTTATCAATTTTCAAAAAAAAAAATCATTTTTAATCATTTGTCTATCACTCTATGACTACAAGCTACCTACTCTTTTCTCTTCTTTCTTTTTTTTTTTTTTTTCCTTTTTTTTTTTTTTTTTCTTTTTGTGTGTGTGTTGCAAATTAACTATTCTCTATTGCTAAATGGAAAATTTGGTTAAGCATATTATAAAAAATATAAAAAATTGGTGAAGCAACCTCTTCACCAAATATTCAATTTAAAATATTGGAATTTTGATCATTTCAACTAGTTTTTTGGGAAAATATTTAGTCGTTTCAACTTATTTCAGCCAAAAACATAAACCGAAACCATTCATCTCAAATATTTATTATAAAACTCAAAATCAATAGCCATTTTCTTTATTTTCTTTAATGTTTGAATAAATAGTTTAGGATAAACCCTGTTCTTATTTCATTAATTTCTTGTAAATTTAATTATGTCTCCTATTTCAACTCACATTTAATAGTACGGTGAAAGAAATCTCTTCTAAAATCAGTACTTAAATGTATAGATAATATTTTTAAGAATGATATTTTTTAATATATTTAATCCAAAATACCAAACTGAAACAGTCACGGAAACAAAATTTACAAGTAAAGCTACTACTATTATTCAAGGAATTTTTTTTCTTTTTAGTTTTTTCCCTTATTCGTGAGTTCAGCTCAGTTTAGTTGCAAGGGGAATTGAAGGAAAGGGAAGTGAAATTTTTAAATTTAAAAAAAAAACTTTTATAGTTGTAACACAACATGATTGTATAAATTACTTAAATTTCTTAATATATTTATTAATAATACTTATAAGATATAAAATTTATTTTTATTAAAATTAATATATTCTCTAATATAATCTTTAGTAGAAAAAAAAAAGGTGCTCTTCATTACCAAAAAATAATAATAATAGGTATTCTTAATAATATAATGAGAACCGGTAATGACTTATATATATATATATATATATATATATATATATATATATATTTATTTATTTATTTATATATTTATTTTATTTTATTTTGGGAGGGGGAGGGGGGGGGGTGGGGGGGAGCTTGGGGTTTTTGAATATTATGGGTAGCTCACCGGTTATATTAATTTATCTGGTTTGATTAAAAAGTACCCTTTCAGTCAACTCCATATTACAATGAGAGCCATAACCACATACAAAATAAATTCCTTCGGATCTAGGGTGTTAAATTGGTCGGGTCAGTTTCGGTCAAGTATTTGAGCCCAAGAATGAAACTAGATTGATAAGCTTATCAATCCAGTCTTATTCTATTAGGGGTGGGGGGAAGCTTGGGGTTTTTGAATATTATGGGTAGTTCACCGGTTATATTAATTTATCTGGTTTGATTAAAAAGTACCCTTTCAGTCAACTCCATATTACAATGAGAGCCATAACCACATACAAAATAAATTCCTTCGGATCTAGGGTGTTAAATTGGTCGGGTCAGTTTCGGTCAAGTATTTGAGCCCAAGAATGAAACTAGATTGATAAGCTTATCAATCCAGTCTTATTCTATTAGGGGTGGGGGGGAGCTTGGGGTTTTTGAATATTATGGGTAGCTCACCGGTTATATTAATTTATCTGGTTTGATTAAAAAGCACCGTTTCAGTCAACTCCATATTACAATGAGAGCCATAACCACATACAAAATAAATTCCTTCGGATCTAGGGTGTTAAATTGGTCGGGTCAGTTTCGGTCAAGTATTTGAGCCCAAGAATGAAACTAGATTGATAAGCTTATCAATCCAGTCTTGTTCTATTAGGGGTCGGACCTGGAGATTTTGATCCTGTTCAATCATAATCGATCACGTTTGGTTAATCAGTTTAACTGGCACCAAGGTAGAACCAAAATTTCGAATTTTTTATGCCCAAATAGGAGTGTCAATTGGTCGGTCTTGGTTGGGTTTAATCAATTCTCATCATTTTAATACTCCACACCACGAAGGCCCGTTTAGTTAATCAGTCCCTCATTGTCGAGGCATAGTGATCCGATCTTGGTTCTCATTCCCCAAAACTGGCTTGTCAGGAGAGGGTTACCAAGAGCATATCAACTCCCACTCAACTTTGGTAAAATCGATGTGGGACTAAATTGTAACACATAGACACGTTTATATTCGATCCGATCGATCTTGGTCTATAATCGGTCTTATGCTAATCAAACTAATCAATTTGTAAACAGGCTATATTGGGCACATGCCAAAGTATAAATAAAAACACAGAGATGTTGGTTTTCAATTCAATAATTGTTCTCAAATTGTTGATTAAACCTTTTTGTATATTTGTAAAAAGCTATTATATAAGTTGTATATGTTTGGTTTTAAATCAAGATTCAGTTCGATTTAAAGGTATATTCGATTCATTCAGTCAGTTTAATCAGGTTACACTATTGCACTGTGAATGCCCATTTAATAATGATTTGGGTCAAAGCCTGACATGTTTAATCAGGCCTATCGGTCTCGGTCCATAATAGATCGAGAATGGTCAGACTATACGTCTATACGGTGCTTTTTCAATTTGGGCTATGAGTTCAACCCAAGTTTAAAGTGTTGTATGTGCCAGAATTCATGGCATACTAAAATATTAATGTGGGCCGGTGGTCCGTCTTAAGCATATCTTTTGTCAATTTAATAATTTTGAAATTTGGGTTTATGTTTTCGGACCATGTTATAGTGTAACGATGGAATGTGATGTTTTCAAAAAATCAAAAGATAGATGTAAGTCATTCAAATTTTAGTTTTTTTTTTTAATCTAAACTATTGTTCTTTGTTAGAATTCAAAAAGTGGAATCTAGTTCATAAAGTATCGGTACACATGCATGAACATATTGGGGATGCATGCCAATATAAAAAGGGGGGTATTTGATTGAATTAAATTCTGAACTTTGATATATGGTTAATCTAGATTATGTTCTCTCTGTCTAATAATCGAAATAGATATTTCACTTAACCACGTGGCAAAATAGATAACTTATAAGATAATGAAGGAAAAAAAAAAACAATTGTGATAAATAATAATTTGCCTTAAATTAATTGAGGGGAAAAACTTTATAAATAATGGGCCTTTGTGGTCTTGCAATATGGAGCTTCAGCTAGCCCGCCATGGCTTGTGTGGTCTGCTGAAGCTGCCAAATTTGTGTGGGACCTTCTCAAGATCAAAGGGTAATTTTATCTCATGACCATGTGGGCATGACCTTACTTGTGGTTGAGGGATCAAGGGCATAGACTTTATTGGATATTGGGTCCACTTGGCAGGCGTAGGATCCATTGGGTGGGTTGTGGGATCCGCTTAATTAAGTGAGGCACTTCAGTAATTTCAACATGAAGACATTTTATGTCCTCTCATTATTTGCAGCCGAAGGAACGTATCCATATCTTGTCCTCTTCGAGGTTCGAGAGGAGAGGGGGCAGTCTTGTTGGATGACCAATATTTGGAGCTCGGGTGAATTCAAATTTTTCATCCAAGCTAACAAGGAGATATCGGTTCTGATGGAGGGTTCAGATTCACCCGAACTTGGATTCAAATTCTCTCCTCCAAGAGAATCTGGAGGAGAGTATTGAGAATAATCTCACATTGCTAATGAGGTTGGAATCCTGTGATCTTATATATGGAGAGTCCCTCCACTTACTGGTTCGAACTTTTGAGTTGGAAACTTGACATGGTATCAGAGCTCCAAGTTCTCTCTCATATTAACCCTAAAAAAAAAAGGCTAAGTCACCGAAAGTGGGACGCTAGATGCACAAAAGAGGGACTATTGTCACCTAAAGAGGGACCATCATCCAAAAGAGGGGGTATATGTCACCCAAATAAGGACTATAAGTTACCCAAGAGGGATCAATCACCCAAGAAGATGGACCAGTCACCTGAAAAGTGTCATGTATTGCCACATATACTAGTACATATACATTATCTAATGGTGAAATTACATGTGAAGGAGAGTATTGGGAATAGTCTCACATTGTTAATGAGATTGGAATCCTATGATCTTATATATGGAGAGTTCCTCCACTTACTGGTTCGAATTTTTGAATTGAAAACTTGACAGAGATGTGATGCCCCCATTGGATGGGCGACCCTTAGGGCTCGGATCAATACTTAGGGCTTGAATGATCCGAGTCAACACCATGCCAATGCGTTGAGTAGACAGGGGGTGTCAGTTTTGATAGAGGGCTAGGGTGAACCCGAGCCCTAGGTGTCTTTTATCCAATGGGGACGTCACCTCCCCTCCAGATTCTCTTGGAGCAAAGGATGTGGATCCCCCGAACCCAAGTATTGGCCATTTAATGGGATCGCTGCCTCTCCTCCCAAACCTATGGGAGGAGAGGATACCCAAATGAACAAATTAATTGATTAAAAATAAAATTAAAACAAAAGGAAAATGAGAATTTTTTTTAAGAATACATATAAAAAAAAAAAAAAAAAAAAAAAAAAAAAAAAACGATTTTCTAAATGGTGGGATGGGCGTTACGTCAGCATACTATTCTCTATCTCTCTCCTCTTATACACGCATTTCCCCTCATCTATAATGTATTGAATAGGGCTCTAACAGGGCCGGATTGAGTCGGGTTTTTCAAAACCCTAATTCTAACTCTGTTTATTTAAACTTAACACTAACCCAGTCCAACCTTGTCAGGGTCAGAAAATATACAATCCTAACCTTGACTCTGGTAAGGTTGGGCCTAACCCTAACCTATCCTGATTGACCTTGACAGGGTCGAGTTGGACTGGGTTAACCCTAATTAACCTTAATTTAGGATTGAAATGATCCTGATTGGCCCATAAACATACAACACATTGTCAAATAACATATATCTATAACAATTATAACTTAAAGATATAATAAACACAAATATATATATATATATATATAGGGTCGGGCTGGGTTGGGCTCAACCCAGAGGGTCAACCCTAACCCAACCCAACTCTGTCAGAGTTGATCAATATTTAAACTCTAACCCAATCCTATCAAGGTTTGGATCGGATTCAACCCTGACAGAGTTCAGAACGAGTTTGGGCAGATTCGGATTGTCAGAGTAAAACTTGCACCTCTAGTATTGAACAATCTATTATCCCTCACACCTCTTGGTAGACATAGATAATAATGTCATTTAAATATAAAGATCCTTGACCTAAAAACATACAAATACAAATAAGTAGAAAAATTTTCTCGATTATTTTAATGTATGTTTCAGAAATTTTTAAACCATTTTACATCTTCTTCTTTCTTTTTTTTTTTCTTTTTTTTTTTTTTGTAATTTATGACACTAATGAATATTATAAAGTTTTCAGACCCCTCATCGGTGATTCGGTGAATGTTTTTCGAGATCGCTATGTGGACTATACTTTTTTATCTCACAATTTTTTTATTTTTTGATAAAAAAAAAAAAGCATGAAATGTGATACTATATATTGTTAATTTAGACATTTTTTTTTATAATTAATAAGAAAATTTATATACATATCGGTGCATATGTCCATGTCTTATTTGACACCTTGAGATGAACTTAAAATAACCATTCTCAAATACTATAAAACAAATGGGTAATGAAACACATATGATCGATCGTGCATAAAAATATTCATCTAATTTTAATTAAAATATTGAAAAAAATAATGACGTGATACATTCTCTTTCCTCACTTATTACTTTTCCAAATCAATGTTGCTCTTTCTCAAATTTTTAATAGACTATGGTTCTGTTTGGTTTCATTTTCATTTTTAATTTTTGTCTATTTATCAAAAAGTATTTTTGAAAATCATTTTATATAAAAAATAAAATATTGTTTGATAGCTACAATTAAAAACAAATCTTAAAATAAGAAATAGTTTTGGTATGATTGTGGTTAAAAATAATTTTATAAATTTAATATATCCATCTTCTTCGTTCTACTAGATTTCTTTTGTTTTATCCCTTCCATTGTTCGCTTTACTTCCTCGTCGAGTTTCCTCAATTATGGTAAGTTCTTTTTAATAATCTATCTGGATATTATTTTAGGTAGTTTTCTCCATTTATTGGTTTCTATTTTGGTGTTGTGATCGTCCACCAGACCTCTTCCTCTTGATCGGATCTGGCTAGCGACAATGAATTCTAACTTGGGAAAAGCGGGCACTCCACAGCATAGTTGTCAAGGCGTCGCCTAAGCGAAGTAAATGTTTCTTTAATTTTATATTTCATTTACTTAAAATATTATTCATAAATAAGCAAATACCCCCCTATTTGAATCCAATAAAAATAGTCTAAAATTCAAATTCCAGAAGAAAAAAAAGTCAACCCCCCTGTTCAAGAACAAAAACCATATTTTTGGGTGCGAGGGCGATTTTCAACTTTTAAATGCTAGGCTTTTTTCTAAATATAAAAATTCTATAAATCTTATTATAATAAATCATCACTAAAAACCAAGAGTGCGCCAAAATAATCTTTTGCTTTGATGCCCAAAAAATAATTTGCATTCAGACGACTTTAAACAGCATTCCCGTATTCCGAACAAGGTTTGATCGGAGTGTAACTCCTTCATTATAATTTGGATTCAAGCAATCTCGGATTTGTTGGAAAGCTGATTATGCTAGTTTTGCAACGAATTCGAGATTGCTTGAATCCGAACTATATTAAAGGAGTTACACTCCGATCAAATTCATTAAAAGTACACAAATGTTAGTCATAAATAATTGTTTACTTAACTCTAGACACAATCCCAGGTCTTAGTGTACATTAGTAAACTTGGGTCCACACCACATATTAATTAAGTTATGTCTTAAATGTTGATTATTTATGTAGAATGTTGCATATATATAAACATTAATATTTTAGAAATAAAAAAATACACTGGGAACGCCTTGATCGCCTAGGCAACGCCTAGGCGCCCAGGATGGCCCCAAACGCCTTGGATCCCCTTGTCGCCTTGACAACTATGCTCTACAGAGGGGATCGATTTCTTTCAATAACTACGAGTTCTACTTGGGTCTTGGCTCCAGTCTGTCTAACAATCACCCACGCTCCCTTAACGATCAAAAACTTCAACAACAAAGCACTCCTGATTCCATTTCCTTCTCGCCCACACAGTCAAAACCAACATCCTCTACGTGGTCTTTCGAACAAAGCTTCATGGACTCACTAGCCATCCTAGGCTTTCGCCTGCCGTTCCAGCCTTGAAAAACGTACTCTTATTGTCGGGGTTATTCTTGGGTAGAGTTGGACCTCCGCTGCCCCTTCTGGCCCCATCGGCAGTATTGGAATCACGGAAAAAGATCCCAATTTGTTTGGAGATCTTGTCGGTCAACTCTCGGTAATACCAGCAGAGTAATATTCCTTTAAAGAACGCTGCACCTGCTTTTACTATCGCAAAAACTACTGCTGCAACCGAGAATAGTAGCATAAACTGCTCAAACCCAAAGAATAGCAGCAAACCCTATTTGTTGAGATTGTCCAACAAATTTTCCCTTTTTTTTTCTTTTTTCTGATCATATATGATGGACGATGGTGTTCCTGAGATGTGTTTGGGAATTGGACACAAAAGTTGGTGAAACTTTGATTATAAAGTCATTTACATTTTTACCCTCAATTTTTTAACTTATAGTCCATGAGCAACTTGAAATTGTTCAAAAACGGCCAAAATTGATTTTTGGTAAAAAATAAAAAAGAAGTCTGGAGTCTCAACCTTTTTTTTGAATTTGTACTTCTTTTTGTTTTTTTCTTTTTTTATAAATAATACATAAAAATCATACCAAACACATAGAAAAATAGAAATATGTCAGAAAAATAAAAACAAAAATGATACCAAACACATCCATAAATGTATATATTTCAATCTTATGGTGAAAGTTATTTTATATTCATTTGATGATGTAAAATAGCATATGAATCTTCTTCCCTTTAAAATTTTATAATGAAACATTTTTTGGGTATTTGATAGATTACATTTTATCTATATGATGGTGTCATTTTAGCTTATTTCATTTCTAATTCGCATGGGCGTTGCATCCACATCATCCTTACTGCACATAGCGCTTCATGGGTCTTTTTCACCATCCATCGTTATGGGACCCATCGTGCAGGTGTGGGTATAACCCCACACTCTCGGTCAAGCTCTCCCCAACATTTCTCTAAATTCAAGTTTTGGACACCATATCATTCATGTTTTAAACCGATCATATCTAATGGGAAATAGATACATATCCGAATCTCATTAAAATAATATTAGAACCGATTGAAATCACCGATCTGATCTGGAAATGTACAGATCTAATGGGAAATAGACACATAACCAAATCTTATTAAAATAATATTAAGATTGATTGAAATGGAATATCAACCAAGTTCAAAACTGATACAAATCACCAATCCAATCGATTTGACACCGATGCTTTAAATCCACCTATTGGGGGATTGGCTCACAACTCAAACAGGAGAGAGGTTTTGTACGCAGTCGCGCTCTGCCATTGATAATAAGGAAATTATTGAGTACAAATCGTCTCCCATGTTAAAAGTTTCAATCATTAATTCAGCGATTCGAGTTAAATGAGTGCGCTTATCAATACATCGTAGGTGAATCTCCAACTTTTAAAATTAAGTGAATGTATCTATCAATACATCGATAAGTATGATCTAGATTAACTCCAATCGTTGGATCCGAGACCATTTTTTATTTTCTTTTCGAAATCATCTAGGCTAGTAAAGCAGCTGAGGTTGAAGGGTAGATTTGTGTAGAACCCGGAAAAGGGACACGTCAGTTCTCACGTATCAGAGAGGTGTAAGTTTACCAAAATCGCCCTGAGAGAAAACACTCCTTCTAGAAGAAGAAAGAGATAAACACAATCAATTATCAATTTTGTTCAAAAGTCCAAAACTGCCCAACATGCCATTGCCTTGAAAAACAAGGACTTACACGTAATTCAATTGCCAACGGAGGGATGGAGCATGGACCATAGCTAGGAAAGACAATTTTCGACTTGCCACAATTATTAATATCTTCTCCGGTTCTGTCCAGTTTTGCTTTATCGTCATCCACTTCCACTCTTCAACTCTTCAACTCTTCAACTCAGAGAGTCTATCGGCTCTCTCCCTCCCACGCCCACCCGTATTCCATCTGAACAAACAATCTGATTTCTATATTTTTTAATCTTATTTTTATGTTATCAATCACTATAAATATACATCCATTCCGTTTTTATTTTTTCATTTCAATCGCTTGGGAGCTCAACTAACCTTTTTCTTCTGCTCTAAGTTTCGTCTCCTGTAATTCAACGCTTTCCTCTGCAATTTTTTTCCTTCTGTAACTAATTTGTTTTCGATCTCGAGAGATCTGGCGCGCTGTAAGATTTATTCGGTGCGGATCGATTGTTATTAAGCAGAATTTTATTAGGTTTTGTATCATTCGTGGGACCCTAGGACGCTCTGTAAGAATTACTCAACCCGCCGGAATTCCTTTTCTCTCTAGAAGAAGTTCCGCGGAAATATCTTGAACCATTCAATTTTTTCTTCTTCCTGATATCCTTGACGAAGAGCAGCGGACTTGAAATTTACGGAGATTCACAGCTTGTGGAAGTCTTTGACATTTAAGGTATGTTCCTCTTCTTTGTTGATTGTTTTGGGAGGGGTTGAAATTGGAGACTCATTGAGATGTTAAAAGATTCTGTTGAAGTTTCTCCGGCTCCATGCTTTTCTTTGTGATACTTCAATGCTAAATGTATCATAAACACTACGAGTTCCCCGTTTTAACATCGATAGTCAATTTGTGATTCCGCGAAATTATTTCTGCTGTCTGCATAGTTGTACTACAGTTGTACTGTGGTAATTATTTCGCTGTTGATTTGCTAATAAGTTCAAAATGCTGGTGCAATATATTTTCATTTTTCAATCAACAACCATACATTGTTGCGCTGTCCGCCGCACTTCCTACTGTGTTTTCAGTTGAGAAAGTTGAACTGTAATTCAGTTCCGTTTTGCACTGTCCGCTACGCTTTCGTTGAATTCTGGAGTCCCCTTTCCGCATTCTATATTTTCATATCGACGTACTTATTCTGTTGTCCTGGTATAAAAATGAAAGGTGGCCAGATGGGAACTTTACAAGGACCAGTAGTTTGCCCTACAGTTCGTTCAAAGCAAGTTGGAGTTTTTACTCTGCCGAGAAATGGCTTCATGAAGACTAGGGCTTTAAGAAGTGGATTCTGGGGCTTTAACGGAAGATGCATATATGGGGTTAAGGTGAGAACTTTTTTCCAACAAGGCCATGTAAAGAAGTGCTGGACGGTACAGTGTAGTTTCAGTTCTTCCTCAAATGGAAATGGCAGCATGGCGGAAAATTTCAACGAGAAGGATGAAGACTATGTAAACTCCAGTGTGGTTGAAGCCGGTATGCCTATTAGTCAGCCTCTTATCTATTTTCACTTTTCATCCCTTAAGACATGCGTTGTACTACTATTTTTCTTGTTTTATACGTGCCTGTGGGTATTGACTAATATGTCAGACAACTCACCCAGGAAGTACAGTTTTTACTCACAAGCTTCCTTAATTTAGTGCAAATATTAGTTTGCGTAAACTGTTGATCTTACTGTTATCTGCAAATTTTGTATATATGCCTATTGATTTTTTGCTAATTGTTTCTGGATTCTTAATGCACCATAAACTGGTTATATTGACTCTAACCTTCATGTAGTTGAGGTAAAAAGTGGTCCAGAGGGGTTAACGATAAAAATGCGAGATGGTAGGCATTTAAGATGTGTTCATAACAATCCTCAAGGTGGTCATCTACCTGATTATGCTCCACATCCTGCTATTGTACTAAAGATAGAGGATGGAAGTGATCTTCTTCTTCCTATAATTGTCTGTACGTATATATCTTTGGATGTGGTTTGCATTTAATTGTCAGTTTATTTTCTCCTTTATGTATGACATTTCTTAATTTTTTTTGGGGGTTTAATTTTTTAATGATTGATGGTTTATGCTTTCATTGTAGTGGAGATGCCAAGCGTTTTGCTTATGGCTGCAGTTCGGAATGTCCAAATTGTATGTCTTCTTCTTTTGGCAGTCTTATGATTATCTCTGCTCTTAATAAGTTGAAACTTGTGACCATCTTGAAATTTTTTGGTAAGAAATTGATTGCTTATAATTGTACCACAGGCTAGGCCCACTGTATATCAAGTAGTGAAGGAAATGATCGAGAAGATGGGATATGCAGTATGTTTGTGCTGTTTCTCAGTTTTTCTTCATTACAGAGTAATTACCAATATGAGGTCTTCTGTCATTTTGGATTTTGATTGTGTTATTGCCATTCATCTTCAGGTAAAACTTGTTCGAGTAACCAAGAGGGTTCATGAGGCATATTTTTCTCAGTTGTACCTTACAAAGGCATGCTCCTACCTAACCTTTCTGTGTTGTTTAACGAGTTTGCAGTGTAAAAGAGAATTTAACTTGGACTAAATGCTGGTTGACAATATTTCGGATGATTTCGCAGGTTGGGGAAGAAACTGAATGTGTCAGCTTTGACCTTCGACCTTCAGATGCCATTAACATTGCAGTAAGATGCCAGGTAATTCATTTGGTACATTTAAATGCGTTCATGATCTTTCATTTTATTTTATTATTTCGTGTGCATGATGTTTATGACTGTTGAAATCCAGGAGGGCTGGCATATTTTTGTTATCGTGTAGAATACGTAGCTGCTAAGCCTCTGTAAGTGATAATAATTTAACTAGTCAAAATGGTCAGGTCGTCTAAACCCCGAGGTTAATGGAAGAGAAAATTTTTAGAGATGGGAGAAATTATATAGAAATGAGCAAGGTTAACGTTCTAAATAAAAGTTAGGTGGCCTTGCTGATTGAATGTAGTAATTGTGAAATCAAGATCTGGTTCTTTTTTAATACTCTGCAGCCAAGAGAACTTATTTCTTTCCTGGTTCTTTGTCAAAGAACCCTATTAGTTGATGGAATAGTGACGTGGATGCAATTCGTTGGTGATGAATGATTTGGGTCACCAATAGTAGAGGGAAGTATTGATGCCGTAATTCTTAGGCCAATTTTATTCTTAGGCATGCTTGGAGCCCATATCGAAATCTTACTAGTACATATAGGGACTACACATGCATGAAGAGAACCCTTTTCTGTCTAGTTTTTCTAGACTTAATTAAAACTTTGCACCTAAGGATACTGTTTAGTAGTTTAGTGGCTGTTGTATAACTTTGCAGAATCAGCCTGGGGCTCTGGGGGCCAGACGTCGGTCTTCTTTGTTTTTATATGTTTGGTTTATCTTGTGTGCATTGGGTTTAGTCTTTTTCTAAGTGGTCTTAGTAGTATTTAATTTCAAGTCAGCTTATGTTATTGTTTCTATTATGTAGGTTTAAATTATGCATGGATTATCAATTTTATCCAAGGGGAGAGTTTTTATTTATTTGTTCTTTTATTTCATCTCAAACTAGGAATTAGGGAAATCTCAGCACCATTTTGTGTGGTTAGTTTGTGCTTTTCTGCTTATTATGGAGTATGGACTGTCTAAACCTACTCTCTTACTTTCTAGGTGTTCCTCTTCTGCTACTGCTGCTACTAATTCTTTTTGTTTTACAGATTCTTGTGAACTTCCCTTTAAACCTCTTCTGTTCTTCATAAGAACTCAGAACTGCCCATTCAAATTCCTCAGGTTCTCATGGCCAATTCAAATCTAGCCTCAACACGACCCAACTGAAGCCTGCGGCTGTGTTAGAATGCCCAACCCACTGCTCTCGTAACTTTCCCAATAAATTCAAACTGGTTCTGATAATTTTCCCTGATTTCTCACCCTTGCATGTACCGTACAATTTCTTGTGTTTGGTATTCGTAGTTCTCTAAATTGTGATTTGTACTCATATTTTTCTTTTCATGTCTTATCCAGTTGCTTTGGAACTTTGCCTACTCTTGAGTTCTTACCTTGTACCTTGGAAAACTTAGTTTTTTGAAGTCCTAGTTGTTTCATGAGATCCCTCATTAAAGACAGATTAAAAGGACAATAAAAATCATGGAAAAACAGAGATTTGAATGAAGAAATATGGTGGCTGGTTGTGAACTGATGAAGATGAACAGCTCGTTCAAGAAAGTAAAAAACAGAAAAATGGATTAAAGAACCAAGGAAGAAAGGAATTTGAATCAAAATTAAGAGAGGAAGAAATAACTAAACACAACCAGATCACTCCCTTTAAAATAAAATAAAACTATACTCCTCGCAGACATTAAGGCAATAAAGAAAATAAAGCCTACCCTCACCATTAACTGGTCCTAGCATGGACCCATAATAGAGGAGTGTCTGTTAGCCTTCAAAGTGTTGAATATTGTTGTCAGGCCTTTGCAATGCGATTACATCATTTCAGGCTCATTTTTCGCTTCCTCTGCCCTGTTTCATTTGATCCACATAACGTAGATAGTTGTGGGCATGCAAATTAATTTACCCACTATGAGAAACGGATATGTTGACATTTTCATATGCGTTGATGCTATACACATAAAAATGTTAAAGTGGAGTAAAAGTTAGACACTGTATGGATGCTTCTGGATTTTTTTCCTTCATTCCGTGTTTTGGTTTTCAAGAAATGAGTACTGTCATCTTCTTTCCTAAATGAATTTTTGCATATCTGTCAGGTTTCATGCTTTAACCTTGTTCCATGCCTCCCCTCTTCTATTGCTGCCCTTCCCTTGTTTCTATTTTTGGTGTTGAATTGTGCATGCATTTAATTGTTTTTTACTGTTAGGGACTGATTTTTCAGATCTAATGCAGGTACCCATACAAGTTAACAAATACTTGGCATCCAGTGATGGAATGAGGATTGTTGAACCTGCAAAGCTGGCGGCACAGCTCCCTCTTTCAGAGGACTTCTTGTTTGCAGAACTGGATAGGTAAAGTTTAGGATGAAATAAGAACAAAATTTTGTATTCAGTGTAGAATTGCCATATAAATTTGTAAATTAGTTGTTCCAAGATCTCAAGATCCATCAAATTGTCCGTCAGAAAATCCCTTGTCAAAAACAAAAACAAAAACATCATATTGGAACGTTGAAGAGTCAAATTTTAAAATTTGGGGATTCCATGAAGTTGCACCATAACACTAGTGTGTAGTCATTAGTGTAAAACGTTTTGGCAATCATTGGTCTTCTGCCTTTTTTTTTTTTGGGGTGTTAACGTTGAAGAGTCAAATTTTAAAATTTGGGGATTCCATGAAGTTGCACCATAACACTAGTGTGTAGTCATTAGTGTAAAACGTTTTGGCAATCATTGGTCTTCTGCCTTTTTTTTTTGGGTGTGGGTGGGGGGGGGGGGGGTGGTATTCAAAGCGTTTGAAAACCATGCCTTGATTTTGTTTAGAGAGAATGGAGTCTCATGTGAGCAATATTTGCAGGCCTGATGGGCAGCCTTGTGTTGAAACCAAAGAGTTTGGTCTGGTCCGCAACATGCTAATTGCTGCTGTTGAAGAACGTTACAGAGATGCAGGTATGCTTTGTTGTCATTTTTCTGGCGTCATATTTCCATTTCATGGCCTAGTGACCCTTCTCTTGAGTACTGTTCAGGAGCGGTAGTTTGATTTGTATGGAGAAAGTAAACAAGAAGAAAAATCACCACCTAGACTCCCAACCATTCTATGGCTCGGCCCTGTGTCTGTGCAGACGTTTGGTGCACATGCAAATTGTTGTCAGCACTCAGCAGATAGGCCTGGCCTGTGGTTCCCAATCACATGATTGATTGGTCTGGTAGTTGGAATTGTTTTCATCTTGAGACCGTAGTGGTCAAATTGGGTATTCACATCGTCTCCTCCCAATGATTTTGGGAGGACATGGCAACCTATCTCGGATGACTGCCACATGACTCTCGGGTGAATCTGAGACCCACGTCTGAGCCGACAAGCCGAGCCGACAGGGGTTGTCGGCTCAGACGTGGGTCTCAGATTCACCCGAAAGCCATGTGGCAGTCATGCGAGATAGGTTGCCATGTCCTCCCAAAATCATTGGGAGGAGACGATGTGAATCCGTATTAATGTCCCCAAATATTCCTTCCTCTTGGGGTTTTGGGTGGGGGGAGGGTGAAGGAGAGTAGTCTGGTTATTCTGATGTTTTACTTGTGTACTACAGCTCAGTGGAGAGACAAGCTTACTCAACTCCGGTCCAGAAAGCGGAACTGGGCATGATAGATAGAGAATTTTCGTTCCCTACCCCATAAACATTTCAACCTTTTCCTGCAGAATCACCATTAAGTTTTTTCAGCTGAATCATTTGAACTAAGACCACCCACCCTTTGTTCTGTTGACGGTCCTAGTGGTCCCATGCAAGTATGTACATAAAAGCAATTATTCACAGCAGAGAAGATCAGCCAAGTATCAGCGGATATATTTTGTGGCCTCCATGTATTAGTAAATCTTGTGAATATATGTATAGGTACATAGAAGTTTACGTCTAATGTTAATGTTGGAACATGGACACACCTTTTGTTTTGTGCTCCTTACCCTGTCTATATCTTGCAGTAAACCGTAGAGTCTCCCTATCTCAACAAAAAGCAGACAGATTGTGAATGTTATATAGATTGATAGATGTCTTGGTCTAATATGGAATGTGCATGGTGCCATGCCTTTGGTCATTATTGTGCCTACTAGTTTCATAATCGTCAGTTATTTTATTTCTTTTCTTCAAATAGGTGGATGGGTATGGTTGTTGGTGGGATCTGTTTGGCCACCCTAGTTGGATTACGTCGGTCGACAAAGCAGATTGGGTTAATTACGCATTATGGGTGTTCATTTTATTTCTAATATTTGGTGTTTCCTGTAGTCGCCTATTTTTCTTTATCTTGGATGGTTGAGTAAAAATATATTCAAGCTACCAAGGAGATGTTATCACACCAAAAAGGGGAATAAAAATAAATAATAAAATTAGTAGGTTAAGGTTCAAGTGCATAGAATCGGGTAAGGATCAACTACTTGATGCCAATCCGGGATCAGTCTTATTCTTCCTGAATATGCTTTAAAAACCTTGTTAGGATAGGCCTTTGCTAACTGTGTCGACACAATTGTTGTACAGGATTCCTTGATTGATCTCAATCTGGATCAGCTAGGATCAATTGATCCAATCGATTCCTAACACTAGTAAAGAAAAACATTGTGTTGCCAAGCATACTCAAGGTATACAATTTACCATAAAATGGTGCTCAAAGGAAGTTTTAAAGCCTTTACCCAAAAAAAAAAAAAAAAAAAGGAAGCTTTGAAATTATATTTGAATGACAAGAAAATAGAAGGAAAAAAAAAATAAAAAGACGGTGATGAATTTATGTGTCTATCACTTTTCCTCTAATTCAAAAGGCTTTTCTGCCTTCTATACTTTACCTTTCTTGACCGCCAACCATTGCTTTAATGATTGTCGTGGAAAAAACAATGTTGCTTACCGTTGACATGAATCTCTTTTTATTCATCGCATTTGGGTAGTTGTAATCACATGTTATTTTCTCCCCAGTATATGAGAGAAAAAAAAGGATAGAGTAATCATTTGAAAAGTACAGCCAAATATGTTAAGATCAGAAAATAAAACATAATAATGTAAAGTTTGCAAAAACATCATCTATACTCATAATATTGTAAAAATTTTATCTACACCCAATCAAGGATTGTTAACATGATCTACACCCATAAGATTGTAAAAACATCACCTAGGTCTATTTAACTGACGAAAATTACTAAAATTGTTGAAATACAGTTTTACCTATCATATTATAAATTGAAAATTTTAAAAATTATATTGTTTTACTAATTTGACCTTCGATGTCATAAGGAGATTCCTTTCACCCATTTCCCCTCTCTTCTTCTTCCTCTCATTTCCCTTCTCTTCTTCTTTCTCACATTTTGATAGATAGAATTCCGGTCGTACCAAGCTTTGGGTGAACACAGTGCAAGTCACAAGAAGATCAAGGGTTGTATTACATCTTCCTCCACTCGAACCCTTGAAGCTGAGTACGAACCAGATGATGCAAAACTCAATTTTGTCACTGATGATCACAGAAACTATCCAAAATGGGGGTAATACCAAAGAATATCGCTTAAACCTAACCTGGCGGTTCTTAGAAATAGATTGAAGAAACATAATCCTCTACCCGAAGTTACCATTCCCTAAACCGGAGAATGATCGCCATTGGGGGGATTCACATCATCCATGGAGACAACGCAACATCAGCAACTCCCTTGCGACAGAGATGACATTTGCATGTTGTGCAAGGAAAAGCCTGCGGGTGATGATAAGCTCACCACTCCTTGGCATCTTAGATGTCTATCCATTCGCCCTGAAACCTTAGCTTTCGCTCTTCAATGGGAGTGTCCTGACTGTGTTCTAGCCATAGGCGATGTTTCGGCTCCTATTGTTGGAGATCCCTCGGTATCCGGCGTTTCCGAATCTTCCAATGAACTAATCGCTGCGATTCGAGCTATCAAAGTCGACCACTGACGGCACAGGAGAAAGCAAGGAAATGGCAGGAATTTATGACCAGAGGCTGTAAGTCGCCGAATCTCGATGAGTCGAAGTCGAAAAATAGGAAAACTGGAGGCTATGATGTCCTTGGCCTTCTCGATGAAAACTTGAACTGCTCGTTTTGCGTGCAGACGTCAGAAAGACCTGTTACAGTCAGCGACATTTCCTTCCCAATCTATTTGTTGAAGAACTTCGATTTCAAAAATTTACGAAATATTATTTTATTATTTGGTGGAGTTCGATTGGTTTCATTTTCCCCCAATTTTCTCTGATGATCAATAACAGAAATTTTTTGACGGAGTGCAATCTATCTTAGTGGAGCTGACCATATGTTGGAGCCATGCTAGCTCCCCCAATTTTTCCTCAAACTAGCTCCTGCCATATGAATCTGACTATGGAGAAGAGCAGAAGAGGAAAGAAGAAGAGGAAAGGAAGAAGAAGAAGAAGGGTAAAATGGTCTTTTATCTTTACTCTAAGGGCAGTATTATCCATAGAAAGTTTCATTTTAGCTGACGTCAACATTTAACAGGAATCAACTAACGGAGTGGACTTCTTTGATTACCACAGCCAAAGTTTTGGGGTGTAGATGATGTTTTTGCATTTTTGTGGGTGTAGATGATGTTATCAATCTTTGATGGGGTCTAGATGAAATTTTTTCTAAGGTAAAAGTAAAAAATTGATGAATTTATGTCCCCTCTAATTCAAAATTTTTTCTTTTCTTGAAACTATGGGTGTTAAACGGTTTATGATCTACTTATCGGTTTGATCCGGTGCGGTGCAATGTATAAGAAGGTAAAACCAAAATCGAATCGATTAACTTAACGGTCTCAAAATTGAAACTAGAATCGATTAGTAGTTGGTTTCAGTTTATCGATTTTCAAATGGTTTTTCATTAATTGGTTTTGCTTGCGGTTTATAAACGGTTTAATGTATCGGTTATTAATCAATTTTTCATAAAAAAAATTGAAAAAATTCAAATGGGAAGGAGAGAGTCAAGATTCTAGAGAGTGAGACTGTTGTTATGTCTAATCAGGTTATTATGTTTTTTCGTTTTGATTTTATGGTTTAGGCTTTTGGAAATTGGGGTTGGGATTAGGGTCTTGGAAAAATAAAATATTAAATTATTAATAAGGAATGACTAATGAGATTAGGGTTTATTGGTTTAGCTTTTAAGGATTTTAATGGTTCACATTCTATTCAGCTTAATAGGTGTCTAGTCGATGTAAATCGACGGTTTAAACTGTCTCAAACTGAACCAAATCGATTAGGAAAACGGTGTCATATTTCAAACTAGAACATAACTGATTACTAAACGGTCTCTCGATTTTGACGTAAACGGTTCAATTTAGTTTTCATAAACAGTTTCGGTGCAAATGTTGCACCCTTACTTGAAACCCAAACATAGACTAATGGCCCTAATATCAACGTCATAAAATTCTTTTCCAACGAAAGAAACAATATAAATGTCATGGGAGAGAGTTTACACAAGTGAATAAAATCTCTCCAAATCTTTGCTACTCTCCCTCCTTCGTCCAGTTCCCCCCTCCACCGCAGACTTGGATCGTCTCCAGTCTGTCCAGTTCGTCCAGTCGTGAATGGACGGACTGGAATCAAAGGACACGCCTACCAATACATTGGGGGGCATGTCTTGTGATTCCAGTCTGTCCGATCATGACTAGACGATTGGACGTACTGGGGACGATCTTTTTCCCTCCACTGCAGTCGTTGCCATGCACTGCCTCTCATTTTGATTGACGAACCTTCCTCAACGTTAAAGTAACGTAAGTGTACTGTCTCCTCCTTTGATGATCACGTCATAATTGTTTTGACGAAGTTTGGCAAACATTTTGCCACATGAGATACAAAAAATTTGCAAGGAAATAATTATGTGAGATGGATAAGAGAATTTTTCATCGGATTTTGCTCAGAATTTGGCAAGTTCACTAACGAGAAGAAAAGTTTCACTCAAATTAATAAGCATATAAAATGAAAATGCGCAAAAATTTTTTGTCAAAATTTAGTTGGAATCCAACCGGTGAACTCACTGGATTCTGATATGTTATCTAGCTAGACAATTGTTCGAATTGTTAGACATTGGTGGGAGACAATCGAATTGGATAATGCTTAAGGATGGAGGGACTAATCATATTGTAACATGAAAACTTATGGGTACAATTGAAATTCTGTCATAATTTGAGTAGTATTAATTTGATTTAGATATCCCAAACACAATCTTTAAACGGAAAATTTTCACGCATCTACCCTATTATTTGCCTTAAACTCATCCAACCCACCAACATTCACATTAATAACATGAACCTCCCCTAATTTATAAAGTAAGGTTCACACATACCCTGCTCATTATGACATGTCTATTAGTTGATGATGTGTCCTCCTTTTAAATGTATTAATGCCAAAATTACCCTTTAAAAAGCTTAAACTTACTAATATACCCTTTTGAAACTTAACAAAGTTTAAGTTCGGTTAGGGTTTAGGGCTCGATCGGAAGAAAAGACTTCTTCAACGATTTTCTTCTCTTCTCTGGCGATTTTCTTCTCCCTAGCCTACCGTTCTCATAGTTTTTCATGAAAAAAGATGGTCTGGCTATTGTCGATGACTCTCAAAAATCTGAGACGTCTGCTCCGGCTTTTAATATGGTATATTTCCAGATTTGTACCTAGGTTAGAAATAGTTTTGCTTTTCTTAGTTTTGTCTCGATCTCTCCTCCCATATTCTTTAAGTCTGTTCTTCATGGCCTATTTTTTTCGTGCAAACGAGATGAAAATCCAAATTATGAGACCAAAAGTAAGGGTGATGCAGATAGATGGCATGTCTATCTATCTATCTTCATAAACATTTGGGGTTTCCTCTTGAGGGGAGGAAGGATTAAGGTTTCTATAATGTCTTGTGGAAGGAATGTGTATTGTTGAGGGGTTTAGTGTTGAATGTGAATTTTGGCTTTGCTGTTAGGTTTTGTAATCGTCTTCCGTAATTATATATAAATTATAAAAGTGGGAAGTAGACTTGGGAGAGTTTATTCTCAATTTAGATTCTAAAATATTAGGTTAGGTGTTAGATTTTGTAATCTTTTATTTTTATATTTGGAAAGAAATGAAGATGTAGATGAATCTCAGCTCTTTTAACATATGTTTTAGATTTTAGTGTTTGTAATAGCGTAGATCATAATTGTTGGGGTAAAATAGTAATAGATTTAAATTAGACCGTGGATGAAGCATCTATAAGAGGCCTCGAAGAATGGGACACGTGGCACACATCCAAGATATGAAGCATGAGGGTAAGGAAGAGCCTTTTCTGAAGGTGCACAGGAGATGAAATTGTGTTTGACCCCTTTCTGGGCAATTGGGTCATGATTTAATAGATTGATGGAGGTAGCTAGACATTAAATGATCTATCATTAATGCTCATAAATATCGACAACCATCTTAAATGCCAAGTAGGTGGATTTAACTAGCCAGGTCATCGTATCATAGACCGAATCAGTAAAAAGTCAGGTTTATGCTCAATAAAAGAGAAATGATAGCTACTATTGTCGAAAGACATGGAGGACGTAGACGAAAGGGGGGTCGAAGAAGGTCGATCGGGGTCGTAAACGGCAGACAAGACATCCAAGCGCAGCCCTAGGGGGTCGTGATCCCCTAGACCTATGGTTCTCTAGATGACAAATGATGGGGATGGTGGTAGATAAGGAGGAGCTTGTCCAAGAAGCTCACTCTTGAGCTTATAAGTAGCGAAATAGTATCGATTGCAAAGGATCCAGAACTTCCTACCTAAAAGTGAGCATCCATATTCAGGTATAGCTCTGGCCAAGTCTCTTTGAGACCGTGGTTGTGCAATCTCTTGCATAATTCACATCTCACCAGAAAAGGAATAGGTTATTGAAGCTCCCGTATCTCAAGGAACCCCATCTGTAAGACCACAAGCCACGAACCAGGTTTAACCTTACGTTCTTGTGTCGTGATCAGTTTTTCAATCATAACCGGCTCAAGTGAACCAATTTTATGAAGAAACCACAAGATAAGATAAACAACAAGTTAAATTTAGTTGGTGTGGTTGACTGGTTAAGTTTGTGTGGAAGCAACCAGTCAAAAACTAAAAATAAAAAATTTTTAATTGTGTAGTGGCAATTTTGAGGGGTGTAGTCGACCACACATAAGACTACACGACGTGTGGTCGACGGATTCTGCGACCACACGATGCTGAACCGACTCTGTGTTTAGGAAATTTTCCTAATTTGAGGGCGACTCTTTCCTAATTGAAGTAAAACTTTATATGGAGACTTTTCTCTATATAAAGGACGTCTCTTAGCCTCTCTCACTTCTTTAGAACCCAAATTGAAACTCTAAACCTAAGAGAGAAAGAGAGAAGAAGAGAAGAAGAAGAAGAAAAGGAGAGGAAAGCTTGATGAAGGTGTTACAGAGAAGAATTTCATCTCTACAGCAAGCTTAAGGTATGGACTTGATTCTGTAAGGTAGATCAGATAGAATAGGTTTTTTTCAAGTTGATGTGAGGAACCTAATACAATGATTCGGTTATAGGTTTTCCATGAGAAATCATAGAGAATAGGTTAGGGATAATGGATGAGGGAAAAACTATGATTAGAGGCCATAGAATGATCTTAGAGTGAATCCCATTGATGAGCCATGAGGAAGAACTCGTATGAGAAATAAAATCAACCAAAACTTTGTATGGTCGCAGCAATGGTCGACCACAGGGTGACCAGAGGATCGACCACAGCTATTCGAGAAGTTTCCAAGAAAAGTGTGGTCGCATGGTGTGGTCGCATTACATGCGACCACAGGGTTTGACCACACAGTGTGTGGTCACATATATTACGACCACAGGTTCAACCACACGTACGACCACATGATAACAACAAGCATATTTTGAGACCAAGCAAGGTTTTTGACTACTGTAATTTGATAAACTTGAACCCTAACTTATATACATTAATTGTTTAGGTTCCTAATAGATCTAAAGTGACTTCCAAAGCTTGGGAGAGGAACAAACATCGATCAAATGTGAGGGAACAAAACCTAAACTAATTGACTAATAATAAGCTATTTTATTTTATTGAGTCCAATGTCATGATTGATTCTATGCTTATATGCTTGTAATGTGCATCTCACATGTCATCCAATATTACTGTTATTACTGCTCATGCATATTTACTTCTGTCTATTTGCTTCCATGTTGATTGATGATGATAGGAATAGACATGTGATTGTGTATGTGTGGTTAGAGAGTTAGATGCGAGTGAGACATCAGAGGGAGGACGTGGCATTGTGGTCTTTGACCTGGTCACCAGGCTCTAGCTCTATCTCTACTCAAGTCTTGCCTACTGACATCGTCGTATCACCATTACCTTAGCAAAACTATTACATCGTAGGGCATCAGGGGAGGTGGTTTCAGACTGTGTGGTCTTTGACTCTATCGGGGGGGCTTAGTTTTAGTTTTATCTCTATGGACATATTGAGGGATACTTGGGTGAGGCCTTGGATACACTGGATGACATTATGATTGATTAGTTGCGAGCCTAGTTTGCAAGCCCTCGTCAATATGGGCTTACGTGTTGGTATGGATAGGGCATCAGGAAAAGTATTGGCGGTGTGTGATCTAGACACTTTAGCTCTATCTCTATTCCATGGTGGGTACATGTGAGACAACAATGGTGTTTGATCTATTGGGCGGATTCACACACTCGTGTATAGAGGTGCGGGGGCCACCAAACATTTCTATAGCATATTGCAAACTTAAAAATCAGACCAAAGATATGAATTGAATGCATACATATGTTTGTTGTATTATTTTATTTTCTCACTAAGCTCAAGTTAGAGAGTTGACCCTCGCGTGTGCAATTCTTTTTAGTTTCTGATGTTGCAGGTGTTACTGTCGAAGATTATATCGATGCGCTAACGTATGAACAAGTAGCGGCTATGGATATACAAGCTGTGGAGGACGAGTAAGACTCGTCAAGCGAGTGTTTCAATTATGATTATGCTTAATGGTTAGCTTTTGTATTTTGCTACTTGTAATATGTATTAAATATGTTTTGGTTACTTTGAGATAACCTGTTAAATATTTATTTATCATGTTAGACCTCAGTTCATTATTAATAAGATTTTCGCTCTTTATTTATTTACTTTGATTATTATTGTGGAATGTGTCTTTGGTTTGGATTATTGACATGGTCTTGGGAGATCTTGGTTTGAACCGTTGGTTCTTATGACCATTCATCACACCACTGGTTATTCCAGAATTGGGATGTGATACCATTGATAAGGAGTTCTAATGTTTCACTAAGAGTTCCATTCTGCTTGTCTTTAGAATCCACTAACTTTGGCATCAGAATGGCCTTGGGGTATACTCGCCCATTTCAATACTGTGTTTGTTTTTCAGCTACGTGGCTTGATCTGGGAGACTGAACGGAATCCATCAACAATAATAATCAAATTGCAGATTCTAGTAATGGTTATCATGCTTTGTGAATGTTTTTCTTTTGGTATAACACCTGGCAATTTTCTTTTTCAGATGCTTAATTTACTCTTCAAAAGAGTCCCAATCGAGAAACTGTAATAGATTCAACAACCTAGACTGTTGCCAAAAGCGATTCAAATAGCAGGAGCAAAGGGGTTATCGGAGCTCCAGATACACCGGGGAAAAGAGTAATTACCATAGAGGAATCGAAGAAAAACTTTGCTTTGTGGAGCTGTTGCTGAGAAGGAACAAAGTGAGTCTAAAAAGTTTAAGGAGTGGGTGTTAGAATAAATGAGATTTCTTAAAATTTTCGTTAAGCAAATTGATAGGGAGATGTGTGAAAATTTTCATTTATAAAAGGTTAGGTACTTTGTATTTTGTTACAAAAAAAAAAAAAGTATTTGTATTTAGGGTAGTTTCTTCCAACTTTAATTAAGGTATAATTTTATTTATTTATTTTTTTTTTTTTTAAAAGAAGAAAGTAGGTATAATTTATTAAATAAAATAAAAAATTATCTAAAAAAGAAATAAAATAAAAATATTGGTGACAACACGCGTGCTCTTTGGTAGTGGTTATCATAATTTTTTTTTGGTAATAACTAATGAAGTGGTTATTATAATTGGATGCGTAGTCTCTTATATGAAGCAAGGGCCCATAGAAAAAGAATGTAAACTCTACAGAAGGACCGTTGAAATGGACTCTTCCTTATCAGACGCACGTGATCCACAATGTTGCCTTATATTATAGCACTGATCCATTCTATCATTTGGCAAAGATAGATTCCTATCCGGCTATTTCCACCTACGCTGGACTAGGGTGCAGAGAATGCCAGTAAAAAAAGTCAAAGATTCTACAATATATGCAACATCTTACGACGGCTACGACGGCGGATTGCACTAGAATCCACCGTCTGGCATACGGTACAGACTGTGTCCCAATAAATTATTAAAAATTAATTATGATACTGTAGAACACTTCCAAGTTTGCATTCTCTCTCTCGCTCTTGCTTGTACTATAATCAGCTCCTCTGGCAGACGGGGAGTTGCATCCGATTGATACTTGTCAGTTTCAGTTGCGGATCGATTTTCTGGAAACCGAGCATTTATTCTACAGTTTGATTCCTATTATCTTTAGAAGCGATTCGAGCCTTCGAGGTACTTTTTGCGGTTTTATAGGCATTCGTTTTAATGTGATGTTTTTCAGGGTTTCTTATCAGAATGGCTGTTT
Source organism: Protea cynaroides (assembly GCA_028583415.1). NCBI lineage: Eukaryota > Viridiplantae > Streptophyta > Magnoliopsida > Proteales > Proteaceae > Protea > Protea cynaroides. The sequence goes on along the minus strand of CM053272.1, from coordinate 35,639,925 downwards.
TTTAGGGTTCGACTTCTTTTGGTGATGCTTAAGTGATTGAATTGGCTTTGAGATCTCCCCTCACTATCAGATTTCCAGGAGATGTCGGGACCACTTGATCGATTCGCGAGGCCTTGTGAGTTTTTTCGTTTTGATCTCTCTGTTGTGTCGGTGATTGTTATTTTGGTGATTCTGCCTTTTCGTCTGATCTCTTGAGAAAGCGGTAACCCTCTCCCCCTCCCCCGTAGGAAACCCCAAAAAACTTTTTGGTTTCTGTTGATTGTTGTTGTTGTTGTTGGCTACTAGAAGCCAGTGATTTAGTGGCTCGAGCATGCGGTTCTCGTTCGATTGTTTTTTTTTTCTTCCGGAAGGCTTTGAGATTAAATTATCATTTTAGTATTGCTTCACTAAGCCACTTCTCCTTTCACTTGGAGGATCGCGTGGATTCAAAACATTTAGAAGTGAATAGTGCTCATATTCTAGAATTCTAGAGATGGGGTGGGCCTTTTGATTGGTTGCTGTCTTCCATGGTGTTGGAAGGCAAGCTTTATTTTGATCTTTTATGTGCTTATTTGCACTCTAGTAGGAGCTTAAATTTTACTCCATAGGCTTGCCTGCGTAACGATGAATCAAATTGGGTATGGGTTATATGAAGAAGTGTGAGTTATGAAGTACAGCACAAGTATGGATATAGACAGTGGAATTCTAGCCATCAATAGCAACATTTGACTGATGAAGAAGTGGAAAAGTAGAGCAATCTGAATGATGAGGATGTCTTCATGTCTTGGATTTGAACAAAATAAGACTAAGGGTAATGCAGTGCTAACCTCAAACCAGAGAGTATCTAGTGGGAGATTAGCTTGCAACAGGATCGCAGGTATAGAGGATATACCAGATTGCATGAAACATTGATATCACAAAATAAGATAATCGGAGTTGAAGGTCAGATTAATAGGGAAGAACAACTCTTCCAAGTTTGACTTGAAACTGATGGTCAGATAAGAAGCTATGGGGTACTCCTATGGGGTTGGGATTATAGAAACATAATCTCAGAATGGTAAATCGATAGCAGATTCCAGAAGTATCACATCAATAATAAAAAAGATCAAAACAGCAACCAAACTCAACAGGAACAATAGAATACCGATCTGAAACCAAATTCCAGGATTCGATTCAAAACAGAGAATCAAGAGATCAGATTGGAAGTACGATTCTGTGAAATTGATAGAAATATCTGATTTTGAAACAGCAGTAACTTAATTACTTAAAACTGACAGAACTTGAAAATCAAATTCCAAAAATGAAGTTTAGAAATCTTACTTCAAAAAGGATTCTCAGAAATCAATGGCAAAAGGGTAGGATTTTGAAGCATTTTCTGAAATCTGAATATGATAAGAAATAACAGAATTCAAAGTGAAAAATAAGAAAGATATGAGCCGCAAATCCCATCTGATCCGTAGGGCTGGTATTTGACCAAACCCTAGCTTGGAATCTCACCAAGCTTCACTGTGTCTCATAGCAAAAACCATGATTAGTTAAAACAGGAGTGGCAAAAAAATGGTGTTCGGTATGGGTATGTTTAAAATGATACAGAACTTTAATGGTATGGTAAAGAAAAGGTCAAATATTTTGAGAATGGCAAAAAAATGAAAATAGGTGATGCAGGTTTTAAACGTTTAGGTTTGGAAAATATGGAAAAAAAAATGGTTGAAGGGATATTCAATCTTTGGGTTCTAGTAATCAAATGTGATATAAGCTCAAATTTTTTTGGTGATATATTCAGTTCAAATTTGCCTCATTTTAGTTCCTCCAAGATACACTCACTACCAATCTAGATTTAGAGTCCATATTGGTCAATTCATGATAGTAACTTCAAGGGTGACGACAATATTGGCAAAGTTCAAGCACCTATTTTGACTTTGAGTCAAGTCTACTTTTAACCTCCTCGAAATAGGAATTGTTTGAAAGATGAATGGGCACTACAAGGTGAAGGTGATCCTTATAATACCAAATCTGAGGTGGCTTAGTTCTAAGGAAAAAAATAAAAAAGAATAAAAAGATGGCCATGCTGATGCCCCTATCGTTGAGGATGTGGTTTTAATTATATGTGATATTATACATTCCTTTAAACATTTTACACCCCATTGTCAGGTTAAAAGCTACTATAAAAGATCATATCTCCTTCATATGGGTTTTCAAAATGTTTAGGTATGAAAAAGGTGCAATCATTAGAATGGTAAAATCCCAAAGACCTAAGTACATAAGAGTGAGTGTAGAGGGTGTTAGTAAAACATTGAAAATAGTACTTATTTTGTTATGTGCCTAATGGGGCCCAATCTAGTGTATGGGCACTAGATTGGACCAATCTTGCATGGAATTGGTTAAAGGGCTTGATTTAGCACATTCCATCATCTCTGGAGCTTTTGGCGTTTCAGGTTAGGTACCAAACATTTGGTATCAGAGCCAACCACTAAGTCAGGGGTTCGAGTCATGGAAAGGGCTACCTAAAGTAGAGTGGAAGCTTTCAGGAAATGGCTATTTGCTACCAGATTGAGACCTAAGGATAGAGTGTAGCCGCTTGGAAAGGGCTACCTACCGCTAAAGTAGAGCCACCGAGCATGTCAGCTACGAAAATGTAGTGGTATGTTATGTGCCTAATGGGGCCAATCTAGTGTATGAGTGCTAGACTGAATCAACCTATTATAGGATAGGTTAAAGGGCTTGATTTAACGTGTTCTATCACCTTTAAATATTTTGGCAGGTACCTATAAGGATTAAAGTATAGCGTATCGGAGGCAATGTTAGAAACGTATGGTATCATATCGTGGATACCCTAAGATATGGGGCAAGATACACACGGGATTGACTAGGCAACATGCAACACAATTTTTAAGCATAAAAATACTATAATAAGCAATTTTAAAGTATTTCCAAGGATTAAAGACATTTGATAACATTTAGTGAATTACAACTTTTGGTTTGCATGAGCTGTAGGTTTTCAGCAAGGAAAAAGACTAGAAAAGTGAAAAATATCGGTTGTATCAAGTTTCATATGTGCGTATTGACTGTATCGAACCGTATCGATTTGTATCGAGGTGTATCGAACAATATCGATTTGTATCGCGGTGTATCGAACAGTATCGATTCGTATCGAGGTGTATTGAGCCATATCGGTAGATGCAGTTCGATACCAGTTTTTTTTTTTTGCGAGAAAATGGAAACTTAAGTGTGTCGATATGTATCGAGTGTATTGACCGTATCGAAGTGTATCGAGCCGTATCCGTTCGATATGGTCGATACATTTTTTATTTTAAAAAAAGAGATACGTGTCGAAGAGTATCATGTCAAACCACTGTCGATACGAATACATATCAGTCGATAAGGATACATATCGATCGATACGGGGCGTATCGATACGATACTTGAAACCTATTGGAATTGGGACCCAAAAGAAACTTTGGCATTTATTACTTGGACTATATTCGTGATTTATTTACATACTCGAACAGGAAAAAAAAAATTGCAAGGTGCAATTCCCACAATTGTGGCTTCTCTAGAATACCTTATAATTTGGATATGTTATTTTGGGGCCAATCTATTAGGAATAGGGTTACATAGTTATGGTCGTACCTAACATTTTTAGTCCCACATCGATGAAATTCAAAACGGAGAGTGTAAGGGTTGACTTTAAAAATTGAAAGGGGGATGTAAGATTGGAATAGGGTGGGCAAGAACTCTGTCTGCGGCCTGTGTCTGCATTAAAGTGGTTGGTCTGCTCTGCCTGTGTTTTTTAAATATAAAAAAGGAAACATTTATTATACGCGTTTAGAACGGCATACCAAAAAAGGGGTGTTTTTGCCATTCTTTTTGGATCAAAGTGTAATTCCCATTTAATACGACCAAAATACAGTTCGGCAAAATGAAAACTGCATTTTAACTAACTATGAGCAAAACAGAGCTTTGGATCTCATAGAAACAAAAAGCAAACTTCAATTTATATTCATTAAATTCGTGTTCATTGCGGTAGCCCTTTATAAACTTATATAACAGACTCAAAAACATACTCAAACTAAGCTTAAAACTCTTCCAGTCTATAGCGTGCTTTGGAGGTAACTAGATTGGTTAAAACTTTGCATAAAAGAAAGGAAAGCAGCTCAAAAACAAGGCTGGGTCATAGGGACCTATCTAACTTAACTAAAACACTTTAATAACAAATAAAGAAATAGACTAGCTAAACTAGCTAATAAAGTAAATCCTGTGTTCCTACCTTCTATCCATATTTTAGGTCTATTAAAGTGACCTATTACAAAGAATACCCATTGAACCATAGGCGCAACATGTATAAAATCCAACCGAAGGCTTATTTCCACTAAAAGTTTTATCTGCGTCAAAGGGCCCCTTTGGTATGCTTTCTCAGAAACCATTGAATAAGGCCTCTTGTTCTCTCCCTTCCGATTTTACTCTTCCCCTCTTTCTCTCCCTCTCCCCTTTGTGTGAATCCTGTCTCCTCCTCTCTTTATCTTTCATTGATTTCATGCTTTCTCCACTCTTGCAATTCTCCTTCTCTCCCTGATTTCATTCATTCATTCTTTTTTTTTTTTTTTTTTTGGTGTGGGTGGTTTTGCCCTTTTTTTTTTTGGGGGGGGGGGTGGTCTCACTTCTATTTCTGAGTCAGGGTTTGTGATCCAAATCATTTCTCTTTCTGATTTAGAAAGGTTTTAAAACCTCTTTCTGAGATGGAGGAGAGGATTTCCAAAGAGGCCCTAAAGTACATTAGGAGTTGCCAAAAATATAGAAAGCTCAGAAAGTTTGATGCAGCTAGAGTGGGTCTAGTTTTCCTGGTGTTAGTAGGAGTTTATTTCGTCTCACTCCTGGGTTATTTTGAGTCAATTTAGTTTTCCTTTTTTATGATCACAAGTTCAGAAAGTATGATGCAGCTAGAGTGGGACTAGTTTTCCTGTTCTAAGTAGGTGTTTATTTAGTCAACTCATGGGTTAGTCTGAGTCAGTTTCTGTTTTCCTTTTTTATGATCGGAGTTGTTCATATCCTGGAGTCATCGGAAATTTCTGGATGTTTTTTTCCTACACTGTTATGTGTGTTGATTTCAAGTTCTAGTTTAAGTAGGAGTGTCTATTGGACATTGCATCAGGTTTTATTCTCAGATTCCCTTGTTAGTTTTTATGTCGGAGTTGTAACAGGAACAATTATTGTTGTGGCCTGTGGGTTCGCTTTGTTTGGGGAATGGAGTTTGTTTGAAGTTTGCTCATCTTATCAGAGAGGTGAGAGTCCTTTTTCCGATTTATCAAATATAAATATCTCATGACATTTTATCAAGAAAATGAATATCTCGTGTTGATGGAAGTGAAATTATTAAGGATTCATGCAGATAAATGGGATGTTGTCTTCCTCGTTTTTTTTTTTTTGGGGATATTTGTGCACCAGGTCTTCCCTTTGCCGCTCCCTGTCAGGCAATGGATCTCTGATGATGATTTTTCTGTTAAATATTGTTTGCTGCATAATGATTTTTTTTTATTGTCTCTTAACATGAATCTAAGATTGCAAGAACTACTCATTATTCATTATTTCGTTGCTGACTTTGTACTATGGTGCAGGCTTTGAAGGGTCCTCTGGTCACGAGGAAAGAAGAGAAAGGAAATCTGATTTTGAAAATTCAGAGGATGAAAGGAGGACAAAAATCGGGTCTCTGAAGAAGAAGGCTATTAATGCTTCTACCAAGTTTAGGCATTCTCTTAAGAAAAAGAGCAGTAGAAGGAAAAGTGATGGCCGGGTTATTTCTGTTTCAATCGAGGATGTTCGAGATGTTGAGGAGCTACAAGCTGTTGATGCGTTTCGGCAAGCATTGATTATGGATGAATTGCTGCTAGCAAGGCATGATGATTATCATATGATGTTAAGGTGCTTCTCTCCCCTCTATATTTCATCTGCACTTAAGGTATTATATATATGATACATCTTTTAGCTGTTTAGTGATGTCTGTCTGTGAAAAGTACATGTTGGAATAATTTGAAACTTCTTGCCATCTTTTGGCTACACCAATTGCTGCATAACTATAGCTGGGCCTGAATTCTAGTTTTCTTAAATATTTTGTGTGCTTTTTGTATATGCATCAGTATTTAAATACTTAAAATTATCTGAAATGCTAACTGTAAGCATATAAAATTTGTTTTATTCTAACTGATCTATAAGGGTTTCATTTGAGAATTTTTTTCTGCCTCAAAAAATATTGTGAAATGATAACATTCACTAGTTGGCATCATAGTTGTCAAGGCGTCGCCTAGGCGTCCGAGCGGTTTGTACAGGCCTGGGCGCCAGGGCGCCTTGTGGTCGCCCAGGCCAGACAGGAACAACATTTATCAGGCTATCAGGCAGTACTTATTTATGACTAATATCATTTAAGTAAATGTTTACTTTACTTAAGATATTATTCATAAATAAGCAAATACCCCCCTATTTGAATCCAATAAAAATAGTCTAAAATTCAAATTCCAGAAGGAAAAAAAGTCAACCCCCCTGTTCAAGAACAAAAACCATATTTTTGGGTGTGAGGGCGATTTTCAACTTTTAAATGCTAGGCTTTTTTCTAAATATAAAAATTCTATAAATCTTATTATAATAAATCATCACTAAAAACCAAGAGTGCGTCAAAATAATCTTTTGCTTTGATGCCCAAAAAATAATTTACATTCAGACGACTTTAAACAGCATTCCCGTATTCCGAACAAGGTTTGACAAGTGTGTAACTCCTTCATTATAATTTGGATTCAAACAATCTCGGATTTGTTGGGAAGCTGATTATGCTAGCTTTGCAACGAATTCGAGATTGCTTGAATCCGAACTATATTAAAGGAGTTACGCTCCGATCAAATTCGTTAAAAGTACACAAATGTTAGTCATAAATAATTGTTTACTTAACTCTAGACACAATCCCAGGTCTTAGTGTACATTAGTAAACTTGGGTCCACATCACATATTAATTAAGTTATGTCTTAAATGTTGATTATTTATGTAGAATGTTGCATATATATAAACATTAATATTTTAGAAATAAAAGAAATGCACTGGGAACGCCTTGGTCGCCTAGGCGCCCAGGATGGCCCCAAACGCCTTGGATCGCCTTGTCGCCTTGACAACTATGGCTGGCATGTGGCAAAAAATGGCAGACATGGTTCAAAGTTTCAAAAATTGCAAGAATGCAATGAACCTCTAATACGTAATAATGAAGGTTTGTGGCATGTTTATAATTTTCTACAACTTTGGATACACTCTAAACCCTTATAACATGCTCATTTTCTGTTAAAATTTAACCAGTGAGATAGATGAAAAGCCGTTTATTACGTGGACCTACCAAAAAGTCAATCAATTTCCTGCCAAGTGGCACTATGTGAACTTGCAAAAGTCACCAATCCTAGTGGTGTATCAGTGGAGTCACAATTATTTGTAGCTTCTCTTCACTGCCTGATTGTATGTGCAAATTACTTTATCTTGGTTCTATTGATTTTTGTTTTCTAGGTTGTCTGAGTTCCCTTATGTTTGTTTGTCGGATATATGATTGATCATGCTCTAAAAATGTTTAAATGGCCTAAATTATTTATTTGCTAGTTTCATTTATGTGGTGATATTTAATTGTTTACCTTTTAATATGTGTTAATTGAATAACATGCTTAAAATTCTCGGTTCGCAGATTTCTGAAAGCAAGAAAGTTTGATATTGAGAAAGCAAAGCACATGTGGGCTGAAATGCTCCAATGGAGAAAAGACTTTGGTACTGACACTATTTTAGAGGTAATGGTGATTGATAGTTCCTTTTTGTTTTGTTGATGAAATATTTATAAACAAAGGACAAAGGTTCCCCCGGGGGGGGGGGGGAAATCTTCCATGCCACACCAATCAGCATGTGGAAATCAGTATCTTTTATGTGGAGTCCACAAGGTCAAGGAGGAGAGAGTGTGTTAGTTATGTGAGAGGGCATGGGAAAGAATCCCCATGCGCACAGTGTGGGGATCTTTTCCCCTAAACGAAATACCTACTAATGGAAGTGGTGAGATACCACCAAAGGAATCTCAATAACGCTTTATTTGGATGAATGCATTTGGATTTGGTGATCTGTATTTCAGCTCCTGAATTCAAATCCATGATTTGGATGAAAAATTTGAGATACAACCAACGAGGAATTTCGGTAATGCTGCATTTGGATGAACACATTTGGATTTGGTGATCTGTACTTCAGGTTCTGAGTTCATAACTTCATTCGGATAAGAAATTTAACTCAACTTTTGATTTTTATTCTTCCCATCGTTGTTGCCCTTGATTTCGTTCTTAACCTGGTTTTTAGTTCTGAACTCTAGATTCCGGTTCCTTTTTAGCCTTTTAGGTTGATTAACATGTTTACTATGTTGCTTTCATCAGGATTTTGAATTCAAAGAGTTAAATGAAGTTCTACAGTACTATCCTCATGGTTATCATGGCGTGGATAAAGAGGGAAGACCTGTTTACATTGAAAGACTGGGAAAGGTTGATCCAAACAAACTCATGCAAGTAACAACAATGGATAGGTACATCAAATACCATGTGCAGGAGTTTGAGAGGTGCTTTGCAGTCAAGTTTCCATCTTGCTCAGTTGCTGCAAAAAGACATATTGATTCAAGTACAACAATTCTGGATGTTCAAGGCGTGGTAGGTCTTCTGTCCTCTTCTTTCTCTTAGTTGTCTAACACTGTTTAGTTGTAGGGACTATAGGGACTATATAACCATGATCCTCACATGTTCCATTTATCTGCTTTTCAGGGTTTGAAAAACTTCAGCAAGGTTGCACGAGAGCTTATTGTGCGGCTACAGAAGATTGATGGTGACAATTACCCTGAGGTACATAGTGATGAGACCCTCAAAATGATGCATTCTAGCTCATCAGCCATTGAAAAAATGCTGATAGATCACTGCATTTTGTATTTTCTTATGACATGGGAACGCATGGGTACAGACACTCTGCCGAATGTTTATCATCAATGCTGGTCCTGGCTTTAGGCTTCTGTGGAACACTGTGAAGACTTTCCTTGACCCCAAGACAACTTCTAAGATTCACGTACGCACTAAATACCTTCCACTTTTGTTTTTAATTTAGTATTTATGGCATCGATTAGGAATCATTGTAGGTTCAGGCTGCCAGGGCAAATGCCTGGGTTCGAGTCTTGAGAGCGGCCATTTGTGCAAAAAATGCCAAAGGTTAGGACCGTCTCCAAACTCACCCCTTCCAGTGCCCTGCGTAAGCGGGACCAGCTCTGGGTAATCCCCCCCCCCCAAACCCTCTTTTATTTTTTTTATCTTCTATTTATGGCATCAATTGTATTTCAAATTCTCCATAGGTTATTGGGAACAAGTATCAGGCCAAGTTGCTTGAAATGATTGATTCCAGGTAATTATCTTTAAACTGAATTCTTGTTTATAATCATGGCCATTTTTCCTGTTTCACGTTGTATTTATGTATCCAACTTTATAAACTTCTAAAATGTGTTGAAATGTATCCAGTGAGTTGCCGGAATTTCTGGGTGGTACATGTACCTGTGCAGATCAAGGGGGTTGCTTAAGGTCTGATAAGGGCCCATGGAAGGACCCAAACATATTGAAGGTGTTCCACTCTCCTTGGGAATATTTTGCTTCTTTTATTGTTGAAGAGTTAATCAATGAGACAATCTCCTACCACTTATGGGTAAATTTTTATTATTGCCTGCATGTGCATTGTAATGCAGATGGTTCTTAGTGGCGAAGCAGGATGTGCTAGACAAATTGTTACAGTTTCCAACAGTCAGGGAAAGATAATTGCTTATGCCAAGCCACAATACCCAATGGTAGTGAAGAATTCTTCAAGCATCTCACACCTTTCATTATGGAGGCCAAGCTTCATACTCTAATTCTTCCATCTTTTTGCTTGTTGGAGCAGATAAAAAGTGGTGACACATCAACTGCGGAATCAGGCTCTGAAGCTGAAGATATTACTTCCCCTAAAGCCATGAGGAGTTTCTCACATCTTCTTTTGACTCCTGTTCGTGAAGAAGTATGTGCCTGTCCCCATTTATCTGTGGATTGATATACTAGCAAGATAAATGGATATGCTAGCAAGATAAATGGATATCATTTATTTTTTGGAGAAGTTGCAATTGAAAATTTTCCAGATATTTGGTTCTTTGATTGTTCTACATTAATAAGGCTGGATGGATCTAACAACTTATGACGGTGCAGGTTGTTGGACCAGGATATTGTTTATGAGATTTATAGTTGAAATTAGAGTTGAAAGGTGTGAATGGTCAAGGTAAACATGGGGAAATAATTTCACAGAGAAAGAAAGCAACGTAAGAAGTAGGATATGGAATTGAGAAACCAAATAATTTCTTTAAATGTGGTGTAAATGATATTAAGTTGACACACATGAATAAGGTAGTGCTTTACACCATACTGTCAGGGTGAATTAAGTTTTTGTAAGTTCTTTGGCCGGCTGATGTAGGGAGTTTGTCTTTCAAGTTAGAAAATTCTTCACGAGTGAGGATCGATAACAAAGGAAAAGATAAAAGAAAAGAAAGAGAATTAAGGAAACACTCAGGGATGAAGATTCTTGAAAGAATCAAACCCTAAGACAACTATAGAATATTTGACACAGATTAACAATCTGAAACTAATAAGTTGTGGATTCAAGAATTGATGAAGAAGGTCAAAATAATAGAGGAAACTAACCCTGAAATCAATTACAGTTTCTGTAATTGTAAGACATTCCCCTAATTAGAATTAGCAAGCAAGATTTAAAACAGCAGCAAGAATAAACTGTTCATTGCGACAATATAGCTTGATCATTGCCAGGAAAGATATCAAAAGGTACCTGCAACTCTTTTCATTGAAAGAAAAGGATCAAATTTACCATTTTTATATGCCATTGCTTAGTATATTCATGCTGCTTCAAGTCATTGTTGTGATTTGGGGGATGCAAGCCCACTCCTATGGTTCTACTTCTTCCTGATTGCCAAACTGTCAGTTTGTCCATGGCATGACTGTATTTTTTTGATGCTATGATTATGGACCTTTTTTTTTTTTTTTTTTGCAATTGTACCAGTTATTATCTATCATATGTTGATTTTCAGTTTGATCCACCATTGCCACATGTTAGGTTTGTTACAAAATAGAAAAAATAAGAGAAGATGGAGAGAATCAATGTGTGTTAAAGAGAGAATGTGTTTTCTCCTCTCTTTGTAGTTTGTATTATAGAAAATAGAAAACAACTATTAAACAGGATCTAGGACTCTACAAGTCAAAGTCCTAGTTACAAACTAAAGGTAAAGTAATCTCAAATAAGAAAAGGAAACTAACAAGCCTAATTGGTAAAACAAACTAATAAAGCAAACTAATAAGCCAACTAGGAGCCCATTAGTCCTAATGATTAATTGCTTTGACTTAAGCAGCACAGTCAACAATATTGTATTTTATCATCACTCTAACAAGGCTAATGATTTAAAAATTGTTTGAGATAGTCGGTTCTCTTTGAAGCATTTGGACCATTGAAGAAACCAGAGGAAAAGCCTTCATGGGCAATACAAATGAGATGGGCCAACTTTATTTGATTCCAATCAAGAGAATCCCATCTGTCCAATGGTTACACAAACCAAATCATTCTTCCATGTGTCAGTAATAGCCAACTGTTGGTGTGGATTCCTTTTTTGTAATTATTTTTGTTAATTTATCGTGAGGCAAAAGGGTGTTTGCATTATTGATGCTAGAAAGGGTTTCTCAGTGGCTCACCTAATTGTGCCATGTGGTATGATGATGTGGCAATTCCACCATTGGATAAATTAGATATGATTTGGGTTAGCACCTGGGGAATTTAAAATTCCCTCCCATTTATTTTCACGTAGACGTGCAGGTTTTGGTAGTCCTGATTTTCAATGCCTTTTATTTTGCATCTTGCCCGGCGAATTCCATTTGGGCTGAAACTTGATGTGTGGGCCGTACTGGAATGCCTTCTTTGGTGGACCATCCAAGAAATGAAAGCTCTTATTAAATTTAGTTCAGGGAAAATGATGGCCAAGCCGTTGGCATGGTCATCCCTCTCACATTCTCTCTCCTCAATTCTGCCTGTGGTCTGTACCTCTATATTCGGAACGTGTTTCCACCCGTCCCATTGGTTGGGTGTGGGGAATCCATTACATGCTGGCGGCATGCGATTGAAGTCAGTTTTTATACTTCCTTAGAAACTTAACCTGATTTTACAATTTGAAGTAAGAGATTTACTATATAGCAAATATCATTTTTTTATTATTATGATATTGCAACCTGGTGGTCACAGGTTCGAAACACGGAAACAGCCTCTCCTGTTGTGGGGGTAAGGTTGTGTACATTCTGCCCCTCCCTAGACCTTGCAGTAGGGGGAGCCTCGTGCACTGGAACACCCTTTTATTATTTGTATGTCTATTTTTTTTAGCAGGGGTCTTATTTGTATTGCATTTAGCTTAATTTTCTATTTTGGAAAAAAGTAATAGGAAATATCTAGATATGTCTGACTACTTAGCCGTTTATTTATCTAAAACAGCACCCATTTTCTGTTCTGTAATCCGTTTGATTTTGATTATTGACTGGGTTTTGGTTTTCTATGTAAGGTGGAAAGAGAAATGACCTTGGGCTTTGTTGATGCTGGGTTGAATTTCTGTATGTTTCTTGTTGCTATTCTTGCTGTTATTTGAATATTATTTGTAAGGGAAAAACTCCTTTGAGTGGCTCACTTTGATAAGTTTATCAAAGAAGCCCATCATCATTGGCCATGTGGAGTGATGATTTGGCAAATTCCCACTGTTGGATGGTACATTTAGAGCCTAATTCAATCAAATACCCTTCCATTTATTGGGATGTGCCTCTATATATATCCATGCGTTCCTATGGTACTCTGACTGCTACTGTGCACTATCCCATGGTCCTGAATTTTTAAACCTTTATAGTTAAACATGGATTAGTAGGTATTGCAAGTCTAAATTTTCTATTGTAAATTCTCGTAACAAAGTTCATGTGCACAAAATACTCTTCTCTCTCTCTCTCTCTCTCTCTCTCTCTCTCTCTCTCTCTCTCTCCGCCTCATCACACGCATGTTTGTGGTTGCCTGTTCCTATCTCTGTATCTTTGTGTGTGTATTAGGTAAGTGATATATTTAGAATAATTAGGAACCCTATTTATATGTGTTTGATGCTGTTATCATTCATGTGATAGTTATGCAGTTTCCTCCACTATTGTCTTTCAGTATTTTGTTATTTGTGTAGATAGTATTCTTAGTTTTCTTAGAGAAGTGTATCTCTGTCAGAAATGGTTGTGTAAAGAAGTTGTTTGCATTTGTAAAAATGTTGACTGCATTGTGAGTGATTGGGAATTGATAATTTTTCAGAGCAGTTCCTAATATTGCTAAATATGCTGTGATCAACTACAGGCCAAAGTGACGGCAAAGGCAAACTTCACTGGTAGCTGTTCTGAGTACGATGAATATGTTCCAATGGTTGACAAAGCTGTTGATGCTGAATGGAAGAAACAGGTATCCCTTCAGAAGGCCTATTCTTCCAAAGGTTAGCAACATCATATGTTTTCTATTAAAAGATTAATTTCTTTCGCTACTTGAAGTGCAGTTTCATGGACTACTGTTGTTGAGCGGGCCTTAGCCTGGGAAATAGAAAGTGATTTTCATGGTGAATTTATCTGGAAATAAGGGGAAAAAAACTAAATGTCATGAGGCTTTGTGAACTGTCTTCATTCTTCAGCATGAAGTGCTCTCCTACCACAGTGGCAAACTTGGATGGGTGCTGCTGGGGTATGGGTGGCATGTTATTGTCAATGCCCCTCTTATCTCCTTGGTCAAATTGCTAAAACAATTACAAGAAAGGACAAAAAAATAAGTTTAAGGTATTTATTCAAGAAAGAAAAGAAAAGGGAAAAAAAAAAAAGGGTTCAAGGGGTTTTGTAGTTTTCTGTCACTTTGAACTCTGTAGTTCCACTACTTGTTTTGAGTTGAAACTCGATCACTGAGATGAACAAAGGATCTCTATCACTTGCACCAACCTATAATTTCAGATATAGGTATCAGAAATTCAAATATCAATTGTCAATGGCCTAGGATGCTACCACAAGAATGTACCCTCCTGATCTGTGAAGGGGTAGATTAATTAGTGCGACATGGCTTTATTTTTCCAGTTGCTTAGTCCAACCCTGCCTCTTCTTGAGAAGATGCTGAAAAAAGTCAAATGAAGTAGTAGTGGTTGTATAGTCGTACATAAAAATGTGGAAATCCTTGATTTTAATGTGTCAGGTTACTGTAATATAACTGTTCGATATCTGTTTTTAGGTCCGATTTAGGGTTTGACATGATTATTTTGCAACATTCATTAAAAAAATCTAATGCAGGGAATCAAATGCAGGGGCTCTTCCTTTGCCTGATGCTAAAGAGACTACAGAAGGAATTTGTGCACGTATAATTGCCATGGTTATGGTGTTTTTCATGACAGTGTATGCTTTCTTCTGTTCTGTAACTTGTCGTCTGACCAAGAAGCTTCCAGAAGTATCTCATCATGACAACAATGTTCCTTCTCTCGCACTCGCTTCAGTTTCCAAGAAAGAGTTCTGCCCCCCTTCACCAACTCCAGGATTTAGTGAAGCAGTCCTTCTCTCATCTGTACTGAAAAAGCTTGGTGAACTGGAGGAGAAAGTGGACACACTTCAAGCAAAGCCATCTGAGATGCCATATGAGAAAGAGGAGTTATTGAATGCTGCTGTTTGTCGTGTGGATGCGCTGGAAGCAGAGCTAATTGCTACTAAGAAGGTATGATTTTACGTTTAATTGATGTGAAAATGATTCCTTCACTCCCATACGAGGAACTCTTTCCATCATGTCTGCCATTTTCAGCATGTAGACTGATGCTTTGGTAGGCTGACTGTGGTGGATATATTTGGGACCCCCATGATAGCCCACCTAGGTGGCGTATCTCATTCTCAACTTTATGGCCTCTCATCCATGAGCTTTTCTAACTTCTTTTTGGGAGAGGGGACTCTGAGCAAGCGGGGCAGCCTATGCCCCTCCTCACATAGATTTTTCTGTTAATTTTTTGTTCATTAAAAATTTATTAAAAAAAAAAAACCCTATGAGGGTGGCATAACCCATGTTCCTTGCTCAGAGAGATGTTTCCCCTTCTTTTTAACCTTTATAATAGTACTTGGAAAGATCAGATTGGTCTATCATTTTGACCATTGATAAATGATGATGTGAATAAGTTGCCCTCCAAATTTGACCCCAGTTAAACTGCCACTTGGCAGTTATTAAAGGTTTGGTGGAATGGTTTCCAAATTTGTATGTGCTGGAACCCAGTTCCCGTCCATAATTTGCAGTAGTTTACAATTAGACTGTGGTTATAATATTGTATATAAATTGTGGTTATAATATTGTATATAAATTCAATGTTTTGCCAAACTCCTCCATCAGAATATGGTCAGGGTTGGGGCACTTGGTCCGAGTAACTACTTCACATCTAGGCCACAATTGGGGGGCTAAAAAGTGATTTGAACGCTGTTCACACTGAACTGTTTTATGAAAAAATTTCACTGAAATACTGAGGCCGGAATGTATTTTTCGAATCTGTCCGACGTTCCCACACTCAGTTTTGGATGCAATTAGTCTCGTCAGATTCTCATGAAATAACTCTAGGATCTACGAATGCATCGCTCTCCCTGTTATGGGGATTAATGTATTGTGTTCGAAGTATTGGACCTTCCCCTATCCCTAGTGTATTTGTTTGACTTTTAATGAACACTTAGTTGTGTAGATCTTTGTTGAGCCCAAAGTCCTTGATACAACCGATGTCTGAACCACCAGCTAAGCAATACTTATGTTAAAATGTCAATATGTGGATCACATATTTTAATATTAAATCATATATTATGTTAAATCAATGGAAAAATTGGACCAGACAGTTGCCCTGTCATGTCACCGAACTCCAGTCTACAACAGTCTGCTATGTTTTATGAACATTTTTATTTTTTTGGTAAGATGTTTTATGAACATTGATGAGTGGTTTGTATTCATGATGTGTCATTGCATGTATTCATGTTTGATTGCTTGTGTTTTTTTTTTGTTTTTTTTTTTTTTGTGATTGTTTATGGCTAGGCTTTACATGAAGCTTTAATGAGGCAAGAAGAATTGCTCGCGTACATAGACAGTCAAGAAGAAGCAAAGTTCCGGGTAAGCTTGAGAGAGATCTATTCATTTTCCTTTTAATAATATTATCAGTATTAATTTCTGTATGTAATAATATTGTCAGAATCCAATTCTGACAATATTATTAGAAGGCAAATAAATTCTTGTACTTTTTCTATGTACTGATGATATGATCTATGTTTGAGCAGAAAAAGAAATTTTGCGGGTGGTGAAGAAAATCGAGAATTTTCTTGTGATTTTTCTGTCCCGTAGTCATTTACACAGATCTTTGAGACGCAAATAGTTCTTCAGAAAAGGCTTGACTTAAATGATGTGGGTTTCTATATATCAAGGGTTACAAAACTGCCGAAATAAATTAATTTTTTCCGCTGCCCCTATATTTGTTTATTTTATTTATTTTTCTTGTTTTGCCGCCCCTCTCCCCCCATCTCCACCCCCCAAAACAAAAAAAAAAAGAAAAAAAAGTACTACTGTGTGGTGTTGTTGCGTTTGAATTTTGATACCTTTTTACTAAAAATAAAATAAAATAAAAAAAAGACCATAAGGTAGAAATGGCTTTTATACTCTATAAATTGATTGAGGCTGTTTGGTGGACGGTAATGTTCCAAACTAAAATGTTTCTAGGATCATTAGCACTGAGAGACATTAACATTATGGACAAAGTTGAAAAACTATTAATGAAGCTTGTTTGTGACTCCGCCATTTGTTAGAATAGGCGGAGAACGTCCACTTTGACATGGTTTCCCATGTGGATCGTCCTTTCTGCAATGCTTCAAAACCACCTTCTCCATTAAAACCGAAGAAAAGATCAGAAGAAAACATACTAGTGGTCTTAATAGACCATATGTGAAGGTCATATTCAGACCCAAATCTGATCATTTATCCCTTGTAATACCATAGCCTACTTTGGTAGCCTCTTGAGCCCATGTCAAAATCTTGTGTTTTTTTAATGATCTGTTTAGCTACATGGTTGACTACAGCTCTGCTATCTACAAAATTTTAATTCAATCCAATCTGCCATGGGGCAGAAATAGGCACTCACTCAATCATGTTTTGGTCATGTGGATTGCTCTTGCTATTGTACCAACTTACTAAATAGGAAAATGTCTTTGCACAACTACAGCAAGGGGTCCACTTAATTCCTGCCACATGCCTGGATGATGAACATATAAGCTTAACTATGGAAATGAATGAAGGGGGATTTTATTCCCCACTCCGTTGTTTTATCGGTTTGTATTGTTCTGGTGACTTTTATGGTTTTGAGGGGAGTGAGCTACTGCAGAACGTGAAACATGAGTTTAGTTTGTGAAGGAGGATTCAAGTACGGGATCTGGAGCTAGCTGCCTTTCATCATTGGCGAGTGTAAATATTGTATAATGAGGAGAAGAAATTTGAATTAATATACAAGCCCTTATTTCGAATGGAAAGTAGAGCACACCATTATAATTTGGATTTAGGAGAATTCCTATTCCTAGGCATTGTGGCATTTCTATTAATGTTCAATGATGTTCTAGTGCCACCAAAAAAAAAAAAAAAGGCGGCCAGATTTAGAATAGAAGCAGGAAATATGGCAATTGACAAGCAACCTTTTCTGGTTTCTTTTTAATTTTTGAAAATGAAGACAGAAAAAAAGAAGAGAAAATCACTTATATCACCTTTGGACTTAAGTCCAAATACACCTATAACCCTAAAATTCATAAAAACCTTGTACTATCTCTAAATGCTAAACATTGTTACACAGAGTCCTATTGTATTAGATATTTTTAATTAATTGCTATTGTCAATACAAATTATATTTTTAAAGGTCAAAAATACCTTTATGGGTAATGTGAAAAGACTATCCTAGAATTTTGTGAAGTGAAAAAACAATCCCATCATTTCACATACTTTCCCCTTTTGTCACAACCATGATTGATGCTTCTGTGTCTCTTTATCTTTTAACTTTAAGTAAATTCCAATTGAAGACCCAAAAAATGTCACTAAGTTACATCCGAATTAAAAATAATTTCCCATCTCAGTCAAGCACTCACATGGGCTAGTAAGGGTGTTAAACAGTTTATAATCGGATTAACGGTCCGGTCAGGTATGATACAGTGTATAAGAGGGTAAAATCAAAATCGAACTGATTAACTAAACGGTCTCAAAATTGAAACCAGAATCGATTAGTAATCGGTTTCAGTTTTTAAACGGTTTCTCACTAATTGGTTTTGCTTGCGGTTTATAAAAGGTTTAATGCATCGGTTACTAATTGGGTTTTCATAAAAAACATACGAAAAAGTTCATACAGGAAGGAGAGAGTCAGAGATTCGTGAGAGTGAGAATGTTGTTAGGCCTAATCACTAATACTTATTTTATATTTTTTCGTTTTGATTTTATGGTTTAGGCTTTTGGGAATTAAGATTGGGTCTTGGGGAAATAATATATTAATTGGGGTTGGGCATTGGTAAAATAACATATTAAATTATTAGTAGGGAATGACTAGTGATATTAGGGTTTACTAGTGTAGCTTTTAAGGAACTAAACAGTTCACATTTAATTTGGTGTCTAGCCGTTGTAACTATCGGTTTAAACGGTTTCAAATCAAACCGAATCGATTACTAAATGGTCTCTCAATTCCAGTATAAATGGTTTCGGTGCAAATGTTGCACCCTTATAGGCTAGGCACATGCTTGTCTTGTTAGACATTTTAGGGGTTAGGGGTTGGGGGAACATTGTAAGGGATTTTTTTTATAGGTATTTCTCCAAAGAGAGTTGAACTCATGACATCTTAATTATGAAGTGTTAGTTCTTACCAATTGAGCTAAATCCCATGGAGTAACTTGTAGGTTTCTTTTCTCAACCTATCCGGTCCAATGCTTTTAGGTCATTTTAGCCAATTCAGGCCGGTTCTAGGATGTTTAAGGCCAATTCTTGTCAATTCAGATCGATGATGGGATCAGAATCAACCAACCGATCCCAATCCTGATTCGGGTCTCTTGAACCACCCTCAACCTGCAAAGATACAGATGGGGTTGCTGCCAATTATGTTCCGAACCCAACAAATGTGCTCACCTACTAATTTTGGATTGTTATGAAATGTGTGCTATTTATTAGTTCGCTCAACACATGGATGAATCAGCCACATCTTTGTCTGCAAATTAAATCTCTATGAATTGTTGGCAATCCTTGTTAGGAAAAATGAAAATTATATTCCAGAAGTTTGAACTGCCCGAGGAACCAGGACTAGCATACAAGGTGGATGTAAGCAGTGATTTTCTTAATCCACCATCGATATCATATCAACACCTGATTCCTCACAAATAGTGTGCCTAGTGGAACGTTTAAGTGGCTCAAACTGACAATGTGATTGTTTTATTAATTGAACCACATATATCAGAAAGCTTTTCAGACCACGTTCTATGGCTCCTACTGCATTGTTTCATTTCCCTGTGGTTCCTGGAAAACGAAACCAAAAAATAGAGAGGCAATAAGGAGGACTTGATTTATATTTGTATATGGGAAATACAGGAGAGCCACATGATGAGTTCTATATAAGATATTAGTAGAAATGTAAAAGAATGGTGAGATTATATATTGATCAGAAACTTTGATTGAATTTTTTGGTAATGTAAATATGGGTCAGAGAACACTTGAATGGTATTGAAGAATTGAGAATCACCCCAGCCACTGGTTTCAACAAATTCACACGCCTTTGCCTTTATTTTGAGCATCATACTGTGCCTGCTGCCTCTCCCTTCTACCAGTACCAGCAGTAGTATCGAGACTGTATTCACAGACCAAAAAAACTTCAATAACGAAAACACTTCAAATTTATCTGAATAAACAGATAAGAGAGTCAATTAAGCAATATTACACTGTTGATGACTTACCATCTTCTTCTTCTTATTCTTGTTCTCAACATAGGCCACAAGCTCTTCCTGTCGAGTAAGGGAATCCTCAAGAGCCTGCAGAAGCACAAATGAATTTGAGTGCAAAACCCCCCCTTTTTTCTTTTTTTTTTATTCTTCACCTTTTGGGGAAAAGGAGGGACTGGTCTTTTTTATAGGACTTCGTTCATTATCTACATAACCATGTTAACTAATATCAATACATCACCTAAGGATGAATTCCCTGTAAGAGTCTAGGTTATTTCTGCCTAACCTCACTCCTATTGGCTTTGATTATTGACCAATAGTAAGAAACCTAAAAATATGGGCACATAACTTATATACAAACATCCTTCCAATTCTCGGATCCAAATCGCCTCATTCCTGTACTTCAGGGAGGAGACGATTTGGATCCCCAATTCTCAATCTCATAGTTGGAGAAGTGACCGAGTTTCATGAGAGCAACAATGTAGTAGAAAAAACATTTTTGTTCTACCAGAGGAACAAATAAGTTTTACTTCGAATCCTGTATCTGAGGATTTATAAAATAAGACAGAAAAAAAAACACCCTTCCTAAAAGGCTACTTTTTGAGGAAGAAGCCACCTGCTCAACCCATCTATACAGTATGTTGTTATGAACCTCTGTCAGTGAAGCCTAGTGTGAACAGTAAATGCTTGCTTGTATAAATCACAGGTTTACTATAAAGTACAAAAGCATTTCCTTTGTCCCAGCTTTCCTAAATTTGGAACTTTTCAAAAGTTACAGAAAAGGAAAAAGCATTTCAAAACAAAATTTTACTGGGGACAATGAAAACTTTAATGTGAATCACTGATCTTACCTTCCTGGTTGCCACAACTTCTAGCTCAAGGGCATTAGCCCGGCTTACAGCCGCATTAAGCATTTCCTCCTTCTCAGCTGGCATTTCTGCAGGCTTCTTGCTTAGAACTTTCACCTGCTCTTCCAATTCAGCCATACGCTTCATGACAGTCAGGTACTCAGCCCTGGAGATGGGAGACCCAGGCAACTGGTGGTGATGCATCTGGTCTTTGTACATTGTATCAGCAGGGTAAACAGGGCTGGAGTAGAGAGTTGCATCTGTGAGCTTCTTTGGCATGTTGCGCGACACTCGGATCATAGTGACAACGCCCATAACAAACGACATGATCCCAGTGATGATCTGACCACTACCTCCATCGGGACCCTTGCAAGCATCATCAATAGGGTAGCAACCTGCAATTTTTAGAGTAGAAAGGTATGGTCATGAACTCATGTGCTTCGGATTCAAATCTTTAGGTTTCTCATTCTACTTAGTGGCAAATCTGTTCTCTGGGTAAGGCAGTATTTGTAAAAAGAAAAAGTTTAAGGCTCTCTTTGGTTTGTATTATATAATGTATTATGAGCTATTTGTGACAAATCAATTATGATAATAGATTATGAGTAATAAATAATGACCGTTTGATATCACTAAACATAATACATTATATAATGAGAAATATAAACAATCACCTAATAGATTATTCTAATAATGATAAACAGCTACTCACCTATTTGTAGATAATGAATTATATCGATTTATTTTAATTATAAATAAACATTATAAATCATATCAAACAATCATAAATTTTATTATATATTATATAATACATTATATAATACAAACCAAAGAGAGCCTAAGTGCTAAGGAAAATTTGGACAGGCAGAACAATACAAGGTTATCCTTTCTGTCAACACTTAAACTGAACAGGATTATCAGTGTCCTTGATTTGTAACATCGATTTTTTTTTTGTTTTTGGATAGATTTGATTTAAGACATTGTTATTGTACATTGTCATATCATTCAGAAAATTATGGCAGAGTTGTCCCCATAATCAATTAATGTTGATTCCCGACCTAGATGAATCCCCTTTGTGTGACCCAAGGCTGAGTGGATACTGTGGATGAGCTATCACTACATAGACATACAATGGAAAATTAAAAAAACTATGTACCTTTAGAGAGTTCCAGTTTGTCATTTTCTACTGCTTTATGCCAACTTGCATCCACAGACTTATCAACCATTGGGATGAACTGCTCATATCCATAGTCAGCGTGGCTACATTTTCCAATCTGAGCCTGCAGTGAATGTTTTTAAATATTGGGATGCTATCGAACTCTAAAATTGACAATAGAAATGAAGTCACAAAGTGAAAGAAAACTATGCCTGAAGTAAAAATACTTAGGATTTTAATGATCCAAACATTCTCGAAGCTTTCCAATATCCATACAACTTTTTTTTTTTTGGGGGGGGGGAGAGGGGGGTAGAACATACCACTACTTTGATATGCATGCATATGAAAGGTGAAAGATTGCCTCATACAGAATTTCCACAAATTACCTAAATCAATTCTAAGATCACAAAGAAAGCTGCACCAGGCAATAGATATAGATTGAAATAGAATGAGGGTGGCTAGTAGTTGGCCTGTTTCAATCACTCTGAAATCTCCAAATTCTCATCTTTTTAGGAGTTCAATGTTGGAAATAGGAACTCAATTATATATCTAAAAATGGAATGAATATGTTTATGTACACTTTCTGAACAAATGAAGCTTCAGATATCCCCCTGTAAATGGAGTTCAAGCATCTCAATTCTGCTGCTATGTGGTGAATAGTCCAACAC
This sequence comes from Protea cynaroides, assembly GCA_028583415.1. Taxonomy (NCBI): domain Eukaryota; kingdom Viridiplantae; phylum Streptophyta; class Magnoliopsida; order Proteales; family Proteaceae; genus Protea; species Protea cynaroides. The sequence goes on along the minus strand of CM053272.1, from coordinate 35,617,187 downwards.
ATATTTAAAATCCCAGTAACTCAACAAACTAAACAAAACCCCGAGTCAGCTGTGGAAGCTCAATAAAACTTACTTCTTCATGAACAGGAGAGAGTTGTGGATGCTCAATGCACTCCCTTGGAAGTTTGGCTGAGTGAGATCTCATATCACCAGCATCCTCACCCTTCACAGAATCACATCGCTTGATGATATATTACGAAAAGATAGATGAGAAAGAAAATTATCAGCCACATAAATTTAGCCTTGCAGAGTCAAGTTTAGGAAGAAGACAGATAATTCAGCTTTAACCAAGAGAATCAAGAGGACAAAATCAGAGCACTAAGTGGTGGGGGGGGAAGGGGTGGAAGACATTTAAGTATTTAAATACCTACCTTTGGGTATGATATTTCATCCTCAGAAATTTTCTTCTCATCAGCACTTTCTGTCACAGTTTTTCGTGTACATTTGGCATCACCATTTTGGATCATCTGCTTATCAAAATATCAACTGCAATATTAATACCAGCTGCTATTTGAAAAAACAAGACCATATACTCTCATAAAGGAATGAAAGAAAGAGAAAGGGGAATATGTGACAGAAAACCTTCAATATCTCTGTGTCCTTCCATGGGCCCTTATCAGAACGCATACAGCCACCCTGATCAGCACAAGTACAGGTACCTCCCAAAAACTCTGGCAGCTCACTGATACAAAACCAAGGAACAGAAACAGCGGTGATGTCTGATGATAAGCATATCAACGAATGACATTAGTCAATAAAGCTAACAACAAATTTGACAGTCAAAGATAAATTACAAACATCACATTCACAAGCCTAATTTCTGGTTTACATTAGATAATGAATGAGAAAGCAAAATGGAAAGAGAAGATTATGTAATGCACTAATCATAGAACAACTTACCTAGCATCAATTATTTCAAGCAGTTTGCTCTGGAACTTATTCCCAAGAACCTGATGGGTAACACCCAAAAGCGGTTAGAGTGTATTTTCTCAATCCAAACAAGCTACAGACAATGGAAGGACAAGGTATATGCTTACATGGATCTTTGCTGTAGTTTTGGGATCAAGGAAAGTCTTAACAGTGTTCCATAGAAGTCTAAATCCAGAACCTGCATTAATGATGAACATGCGACACAGGGTCTGCAAAGGAAACAGAAAATTTCCATACCATATCACTAAAACTGTTGTCTGCACTGTAGGAGCAAATTCAAAAGTGGCAGCACATTAATTTGACAGAGGAATAAATATAAGTACCTCAGGATAATTGTCACCATCAATCTTCTGAATACATGTAATAAGTTCTCTGGCAGCTTTGTTGAAATTTTTTAGTCCCTAAGACACCAATTCATGTATTAAGCATGGTTGAGTGGGAGATTATGTGTCACTTGATAGAATAAATAAAGTAACCAAACCTCCCGGGAAAGAAAATAACAAGCTTCCCACTTCTTTCCTCTATTTTTTTTGCCTCTTCCCCATAGCAACCCTCTCCCCCCCAAAAAAAAAAAAAAATAAAATAAAATAAAATAAAATAAACCACCACCCAAAAAAAAAAAAAAAAATTGTCCCCACTAACAATATATATTACTATAATATGGCATGTCCATACATCAGGAGTCCAGGTGCATTTTTAAATAGAATATTAATGTGAAAATCTCAAATATATATGTAAAAAAACAACATAGGTTTTAGTTAAAGATCCTCACATACCACTCCTTGCACATCCAGTATGGTTGTGCTTTGATCAATGTGCTTTTTTGCTGCAATAGAACAAGCTGGGAACTTAACAACAAAGGTCCTCTCAAACTCTCGTACATGATACTTCAAATACCGATCCATGGTTGTGACTTGCAATAGCTTTGTGGCATCAACTTTTCCTAGGCGCTCAATGTATATAGGACGTCCATCCTTATCTACTCCGTGATGTCCTTGGGGATAGGCTTCTAAGACTTCATTGAGTTCTTCAAATTGAAACTCCTAAGGAAGTGGGAAGTGAGGAACATAAACCACATTAGCAGCAACCTACTGTCATTAATTATTCAATGAACATAACTCTTAAATTTTGACTCAGTTTTACATGAATACCTCCATGATTGTGTCAGCACCAAATTCCTTCCTCCATTGGATCATGTCAGCCCACATTTGCTTTGTCTTCTCAATGTCGAACTTCCTGGCGTTCAAGAATCTGCATCATCACATAAAAGGTCATTGCCTGAATAGGGAAGGAGTGCTTCCATGATTACTTTAGAAGGTGGTTCTAAGTTTTATGTTACAATTACTATACATAAAGATCCCTATATGAGTTCGTCCTGCTATCACTGAGTCACTAACTTGCTTAATGAACGTAATCAAACTTACAAACTTTCCCTACATATATGTGCATTTCTTTCATCCATACTCTATCATAGGTAAATAAACAAATAAGCACTATTTAAAAACTTTCAACATTCTTCCAAGCTTTCCTCTCTATGATACTAGTGTCTCAAGAGATATCTAAATATCTTTCCATTTCTGTCTTCATATAACATGTCTGGTTCAAGCTGGACTTCAGACACTATAATATCAACCATCAAACTCATGTCAAAAACGTATGATTATTGGTTTTCTGGTTTATTCTCCGAAGGTTTTGACAATAAAAGTTGCCCTTTAAACTAAAAAAAAAATTAAAATTAAAAGAAAAAAGGATTTTTCTCTTTTGCTAAGCAACTGATAACAAGGTTTGCAACAATGCATCATGTACAACAATCTGAACATTAAAGATAAAGTCACCTGAGCATCATATGGTAATCATCATGTTTAGAGGGTAATAATTCTTCCAAGATGAGTGCTTGACGGAATGCATCAACTGCCTGCATCTCCTCTGCATCATGCACATCCTCAATGGAAATAGAAAATACTTTACTGTTTCTCCTACCCCTCTTTGTCAAAGAATGCCTGAACTTGGAGGAGGCATTAATAGCTTTCTTTTTCAAAGACCCAATCCTAGTCTTCCTCTCATCCTCATAGTTTTCCATCTCGGGTTTGTCGAGGCCTACAAAAAAACAGTGAAAAACCAAAGGCTCAAACATTTTGGACCAACAAATAAAAACAATGCTTGGTATTATATTGTTTCCATCAATGCAAGCTTTTCGATGAAATATTCCTAATTATGCTTTTAAAGGAAAATCAGATTGCATATAGATATGGTCCATAGCTGCCATGGCTTTTCCAATAGAATTTCTTCTTTTCTGATATAGTCTTGCAATAAAGCTTCTTTGAAGGGCCCTCAGTAAAGGACATGAAAAGAGATGGTGATGATGGCATTGTTTGTTACTGTATCTACACATTGAATTTAGTAGATCCATTATACAAAATAATGTTTGTGATTGTTCCAGAAGATGGTAACCTAACCACAGAAGAGAACAGGAATAACTCCCAGAGCCAAAACACAGGCATCGATCAAAATATAGAAAAATGATGAAATAAATTATGTAATAATTATCTCTTCTGAAGTCTAGTAACTTTTATTTTATTGTGTTGAATCTTATGTATATCAAACATCATGTGTCTTTTGTCATCAGGGTGCATGGAAACTACGTATTATTATTCTGCAAAGTCTAAACTAAGCCCTTGGATGATCAAAACAATGATCCACATGTTAATTTTTAATTCTATTATTGCATTTAGCAGTTTTACATGTCAAAGCTTAAGAAGAGAGTTCCGCACAGCCATTTCTCTAGTTTCACATAACTCTTTACGTCAGACAGGGTTATCAGAAACAATTACTGAACAGAATTTGGTCCGTGACAGTTAAAATATATATTTTAAAGTAAATGAAAATAATAAAACAATGAACCTATTCAATTACTTACCAGGTCTCAAGGAACGGTCAAGAGGTCCAGACATTACATCACACATGATTATTGCTTGCTAGCTTACTCCTATGAGACAGCAAAGGGCAGGAGAGTCAAGTACTCATATCAAGAGAAGAGTCGAAGGTCCCCGCCAACAAATGCCTGCATCACACACAGCGGTAAACATCAATATGCAAGACTATACAACAATTCATAGAAAATAATTTGCAACTTGTATTTTCCCCACTTTAGTGCCAGAACAATTATTCATGTGCTATAGAAAGGAGTGGGGTGAGGTGGGGGAAGCAGTCTCCATTAATTGCATCAGACAATAGGGAACCCCAACAGTCCGAGAAACCATGCAAATTGGCTTCAGATCATACACTAGCACTCGTGAAAAGCCCAAAACAGAACTGATGGGAATCCATAAATCCAAAATTTCTGTTGTTCATTACCATCTACCACGATAGAAAATTCGAAAGTGGTAGATATATTAGAAATCCACATCACACAGGGATATTGGATAACAGATATATCCATAACTCAAAAGAAAAAATGTAGTCATCTCAATAGCAGAATGCTAAACCAGAAATACAAGAAGCCAATCTATACTATGCATCATACAAGGACGCAGAGAACGAGAGTGGTGATCTTATCTTTCCAGCATCTCATGAGTAAAAATCAAAGAACCTAACCTCAACAACATTGATCATATCCGAGAATTAAAATGCACATTGAGAACAAAAATCATAGTTTTATCTAGTTTCCACAATATTAAGATTCAAAAAGAAAAACAAGAAATGTAGAAACGAATAATTTTAATAAGAATAAGAGTAATACAAGAAATAGATAGTATATTGGTTCGAACTGGAGCTAAGATTCGCACAAAAAAACATAAACAAGAGCGCAGAGACAATGAAAGATAAGAGGGGCCATGAAAATTACCTCTGACGAAAATGTGCAATTGAAGAACGAAGAAGCTCATATATCACCGAATAATCCTCTCAATGGTCCCTAAAAAACGGAGGACGGACAATGAGGACGACACGACGCTGAACTAACAACGATGAAAGAGAGACTTCGATTCGATGTGTTGGAGAGAGAAAAAGATTTTATTTTTTTATTTTTTTTTAATTTTTTTTCGGGTTTGTTTTGATTCTTGACAGAGTCTCCGGAGTGTCCAACCGAAGCGAAATGCGAGCCACTCCATTCAAAATGTTAACATCCTTTTCCAACCAACCGTAACTAACTCCAAACTTTTCCCGGCAAATTTTCTAGATTCATGGAAATTCATTTCCCTATATTTCTCTCGAATATAGATCTCTGTCCGGCAGCGTGGTTTCTACGCCAGAGCCGGGTTCAGATTAGAGGCAGGCATCTAACCTGGGGGCTTGATGGTTATTTCACACCCTATGTCTTTTCTTATTATTTCTCTTTAACCTAATTTAGTTATTCTCATATATTACCCTAGATGCTCTTTTGTCTTATTTAATTATTTGGTTGTAAGGATGTTATTTTTTCTATCCTTAATCCCAATCATATATTTCTAATTTTCTTATACAATTGATATGGTTGAACATTAAGGACCTTGCAAATTCTTGTGAAAAATGTTTTTTCTTCTTTGTTTCAAATGATACTAATACTTTATTATCTCATTCCCTTATTCGGAAGGCCTTGACCGTTTCAAGAACGTTTGATTGGCCATAATCCATTCCTTGCTTGATTGATCGTTGTATTATCGATATCTCGGCTTGTATTCCTGTTTCTCAACAATAAAATATTTATTTATCAAAAAAAAAGTAACCGATCTACCATTCACCTGTAATATACATTGACGTGTGACACATGAGTCTGTATTCAGTATCGTGATATGGCTATCGTTTTATTTTAATGGAAAATTAAACATCTGCTACAATTGATTGGACTGCAAAATGACCACCCCACCCCTCTTCTTGAATCCTCGTGTTTATGCTCCATCACAAGATCAGTCCTATTACATATATCTGGTCAAACCATTCACCTTCTTTTCTTTTATATATTTTTTCAATTTATTTTCTATAGATGGTCAAACATTAGGCCCTTTGTTTAATTAAGGGAAGACAGATTGGTATTACACGTCATGCCTATCTCACCTTCTAATGACGACCCAATACATATATGGCTATGCACGAAGCCTTTTTACCTTTATTTTTTTTCAAATGTTTTCTAATCCAATACTCGATAGAAGATCTTTATACTAACATTATGATTTTCTTTGTGGACCTAATATATGAGTAGGAGGACGACCTTCGAAGGTACCTGTCTAGAAAGCTTCAATCCCATTTTGGACATGTCTATAAACTTTTTCTTCGACAGTTTGTCTACCATTGTAATTCATAGATGACACTGCAAATAAATTTCGAATAGAAAATTCAATAATAAATCATTTCAATTTTCAGGTATTACCTGCATCTAATTACATTCCAATCGTTTTGCATACTGTCTTTTTGTAGTCTTCAATCCTTTAACCTACAACTTCGTAAATTCTTTTTTTATATGAACTTGACATGAATAAGGAACCACCTTAGAATATGCTTTGTTTACAAAACTTTCGACATTTTTCACATTGTCACATGACTCTATTAGTTGTATAATCCATACAATGAATGCGGATACACCTCTCCTTAATGTGTGCATCATCTCCACATAAACAACCAAGTGATGACTAATGCAAGTAAAAGTATCATGGTTGGTCTAACCTAATGATTTCACATTGTTTATTTTTTAATTATTTTAAAGTATTAAATCATTATTAATTAATAAATTATCTCATATCAATTATTTTTATTATTTATAGAGAGATCATAAAAGAGTTGAACTCATGATCTCAAGTGTTGATCTTTACCAACTAAGCTAACTCCTTAGGTTATTAATTATATGATTTGATTTGATTGGAACCACATTTAGATTGATCTGTCATCTAACTCAAACAAAAATGTTTGAGTTTTAGCCTTATGTAACTATGGTAGGTAAGTGAAACTTTTCCCTCTACTCCAAAATCCCATGCATACGCTTATCTCACTAAGTCATTAAACAGTTAGGGTTGACAAATGCACTATCCGTTTGGGTTTGGATTTGCACTTTCAAAAAATATTAAGTTTGTGGTGCTCCACTACCTACCCCGGCCATTATTATTTTTATTTTTTAATTAATAGAGAAAAATATTTATGTCCGATAGTATGTACTTGTGCCCAAACACAGGAGGGATGAAAATGACCACTCTACTCCCAGTTGAATACTTGTGCGTGCGCTCCAATTGGTTTCCCATTTTTTCTCATTAACAAATAAAATTTCAATATGTTTCGCTGGCTTGTAGATTTCCCCTCCCCCCCCTTCCTTTTTATTTTTATTTTTTTTATACGTAAAGCACCATGATAAAGCACCATGAATATAATTATTTTATCTAACCATCTCTCTTCCTTGCTCCCCATTGACAAATCTAGAATCACCTACTATCATTGATGGACACAGACTGTCTTGCTGTTTAAAAAACCCACCCTTATTATTATTAAATTGAGTATAACATTAAAAACAAATTGACATAGCCCATAACCAATAATAAAGTAGCATTTCAAAATTTCATTATTTAATTTATCATACAATTCATAATTTAAAATAAAAAGGAAGGTCTTTTGAGTAACGTTGTTGCTTGTGTTCATTAACGGCTAATAGTTTTAGTAAAAGAGTAAGATAAGAGAGTGTAAGAGGAAAGAGAAAGAGAGTAGGGAGTTTGTATAACTCCCATTTTATTAGAGAACCTAGTGGTCTTTAAATAAAATTATATTTGGATTTCAAGAAAATAAAAAAATTTATTTTCTTTTCTTGACATTCGAACATTAACCTAAGGATTCTATTTGTTATAACTAAATTGGTGATCTTTTGTATCATTTTTTAGTATGTAATTCTTATACATATTTTTTAAGTATACATATGAAATTATCAGATTTTTTTCTTAATAACTTATTTGTTTTATGGTAAACATTTTATGTTCATGTTTACCAAAATTTTTTTTATTTATTTTTTATGTTCATAACAACAATCAATATATTTTATTTTTGTATACTTTGATATTTTACATGGCTACTTTTTTGAATGTATTTTTTTAAAAAGATTTTATAGTTAAAACAAACCATAAAAGAATTTATTAACAAATGAGTCTGATATTCTTAGAAGGACAAAAAAGTATATTTACATAAACTTTTTTTCACTAACTTTGTTTTCAAAATTTTCCGGGTAATATGGATGCTATTGGCGGGTGGGAGGAACGCCGTACGCCAGCTCCCGCTATTTTCCCCCCTGATCACGCTTTCTTGGATCCAAATTCTAGAATCTTTGTAAACCATCATCAAGGCGCTGGGCAGTAGCGCTGCAGTAACAAGCATAAACCCTAAGGTCTTTATTGGAGTCTGATTTGTTCGAAAATAGTGTGTTCATTCGCTACTCAACCTCCGTCGTTTGCGAAAAGCATACAGTACTGCACATATCAGGTAATCTCCAAACCCAAAGATAACTTATCTTTGGATATTCTCGTGGAATGGCCAGGTGGAGTATGATCCATTCGAAAGTGGCGACTGTTCATTCCGCCATTCAATCTCCTTCATACACGAAAATACAACGCCGCTCTGATAAGTGAACGAAAACCCCACTGACCATCGGATATTCTAAGCAGTCACTACGAGAAGGTCGGCTGTGTCGGAGAACCTTACTATCGTCATTGCAACTGCTTTCTGTTTCAGTTCTTGCGCAATCTACTGTTGGAGTCTGATTTGTTCAAATACGGGGACTGCTCGTTTTGCCATTCACTCTCCTTCGTTTGCGAAAAGCAGACGGTACCGTTCTAATCACGTAATCTCAAAACTTTCACTTTCTGTTAGATGTTCTAAGCAGTCAGTTACGCAAGGTTGGCTGCGTCGGAGTACCCTAGTATCGTCACCGCCGAGAATGAAGAGAAGAAATTCCAGCACTGTTTCAGCAAGTCTGGTGACGGTTTTCTCTACTACGAGGACCTGAAAGTTAAAGATATATTGGATTTGGTGGAGAAGAGGCCGTTTTACCTTACAGTAAACCTCAAATTACTCGAAATTTCGCAGGGTATCGAGAAGCTCTGCAAGGTTTGAGATCAATTATCAGTTTATAATAACCTGCAAATTCTTGAGCATGTGAGACAATTGGGTTGCGGTGCCATGCTTGTTAGCGGGAATGAGCTGAAATTGGCGCCTCGCGCAGGTTTGATCCGGCAAGGTCAGTGATTGAGTTCTTATTGGACGGATCCTGATAAACTTTCGCCTTTCAATTTTATTTTTAGTTTATTCTATGCATATATTTGTCGTATTTGGTCGGTTCCTTCAGACCCCACCGACCAGCCAAAGGTGCATCTCGCTTCCGTACTCAAGCCGCCAAACGTGTGTTTACACAAATTTCTTTAGGGAAAAAGAAAATTAAATAAACCAATGTGCGAAAGCTCAATTGTCGCCCATGGGGAATGCTTTCGGCACGTCTGAATTCGTTGATCAATTCCTTTCCATGGCGATTCCGGATCCTTTGTTTCAGTAATTTTTTACACCAATATAGTGCTTTCGGCACGTCTGAATTCGTTGAGCATTTCCTTTTATGGCGATTCCGAATACTCTGTTTCAAGAATTTATTTACGCCAATATATTGTTTCAGCATTATCATTGGTCAAGAGGTGGGGTTCACAAGAAGAGAGACGTGAGGGTTTTAACTTTTAATTGTCTTCCCCCATTTTCGAGCCTAATTTTTATTTAAAGGAAAAGAAAATCGTTTACAAGGGAAGCAAAATGGTTGAGATCCCCTTTCTTCCTATCATTCTCCTTCCCAATTACCCACCTTTTATCCTTTTCGGTGTTCATATTTTTTGGCATTCTGCCACTGGGAGCAAACTCTAAAACCTTTTGCAAATCTTTTCTGTTTTGAGGCTCGTACAAGTTCCTTTGACTATGTTTTTTTTTGGGGAAGAAAAGGTAGTAAAAGAAAAGAAAAGAAGAGGAAAGAAAATGTTGATTTTTTTCATTTAAGTGCTTAGTTGGCATGAAAAAGAAAGCTTCTAAAAAGTAAAATTTTCTTGTAATAAAAATTCACAAAATCTCACGATTCATGCTTTTGAAGAGAAAATTTCAAAGGGTGAAGAAGGAAATTTTTTAAGAATCCCAGACAATTTTTAAATTTGAAAACAATAATTTCTTTTATTATCTTTTTCAGACAAACACCCGAGTATAATCTTTTCTTTTCTTTTCATGCCAAACAAACATCGCCTTAGTGTTGGACTTCTTGTACTTCCATGGTTTTCTTCTCGATGTCTATGAGCAAGCTCCTCTAGTAAATGATGCACTTCATTGAGCTTGCTGTTCAGAAGTTGGAGGCAGGTTGCAGTTTGATTAATCATTGATGTAATTGATGCTATGTGGTGACAGATTGGAAAATTTTTCAATGATAGAAGAATTTTACCTGATGATTCAGTTTGATAGCTTTTACTAATGCTCCTCGGATAGCTTCAGAAATAGCATTTAACTAGATTGTTTGGACTATATTTATCTTCCTGAGGTGTCCATAGATTATGTGCTCTCCCTAGTCCCTCCCTCGTTTGGCTGTAATATTTAGGCTGCACAAGAGGACTTCGTTAGAAAATCCTGGTTTGTTATGTGTTCACATATTTGAATGTTTTGGTTGTATTTTGAGCTGGATGGTTCTAAAAATTCACATCTGTGTGAACTCAGACATTCTTGTTTTTAAGGTCTTCCTTGCTCTACTAGCTTGTTCTTTAATTGATAGTTCCCATGATCCACTTAAGACCCATAAAGAAAGGGAGAAGGTTGAGAAGGGGGAAGAGAAGAATGGGAAGAAAGCACAGTTGTCACGGGAAGTTAGCACAAAAGGGTTTTGGGTTCCTTACTCCTCACATAGTCACAGTAATGGGATATTTTTGCACTTAAAGGTTAGGATATGAAAGAACTCATGGAGGATATAGTTTTGGAGATAGGAATGAGGAGGGGACTCCAATTTTAGTTTTGCTGTTGCCTAAGATTTATCAATCAATAATAAAAAAATGTTTCAATAAGTGAAGAACATTTAATATCCTTAAAAAAATGGGCGAACTAGTAGCCAAATGGATTTCTTTCTAACTAGAAGGGTTGATGGGTTATGATGTAAAGATTGTAAGATTATACTAGGGGAGCGCTTAACAATGCAAAATAAATGAATGGTCATGGATATTTGTTTTAGAATGCCGAATCACAGGAAATGTGAGATTATTTGCTATAGGATAAAATGAATTTAAAAGGAGAAACTTGAAAGCATTTACTGATAAATTAGTGACAGGGAAGGTGAGACTTAGATGAAAACACTGATATAATGGGGAATGAGATAGCTACTTATATTAAGAATACATCTAAAAAAGTTGAAGATGAATCTAAAGGAAATTAACATTCATGTTGGGGAAATTTGGTGGTGGGATAATATAGGTCAAGCAGTCACTATGCTAAGATATATAGTTTTAAAAGATGGCGAATGACCAAGGATGAGGAGGATTTAAAAATGTATACATTTGCTAGAAACGAAGCTAAGAAGATAGTAGGGAAAGTAAGGAATAAGATATATGAGGATCTCTATAGCAAATTAGGCACAAAGGAGGGGGAAAAAAGATTTCTATAAACTTGCTAAACTGAGGGAAAAGGAGTAGAGATTTCAACCATATAAGATGTATTAAAAGCGAGGATGATAATGTAGTAGTAAGTGATTACGAGACTAAAGAGAGATGGACAAACTATTTCGGTAACTCTTTCTTTTTTTTGTTTTAATAAATATTCATGATCCCATGCATGATTGTGTACCTAAGTTATTTTTTCACCAATCAAAAAGTCAGAAAAGACATCGATTTGTATAACACACACACACACTCTCACACACACACACACACACACACACACACACACACACACACACACACACACACACACACAAAAAGAATATGCAAAGGCGTCTGCCTAGGTCACAAGCCTGGCCAAGGCAGACAAGGTGACACCTCTGTCAACTGAGGCAAACACCTTTTTGCAATCATAAAGGCGTGAGCACACCGGCCACACCTAATACTTGTAAAAATGCCTTGGCACCTGACAAATATGGAAGAAAGAGAAAAAGGAAGTTGAGGGAAGAAGGGAGGGCTGTTGTAATCTGTAATGGCATATTTCTGTTGGTTAGCAAGGGGAGGAGGAGAGGAATGGTTGGGCTTGGCACGAAGGACTTCTATTTCTAAATTTTATTATTATTTTTTTGGTCAAAGAATTTGTTTTTTAATTGATAAAAAGAAAATTTTAAATAAGGGATTGGAGAGGATGCCTTATGTCTCCCCTCTTTTGGGCCTTGTTTTTAACCAATAACAGTGTTGGAACAAAATGTTGGTATAAATTCTTGAAGTAGAGGATCCTGAGCCCCTCACTGGCTAGCCCCTCACTGAGCCAGTGAGCCATTTTCCTATTTTCAGCCTTCATACCATTTTATCAGAAGGTTGACTTTCAGCCATTTCCTAGTGCCCATACAGCTACATGTCTAAATGTGTCTGCGCTGAAACTTGCTACAGGGCCTGCGAGGAAGACCTTGATGGTGCTCAAGGGAAACTAGCACTCAAAATGGCCATTAGAGAATTCCATTGAAAATCAAATTTCCTTCAAACCTGATTTATTGGTTAAAAGGTGCTGTGGGATACGTTCCCTGTAATGTCCCACAATTGATTGGATTGTGCGAATTGAAGATATTCAAACTGGATATCTGGACATTCCCTTGAAATATGTAGGTTCTGAGAGGCCTTGGGTAGACAATTGGCCAATGTTGCTGACTGTGATTTATATAAACTTAATTTTTCAATGTAAGTTCGTAAGAATTCTCGCAATTCTGTCAACTAATTTGATTAATTTGCTTTTCGGTTTGCACCAATTGAAGGGTGCAGTGTTCTACTATTCTAGTAGGTTTAATTTCTCACATTAATATTTTGGAACTCAGGTGTATATTTAATGGTAATGGGAAACTCTTGGAGGACCTGGTGCTGGCTGCCCATGAACAAATTTTTTGTTAAATGTTAATGTGGACAGTGAATTTGATTTGGAAAATATTGTATTAGTGGCAAGAGTTGCTGGAAAGAAGGTCAATGTTTTGCTTTGGATCAATCCTGATGTCAATCCTCAGGTGAATTCTTCAGTCACTGATTCACTATATTTATCTAGGTGGTATGATGCATATAGAAAACTGAATCTAGAATTTAACTACTTCGAGAACCATTTATCTTAATCTACTTGATCAACACTGAAGAGCTTGACAAAATTTTCATACTTTACTTTTGTGACTTGGGTTGGGCTCTTTGTTAAGTCATTCTTCAGCTTTTGTACAATGGGATCAAACTAAGCTTGCTCTGTGTTGCTGGAGACCTGTTTATAATTGATTAATTGATGTTAGTAATTACTTTCTAATTCTCATATATTTTCCTTAGGTTCATCCTTATGTTGCTACAGTGAGTAAAAACTCCAAAATTGGTATCAGAAATGAGAAGCTGCAATGGTTTTTGGATGCTGTGAAGGCACATCCTAAGGAGCTGAACCTTGTGGGGGTCCATTAAAATCTTGGGTCTACTATTACCAAGGTAAATTAATGATTTCGGGCACTTTATTCTACTATGAATTCCGTGTTACCGATTTACATGTCTTCAAATCTGTTGATATTGAGGAGTTTTAGTTCTGTAATGTTTTGCTTTTGAATTTGGTTTATGTTATAATCATCTAAAAAATTCAGATTTTTTCGTTCCTTTTTAGGCCTCCTTGAATGGCATGGCTATCTTTTGATCTTCTTTGTGCCATTTATAGGTCCCCACAATTGCATTGGTTTCTCTTTCTATCCTGGTAGTTTTGCTTTTCATTTAACAGCCAGGTCCCAGCTTCCCTCATGTCAACATATGAACTCAACTAAACTCAACCAAGCCTTTTCCCAATGAAATGGATCGGCTACATGAATCCTGTTTTGCCAGATATTTGTAAAGCTATTTTATCATTAAACCTAACCATCTCGTCACTACTTCTTCCTAGGTAGTCTTCGGCATCCTTATTCTTTTCGAGGCTCTCAAGTCTCATCTGAAACTGTTACTCCTCCTTACTGGTGCATTGAGTGGCATCCATTGCAGATGCCCCAGCCACTTAAATGACCCTCATTAAACTTGTCAACCTATAGTTGCCACTCCTAAGTCACCTCTAATGTGTTTATTTCTCATTTTTTTTATGATTTTATTTCTTATTTTATGGTTTTTAACTCTTCTGTTTTTGCCACTCATGCACCCAGCTAAAGTTTTTTATTTATGTTTTATTTCTTTGCCAGCTAACTCTCAGCTCCATGCAATGTTAATGGTCTTATGACTGTCCTATAAAATTTTCTTTTACATTTAATGGAATGTTTTGATCACATTGAACTCTAGAAGTATTTCTCTGTTTCATATACCTTGCTTTAATTCTATGAGCAGCATCTTCCCCTGTTTCTCCTTTATTTGCAGTGGAACCAAATAAAAAATTTTCACTCCGGGTATCACCTTACCAACAATCCTGACCCCAGCATTTCACTCCTACTTTTACTGAAGTTACACTTTATCTATTCAATTTTGTTTAGGCTTCTTTTGAAACCTTTTGAATCTAAAGCATCCCGGCATGTTTCTAAATTGGCATTTATATCCGCCTCTGTTTCAGCCACCAAAACTACGTCATCAGCATGGAAAGTGTGAATTGAGTTAATTCATTAATCATTTTATGGAACGTAGATCCAAATAGCTGGAATGGATCTAATACGTAGGATTTTACTTTTCTTATGCTGAAAAACCGTTTTAACTGGTTATTGGACATTACTTGAGTACAGCTCTCTCTCTCTCTCTCTCTTGGATACACAGACACAAACACATACACAGAGACACATGCGCATGTTCCCCTTTTCTTCTCCTAGATCTTGTTTATTTACTACCGTCCACTTTCATCTGCATTTACATTGTCTGTGCATGTGTGATTTTCTAGGTTTCAACTATGTTTTTGTGCTGTTCCTCAGTTTAAATATATTTCAGGTGGAAATATTCAGGGATGCTGCAATGCTTATGGTGGGCTACATCAACCAAATCCGAGCCCAAGGCTTTCAAATTGAATACCTTACATTGGAGGTGGTCTGGGAATAGATTATCATCACACTACTGCTGTCCTTCCAACACCCATGGATCTCATCGACACTGTGAGCCCCATCATCTTTGTTCTATAATGTAGCATGTGAAAAGTGCACTAGTAATCAATGTGTTTATTTTTTCAATGATAGATAATGAGTGTGTTGAATCTGTATCTACACGACAGTGTGCGTGTGCCCATTATTAAAGTTGCAATGGAGTGTAAAGATGGCACCCCTTGATGCATGTACATTTGTAGTCAACCAATGCAATATCTGTGAGAGAGTTCCTTGAACCTGAGGATGGTCCACTATTCCACCATCTGCTGCTCCTATAATCTACATGCAGCACTAGACCAAGGTTCAAGGTGCTGGTTTCAACCAGCCTTGAAACCGAGTTGTCTCGGGTTTCGACTGAAACTCGGGATTTTTCCCGGAAAACCTTGAAACCATGGTTTCGAGGCTCAAGACTTTTTTTTTTTTTAATATTCTGAATTTTTTTTGTAGCCTATTTCACCTTTTTATACCTATTTTTTAGTCTAAAATAATAACATGTGTTGTGGACCTAAGTTTGTTAATGTATAGTGAGACTTGGGATTGTATCCTTACTTAAAATATTATTCATAAATAAGCTAACACCCTCTATTTGAATCCAATAAAAATAGTCCAAAATTCAAATTCCAAAAATTTAAGAAGTGGACCTTCCAATTCAAGAACAAAAACTGGATTTTTGGGTGCGGGGGTGATTTTCAACTTCAAAATGCTAGGCTTTTACCCAAATCTAAAAATTCATAAATCTTATTATAGTAAAACATAACTAAAACACAAGAGTACGCCAAAATAATCTCTTGCTTTGATGTCCAAAAAATTACTTTCATCCAAGATGGCTTTAAATAGTATTCGCATACTCTTAACAAGATTTGGTCAGAGCGTAACTCCATCATTATATTATGAATTAGATTCAAGCAATATCAAATTTGTTGCAAAGTTAGCATAATCAGTTTTCCAACAAATATGAAATTGCTTGAATCCAAGATATAATGAATGAGTTACACTACGGTCAAACTTTGTTCGGAGACACGAATGCTGTTTAAAGTCGTCTGAATGGAAATAATTGTTTGGGCATCATAGCAAGAGATTATGTGAGCACACTCTTGGTTTTTAGTGTTGCTTTACTATAATAAAATTTATGGAATTTTTAGATTTGGAAAAAACTTATCATTTGGAAGTTGAAAATCGCCCCCGCACCCAAAAATCCTTTATTGTTCCTGAACTGGAGGGTTGACTCTTTATCCTTTTGGAATTTGAATTTTAGATTATTTTTATTGGATTCAAATGAGGGGTGCTTGCTTATTTATAAATAATATCTTAAGCAAATGTTTTTTTAATTTATTACTTATTTTATATTTCATTTACTTAAATGATATTAGTCATAAATAAATACTTCCTAATAAATATTGTTCTTGCCTTTGGAGTCAACCTCGTTAAGTTTGGGTCAAAACTTGTCAAAATAGACAGGTTTCAATCGAAACCCAAACTTTTATAAGGCTAGGTGGACCAAAACCAAGTCAAAACTTGGTCAAGTTAAACCAGGTTTCGATCGTACTTTTTAGTACCGACCTAAGATTTCGTCTTGACCTTGGTTTAAACCACTAGTTTCGATCGGCACCTCGAACCATGCACTAGATTGATGATGGATTTGCTTCTTGTGGGATCCACTACAAGTGGACTGTAACTTGAGCCATTCTGGGGTGGGCTGAGCCGGAGTTCGGGAAAGGCTCAACCTTATCCCTTGGGTTTGCTCTGATGATTTAGGCAGAAGTCTCATCTATGCTGTTGGTCCTGTACCCAGCCATACTGAAGAGTGTACTTTTTTTTTTTTTTTTTTTGAAATGAAGAAAGCACAATCTTGATTGCAGGAAATCTAGTTAATGAATATCCAACAAGAAGTTAGACCATTGAAGAAAGTGAGAGTTAATAAAATGTGTAGGAATCAGAATATATCATTGGATAGATCTTGAAGTTTTTTGGAACTGATCCGGTCCATCAGGAAGTACTTTGGGCAATATATTGTTAATTGCGGCCTAATATTCCCCCAACACACTGCATGACAGCAGAAAATAGTCCAGAGTATAACTACAAGATCAATTGGAACTTCTGGTCATGGAATTAAAATGTTTCACTTCTCAAATCATTACCCCATCACCCAGAACAATCAGAAGAAAAATCATATGTTTGCTCAGTTTTAAACCTAGTGAAAATGATTTAGCATTATAGTTGACAAGTATTGTCCATATTATCTTGAGTTAATGTCAATTAGTTGAGATCTTCATAATAACCAGATCTAGGTCTTGTCTTGCTCTATTGCGACTTTGGTAGCTACTGCTTGCTGCTGAGCTGGAATCCACCTTGCAACAAATTTAGAAGTTGCTGCTTCCCGCTCAAGCTGAAATCCACCTTTTTGTGCTGCTTCCCGCTCGAGCTGAAATCCACCTTTTTGCCTACTGAACTGCCCTTGGTTAATGCTATGGGAGATTATTATTACATGTGTAAACCCTGATGATAAATAGAATCTTTTTGGACAAAATATGAATTCAATGATGACCTAATTCTCCCCCAATCCAGTACAAAAGGGAACAAATTCCTTATTGTGACCATGGTATCAGTTGAAACTTCTAGTCATGGAATAGAGTCAATAGACTTCTAGTCATGGAATAGAAATGTCTTACTTCTTGATGGGGGGACCTAATCCAATGCCAATCAGCCAGAATCATAGTGAATGGGCAGAACCAGAATTCAACAGTAGCCATATATGGAAATGTAACACACAAATGCAAACCAAAGTCAAGATGTGTAGAATATCAAGGAGAATAAGATTTCCAAGTTTGAAGCCAATCTGACGGTTGGATTCAAAGTTATGAAGAAATGGTTAACAGACTATGATTTCCCAGGTTTTACGGGTAAGGCTAAAATTCAGATCTTGAAATCTTGCCATTGGATTCAGATCAGATTTTGTAGCAATGCAGCAACCAATATCAGATTAAATATATCAAAGATGGGGCAACCCGATGGTTGGATATCCATATAGGATCAAAATCATATTTGAATTTAGGTGATTGGAGATGAATAAGACATCAAAATCATATCTGAAATAAGCTTGCAAACAATATACTTGTTTGGTTATTGAAGTTGAAGGATAGAAGAAAAAGGGTTACGAATTTAAGGAATCACCACCAAGGGGTTCCTTCCGAATCACCATGGCAGGGAGCATTTTGAATCACCACAGAACCAGGTAAGGCAGCAGCCAAATAATTTTTTCATTCATAAATTCGTGTGGAGCTTTGTGGCTCCAAACATACATGAATAGAAACTTTAATGAATTACTTCAAGTGGGAGTGGAACTCCTCCATGACTGCTGGAAAACCTATTTAAAAACACTTCAAAAATATCAAAGGCTAAGGAACTCCTAGTTACTCCTAATGGCTGTAAATAGAAACTAACTAAAGCAATTGGGGCTTATAATGGGCTTACAAATTAGAACCTAAATAATAACTGAAGTTAATAACTAAAGGCCAACAAACTGAAACAAATAAAGGTCCACCCCTAAACTCTTAAACATAAGCTGAT